>CM061142.1:25037142-26237142 GCA_030789695.1 Scilla litardierei
AGATATACCATCACCCTGCAGGGGATGATTGGTAGATATTCCACGGGTTGCTCCGAGGAATGGGTGCTGTCATGCCCTATTTTGAACAAACGTGGTAGGTAGATATTCTACTGAACACACGTGGTATTTCTATTTACGATACATAGGTATGCATGAAATAAACGAAGATATTGATGTATGTAGCGTAGTGCAAGGGGAATTGGGCCGTAATACGTGGCTAAGGGAATAGAATGCGAAATGTGAATGCGGGAGAAGTGCGAATGGCGTCGTGTGTATTATATAACGCGTATGTATTAGGCGTGTGTGTGTGATGCGTGTATGCATGCATAGGTGTGCATGGTTGTGTGTAAGGGGAGCCATGCTAGTGTGAAAAGGGGTTAGGGGTCAATGGCAACCCCCGTAAATTTTTAGAAAGGTGAGGGGCAAAACGGTCTTTTGGACTAAAGGAGGTGTGTGTACATACTAAAGTGGTGTGTGCATAAAGTAATGGCATACTTGTAAATACTTGAATATGTGAGGGGTAGTTTGGACATTTAATAAATACCATGGCTTATGGGATAAGCCATGGAAAATCCTATTCTAGAATTCTCTCCCTCTTTCTCTCCTTTTCTTTTCTTTTCTTCTCTTTTCTTCCCTTATCCTTATCTCCTCTCCTCCCACTCAACTCACACCCCCAAAGTTCATGCTCCCCCCTCCCCCTCTATGTTGGCCAAAATCCATTTAAACAGAGAGAAAAGAAGGTGGAAGGAAGAGAAAAAGAAGAGAAGAAGAGAAGGGTTCTCTTGAGGTAGGAATTTACTTGGATTTGGAATTCCATTGAATTGTTCTTTCTACCATGTTTTTCTATCATGTTTATTCAATATGTAGTAGGGGTAATCAAATTAACGTGCCATGATTCAATTCCATGCGTAACCCCTTGAAAATTCTAAGCAAAACTAACTCTTTTGAAATCCTAAAATTTTGTTGTATATTGTTGTTGTAATTACAGTTACTGTAGCTTGAATTAAGTTTCAAAAAAATTATATTCTGGTAGATCTTGAAGTTCTACCCCAAAATCATAAACTTTTTTATAGATGTTCAATTCCGAAATTAGGAGCAAAAATTCCATATTTACAACTTGTCTGCTTGATCTTCAGTCTGGACACAGTTTAGTAAACTTGACCTCAGTGCCTGCACACACAATGAAATTTTATGTTCTTGGTCTCGTTGGAAAGTTAACGAGTTTTCTACAACATCATCCCAGTGCATACTTTTTGAAATTCGGGCTAAAACATTCCCAAAAATAGCAATCTTTACAGACCCTGAAATCTGTCTGAAAAACAGACTGAACAAGTTTCACCAAACAATTCACCATAAATCACCTACTTAATATTTTTACATGAAATGTTTTCTGTTAATCCAGAACTAACATAACTACAACTTTCATTTAGGACGTTTTGTTAAATTCGGACTATAATTGGGTGATATCATCCATCGTTTATGACTGCATGTATATTTCCTGCAAGCTGAGATGGTTAAGTAGTGTGATAAATTGTGTATTGTTGTTATTCTACCCGCTATGGCACATTATTATTGTTTTTATATGGAAGGTAGACTAATGATATGTTTTACCAATTGTTTTGCTAATGTGCTTATGGACATACATGTCACGTTCACCACGTGTTTGTGAAAATGGCACATTGATATTAAAGTTGAGAATTATGAGAAATGGGCTTGCAAATATTTGTATCATGAATCATGTTATGAATTGGTAATGATGGGGTCATGAAAAGCATGGTTTCATATGTTATGAATGATGAATTGAAATGGCAATGATGAAGGGCATGACACTTGGGTGCATAACCCATTTGATATGTGATTTGATTACAATGGAGGGCATGGCACTTCGATGCATGAACCATGTTGATATGAGTGTGGAATATGAAACCATGCAACGTGTCCCCTTTAGTGCTATATTTAATGTTAAATGAGGTTTTAGAATGTATCAGTCCTCTCTAATTAGGATGAGTTAGCAAAACCCGGTTTTTATGGGGAAATTTGAGTAAATTGTGGGTAAGAGGCATGGACTGAGAAGTTGGGGGAAATGATAATGTGATATGTGATACTTATTCCCACTATCCTTTACCGATAGTGGAGGGGACATACGGAGGTTGTGTTATTATGGGAGGCCTCACTCCTGCCAGGGATGGGGGAGCTGAGAGGCCCATCGTACAGTGCCCGTGTCCACTGCGTCGTGTGCTATATTCACCCCAAATTTGGGGTGAAGTCCAGGTCCTGGTATCACACAGTTTATCCAAGTTTCCAATTAATTCAATTATAAAATAATAAAATAAGAATTTGCATGTTACTCCTTCTACTGGCAGCACTTCCTTTTTCACTTACTTGTTTTACTTGTGACATTGTATTATACTTCTGACACTTGTGATTCCCTTTTAGATTATGTCTGTACGAAATACTTGTATCATTATTCGTGCTAACCCTTTCCTTGCAGTAGCTCGACAGTGGACCGCAGGTATGATCCCTTACTTGGCTAATTACTTTCCGTTACATTACTTAGTTTACGTGCCTTATTTATCATGCTTGGATTATTAGTTGATAACATCAAGACGATGTTCCAAATCCAAGTGGGTTCCTACTGGGGCATGCATTAACGTGCTCCTCCCCATTTTTTTAGGTAGCATGGGCAAGTTAATTGGTGGGTGACTTGGAGTTGGATTTCAGTGGTAGCACTTGATGTGAGCTATAGCTTGTAGCGTGAAACGGTTGTCTTGGGAGGTGGAGAGTGATGATGTATTGTAGTGGTGTACCTGGACTATGTATATTAATGGAAGTTGTTATACATGATATGTTGTTGTTGATCTATGTTATTTATGAGGTTGTTTTGATATTACTGTGGAGCTTCACTTGTACTATCTCAGCATGTGCACAGTTGCCTGCTTGTTCTGTTGCTCCTTTCTATTTCTTTCCTCTCTTATCACCCTCACTCTTCAGGATACTTAGAAAAAAAATTAGAAGTTGCGGGTATTCTGGAGATCGGGGCATGACAGTTTTTGGTGGCCCATGCAGGTCACCGCACTGCGATGTGCATAATGATAGTACAAGTAATGCTTCAGTAGGTGGCTGGGATAGATTAGCTCTAAGGTGGGTAGTGACATTAGAGACTTGAGTGATCCACCCTTAAACTCCTACCTTAGGAGGTCAGGGGATGAACTTCCTACGGTGGAGTATACTATAGATGTATATTTGTTGGAATCAGTATATACATATATAATTATGAGAATTCGTGTATACAAATGCAGTTGTTGTACTTGGATATTTGAGTTATATATGTCGCATGAATACTTGTATTCAGTATATATATATATATATATATATATATATATATATATATATATATATATGGAAAGTTAGTGAGCATATATATTAAAATCAGAGTAGTACAAACAATACAAAATGTAGCAAATGAAGGCGAGCAGTGTTAGGGAGGCGAGCAGTGTGTGTGTGTGTGTATATATATATATATATATATATATATGAGAATAATGGCTATCATACGCCATATGAGAGCCTCTCTCTTACGCCCTCTCACATAAAACACCCAAGTACAACCAAGTACAAACCCATGTGGGCTTGTACTTGGGTGCTTTATGTGAGAGGGCGTAAGAGAGAGGCTCTCATATGGCGTATGATACCCATTAATCCCTATATATATATATATATATATATATATATATATAACATGGATGTTATCATGGGTTATTGGATAAGAGTTTTTGATAAGAGATGAGAAATTAGGTATATATGAGGGATGTTGTTAAGAGAAATTGGATAAGATAAGAGAAATTGGATAAGTGAAGAGAAATTGAGTTTGAAATTTTAAGTTTGAAACAAAATTTTTGGGGGGAAATTAAATTTTGGGGGAAGAAAAGTGGGCGCGCTCTCTCTCCCCACCGTAAAAAACCTCAGCCAAACCCTCTCCCGTGCCATGACCCCGACCCCCACCCCGCGGCCCCCCTACGCAGCGCCTCAGCCCACGGCCACCCCTCTCCCTGGAGCTCCCCACCGTCGCACTCACCCTCTTCGTCGTCTGCCAGTCCTCTCCCTCCGCCACCTGCTCATCGCCCTCCATTCGCCACATCCACCGTCGCTTCCTCCTCCCCTCCTCCCTGTCCTCCTCATCATACCCCTCTCCGGCAAATTCCGACCAAGCACAAGACTGCTGAGGAGGCCAGCATGCTGGAGGATCTGAGGGTGCTCAATTGGAGGACAAATTAGGTCAGGATCGGTAAGCTCCACGACGATCTCGATGCTCTCGCTAGTTCCATTGTAGTCAAGGTATCCCAAAATTTTAAAAAAAATTTATACATGTTTCTTCTTCAAGATTTTAGTAAAAATTGTGAAATTGCACAAGATTAATGTCGCTAATATCATTGAATTTGGGGGAAAAAATTTTCACATGGACAACATTTTTCACATGCTACCAATATTTTTCACCTGTACCTCCTTCACTGCAAACCTCAGAACATGACTGGAGTGTGCCAGAAGAAGAAGGGGAGGTTGTTGTGATCGAAGAGCGAATAAAAATTATGCTTTGTTTCACTGATTCTTTTAGCTATTTGAGTTTGTTTAAGCATTATTCATATCTCTCTTTTGATTATCAACTCAAAACAGTAGCATGGGGGTTTGGGCAGTCAAGGATGGCGGTGCTCCCCAAGAAACCTCTTTCGAAGGCTTTGCTTCTCATCTCCAAACTCTTTCAGAAAGGAGAACCCTTGAATGTTATGATTTTTGAGAATGAATTTTGGAGGGGTTAAATGCTTCTATACCTTCTTTGCTTCTAGTCTCTCAAGTCATATTGGTGTGACAACGCCAAAAACGTCGTTTGCAAGAGATTCTGGAAGGCTAGCTAGCTATGTGTTCGTGTGCCCCATGTTTTGTGATTTTTCATTAATGGGTTTTCTTATTTTTTTTACAATTGAAATCTTCTCTCCAACTTCACATTGATGGGTAAGACCTTAATTGCCTCAGCAGTTGACGATTAATTTGTCTTGTTGCAATTGAAAGGGTAGGACCTTACCATGTTTGAATTTCCATTTCAAGAAAATGGATTCAACTTGAGTTTTTGTCTCGATGGTTTTGCAATTTAAAGATTGTGTAAGGATCGTGTTCATGGTATTAGGCAATCTACGATGCTCTCACTTATGCTATCTCATACCATTTAAAACAACTTTCATAAATGATCCTTCCTTATTGTTGAGTATTGGTGTTTCATACCAATATTATTTTGATGATGATCACAACATTATGTTGTTGCGAATGAATATCATGTTTTAGTCTCTCAGTTTATTTCAAGGATATCTTTCTTGGAGACTAATCACTTGGTGTAAGGATGGACATCATGTGAAGAAGGGCCAAAGTTTGGACTCAAGGAGTGCCAAAGCTTGGATATGGTGGAGAGCAATCAAGGCATCAAGATTGAAGACTTAGACTCTTATGAAAGAATTGTAATCCATGTAATTTACTTTATTGCTTTCTCTCTCTTTTGAGTCTAGGTTATTGTAATGACTTGCTAGACGGTTTACTTTTCATGCATATGCATTTAACCATCTTAGTGAACCTTATGATTATCATAGAATCCAACCCAATAGGTTCACTCTGTCCAAAGACTCATTTGGAGTCTCTAGCTTTCCGTCAGTCGCCTGTAGAAGGAAACACAGCCGACTGGATGATTTTCAGTCGCCCGTAGATCCTTCTACAGTCGCCTGATATGCACAGCTCAAGTCAACATTTCTATTGACTCAAACTTGAGCTTTACGCACAGTCGCCTGAAGATCAGTTTACAGTCGCATGTATATTTACAATCACCTGGAAATTGGCCAACAGTCGCATGTCTAGCGTAAGTGCAATCACTGCATCTCTCTGTCTTCTCTCCATATTTTACAGTAGTCGACTGATGAAGAATATACAGTCGCCTGACTTTTTGGCAGTCGACTGTAGTATTAACATCAGTCGCCTGTGCGCAGAATTGAAGAAAGAGTGTAGCTCTCTGTTTCGATCCATCCCCTGCAGCAGTCGTCTGCTGAAGGATTAACAGGCGCCTATCCTGTTTGTCAGTCGACTGTATTGACTTCGTCAGTTGACCGTCCTGGCTCAGATTATAGCCGTTGGATATTTTCTAGCCGTTGATCAGTCGACTGTCTTTTTTATCATCAGTCGACTGTTCCTTTCGTTTTTGCCCAGTTTCTAGCCGTTGCAGAATTGATTCTTTGGCTGTTTTCTTGGGTTTTGGGGTTTGATATAGGGTTCCTATATATATGAGTGTGCTAATATCTCATATACTTCTTGATGCTATTGAATATCTCAAGAGATCTATAAGCAACTCACAAACTCCCTCAATTCCCTCTCAAGAGCTCTCATTCATCTTCATGCATTGAAGTCTAGCTCAAAGGAATTCATCCAAGTGCATTCTTGCAAATCCCATCACTTGGAAATCCTCTTTCATGCCTTGCATTCATTTATGAGTAAGTTCATCTCAAGGCATAGGTAAGAGTATTTGTTTTACTTTGTTATTTCATTGAAACCCTAGCTTTCTATATGATTGCTAGTTACTCTCTGTGTGAGAGTATAACCTTCTGTGTGAGGGTTGGTTGAGATCTCTCTGTGTGAGAGCTCAAGTCTTTCTATGTGAAAGCAAGGATTTCTCTGTGTGAGAATCCTAAATCCTCTGTGTGAGGTCTCTTTGTGTGAGAGTGAGGATTTCTCTGTGTGAGAATCCAAATCCTCTGTGTGAGGTATCTCTGTGTGAGATTGTATTCACTTCTCTGTGTGAGAATTATAGTGGATATTGGTGTGGCTGGATGTACCCAAGTTTGGGGAACTAGGGTAAAACTTTGTGTTTGCGTTTGGATTGATTGTGTTGATTAATTCCTCTTGCACATATTATTCCTCATTTGCAAGCTTAATTTTAATTGCACAATTTACTGCCATTACTTTATTCACCCCCTCTAGAGTGTTTGTTGTTAGTATTGAAAGGTAGACGGTCCTTACAATTGGTATCAAAGCGAGGTTGAAGCATATAACAACGATGGCATACAACGCTTCATCCATGTCTCATGAAGAAGGTCTATCAACCGTTCAACCCCCGCTCTTCAACGGAACCAACTACCCAAGTTGGAAGATCAAGATGATGATCTACTTGGAGGGTCAAGACCTTTGGGACATCACAGAGTCGCCATTTGAGAAGCCTACTACACCCACGGCTTCAAGAACAAAAGTGGAGAAGGACTCGATCAAATTTAATGCAAGGGCTATGAATGCATTCCATTGTGCCCTCACTTCTAATGAGTTCAACCACATCTCAATGTGCAAAACGGCCAACGAAATTTGGCATACATTGGAGATATCTCATGAAGGGACTTCGAAGGTAAAGAAATCTAAACAATGTGTATTTAGATCTAAATATGAGTTGTTTAAGATGCAGGAAGGTGAAAACATCTCGGAGATGTTCACAAGGTTCACAGAAATCGTGAACGCTTTGGAAGGACTTGGGAAGGTGATTTCCCAAGAGGATCGTGTGGAGAAGATCCTTGACTCGCTCACATCTCAATGGGAGTCAAAGGCCAATGGTATTTTGGAGTCTTATGACATGTCTAAATACACTGTTGAGGAGTGCATTGGGAATCTCATGGCGTATGAAGTAAAGCTTCAACACAAGAAGGAGATTCAACCAACCAAGCCCGAGAAGCCGGAGAAGCATAAGGGAGTTGCATTCCATGCCAAGGAGGAGCCAATCAAATGGAGAAATAAATTCCATCAAGAAGCTCCTAGTGAAGAAGATGAAGAAGATGAGCCTGGTGGAGATGAAGTCATGAAGCTTGCCACACAACTAAGAGCGTTCCTCAAAAGAAAGCAAGGTAAATCTTCTTCAAAGTTTGCCTCCAAGTCTAATAACTCTATTTGTTTCAATTATAGAGGAAAAGGTCATCTTTCTACCGAATGCCCATCCAAGCCCGACAAAGAAAATTACAAAGGGAAAGGGAAGAAGCATTGGAAAGGCAAGTCCAAATTCAAGAATCAAAAGAAGGGACTTGTCGGCACATTTGATGACTCCGAAGAGGACACTTCAAGTGACGAAGAAGAGGATGATAAGGAGCGAGCTCATATGTGCTTCGCAGCTTTTGATGATTCTTCATCAATCTCCTCGAGTTCAAGCGATGAAGAGGTGGAGGCGTGGCTCAACCCCAATAAGGAAATGTGCTTTATGGCAAAGAGGGAAGAGTCTTCGTCAAGCTCTAGCGAGGAGGAAAGTGATGAGAAAGTTGAGGAGGAGAAGCTATCCTACGAGGAGCTCGAATACCGCTTCAACGTGGTCTCCGATGGGGCAAGTAAGTGCATCGACTCATATGCTAAATTTAAAGCTAAATTTAAAAATGCTATGAGTAGGTTGCATGCCTTAGAATCTACTAGTGTAAATGACAATGATGATTTGCATGTTTGTGACACTAGTGAGAGAGACACACTTCTCTCTCAAGTTAAGGATTTGAGCTTTTCTAATGAAAAATTATTAGCTCAAAACCTTAGCTTAGAAATTCGCATTCAACAACTTACATTGAAATGTGAAGAGGAATCCCGGAAGCTCAAAAGCTTTGTGATTCTAGGGATTCACTCCACGATTTGTTGGAAAAACAACATCCGGCAAATCATAGAGGTGGTTTGGGTTATATTCAAAATATGGTTCCCAAACCCACCTCTAATTCCTCTTGTGGTGCAAATACAAGAAATATTGCTAAAGCACCTAAGATGAATCACCATGCTTTCTTGTACAACAATAACACCAACAAGAAGCATGTAGATCACAAGGTGATGAGGAAGAATGAAGAATCTTCATTTTTTGCTAAGAAGAAAAATCCTCATTCTTTGCATGCTAATAAATTCGTTTCTACACCTAAGCATGCCACATCCTTCCCTCTTGCAAAGGCAAAATCCTTGCCTAGGAAATCCTTGAGATTATGGATTCCCACTAAAGTTAGTGTGCAAGAGAGAGATAGTTACAGCAACTCTCTAGTTAGGGATGTGATCACCTCGTGTAATTACGTTAGGAAATCAAACTCCTCTTGGGTTTGGTTACCTAATGTTTAGGTTCCTCACACATATGCATATTGCATGGGTATTGTGCTTCTATGTTTATTTTAAGCATACCCATTGATTGTGTGTGTTTCATGATTTTGAAAATATTTTCAAATTTATTTATTTTCGTGAAAATGGGGACCTTGGGGGGTTTTTGACATGCATGCATTTTTGATCCATGTGTATGTCAAAGGGGGAGTTAATATGTTATATGTTTAAATTATTTTTAAGCCATATTTTAACTCTCATTTTGGAGGTTAATTGAGATCATTATTTACATTTGGTTATTTTGGGTCTCAAACCAAACCTCGTGTTTATTGCCAACATGTTTCATGTTTCATTGTTTTTGGCAATATCCTTGTGTATCATTGAAGCGTGATGTTTTCCATATCTATTGCTTTGATACACTTTTGGCCCATGACTCCATTTCTTATAATTGGTATTAGATTCTAGAAGTCAAAAGTTGACCATTTTATGATCTAGGGGGAGCATGGGATAGTGAATTGATACCCACTAAATTTTAAAATTTGGTATCATACATATCTTTCTTTTCTTGCATATTGTCACATCTTGGTTAAGATGACAAAGGGGGATATATTTGTTGTCCACCTTTTTGACGATGCCAAGGGGGAGAGATATATGCATTATGTGATCATATCTATAGGGGGAGAGATATATACATATGCATATGGGGAGAGATATCTCTATAGGGAGAGATATATGGGATTAGATAAACCATTCTTGTATGCAAGCTTTTATTCTTTGCAATTGGTTTATGTGATCCATGCCTATTATATGTCACCATGTTTTTATTGGTATTATGAGTATTTACCTTTGTGTAGCTCATTATATAATTGGTGCATATAAGTAGGGGAGATCATCAGCAGTGTGCTTTAATTCTTTATGATTTACATAATGTGTGTCATCATCAAAAAGGGGGAGATTGTTGAGTATTGGTGTTTTATACCAATCTTATTTTAATGATGATCACAACATTATGTTGTTGCTAATGAATCTCATGTTTTAGTCTCTCAGTTTATTTCAAGGATATCTTTCTTGGAGACTAATCACTTGGTGTAAGGATGGACATCATGTGAAGAAGGGCCAAAGTTTGGACTCAAGGAGTGCCAAAGCTTGGAGCTAGTGGAGAGCAATCACGGAATCAAGATTGAAGACTTAGACTCTTATGAAAGCATTGTAATCCATGTAATTTACTTTATTGCTTTCTCTCTCTTTTGAGTCTAGGTTATTGTAATGCCTTGCTAGATGGTTTACTTTTCATGCATATGCATTTAACAATCTTAGTGAACCTTAGGATTATCATAGAATCCAACCCAATAGGTTCACTCTATCCAAAGACTCATTTGGAGTCTCTGGCTTTCCGTCAGTCGCCTGTTGAAGGAAACACAGCCGACTGGGTGATTTCCAGTCGCCTGTAGATCCTTCTATAGTCGCCTGATATGCACAGCTCAAGTCAATATTTCTATTGACTCAAACTTGAGCTTTACACACAGTCGCCTGAAGATCAGTTTACAGTCGCATGTATATTTACAGTCACATGGAAATTGGCCAACAGTCGCATGTCTAGCGTAAGTGCAATCACTACATCTCTCTGTCTTCTCTCCATATTTTACAGTAGTCGACTGATGAAGAATATACAGTCGCCTGAATTTTTGGCAGTCGACTGTAGTATTAACATCAGTCTCCTGTGCGCAGAATTGGAGAAAGAGTGCAGCTCTCTGTTTCGATCCATCCCCTGCAGAAGTCGTCTGCTGAAGGATTAACAGGCGCCTGCCCTATTTGTCAGTCGACTGTATTGACTTCGTCAGTCGACCGTCCTGGCTCAGATTATAGCCGTTGGATATTTTCTAGCCATTGATCAGTCGACTGTCTTTTTGATCATCAGTCGACTGTTCCTGTCGTTTTCGCCCAGTTTCTAGCCGTAGCAAAATTGATTCTTTGGCTGTTTTCTTGGGTTTTAAGGTTTGATATAGGGTTCATATATATATGAGTGTTCTAATATCTCATATACTTCTTGATGCTATTGAATATCTCAAGTGATCTATAAGCAACTTACAAACTCCCTCAATTCCCTCTCAAGAGCTCTCATTCATCTTCATGCATTGAAGTCTAGCTCAAGGGAATTCATCCAAGTGCATTCTTGCAAATCCCATCACTTGGAAATGCTCTTCCATGCCTTGCATTCATTTATGAGTAAGTTCATCTCAAGGCATAGGTAAGAGTATTTGTTTTACTTTGTTATTCCATTGAAACCCTAGCTTTCTATGTGAGAGCTAGTTACTCTCTGTATGAGAGTATAACCTTTTGTGTGAGGGTTGGTTGAGATCTCTCTGTGTGAGAGCTCAAGTATTTCTGTGTGAAAGCAAGGATTTCTCTGTGTGAGAATCCTAAATCCTCTGTGTGAGGTCTCTCTGTGTGAGAGTGAGGATGTCTCTGTGTGAGAATCCAAATCCTCTGTGTGAGGTATCTCTGTGTGAGATTGTATTATGTGTGAGAATTATAATGGATATTGGTGTGGCTGGATGTACCCAAGTTTGGGGAACCAGGGTAAAACTTTGTGTTTGCGTTTTGGATTGATTGTGTTGATTAATTCCTCTTGCACTTATTATTCTGCATTTGCAAGCTTAATTTTAATTGCACAATTTACTGCCATTACTCTATTCACCCCCCTCTAGAGTGTTTGTTGTTAGTATTGCAAGGTAGACGGTCCTTACACTTATTATTATCTATCTTATTGTTTTTGCATTGTTAGGTATTTTTAGGCAATTGTGGATAAACTCTTATATACTACTGATGAGAATTGTTTCTTTCTCTTTCCCTTGACCAATTCAGTGAATGCGTAAGAATCATATTATTTTTAAATTAGGATCATGGTCAGTGCTCTGTTACAACTATAATGCTTTCGGTGAGAAAAAAATTTGATGGGCAAGAAATTGGTTGGTTCTTTCATGTCTTACTTCGTATCATATTCATAAAGGTTGATATTTTCAATAATATGTGCCTAGCTCATGCCATATTCATGTAAGTATGTGTGCAGAAGCTTTTCGTGCTTCCATTGAGAAAGTAAATGTCTGATTCTTGAATGGTGTTAGCTCGCCAAAAGCGTTTCAAGACAGCTTAAATCATCTTAAAACAACAGCTATGTTGATTTATGTTACAATGTTAACTTTATTATTTATTTGCAATTCAAGAACTAACTTCGATTTTGCATTGTAGGCATCTTTAAATGGAGTACCGAAACGTGCTTTGCTTACCACACAATCAGATCATGGAAGGTACACTTGACTACAATTCTTGCAAGCTAAGACTTTTACCATTTATTGATGACTCAAATAATTTCTATATCAAAAAAGAATAGCTTAACATGAATTTTGACAGCAAATTTCTGAAATTTGTATTAACTATACATGCTCCCTTACATGTATGCATAAGAAACCACAACATATATTATTGTTCACTATATGAAAGAAATTCAGGTTTTTATTACGTATTCATAGAGAGAATGTTACACGATCAAAGACGTTCTGGGAGAGAAAAAGTGGATGCAAATCCATATAGAGACTCTGTAGAGTATGATTCCAACCCAAAAGTCATTGGATTTTTTTCCAAATTTTATTATTGTACTAAAGAATGATGAATATATTGCTTTTCCTTGATCAGCTATTCAAAATCTTTAGGCATTATAAGAAAACAATTGGAAGCTCAGACTGCATCGTCTTCTCTCAGTGTTAGAACTACAGAAAGGGCGGAGAAGCGAAAAGAGGCAAGACCTTTTTAATTAATGAACCTTACTTCTCACTATCAAACCTGAATCATTGTATTGTAATTCTATCTAATTGGTTTTCTTTATCTCCATTATTCTTTTAGTTTTCTCCTAATTTGGTAGATAAATTGTATGGGAAGGAGGCAAAAAAGCAACAACTTCGAGAAGCATCCAAGGTTTTCTTACTATGTTTATGGTTTTTGATCAATCCTAATACTTTTGGTCATATTTTAGAAGTGTATGCTATGGGAATTGTTTGGTCTTTTTACATGGGAATCATTTGATTTTTGAGTTTTCGTTTACTTTCTACCTTCATTTTATAGAAACAAGCTGAAAATGACATTAAAAAGATGCGCCAAAGCCTTAGCTTTAAGTCTAGGCCACTGCCAGCATTTTATCAGAGGGCCGATCCACCAAAGATTGATATACAATAGGTATGCTTACCATCTTATTTTTCCATGTTTCCACAAAAAAATGTTTACTTATCTTTGAGTAGAATTTACCGCAATCAAAATCAAACTAACAAGAACGTTGGGTAACAACTCCCCTGAAAGAGAACAAAAACCTGTGAAATTTTATGACTGGTGAAAGCGGATGTAGCATAGCCATAACTTACTCTGATGAATCCTGTCAAAATGTAAAGAAGAGGCTGAAAGGGGTTGTTAGTTCTGTTGGAAAAGCCGATGCCAAATGTTTTTATTTGTCTCTTAGATCTTCTCGCATGCAAGACAATCACAAACCTAAAAGAAAATGATGATGGAGTTACTCATTACATTACGTTAGCGATGCAAAACTGTCAAAAGGTAGAATAAGTATGGTTCATGAAAGAGATTGATGGTGTAATTAAGAGGTAATTAGGTAGTAATCTTCTTCTATTCCTCAAGAAATGATCTCAAATTGGGTCTACTTTTAAATATAAATGGGATTTGTTTAGTTATTTTATATATTTAGAAGTTAAATTCTTCTGTAATCGCATTCTTGATGTTTGCTTATTGGATTAAAGTTTGTATGTTTATGCGGTTTTGATTGGGTTTTTGAGTTGATTTATTTGATGGGGATTTTTTTGTCTGCAGGTTGTGGCTGGGCTTTTGGCCGATGGCATGCAGTTGAAGATAATCAATGTTACAACTGCTTTGAAGGCGATTGGAGAGGCTGGGTTTGATATGTCCTAGAGCAAAGGTGATTGCCATAAAAGAAGTCTTAAATTGATGAATAAATGTCACTAAAAATTGATGATTTACATGTTTTTGTTCTGTAATTCTAATAAAAGAAGTTCGAATGATTTTTTGTTTCCAGTAATTAGATCAGCATCTATTCTATAATTCGAAGAAAATTTAGATAAATGAAATACTTGGTCACTGTTAACGTAGGTTTACTTCAATGGACATTTCGTCAATCTGGGTGCAAAGAAGTTGGGTTGGTTAACGTTCATCAACATTCTCCAACGATTCCCATACACTGTAAGTCTTCAATTTCATTAACATTTTTTGTCCCCCAAGTTTTCATAATTTTTTCAAATGTTTCTAATATTGTTTGTGAATGATGTTATTCGCTGTGGGGAGACTCCCTGCAAATCTCCCCCAACCTGGGTGGTTGTTGGATCACTTAAAGAATACTTCATCATTCACATATAGTAATTTGTGTTGGATATTCTTTGATGAAGCTAACAGTTCTAGCATATTTACTAAATTAGGAATTTTTGGTCCTTCCATAATATGATTAATCTAAGAATCAAATATTATGGCAATTTGGTCCTGCCAGTCTGAAATTACTGAAATTACTGAAATAGGATATTACTGATTTTACCAATTAATTCAGATTTCCATCATATTTGGCAGATTAATTTTATATTACGGAAAATAGGATATTAATCTGCCATAATATTTCAGTAAAATAGGATATTACCAAAACTGCCAATCTGATATTTCAGTAAAATAGGATTAATCCGATATTACTCAAATCTGATATAATATTACCAAATTTGATATTACTCAAATCCTATAATTCAGATTTGGTAATACTATTACCAAATTAATCTGATATAAATCAAATTTGGTAACACTGATATAATTTTGATATAATACTGAGTAAATCTGATATAAATACTGAGTAAATTTGGCAATACTGAGTAAATCTGATATAATATTACCAAATTTGGTAATCCTATTTTACTCAAATCTGAATTAATATACCATAATATTTCAGTAAAATAGGATATTAATCTGCCAGTCTGATATTTGGTTTAATCTGCCATCATATTTGGAAATTTGGTCCTGACATAATATTCTCAATCTGATATTACTGAAATAGGAAATATGATTAATCTGCCATGATATGATTAATATTTGGTCCTGCCATATTTGGTTTATGTTAGCGAGTAATCAAACTCAAGAGAAAAATAGGGATAAGCTTTCTTAGAGATAGAATGAGTAACCATGGCCATAGGCCATAGTTCTCTATATATTAAATTAGAGAGGGGGATATGAAGGGCCTCTAGGAGACCAAGGGTCCCCATTACCCATAGTAATGGGACTAAAGAGTGGGTAATGAAGGAGGGGAGGCCAAAAGCCTCCCTCATTCATAACACTCCCCCTTACCCATTCATCACTTTGGTCTCAGTATCTGAGGCAAAGAGGGGTGGATACTTCTGGATCCAGAGTAAGTGTGTTTGCCTCGTTAAAACCTTAGCTGTGGAAAACCCAGTGGGAAAACCCAACAGCTTAAGGAAAAAGAGTGCAACCCACAGGTTACTTCCCCTGATCCGTACAAGCTTCAGGCTTGCAGGTCTTTTAATTGTCGCATACCAATGTTCTTTACAAGCTTTACAAAAGTACATTTAGGCAAAGACTTAGTAAAAAGATCAGCAAAGTTGTTGCAGGACTGTATCTGCTAAACTTCGATCTGCTTATCCTCCTTTAGCTCATGTGTCCAGAAAAACTTGGGAGATATGTGCTTCGTCATGTCGCCCTTGATGTAGCCCTTTTAAGTTGAGCAATGCATGCAGCGTTGTCTTCAAACAGGATGGTAGGCTCCAAATCACCGGTCTTCAGGCCAGTAGATTGAAGAATGTGTTGGATGACAGATCGTAGCCAATAACACTCTCTGCTTGCTTCATGGATCGCAATGAGCTCCGAATGGTTGGATGAGCTGTTGTGGTTTGCTTTATCGATCTCCAGGAGATAGCAGTACCTCCGTAGGTAAAAACAAAACCCGTTTGGGATTTTACCGTGTGTGGATCTGAGAGATAACCTGCATCAGCATAACCAAATAATTTGGGGGAGGCACCTCTCTGGTAGTAAAGTCCAAGATCAATGGAACCCTGGAGGTATCGCAGAAGATGCTTTACTCCGTTCCAGTGGCGCTTTGTGGGCGCTGCACTGTGTCTGGCTAGAAGATTAACTGTAAACGCTATATCAGGACGCGTACAGTTAGCCAGATATAGAAGTGCTCCAATGGCACTGAGGTAGGATACTTCAGGACCCACTATCTCCTCCCCCTCTTTCAGTGGCTGGAAGGGGTCCTTATGTACATCTAGTGATCTTACAACCATAGGAGTACCTAAAGGATGACATTTATCCATATGAAACTTGCGTAGAAGTTTCTTTGTATAATTAGATTGGTGTAATAGGATTCCACCGCTTAGGTGTTCTATCTGTAATCCAAGACAATACTTTGTTTTGCCTAGGTCTTTTATTTCAAAAGTATGTTTTAGGATTTCAGATATCTCATTGATCTCTGCAGGAGATCCTATGAGATTTAAGTCATCTACATATACAGCTATGATGACGAATCCGGTTCCCGTTCTTTTTATAAATATACATGGGCAGACTTCATTATTCGTGAATCCTTGCTGTGCAAGGAAATCACTTAGTCTGTTATACCACATCTTGCTCGATTGTTTTAGACCATATAATGATCTATGTAGCCTTATAGAGAATACGTCCCGAGGTATCTCTTTCATCTCTGGGGGTAGATTAAACCCATCAGGAAGTCTCATATAGATATTTTTACATATATCGCCATATAGATATGCAGTCACAACATCCATGAGCTGCATTTCTAGGCTTTCCAGAGAAGTTAGGCTTATTAAAAATCGGAATGTGATCGAATCCATGACCGGGGAATACGTATCTTCGTAAGCAATCCCTGGTCTTTGGGAAAATCCGTGGGCTACAAGGCGTGCCTTATAGCGAACGATCACATTATTTTCATCTCTTTTTCTTATGAAAACCCACTTATATCCCACAGGTTTTACACCTACTGGTGTTTGGACTACTGGTCCAAAGACTTTGCGTTTCAAGAGTGAGTCTAGCTCTACTCTTATTGCCTCGTCCCACTTTGGCCAATCATCTCGGCGTTTACATTCTGCTAGAGATCATGGTTCGACATCATCGTCATATTCAGTGACGTGAACGGCAATATCGAACGCAAAATCGTCGTCGAAGACTATGCTATTTCTGTTCAATACTTCTCCAGTACGTACAAAATTTAATGATGTTTCTCCTATTGTTTCCTCTGCTGGGGAAATCAGGAGGGGAGAAGTAGCTAGTCTGAGCTCAGCATCCTGTGGAGGGATAATCTTAGTATCTCCAGGAGTCTTCCTCTTTCGAGGAACTTTATCTTTTGAACCTGGTGGGCGTCCTCTTTTCATTTGAGGTACAACCAATTCTGCTGCCGGTGGATTGCATCAATCTATGGGGATGTCAATCCTAGCTGGCGTATTGGCAGCAGGGACGTGTGAATGGACAATCTTCTGGTTGTCCGTGAATTTATCAGGTAAAAGATGTACTGTATTCTGGATGTGAAGGATCTTCAGGATATCATCTTCACACAGATTAGTACGCGGATCATTTATGGACAAAGACTTCTGGTCCCAACTAATGGTCTCAGAAGCTTCTGGCTTCTTAGACTATGTGCCCAGTTTAGGAAAAATTTTCTCATTAAATTCACAGTCAGCAAAATGTGCCTTGAATGCGTCACCTGTCAGGGGTTCAAGGTATCTGATAATAGAGGGCGAATCAAACCCAATATATATACCTAGATGACGCTGATGACCCATTTTGGTCCTCTGAGGTGGTGTAATTGGGACATATACCGCACAACCAAACACTCGTAAATGAGAGATATCCGGAGGTGCGCCATATGCTAGTTGCATCGGGGATAAAGTATGACCTCCAGAGAGTCTTATCCTAATAAGTGATGTGGCATGTAAAATAGCATGCCCCCAAGCATCCACATGCAACTGGGATTGCATAAGCAATGAACATGCAATCCATTGGAGTCTCTTTATAAGGGACTCAGCTAATCCGTTTTGGGTGTGAACATGTGCTACAGGATGTTCAACTTCAATACCCGTTGCACGGCAATAGTCTTCGAAGACTTATGAAGTAAATTCTCCCGCATTATCAAGACGTAGTTTCTTGATATGGTTATCGGGGAAATGAGCACGCAACCTTATTATTTGTGCCAATAGCTTTGGAAAAGCTAGGTTGCGTGTGGACAAGAGGCACACATAAGACCATTTGGTTGATGCATCAATCAGTACCATGAAGTACCGAAATGGGCCACTTGCGGGGTGAATAGGTCCGCAAATGTCACCATGAATTCTCTCAAGGAAACCAGGAGACTCTAATCCCACTTTCAGGAGGGATGGTCTCGTTATCCGTTTTTCCTTGAAACAAGGGAGACATGGAAATTCACCCTTTTGAAGAATCTTCAGGTTCTTCAATTTGTGTCCACGGGATTCAGTGATGATGCGTCGCATCATTGCTGTTCCAGGGTGACCAAGTCTATTGTGTCAGAGTTGGAAATCTGGCAGTGATTGACACGTCTGGTGCTCAATCATATTGGCTTCTACTGGTTGAATGTATGTTTGGTAGAGACCCGATGGGAGTCCCTTGAATCGCTCGTAGATGATCTTCTGGTCATCTTTATGACGAGTTACAATCAGATATTCAACCTTATTTACATCTCTGGTCTCTAAGTGATATCCGTTTAAATAGAAATCCTTGAAACTTACGAGATTTCTATTTGATTTAGGAGAGAATAATGCATTATTTATTAGAAGTCTTGTGTTATTTGGGAGCAATATAGTTGCTTCACCAGATCCTTCGATTATTTAGGACAGTCCTGAAATTGTGATAATAGGACCGTCATATTTATTTAAGCTATTAAAATAGCAATGATCGTGAAGGATTGTATGCGTTGAGGCACTGTCCACTAGGCACTCAGACATCATCTATATAAGCAAAAACGAGATTTTATTTGAGAGAAATGTAGACAACATTCAAAAATAAAAGTTCGTACTAAAGCCAATAAAAGATGAAGATACATCGAATTCTAAATGCATAGATAAAAGATAATGCTCAATCAAGCAGGTCGTCGTTCTCGAAGTCTTTTGCAGTAAACATTGTTGGCGGCTGAACAGCCGCCAAGTTCTTTTCAGGTAGAGACTTCTGTCTCGCCTGGTATAGATCCTGGAGGTGTCGAGGAGTGCGGCAGTTTCTGGACCAATGGCCAGTCATGCCGCATCTATGGCATTTATCCTCCTAGTTCTTCTTTGGAAGTGACACTTGCTCGGTGTTCTTTCGCTTCCAAGTGAAGTTTCTTTTTCCCTTATTGTTTTTGTTTGTCTGGGGAGCTGCACCTCTTGGTTGCTTCATTACAGCTGTCCCTTTAGTGTTTTTAGCCTTCCTCTTGTTTCTCCACTTATTGGGAGAAACATGGTGGGCTTCAGGGATAGGGGCAGTGCCAGCTGGACGTAAGTTATGAGTTGCAAGCAGTAAGTCTCGATTCTGCTCTGCCCTAAGTAGGCATGAGATCAGATCGGAGAATTTCGTGAAATTGCGTTCACGATACTGCTGCATGAGGATTGCATCTTTCTCGTGAAACGAGGTAAATGTCTTTTCCAACATGCGATGTTCTGTAACTTCTTCACCTCACAACTTCAGGCGTGAGGTGATGTTATGAAGTGCGAAATTGTACTCAGCGACAAACTTATAGTCCTGAAGTCTGAGGTTTTCCCACTCATAACTGGCACGCGGTAATATAACATCAACTTGATGTTTATACCGAGCTTCCAGCGCTGTCCACAAGTCCTTTGGATCCTCAACCGTTAAGTATTCGGCCTTTAAGGTCCGATCTATATGTTTCCTAATGTAGATTATGGCTTTCGCCTTATCTACATCGGATACAGTGGTTGGAGGACTGCTGCTAGATGTGCAGAGGCTTCGGCCGCTGCTGGGGCCGAGGTAGGAGCCAAAATGGACCCAAGGAGGTCCATCGAACGCAAGTGGAACTTCAGGTCCACTCGCCAACTCAGGTAATTCGTCCCTGTAGCGTCAAGGACTTCGAAATCGACACTTGCCAATTTTGCCATTTATCTACGCAATTTAAAATGAGCATGAATTTATTAAAATTCAAAATTCATGCATAAAGAAATAAACAAGTAAAAATACGGGGATCGGCCAGATACCCAATTAAAAAGTACACAGTCCAAAGTTCGTTTACAGTCCATAAAAGGAAAGAAAAATACAACTTCAGAAACCCAAAGTGGGTCCCTATATCTTCGTCTTCATATGCTGTTGCACCGAGCTTGGGCTTTTAATACAAATTTCCTCACTTACAAATTCTCTCAAAAGAAAATAAAAGTGCAAGGAATGTAAATAGGTATACAATGGCCGATCCCGAAAAACACATTTTTACTTATTTAAACATCCACGCAGTTCTAAATATGCTACAGGCATAAAAATAAACAACCACGCATATATCTCAAGCAAAACATATGGTAAAGGAAACTAGAAAATATAAGTATCTCATAGACCACGTGGAAACGTCATACACCGTTAGGTTAGTTGACTAACGACAGAGCGGTCTCAGGATCTTTAAGATAGTTATATTTTGAAAAATAGAGTCCTAGTAAAACATAGATAATAATTTGCAAGATCGATGTTTAAATCAATTTGTCAACATGGACTATAGAAATTATTTGTGATTTTACATAGAGGAGAGTCCATTTAAGTAATTGGCATCAGGCCATTATTTAGTGGGCAAAAATAATAACCGTTAAGTAATAGGGGATGCAGGCCCAATTAAATTATTTAGTTAGTGATAGGCACAAATGGGCTGCATGCCTAACAACAAAAACAATCAATTTTAATTAAATTAGGCCTACTTTTGGGTTGGGGAAAACCAATAATCCCCAAAACCCTAAGTCTGTCCCCACAATCTCCACCCAATCAGTTACTGATTTAGGTCATTGTCGGTGGCCAGAAATCTCCCCACGCGTCAGCCAGAGTAAAAGAACACCCTTGCCGCCCCGCAAGGGGGGAAGGCGACAGAGAAGTGCCCCCCCTCTGCTGGGGGGTGGCTGACAGAGAAGAACCCCCACCCACCCCCCCACCCCCCCGCTGGGGGTGGCGATCAATCGCCCCCCCTGTCAGGGGGGGCGCTACCGGAGAACCCCCCCGTTGGGGGGGGGGGCGCTGCCGAGAAACCCCCCCCGTTCGGGGGGGCGCTGCCGAGAACCGAAGACCCCCCCCCGCTGGGGGGGTGGCGATCGAACGCCCCCCCCACAGGGGGGCGCCGGCATTCCTTCGGGGGGGTGGCGCCGGGGGGCCGCCGGCATAGAGGAACCCCCCTCCTTCGGGGGGGTGGCTATCGGACGGCATACAGGAACCCCCCCTTCCAGATTTTAAACAAATCAAATTCGAGATTGTAAAAAATATCATGGATAAAAAATAAATTGTTTATCTACGGGAATAAAAAGTATACCTCTAGATCGATGATCTAGGGACGATCGTAGAATAGAACCGTAGAAATAAAAAAATAATTTTTGGGGCTTGCCATAATATTTTTGGGGCCTGCCATAATCTTTTGTGTTTCTTAAGAAATAATTCCTTATGCATTAGGGGTCCAAAATTAGCTCAAGGAGCTGCCAGGAAACATGCTTCTAGGCCTGAAGCAAAACCCTTGGATTTTGTTGTACGCCCTCAATCAAAGATTGATCCAAATGAAATCAGAGCTCGAGCTAAACATCAAGTGCAAGATCAGCGTCGGTTGGAGGTTAGTTACTCAGTTTTTTGATGCATGTTAATTCTGTTAATATTCGTCTTCGGTTGATTTTCTTTGTGTGTGCTATCAAGTAGAAAACACGTATTTTGGTTGCTTATTTTGTTTTGGAATTGCATTATTTTCTTAACTTGAGTTGATGTTTACCACCTTGATGCTGGTGACACTTTTTAATATCAGCTTATTGTTGCTGTCATTTGCTGGATAGATTTAGATTTTGTTATAGGCAGTTCTGCTACTAATGTTTTAAGCCAAATTTTTTCCATCCTGCACCCTCAGGTCATGTACAATGACATATCTTCATATAAATGCCAAAGTAGTTAAAATCCCCACAGTTGTATGATTTTATCCCGCTAAAAATATGAAGTAATCATGCCTTTGGGCTTTTACATTGACGAAAAATATTTTTTAAAAATGAAATGAGGTTATGGAAAATTTCGTTATCGAAAATTTCATCATTGAACTCTCGAGGCTTCTTATTTTAGTTTGTAATGGAAATTTTTTTGATACATCTCAATTAATAAGATCATTGAAGGGATGTGGTATTGTTGGAAGAATATGATTTTTTGAAGTTTTGTTGTTAATTTTCTGTTTGAAAAACGATGACTTTGGATTGTAATATGTTTGGATAAATCTAATACTCCTTACTTTAAAAGTTAAAAGAACTGTATTTTTTGGAGCCTCTCTTTGATATTATTTCTGGAACATTGGGCTCTTATCTTTTGAAATTTTGAGATTGGAAGGTTGATGGGGATGGGGATGGGGTGGATGGATGGGTGTTTCGATGAATTTATTACATGCGTGATTTTTGACTTGCCTTCATTTGTTGAAATTATAGACTATTAGTTTTTTGACATCTACCGAGTTTTCAAAATCGCCGTCAATGAAGCTAAAACAACTAGAAGGCTCCAGAGGTTATGATAATCATACACTAAAGTAGTAAAAATACTCAATGCAGGTGATTCCAAAGTATAATACTCTAATGTAATTTTTGATATTTCAAATATTTCTATTTCATTTAAACATTTGAACAAATCAGTATGTTAAAGGATGTAAACTTGCATTTTTGTGATTCTTTTAAGTACCTATAGCTGCCATGGTCATTTCTGTGTCTTTATGTTCAAGTTAGTGCTATGTTCATTAGTATGTTAAAAGATGGAGATGTGGATCAAGTTTGTTTTATGAAGGGTTCTTCTATGTTTCTTTTTTTGGTCGAACTCAGATTGAGATAAGGGTTCTTCTGTGTCTATTTTATGTTATATGTATTCAACTTGGTGCTTGATTTAACATTTGTAAATCTACATTTTAAGTTAATAATATTAAATTTTGTATAATTATCTGATGCAAGGAAAAAATCTAAGCAAAGAAAGATCGTTACTGATCTTTGTTAAATTCCATTCTTTGCTAGATCTTTAGTGCTTTCATATCTGTGCGTGTAAATTATGATTTTTTTGCAGGGTGCCATTCAAAATCATCTTACGACTCTTGATTGGTAACAGATTGAAGAGGGCAGAAATTAAGGATTTTTGCATGCTGCATAAAGGTAATGTGATCCATCATCAAGAAACTAAGTTTTTATTTGTATCAGACATGGCATTAAAATCTATTGGTTGTAATTTTTTAGAAGATGGTGTATTATTGATGCCTATAGTTGGTGAAATGATTATTGGTTGGAATTCTCAAAGTTTGTAAAGCAACTAGAAAGTTTGGGAGTTCATTCTATTACAATTTTCATTATGGATAGTACGGATCAAATTTATCTGGCTTTTTTCTAATGTCTATGGAACACAGTCTGCATGTGATAAACATGTATTGTATGAAGAGTTTAAAAGTTTTGGATAGAATTATTTAGGGCAATGGGTGATGTTAGATGATTTTAATATCACTAGATTTACATGGGAAAGAAAGGAGCAATTATCATGGTATAGATTTTGAGGAGTTTAGTGATAACGTAAGAGATTTAGAACTTTATTGCTTTTCTCTGTTGGGAAGTGCTTTTACTTGGTCTAACCGGAGAGACATACTTGATCGTTTTATTATATCTAAAGGTGTTAACCTAATGCCTTTTGCTATTCAAAGAGGACTTGCCAGTTAGTGTTTATCACTTTATCACTGTCCAATTCTTTAATTCTTCGATTGATAATATTAGTAGAATCTTTGGCTACAGATGATATATTTTCATAAGTTCACAAAGTAGAAATGGTTAATTATTCCAACTTATGGTTCTGTTGCTACTTATTTTGTTCATCAGTTGAGAATGTGATGAGACTTATTAAAAGATAGTGTATAAATAGTTTTAGCATTAAGATACTAAGAATACTTTGTTGAAAAGATTGTTGGAATTTGATAGTTTGGAGGCAAACAAAGTATTAAATGATGATGATATAATTTCTAAGCAGACAATATATATTGTTTAGTATGACTAATACATTATAAGAAGATGATGTTGGGGGGAAGGCATGCTAAAGATCTGGATGTGACAACCCGGTATCCCTAGCTGCTGAAATCATGATTTGTTTGCTTAGGTTTGAGAATCACTACATCTCAACTCAGCATAAGGAATATGTTGCATCCCTTGCAATTGCAATTATGAAGAAGAGGTATTGTGGTCAGACATTTCTGCGTTGTGACACCCATTCTCTCTCGAGGTCTGCTTTAATATGCAGGCAAGAACTATAATGGACTGCATGAAACGAACCGGAAAATTTTGGAAGGGAAACCAAAATTTAAGATGAGCATTTGTGAAAATTTTAATTTTGGGGGTAAAACCCTAAAATTTTGGGGGCATTGAAATTGAAGAGCACAGAAATTTGGGGGAATTAAATTTTTTCGGGGGAACTAAACTCTTTGGGGGAACTAAATTTTAGTGGAAACTAAACTTTTTGAAAAAAATTTTGTTTGGAACTAAATAACAATTCTGGCGCTTTAATTATGGGTGTTCATTTAAAATTAGAACATCCAAGATTTTAAGGGGAGAATATTTTAAATGAATCGTGCCCTTAGAGCACATGTTAAATCAGGAGGAAACTAAATTTTGAGTGAACTAAAATTTTTTGAATGAAATAAATTCTTTGGGTGAAGTAAATTTTGGGGAAACTAAAAATTTTAAGGCAACTAAATAACACTTAAGTACTTTAAATTTATGTGGAAGTAAGATTTTGGTGGGGGTATATAATGAATGAACCGTGCCCTACGGGCATGGGTAATATCTATTATACAATTGACAACGTTTTTTGAATTCTAGGGCCGACTAGGACAAGATAAAGAGTGGCTGAGATTTGATCATGGTAAATCAATGGTTGAGATTGGATTTTGTGAAAATTTTAGTGGGAAAACTTAAATTTTGGTGGAAAAGTGTCTTACGAACCAAAACTTTGAAATTAGAAGTGTTGTCACGCCCCGCTTCCCTAAAATGGAGGCGAGACGTGAGAAGGTACACTCAGACGTGGAGCTGTGAAGCTGCAGTCTGATAAGCGTCAATAATTCATATGCAGGTCCATGTAATCGCAAACGGAACAAAAATAATAATAAAGGAAGAGATAGAAATAATATTTCTCAGATATCAGAATTGTCCA
This sequence comes from Scilla litardierei, assembly GCA_030789695.1. Lineage (NCBI taxonomy): Eukaryota > Viridiplantae > Streptophyta > Magnoliopsida > Asparagales > Asparagaceae > Scilla > Scilla litardierei. The sequence goes on from CM061142.1 coordinate 25,062,697, forward strand.
CAATGAGTTTCAACATCCAGAAAAGCCATCAGGCTAAAAGAAAGAGTCTAAGGCCCAAACACGGCCAACAACAAAAGTACAAAGGTAAAACAATGGTGCTACGCATCGACAACTAACAGCAACTAACAGGCAACTCTAAACAGCCTCTAAGACTGGTCACCAGTGTCCACGAAGTCCTCGTCGAACACAGTCTCAGGCTAGGCGTCTGCTAACACCTCGTCCTCAGCAACAAACTCTGGCTCAGGGTCTAACCTGTGACACCCAAAAGAGAGAGGGGCACATGTCAGCAAGTCTAAAAATAGACTTGAGCAAGGAAACTGAAAGTAAACTAACAACATATCAGTTATAATATTATGCAATGACATGACATTTAAGTATGATGAAACAGTTTAAAAGAAGAGACAAGCACGCACGATGTAGCAAAAGCTACGAAAACACTAAACACCATTCACTTATCACTATTATCACTTTGTGCTCAGAGTTTCCGTCTTTTGGCAGAAGTGGCTGTACGGGCTCACTTCTATACTCAAGCGACCGTTTAACCCTACCCCTCCACGTGTATCGAGCGTTGGGATTAGCAAAACACTATGCTCGCTTCTGGATCATGAGCCAAGAAGTGTATTTTGGCATAGGGGTGCACCTAGTCTTATCACTGTGTAGGAGTCAAAATCCTACTCACCGCAGCTTAAATTTAAAAGTAGCGTGTGCTACGCAATCATGATGAACAATCGAAGTATGCAATGACATGAACAGATATTTCACGTACCGTTAATTGAAATTAAACATGGCATGGTAGTATGAATGCAACATGATAAAAATGGTGGATCTAGCTTCGTTGTCAAGCTAGATCAAAGGGGGCGTCTAGGCAGCTATCATTTCACTGCCTAGTCTCTTTTACGCTACGGTGCAGAACGGCCTAGGACATGGCCTAAACAAGGGTGGCAAGTTTCACTTGCCTGATACCGACGATGACGATCGACGGAAACGTCTCACAACTTCTATTCTACGGGATGGGATCGCTGTTACGGTAAAACAATATTAGAACGATCACCAAATCAGATTTCATAATAGGATCCTATATCGTCTAATGATTCGTTTTTAATTAGGTTTTCTAATTACGGTGTGGGTTAAAAGAGATTAAGGGATAGATTCACTAACCGTAAGAGTAGCGAACGAATGACGCCAAAACAGATCTAGCTTCGGCGACGGAAGAAGGATCCTGGGAAGCTCCGGCTGAAATCGAGATCTCGGCGGCCTAGAGAAGGTGGTCGGCGCAAGGAATGGCGAGAGGGAGGCCATGAGGAGGAAGGAAATGGATTGAGGAATGTTTGGGATGATTTGGGGAAGAAATTGGCTCAGAAAGAATGAAGAAAGAATGAAAGAATCGAAGGGATTAAATAGAAAATGAAACGGCGGCTGGAAAATAACCTAGGGTTTCGGGGTCGATTAGTCGGTCAGAGAAGGGTGGTCGACCGACTAGTTTAGGATCTAGTCGGTCGGTCGTCCAACTGACACCGACTAAAATCAAACAGTGAACAGTGTCTGTACAGGGAAGGCATGATTAGTCGGTCTGTGAAGACCCGTCGACCGACTAGTTTAGGATCTAGTCGGTCGGTGAATGTTCCTGAACCGACAAAGGGTAAAGTTAGATAGAAATTAAGCACTGAGAGTTAGTCGGTCAGAGAAGGAATCCTAACCGACTAGTTTGAGAACTAGTCGGTCGGTAATTGTTCTTTGACCGACTAACCATAAACAGTAACTTCGACAGTACAGAAGAACTCAGAATTAGTCGGTCTCAGTACAAGTCCTGACCGACTAGTTTAGGAACTAGTCGGTCGAAGAATGAGCTTAGACCGACTAAACGTAAACAATAACTTAGCTGAAATTTACTGACAAGAACTAGCCGGTCTGAGAAGTGTTGCTGACCGACTAGATTGCAATCTAGTCGGTTGGCTCCCCTTCATGAACCAACTAAGATGCACCGAAAGTGCCGAAACGAAGCGCGAAGCTTCGGAAAGGTTCCTATGGCTCCTAGGATCACTCTAGCTCTAAGATTAATACGCTATGAAGCTAATCGTAAGAACTTCTATCGAGAAGACACACAAAGAGGAGAACATCCAATATTATTCATATAAAATAGCTATTACAAAAACCGGTCGTTACATCCTCCCCACCTTAAGAAAAATTCCGCCCTCGGAATTTCCTAACACTTACGTGTCAGGGAACAAAAGTGGGTAGCGCTCTCGCATCTCGTCTTCTCTCTCCCAAGTAGACTCCCAAGGCGAGCCGTGTCGCCACATCACCCTAACAAGATCAATTGTCTTGTTCCAAAGTGACTTCTGACGCCTGTCCAAAATCTGCACTGGCTGCTGGTCATACGTCAGATCAGGGCGAACGGTGATCTCCGAGAAATCCACAGCGTGAGATGGATCGCTGATGTACCGACGAAGCTGCGACACATGGAAGACATCGTGAACACCTTCCAAAGATGGCGGCAAGGCTAAGCGGTAGGCTACTTCACCACCTCTCTCCAGAATGTCAAACGGTCCAATGTATCTCGGGCTCAGCTTCCCACGGTTCCCAAAGCGAATCACTCCTCGATTCGGGGAAATCTTCAAGAACACATGGTCAACTGGCTGAAACTCCAACGGACGCCGTTTAGCATCAGCCCAATGCTTAAAACGGTCATGAGCAATCCTCAACCTCTCCCGTATGTTCCTGAAAACATCCACAGCCTCCACGATCATCTCAGGTCCTAACAGCTCCCGATCTCCAATGTCATCCCAGCTCAGTGGCGATCAACATTTCTTTTCATATAGCGCGGCAAAAGGTGCCATGCCAATACTCGCCTGGTAGCTACTATTGTAGGCAAACTCCACGAGGTGGAGATGATCCTCCCAAGAACCCTTGAAGTCCAACATACACGTCCTCAGCATGTCCTCCAAGATCTGAATCGTCCTCTCGGACTGGCCATCCGTCTGCGAATGGTACGCCGTGCTGAAACTCAGACTCGTACCCAAACTCTTCTGCAGACTCTGCCAGAACTGAGACGTGAATCTCGTGTCTCTGTCTGACACGATACTCACAGGGACTCCATGAACTCGTACGATCTCCTGCACGATTCACGTTACATCACTATCTAAACTAGGAAAAGGAAATTAAAACGGAGAGTAAAAGATTTACCTCCATATATCTCCTCGCTAGCGCCTCAGTGGATTGTCCTACTCGGAAGGGAATAAAGTGCGCGGATTTGGTCAATCGGTCTACGATCACCCAAATCGCGTCATTCTGCTTCGGACTCTGAGGTAGTCCAGTCACGAAGTCCATAGTGATGTGTTGCCACTTCCACTCCGGAATCGGAAGCGGTTGTAGCAACCCCGCCGTACGCTGATGCTCAACCTTCACCTGCTGGCAAACCAAGCACTTGGCTACACTCCGAGCCACACTCCTCTTCATCCCATGCCACCAAAAATTCAGGCGCAGATCATTGTACATCTTGGTCCCACCAGGATGCACAGAATACGGCGAACTGTGTGCCTCCGCCAACAGCTCCTCTCTGATGTCTCCCGCTGGCACACACAACCTAGCTCCAAATCTCAGCGAGCCATCCTCATGAATCACGAAGTCAGTCTGCAGACTGGCTTCCACCAATTCTCGAATCTTCACCAACTTCGGGTCTCTAGCCTGCCCAGCCTTGATCATATCCACAATCGTCGACTGTATCTGCATACTCATCAAGGAAGAGATCTCTCCAGGAAGAACAATCTCAACACCAGAATCGCAAAAATCCTGCTGTAATCTCCACTGCGAAGTCAACAACATCACCACTGGAAGCCTACTCAACGCATCTGGAACCACATTCACTTTTCCAGGGTGATACTGCAAATCAATCTCGTAATCCTCCATGAGCTCCAACCACCGACGCTGTCGCATGTTGAGCTCCTTTTGAGTAAAAATGTACTTCAAACTTTTGTGATCGGTGAAGATCTTCACCTTCTCACTAAGCAGGAAGTGCCTCCAAATCTTCAGCGCAAACACGACAGCAGCCAACTCCAAATCGTGCGTCGGGTAGTTCTTCTCATGAGCCTTAAGCTGACGAGAAGTATACGCAACCACATGCCCATGCTGATGCAATACGCAACTGAGACCCTTGCCAGAAGCATCGCAAAAGATCTCGAATCCTCCACTCTGGTTGGGCACAGAAAGAACAGGGGCAGACGTCAACCTCTCCTTTAGAACACCAAAAGCTTCCTTACAGCCATCAGACCAAACAAAAGATACATCCTTCCGTGTCAGTCTGGTCATCGGCTCAGCAATACGGGAGAAATCCTTGATGAATCGCCGGTAATAACCTGCAAGTCCAAGGAAACTCCGGATCTCAGACGCAGACTGCGGAACAGGCCACTCCCTGATAGCCTTAATCTTCTCGGGATCCACCGAAATACCATCTCCAGTCACCACATGCCCAAGAAAAGCAACTCTATCCAGCCAAAACTCGCACTTGGAATATTTAGCATACAACCTCTGCTTCCTCAAGATCTCCAATACTGTCCTCAAGTGCGACGCATTCTCCTCCTCCGACTTAGAATAGATCAGAATGTCGTCAATGAAGATAATAACAAACTTATCTAGAAAGTCATAGAAGATCAGATTCATCAGATTCATAAAAACTGCAGGTGCGTTGGTTACACCGAAAGGCATAACCACGAACTCGTAGTGTCCATATTTCTTCCTGAAAGCTGTCTTCGGAACATCCTCCTTCCTCACCTTCAGCTGGTGATATCCACTCCTTAGATCCAGCTTAGAGAATACCCTCGATCCTCCCAGCTAATCAAAAATATCATCGATGCGAGGCAATGGATATCGATTCTTGACGGTCACCGCATTCAACTCCCGGTAGTCCACACACATGCGACGCGAACCGTCCTTCTTCTTCACTAGCAAGACCGGTGCTCCCCACGGAGACACACCTGGATTAATGTAACCCTTCAGAAGAAGTTTATCCAGCTGCTTCTGCAATTCCTCCAATTCTGCGGGTGCCATGCGATACGGCGCTTTCGAAATAGGCTGCGCCCCCGGAATGAGATCGATCGAAAACTCAAGAGCTCGATCAGGCGGCAATCCAGACACCTCCTCGGGGAAGACGTCGTCAAAGTCACGCACTACCGCAGGCCGACACCGCTCCATCTGCAAAGCCACAATCTCCTCCGGCTGGGCCCGAAACCTGACCGGACCAAGCGAACTACTGCCACGGCTGAACTCGAACACCGGATGTCCAGGGATCTCAAACACCACCTTCTTCCTCCGACAATCGATCGTGGCGTAGAAACTCCCAAGCCAGTCCATCCCGAGGACGGCATCATAGTTGATGATGTCATGGACAATAAAATCTGCATAGAGCTCATGTCCACAGACTACCAGAGGGCAAGAGTTGCAACCACGATGCACCGAGACCACGCCATTTCCTGTAACGATATTCCAACTCTTGGGAAGAGGGCAAGTCGACAAGGAATGCTTCTCCACGAAGCTCCAGGAAATAATGCACATCGATGCACCTGAGTCGAAGAGGACTCGTGCAGGAAATGTGCAAACCAAAATCACACCTAACAGACAGTCTAACAATCAAGTTCTATTCTAGCAGAAAAACATATGCAAGCAACCAAACATAATCTAATAACTAAAATTAACGAAGGAAAGAAACAGCTAGATTATGAGTTACCTGCGATAACCTCGTCCACCGCCTCGGTCTCAATAGCAGTCATCAGAAACACCTGCCGCCTCGGCTGGACAGCCTGCTGAAAAGCCTGCCTCTGCGGAACGAGAGGCGCTCCACGTCCAGCAGGAACAGGCGCCCTCTGCTGCAACGGCTGAGCTGCAACTGGTCCCTTCCACGGCTGCTGGATGCTCGGGCAATCCTTCAGAGTATGAGAAGCATCGCCGCAGACCAAGCACTGTCCCAAAAGCCTCCTGCACTGGTCCTTCACATGACCCGGCTTGCCGCAATGGTTGCACATCTTCAGGACAGGTCCACCTGGCCTCTTGAACTGAGCTGGCTGGTTGGGCTTGAACCCTGGTCTCATCACTGCCCTGGCCTGCTCCACAGGCCTCTTCCCAGCTCCAGAAATCAATCCTCTCTTCTGGTTCACTATCCGCTCCTGCCTCTTTGCCGCAATCAAAACCTTCTGATAAGTCTCTGCATCAGAAGAAGTCATATAGCTCTGAAGATCCAACGAAAGCCCCTGCAGAAACCTCTGGGCCCTCTCATCAGCATCCTGCACCATCTTCGGTGTGAAACGACTCAGCCTAGTGAACTCATGGTGGTACTGATCCACCGTCAAGCTCCCCTGCTTCAGATCAATGAAGCGCTGCGCCATCTCCCTCTTGGCAGCCTTCGGAAAATATTCCTCATCAAATCTGGACTTGAAAGTAGCCCAAGATATCGGCTCCTCCAGCAACTTCTCCTCGGTATCCCACCAGTTCCGAGTGTTATCCTTAAGCTGCCGCTTTGCCAAGTCAACCCATCCAGCCGGGTCGACCTTCGACATCTTCAAGTTTTCCTCCACGTTCCTGGTCCACTCATCCGTAGCCAGAGGTCCATCGGTCCCATCAAAGTAAGCGGGACCCAGCTCCCGAAACTGCTTCGCTACAGGCTCGAAGTGAGGGACATTCTGAACAGGCTGCGCTGCTCGAGCAGGTAGAACATTTCGGGCATTCTGCAGCATCCCCTGCTGCACCTGCATCATCTGATGCATCATCCTCGTCATCTCTCCGGTGGTGGGCTCTCGGTCCGGCTCCTGGTCATGAGGGGGCACAACACCACCAGCACGGGTATTCCGTCTTCCAGCCATCTAATGACACAGAAAACGAAACAAAATTTAGACTCAAATAGCTTAATGACTCGGATGTCGATCTTTATTTAATGGACATTTAATAGTATTATCATTGTTCCGATGATTCGCAGTTACAGAAGGGGACCTGCATGGGCCACCAACAAAACATGTCATGCCCCGCTTCCCTAAAATGGAGGCGAGACGTGAGAAGGTCCGCTCAGACATGGAGCTGTGAAGATGCAGTCTGATAAGCGTCGATAATTCATATGCAGGTCCCTGTAATCGTGAACAGAACAAAAATAATAATAAAGGAAGAGAAAGAAATAATATTTCTCAGATCTCAGAATTGTCTATAATAAGTTTCAACATCCAGAAAAGCCACCAGGCAAAAAGAAAGAGTCTAAGGCCCAAACACGGCCAACAACAAAAGTACAAAGGTAAAACAATGGTGCTACGCACCGACAACTAACAGCAACTAACAGGCAACTCTAAACAGCCTCTAAGACTGGTCACCAGTGTCCACGAAGTCCTCGTCGAACACAGTCTCAGGCTCGGCGTCTGCTAACACCTCGTCCTCAGCAACAAACTCTGGCTCAGGGTGTAACATGTGAGACCCAAAAGAGAGAGGGGCACATGTCAGCAAGTCTAAAAATAGACTTGAGCAAGGAAACTGAAAGTAAACTAACAACCTAGCAGTTATAATATTATGCAATGACATGACATTTAAGTATGATGCAACAGTTTAAAAGAAGAGACAAGCACGCACGATGTAGCAAAAGCTACGAAAACACTAAACACGATTCACTTATCACTATTATCACTTTGTGCTCAGAGTTTCCGTCTTTTGGCTGAAGTGGCTGTACGGGTTCACTTCTATGCTCAAGCGACCGTTTAACCCTACCCCTCCACGTGTATCGGGCATTGGGATTAGCAACACACTATGCTCGCTTCTGGATCACGCGCCAGGAAGTGTATTTTGGCATAGGGGTGCACCTAGCCTTATCACTGTGTAGGAGTCAAAATCCTACTCACCGCAGCTTACATTTAAAAGTAGCGTGTGCTACGCAATCATGATGAACAATTGAAGTATGCAATGACATGAACAGATATTTCGCGTACCGTTAATTGAAATTAAACATGGCATGGTAGTATGAATGCAACATGATAAAAATGGCGGATCTAGCTTCGTTGTCAAGCTAGATCAAAGGGGGCGTCTAGGCAGCTATCATTTCACTGCCTAGTCTCTTTTACGCTACGGTGCAGAACGGCCTAGGACATGGCCTAAACAAGGGTGGCAAGTTTCACTTGCCTGATACCGACGATGACGATCGACGAAAACGTCTCACAACTTCTATTCTACAGGATGGGATCGTTGTTACGGCAAAACAATATTAGAACGATCACCAAATCAGATTTCATAATAGGATCCTATATCGTCTAATGATTCGTTTTTAATTAGGTTTTCTAATTACGGTGTGGGTTAAAAGAGATTAAGGGATAGATTCACTAACCGTAAGAGTAGCGAACGAATGACGCCAAAACAGATCTAGCTTCGGCGACGGAAGAACGATCCTGGGAAGCTTCGGCTGAAATCGACATCTCGGCGGCCTAGAGAAGGTGGCCGGCGCAAGGAATGGCGAGAGGGAGGCTATGAGGAGGAAGGAAATGGCTTGAGGAATGTTTGGGATGATTTGGAGAAGAAATTGGCTCAGAAAGAATGAAGAAAGAATGAAAGAATCGAAGGGATTAAATAGAAAACGAAACGGCGGTTGGAAAATTACCTAGGGTTTCGGGGTCGATTAGTCGGTCAGAGAAGGGTGGTCGACCGACTAGTTTAGGATCTAGTCGGTCGGTCGTCCAACTGACACCGACTAAAATCAAACAGTGAACAGTGTCTGTACCGGGAAGGCATGATTAGTCGGTCTGTGAAGACCCGTCGATCGACTAGTTTAGGATCTAGTCGGTCGGTGGATGTTACTGAACCGACTAAGGGTAAAGTTAGATAGAAATTAAGCACTGAGAGTTAGTCGGTCAGAGAAGGAATCCTAACCGACTAGTTTGAGAACTAGTCGGTCGGTAATTGTTCTTTGACCAACTAACCATAAACAGTAACTTCGATAGTACAGAAGAACTCAGAATTAGTCGGTCTAAGTACAAGTCCTGACCGACTAGTTTAGGAACTAGTCGGTCGAAGAATGAGCTTAGACCGACTAAACGTAAACAGTAACTTAGCTGAAATTTACTGACAAGAACTAGCCGATCTGAGAAGTGTTGCCGACCGACTAGATTGCAATCTAGTCGGTTGGCTCCCCTTCATGAACCAACTAAGATGCACCGAAAGTGCCGAAACGAAGCGCGAAGCTTCGGGAAGATTCCTATGGCTCCTAGGATCACTCTAGCTCTAAGATTAAGATGCTATGAAGCTAATCGTAAGAACTTCTATCGAGAAGACTCACAAAGAGGGGAACATCCAATATTATGCATATAAAATAGGTATTACAAAAACCGGTCGTTACAAGTGTCTTGGAAAAGATTGTGGAGATTAAATTTGAGGCAGAAAGAGCTTTGAGAACCTAAACTTTGAAACTAGAAGTGCCTTAGGAAAGATTGTGGAGATTAAATTTGGGGGGAAAAGTGCTTTGGGAATCTAAACTTTGAAATTAAAATTGCCTTGGGAAAGATTGTGAAGAAGCATGATCCATTAAATTAAACAAAATAAAAAATTTATCGTAAAACAATTTAGCAGAACAATAAATTAGCGTAAAAACCCCTGAGGTTTGTTGTTCCCGCGTCGAAGGCGCCCGTACAATTTTTTTCGCACCGAAGACCCCCGCGCTGAAGGTGCCCATGCCGCTAAATATTTTTACAGATTTTTTTCGCGTCGAAGACACCCGTGCCAAAGCTGCTCGTGCCACTGAATATTTTTACGGCTGCCCGCGCCAAATTTTTTACGCTAATTTGTTGTTCCGCGCCAAATGCGCGTGTGCCAACTTTATTGTTCGACGCCGAATTTGTTGTTTCGCGCCAAAGGCGCATGCGCCGAATTTGTTGTTTCGCGTCGAAGACGCCCGCGCCGAAGGTGCCTGTGCTGCTAAATATTTTAACGGTAATTTATTGTTCTGTAAAATTTTGGCTGTGAAAATAATTTTTCGGGGAACAAAGATTTCGCAGGGGAAACTTTAAATGAACCGTGCCCGCGGGCACGATTCATAACTAGTGTGTGTGTGTGTGTGTGTGTGTGTGTATATATATATATAGTATTTGAAGGACATGAAAGTTGCACGTATGGCGTATATACTAGGTGTGTGACTGCTTGAGTATATGTATATGCTATGTCTCTGTATAGATACATGATATAGATATGTGTGTAGGTATGTGACATACTTGTGTGACTATAAGGTATATGTGATATGTATATGTTTATTAGTGGATGTATACTGGTGGATACATATTAGCTAATGGAGAGGGATATATATATATGTTTTGTAGAGGTATGAGTAGGGGTGTGCACGTATGTGATATGAGTGCATGTATGCGGTTTACAGTTGTGTTTCATGTGGGGAATGCACCAACATGTGTACATCTATCCTTGCATGGATAGAGTAGTGGAATGTCTATATTGTCTTTGGTCATGGGGGGAAGTGTATATGTGTGAATATATGTGAGCTTGTATTGGTAGAGGGTGTAGATATGTATGAGGGAAGTTAGTGCCTATATATCGCTAGTGTTGCGTAGCTAGGGCATGAATTCCTAATGTGTTAAAATTTAAATAACTGTGAGTATGTCTATGAACTGCCTATGTGCTTATATGATCCGGTAAATTGTCTTAATTTGGTATATGGTTGTGGGTTGTATTATTGCGTGAAGATAGGTGTTGTGCTATGGCCATATATGGTGTGTATGTAGCAATATAGATAAGTAATGGACGCACGGGCAGTATGAGTAGTGCTCCAGGGTGTTTGGAGTAGATGTATCCTAAGGTGGGTAGGGGGTGCTTTAAACCCGTCCACCTAAGTTGAGGCCCTTAGCCCTATACCGTGCCTATTATGGGATAGAGATATAAGTGCGACGTGTATCATATGTAGAATGTGATGAATGTGAGGATTTGAGATTGTACAGTGCACGGTTAAGTGGAGTTATGGTATATGTATATATGTGTGTATACGCTTACCCGTAGAATGGTGTCTATAGGACCATTTGGATGTATATGTAGTGCATGTACCCTTCTTTATATAGTGTCATGAGGGGGATTGTGTATTTGTATATGAGATACTTGTGTGTATGTAGGTGTGTTGTAGCAAGCATGGAGTGATTGTGTATATGTGTTGTTATTATTGAATGTGTATAGATGTATGTCTTATGAGTGGTTATATGTTTATGTATGTGAATGATCCCTATTCTGATATACATGTATCAGTGTATAAATGTGTACGCATATCGGATGTGACTATCTACTGAATATGTATGAATATTTAAATACACTTATTTGTGTATGTGCTAGTATGCTAGTAAAAGTGTGGATATATTGGACGTTATGTATATAATGGTATGGGTAGCTACCGACTACATGCTAGTGTAGTTTGAGTAGCTTGACTGTATGGGTGTGTAATAGCAGGATTTGTATAATATATTTGTATGGATGTGTGTGTCCATACATGGCAATGTATGTGCATGGTTGCATGGATCCTAATAAGTATATATGCATATCTGAGTCCGTACCTACTATTAGAATAATAGTCTTGTGTGTATAAGCGTACGTGTATTTGGCTATATGTAGATTCAGAAATCTATGTATGGTATTGATAATTATACATCTGTGAGTGTATAATGAGTATGTGCTTGTGGAGTATCTATGTGGGGTATTGTTTGTTGCGTAGACGTGAATATGTATCATAGTTGTATGAATTTCTATTATACATGTTGCAATGGAGTGTAGGAATGTGTTCATGTATATGTAGTGTGCAATAGGAGTATATGTAATGATGTGTATATTGGATGAATGAACACACACACACACACACACACACACACACACACACACACACACACACACACACACACACACACACACACACTTATACATATCATTGTTTGTTTACTTGCTGATCTATCCTATAGGGTTGTCTATCCAGGTGTGTCTCGGTGTGCCTTGGATAAATGTATTCCTGTTTGTATGCGTGTATATATATAGGTCTGTACCAAGGCATGTGTGTATGTATATGCATGTGCAAAGTGGTTGTAAATGTGATAGATACGGAATGTAGGTACATATATACTTGATAAATGTAAGTAAATGAAACTGTTTGATATGTGGGTATTGGACTGTGTGTATTTGGTTGCACATTTATATGTATACGCGTGTGTGGAGTGTAGATGGATATTTATATTTATTTGACTATTATGGCAGTATGTGCGTAAAATATGCAAGGACAGCTATATAAATAAAATATGGGGGGAATGTATTATGTTTGTGCACTCGTGTGCGTATTGTGTGTGGTATATGTGCCTAGCTGTGTGAGGCAGTAGGTGTATCTCTATGAATGTGAGATTATGTGTGTATTTAACTATAGTTATGATTGTGGACCTTATGACACTTGATCATGCATGTGTTAGTACGTGCCGTAGGTGTATGTATGTATGTGACTAAATAATGTGTGTATATAGATAGTCATGTGCCTATAAATGTGAGTGAGCCCATATGACTAAGTATTGGATGTATAAGGATCCGGTGTACATACGGCGTGACACCGTGACAGTGACCCTGTTTATCAAGTAACGGTGTGTAGATTAATGTGTATTATTATGTGTTTGTGCATGGATATAGACGTATATGTAAATATTTGTAAATATATAAACGAGTAGGATGTAAGTCGTTTATACCTAAATGTATTATGGTGTATATGAAAGCGTACCATGTTTGAGTGCATTATGGATCATGATATGGATATGATGTGCTGTCATATCACATAGGTATGAGTAGTGATCTGGATACGTATAATGATATGTATAGAGATCTATTTGTGGTATGCGTGTGTGTTGTATCTGTTAGTGTTTATATATGTGCTTAGATATTCATGTGAAGGATGCCTATGTGTATATATATATGTAGTGAATGCATATAGTGATGTGGATGTGCTACTAGATGAATAATAGGATGTATCTGTGATATGTGTGCGATGCAGATGTGTATGGATGATAGTGAAGCATATAGTACATATAAGTGTGGTGTAGATATGTATTCTTGTTTGTACTTCATGGGTAGAAAGACCTTCATATCTAGCTGACCTTCGGTGGGGCTCACACCTAGAAAGTCCGAGGACGGACTTAATTTTAAGGTGGGTAGGATGCCATGCCCTATTTTGAACTATACGTGGGTAGGCATGAAATAAACATAGATATCGATGTATGTAGCATAGTGCAAGGGGAATTTGGCCGTAATACGTGGCTAAAGGAAGAGAATGCGAAATGTGAATGCTGGAGAAGTGCGAATGACATCGTGTGTATTATATCACGCGTATGTATTAGGCGTGTGTGTGTGATGCGTGTATGCATGCATAGGTGTGCATGGTTGTGTGTAAGGGGAGCCATGCTAGTGTGAAAAGAGGTTTGGGGTCAATGGCAACCCCTGTAAATTTTTAGAAAGGTGAGGGGCAAAACGGTCTTTTGGACTAAAGGAGGTGTGTGTACATACTAACGTGGTGTGTGCATAAAGTAATGGCATACTTGTAAATACTTGAATATGTGAGGGGTAGTTTGGTCATTTAATAAATACCATGGCTTATGGGATAAGCCATGGAAAATCCTATTCTAGAATTCTCTCCATCTTTCTCTCCCTTTCTTTTCTTTTCTTCCCTTATCATTATCTCCTCTCCTCCCACTCAACTCCCACCCCCAAATTTCGTGCTCCCCTTCCTTCCCCTCTATGTTGGCCAAAATCCATTTAAAAAGAGAGAGAAAAGAAGGTGGAAGGAAGAGAAAAAGAAGAGAAGAAGAGAATGGTTCTCTTGAGGTAGGAGTTTACTTGGATTTGGAATTCCATTGAATTGTTCTTTCTACCATGTTTTTCTATCATGTTTATTCAATAAGTAGTAGGGATAATCAATTTAACGTGCCATGATTCAATTCCATGCATAACCCCTTGAAACTTCCAAGCAAAAGTATCTCTTTTGAAATCCTGAAATTCTGTTGTTTGTTGTTGCTGTAATTACTGTTACTGTAGCTTGAATTAAGTTTCGAAAAAATTATATTCTTTTAGATCTTGAAGTTCTACCACTAAATCATATAAATTCTGATAGATGTTCAATTCCGAAATTAGGAGCAAAAATTCCATCTTTACAACTTGTCTGTTTGATCTTCAGTCTGGACACAGTTTAGTAATATTGACCTCAGTACCTGCACACACAATGGAATTTTATGTTCTTGGTCTCATTGGAAATTTAACGAGTTTTTCTACAACTTCATCCCAGTGCATAAATTTTGAAATTCTGGCTAAAACATGCCCAAAAATAGCAATCTTTACAGACCCAAAAATCTGTCTGAAAAACAGACTGAACAGGTTTCACCAAACAATTCACCATAAATCACCTACTTAATATTTTTACATGAAATTTATCTGTGAATCCAGAACTAACATACCTACAACTTTCATTTAGGACGTTTTTTTAAATTATGACTATAATTGGGTGATATCATCCATCTTTTAGGACTGCATGTATATTTCCTGCAAGCTGAGATAGTTAAGTAGTGTGATAAATTGTGTCTTGTTGTTATTCTACCCGCTATGGTACATGATTATTGTTTTTACATGGAAGGTAGACTAATGATATGTTTTACCAATTGTTTTGCTAATGTGCTTATGGACATACACGTCACGTTCACCATGTGTTTGTGAAAATGGCACATTGATATGAAAGTTGAGAATTATGAGAAATGGGCTTGCAAATATTTGTATCATGAATCATGTTGTGAATTGGTAATGATGGGGTCATGAAAAGCATGGTTTCATATGTTATGAATGATGAGTTGAAATGGCTATGATGAAGGGCATGACACGTGGGTGCATGACCCATTTGAAATGTGATTTGATTACAATGGAGGGCATGGCACTTCGATGCATGACCCATGTTGCTATAAGTGTGGAATATGAAACCATTCAACGAGTCCCCTTTAGTGCTATATTTAATGTTAAATGAGGTTTTAGAATATCTCAATCCTCTCTAATGAGGGTGAGTTAGCAAAACCCGGGTTTTACGGGGAAATTTGAGTAAATTGTGGGTATGAGGCCTGGACTGAGAAGTTGGGGGAAATGATAATGTGATATGTGATACTTATTCCCATTCGCCTTTACCGGGAGTGGAGGGGATATACGGAGGTTGTGTTATTATGGGAGGCCTCACTCCTGCCAGGGACGGGAGAGCTGAGAGGCCCGACGTACAGTGCCTGTGTCTACTGTGTCGAGTGCTATATTCACCCCAAATTTGGGGTGAAGTCCAGGTCCTGGTATCACACAGTTTATCCAAGTTTTCAATTAATTCAATTATAAAATAACAAAATAAGAATTGCATGTTACTCCTTCTGCTGGCAGCACTTCCCTTTTCCCTTACTTGTTTTACGTGTGACACTGTGTTATACTTCTGACACTTGTGATTCTCTTTTAGATTATGTCTGTACAAAATACGTGTATCATTATTCGTGCTAACCCTTTCCTTGCAGTAGCTCGACATTGGACCGCAGGTATGATCCCTTACTTGGCTGATTACTTTCCGTTACATTACTTAGTTTACGTGCCTTATTTCTCATGCTTGGATTATTAGTTGATAACATCAAAACGATGTTCCAAATCCAAGTGGGTTCCTAGTGGGGCATGCATTGACGTGCTCCTCCCTATTTTTTTAGGTAGCAGGGGCATGTTAATTGGTGGGTGACTTGGAGTTGGATTTTAGTGGTAGCACTTGATGTGCGCTATAGCTTGTAGCGTGAAACGGTTGTCTTGGGAGGTGGTGAGTGATGGTGTATATGTAGCGGTGTACCTGGACTATGTATATTAATGGAAGTTGTTATACATGATATGTTGTTGTTGATCTATGTTATTTATGAGGTTGTTTTGATATTATGTGTAGCTTCACTTGTACTATCTCAGCATGTGCACAGTGGCCTGCTTGTTCTGTTTCTCCTTTCTTTTTCTTTCCTCTCTTATCACCCTCACTCTTCAGAATACCTAGAAAATAATTTAGAAGTTTCGGGTATTCTGGAGATCGGGGTGTGACAGGTGCACTTATGGTTGCATATCGTGCACTCGAGCTAAGGCTGTTGCACTAGTTTGATTGATGTTGCACTAGTTGATTGATACCATTGTTTTGTCACAACTACTGACTCAATATCATTGTTCTATTACGACTACTGACTAAGTCGAGACTACTCGAACGTGGCAGAGCGGTATAATAATAAGCGGTCTTAAATTACTACTGAATCAGTGTCTAGAAAGGAATGGGAAGGGGGTTGGTCAACCAAAGGACTTGTCCTGTGGTCATAGAAGTGACATGTGCCTTCAAGCCCTGACTGCCTGGCTGGTTTGGGAGTTAAGTTATACTTCTTATTATTAGGACTGCCTACACTATTAGAGAGCCAAGCGACGTTTGTTTCCTCTTGCTCGCGCATTACTTTCCTATATAAGTCACGTATTTTCTAGCTTTACTATTGCTTACTTGTCCTTTTAGTGCTACTACATTTACCTGGTTGTCTTACTATTGTCATCACATTGCCTGTTGGTTAAAACATTGTTGTTACCATATGCCATGCCACAGTTGTTGCTCTTGTACGTCACTTTTGCAATTGCACAGTCACCTTTAATTTATGCGTTACATGCACTTTACTTACCACACTTGAGCAGCCACCCCTACTTTACTTATCGCTCTTACATACATGTCTACTCGTACTTTACTTTTTGCACCTGCATGACCATCTTTTGTTTACTATAGCATGTTCCATACTTTTGCGCTGCTTCAATTCTATTGCTAGAATTGTTGTGACTTATCTATGGTTCAATCTTCGTGGCATCGTAGACGACGTACATATGGAGGGAGATGCTCTTGAGTTAATAGCGTCAGAGTTCGACCCTGAGACCGCAGTTTTCAGAGCTATTTTCAGTTGTGTACTTTCTTCCTTTCATGTACATTATTTGGAACATTTGTACAGTATGGAATGTAATAATTAGACACTATTTGGGTATTTTTGTACATCTCTGCATCGTGGCTATTTTGTTTTTACTGGTCAACTGCGGAACATGTGCAAATATCAAATAAGTAACGGGCCCCGGGAACGGGTCGTTACAGTTTTGGTGGCCCACGCAGTTCCGTCGTAACTACCTCGTGAACAATATAGCAAGATCAGGGTGTACAATATAAAATACTCAAATTGAACTCTCGAGTATAGAACGTCTCGAGTGTTCACCTGTATTGGATATACGGGTGAAGAGTTCTTATTACCCAGCTTCATTGATCTTCCTTGATCCTCATCGCTTCCTTTGAACTCTTAACCCATGTTTAGGAACTCGTGTTCCATTCTTGGTTATACCTTCCCTAGTAACCTCTTTTGCTAGTAGTTAGATTGATTTTTATAAGTTGAACCATTCTTTCACTTCAACATCATCACCATTCCTTTAGTTTGATGACCTTTCGATTAACCTTCTTTTTAGTTTGCTTGAACTATAGTTACATCTACTTTAAGGAGGGTAGTATTCGATTTTCGATCACCAGAAGTTCGAGTTCGACGACGGAAGCGAATCGAAGGATGCTCAGAAGTATTGAAGGATGGTTCTAGAGATATTGAGACGAACCAAACCGAGAAGTGTAAGCTAATGCAACTACTTCTTCATCCTTCTAGAACTCTTGCTTTTCTTCTATCATTGGCTTGCATCATTCCTTCATATATGAGCTTGATATTACTTTGAAAATGCTGATAGCCTGTCATGCATGCTGTAACCATCAATCACACTCTAAGGAATAGGTTTTAGCTGGTTACTGACTTATCATCTCAAGTTCCAAGTTCAAACAGATGTTATCATAATAACTATCATTTTCATGTGACGCCATATTAATTTTGGCTACTTGAGAAGTCGGAGTAACTATTGTGATGATACTAGTCTCAGTACTAATTACAGAAGTTATGGTGATGTCAATAGTATGTATTATATATAACATCTCTTGTTTTCTTGATGCTATGATATCACATTATAATTCATGTTATTTACAACCTGGTTTACTAGATTACTATCATTATTATCATTTATTTGCTTGAGCTTCTTCATAACATCAATTATTTGTTTCAGAGAGGTCTTCTAATTCCGAGGATGGAATTATTTTAAGGAGTGTAGGATGTAACGGCCTGTTTTTATCAAGACAACTATTTACGTATTTAACCTATTTTCAAGTTTATTAAAAAAAATTATTATGGTTCGTCAGAAGTTTTAAACGATTTCAAAAATTTCTTATAAAAATATTTTGAAGTATCAGACTAGTTATGAAGTATTTTAGTAAGTTCGGGTTTCATCAAATACCTCTAAATATTCCGATAAAAATTCATTTTCACTTATTGCTTTTTGGCTTAATGAATTAATTTTCTATACAAACTACATCAAAACGTTTTCAAACTTCTACTGTAACATTCTATGATCATTTAAGGCTTCCCATATTAATTTCGTAATTTTCTGAAGTCAAATCAATAGAGAACCCCAAACCCGCTTCCAAAACGTTTTGGCCCAAAACTAGTAACCCCATAACTCAAATCCCGAAACGGACTTCGCATTCGCCATCCTCGTGACGATATGATCCCGTGGGTATGTTTTCGTAATTTTTCAGAGTCGTTTAACTACAGGGGCAAAATCGTAATTTCGTGTATTTAATTTTACTACTAAATGCTACTAATTACTTTTAAATTTTAACCCAAGTTAATTAAACTTAACCCTAGACCTAAACGTGACATCTCATGATAAACATGTTTTCCTCTTTCCTTGATCAGGTTCATCCCCTTAAGCAAAATGTCAAAACCCCCCTAACCCCATTAATTAGCCCTAATTAATACGTATAATTCTTAATTATTATTTAACACCCCCAAACCCTCTCTCTTTATCTCCCAGGAAAACTCCCCTTCAATTAAACCCTTCACCCTCTCGTCATCTCTCCCTCACCCCGACTCACAGCAATGTCGAACCCATCCACCAAGCGACCAATGCTCGACCTCCCCCTTTTTCCGATCACGCAACACCCATCTCCTTGCTTTATCACCCCTCTCCCCATGCTCACTCTACTCCTACCTCTCTTCCCCTCCTAGGCCGCAGTCACCATCACGAAGGACGCCCCGAGCCCCGTTGCTGCACCCTCGTCCACCGCTCGGACGAGCACCGTCCTCGACTGCCAAACGCCACCACAGCAGCGCCCCGAGGCCCCCTCCTCCACCCTCGCTCCGCTTCAGCGCCGTTCACCGTCGTACCCACTCCAACAGCCACTTGAATGCATGCCCCACCACTGCAAGCTCCGCTGTCCTCGACCAATCCCCACTGCCGCTCGTACAACCCCCTCCCCCGCTGTCCGACTGCACCCATGCCGCCGCCGCCATGGGTCTGGAGCTCTCCGCCTCTCCGAACGTCGGCGCCGTCACCCTCTCCCTTGCTCCAACGAACGACGCCAGCCGCCACTCATCACCGTGACGCCACCTCCTCTGCTCTTTCGAGCGTCGACAGCGCCCCCAACCTTGCACTTGGCCACCCCGACGCTCTCCGACGTCGAACCCCGGCAGCTCCGTCCCCAGCAGGCCCCGACAGTTCCCCTCCTCACCGACCGCCCGCCCGCCCGGAGCTCGCCGTTACTCCGCTCTGCACCCCGAAAGCCCGATGCCCCGACAGTTCTCACCGCCTCGCCATTCCGTCCTTGTCGCCGCTCGCCCCGCAGCTGCCCCGCCCTCGGCGGCGGGATCGCCACCGTCCAACATCGAACACCGCAGCTGCCCACATCGACGATCCCTCGTCGCCCCATGCAACGTTCGAACGAAGGGTGAGTACGTATACACGTATTTATACGCGTATTAAAGTATTTTGAAAATTAAATAATATGGGTTTAATAGTAAATAATTAATAGTAAAAGATATAAGGGTCAGAAAATTACAAGACCAGCGTCAGAAAATCAGAAATGAAATTCTGGATTCAATGGAGCTGGTTTCATCTAGATCAGGCGCCTAGTTTTTGCAGAATTAATTTTTAACCCTAAAACTTAAATACATTATTTTCGTTCGAAAATCTGTAACTTGTTATTTTCACGTAAACTGATACGTGAGAAAAATATATGTTGTAGTACTCTCCGATACGGTCATTTTGACAGCTCACTCGCAACTTTCCGATACAGATTGCATCCAGAATAAATTGTTGAATAATTACGTTACTTAATTAAAAATTGTTTTTAAATTATTTTTGAGCTTCTAAAAATTATAAAAATTACTATAAGCTTTAGAAAAATATTTCCTCCTACAGTAAAATTATTTTCATTATATCTAGCCTATATAAAAATTTAGAACGTATTTCAACACTATTTCAATCAGTTTAAAAATCGAAACAATCAAATTAAATAGATAGAAAATAGGGTAGCCTGTAACTAATGATTTCTTGTGTTTGCAGGTACCATTCTCGTGCACTAGCATCTTTATAAGCTATAGCTCCAACCTCGTCTTACTACGACGATCTCGATGGTACGTCACTTTAATTCTAACTTTAGAAATTTAGCTAGTGTATTCGTATGAACTTAGGACATGACATCTAGTCTCAGAACAGTTATTGACCTGAACAGATGACTAGAGACCTAACTAAATAAGAAACGAATCAACTGGATAGCAACTTTGACTTGAACGTATGACATCACTAACTTTCAACTTAGATGGTTGAGTATACGACCATCTACTTGGGTAAACTGTGTACTAATTGAAAACCTCATGCTCGAAGTATGGATCGGGTGTAAGTCACACAAAATTCTAACTTTAGAAACTTAGAAAGTGTACTTTATGGAATTACCGCATGCTCGAAGCATGGATAGGTATCATAATTGTTGGACTTCAAAGCATTGCTCAGAACTGACATTCTCTGTTGAGGCTTCTGCCTTGACTTTTCAACAAGCAAACCTCTTTGGAGTGTTGTTAATGCCTTTGAACATCTTTGGAGTGAGACTATTGTGCATAGCTCTATTGGTATGTAAGTCGGTCTATCACAACCGTCATTAGTGTCCTTGCCTTTGAACCAACGGATTCACGTACAATATTGAAAAGTAATGATTGAATGGTATATCGTGGAACATCCTATTGAATGCTTATCTGTTGATGATGTGATTGGCCCATGAAGCCATATTGATACGAATACTAGTATGAACATTGGATTATGATAATACACAGGATACAGGGTAACCTTGAGCTACGAAGTGTGCGGGAGTGACCGGGTCCACCCTTATTTGGTAAGCTGTACCATCACCCTGTAGGGGATGGTAGGTAGATATTCCACGGGTTGCTCTGAGGAATGGGTGCACTTATGGTTGCATATCGTGCACTTGAGCTAAGACTGTTGCACTAGTTTGATTAATGTTGCACTAGTTGATTGATACCATTGTTTTGTCACGACTACTGACTCATTATCATTGTTTTATTACGACTACTGACTCATTATCATTGTTTTATTACGACTACTGACTAAGTTGAGACTACTCGAACGTGGCAGAGCGGTATAATAATAAGCGGTCTTAAATTACTATTGAATCAGTGTCTAGAAAGAAATGGGAAGGGGGTTGTAAACCAAAGGACTTGTCCTGTGGTCATAGAAGTGACATGTGCCTTCAAGCCCTGACTGCCTGGCTGGTTTGGGAGTTAAGTTAGACTTCTTATTATTAGGCCTGCTTACACTATTAGAGAGTCAAGCGACATTTGTTTCCTCTTGCTCGCTCATTACTTTCCTATATAAGTCATGTAGTTTCTAGCTTTACTATAACTTACTTGTCCTTTTAGTGCTACTACATTTACCTAGTTGTCTTACTATTGTCATCACATTGCATGTTGGTTAAAACATTGTTGCTACCATATGCCATACCACAGTTGTTGCTCTTGTACGTCACTTTTGCAATTGCACAGTCACCTTTACTTTATGCGTTACATGCACTTTACTTACCACACTTGAGCAGCCACCAGTACTTTACTTATCGCTCTTACTTACATGTCTGCTCGTACTTTACTTTTTGCACCTGCATGACAATCTTTTGTTTACTATAGCATGTTCCATACTTTTGCGCTGCTTCAATTCTATTGCTAGAATTGTTGTGACTTACCTACGGTTCCATCTTCGTGGCACCGCAAACGACGTACATATGAAGGTAGATGCTCTTGAGTTAATATCACCAGAGTACGACCCTGAGACCGCAGCTTTCAGAGCTATTTTCAGTTGTGTACTTTCTTCCTTTCATGTACATTGTTTGGAACATTTGTACAGTATGGAATGTAATAATTGGACACTATTTGGGTATTTTTGTACATATCTGCATCATGGATATATTTTTTTCACTGGTTAACTGCAGGACCAGCGCAAATATCAAATAAGTAACGGGCCCCGGGAACGGGTCGTTACAATCTATGTTAGGTGCCATCTACTAGAAGAGATCTAAATAGTCCCTTGTATATTGTCTCTTTTGACATGGCTTTAGATTTCATAGCATATTATATGACATCCAAATCATAAAATATATCTGCAAATTTTGTCACTATGCTACAAATTAGGGATGATATTAAAAGACCACCCAGTTTATTTTGTGATAATAAATCTACAGTTTTATATTCCAGCAACAACATGAACTCGACAAAGTTTAGTTATTCAGTGATCAAGTTTCTAGATTGTTGATTAATAATTCGGAGTGTATAATTGTCTAATGAGCACATCGGAACAAACCATGTAATTATGGATCCGTTATACTAAGGAAATGTCATCCAAAAGGTTTTATGAGCTCGCTACTCATATGGATGTCTTTTCATTAAGAACATTCAGTTTTGTGGGAGTTTGTTCCTTTGGGTGCTCATATGATAGACAAAATTAAGTCTCTAGCTTAAGCTTGAGGTTATTTTCAGATCAGAAATAAAGTTTTGGTTCAGTTTGGCTTCACTCCGATTTTGGTATGTTTATAATCTCACTAAGGTTAAGGAGAATCAGTTGGAAATAGACATGTTAGATCACATTACATGTAATTTCCATGCTACACATCCACTTCATAATCCATGTCATTCTTTTGTATTAGCACGGTGACCACTGATGGGTCGAGCTGTAATTGCTGCGGCGAAGATCTCTTTGATCCCTTGCTAATCTAATTGATGGACCGGATTGTTTTTCGACTCATTAAAGAAATGACAGTAAGGTAAGATCTTATTCGGTTGTAATGAAATATAATTATAAAGTTTAGCATATAGCCCAAGTGGGAGATTGTTGGAACTTATCCAAATAAGTTGGATATTAGTCCAACGTTGGGCTAATATGTGATGTATAATTATATAGTGTTACGCTGTCATATTAAAGCCCAATGTATAAGTGATCTCATTTAATAAGTTATGTGGGTTAAATGACTTAAACAGGTTGTGGGCCTTTATGTGTAGAGACTATTGGGCTTCAACTCGTTGATGGGTCGAGTTGAAAACCCTAGGGCTAAGGAGGATAGCTATATATATGTGGTCATGATCCCTGTAGCACACGAACAAGTTAGCCTTCTTTTCTACGCCCCGTCGCTAGGAGAGAAACCAGGAGAAAGCCAAAGGATTTCTCCAACGGTTGATTCGTGCTGTTCTGGAAGATCATCCGCTACACTATCGTCAGGATCTCTTTCAGACTATCAGCGATGGATTCAGGTACGCTTTCGCTAATCAGAGAAGGTAACGTTTTAAGATTCAGCATGCCTATATCTAGATCTGTATTATAATGTTTGAATACACGCATCTAGATCTTTAGTTCTCACACTCTCTTGGTGAACTAGTGAGGAGATACCTTATTTCTATGATCCTATAGAACCACGTAGAAGATGATCACGGGTGAAACACCTTTTATGTTGGCCTTCGATGTAGAGGGTGTCGTTCCTTCAAAGGTAAAAACAGATTCGATTCACATGTATTGCTTTGACAATCAAGTGAACGAGAATCTCCATTGTGCAATTTTGTGTAAAGGGTTACATTCAGGTGACAAAGAAATAAGTTCTCCTTTGTATAAGTGTTACATTTAGGTGACATCACAGAGGTTCATCTTTGAGCAATTTTGTGTAAAGGTTTACCTTTGGGTGACACCAAGAAGGTTCATCTTGGGTAATTTTCTGTAGAGGATTACCTTTAGGTAGCTTTATGTACAAGGTTACCATCAAGTGACAACACAGATGTCACCTTCAGGCAACAACATAGAGGTTTGCATTTAGGCAATTTTAAAGTAAAAGGTTACCCGGGGGCCGATTTTACAGTAAGGCCACTTAGGCGGCCGCTTTAGGCCTCCAATTTTGAGAGGGCCTCATAGTTCATTTTATTCCTAAGCCCAATTGTTGTGTGCCCGCTGCAGTTTCCCAATTAAACAAACAAACAACGACGACGATTAGAAACAGAGAGATTAGCAGAAAGAGAAATAAAAGGGAAAAGAAAAGAAAAGGCGAGATCATTGTTTGCATTCGAGGGAGCGGGAGATTTTCACCAAAATCGGATGGATCTGCTTCAATCCAATGCATCTCTATCTCTCTCAATGTTGAATTTTGTCAAATATGCAAATGAACTCCACATAAACCATGAGGAGGTCTTCAATGTAATAAATTAAATCATCCGGTTGTCTCGACTCTTGACTGAGCTGTTTCGTTTTCGTTTTCTTTTACTTTTTCGGTGAATTTGGTTTTTTATTTCATTTTATTTTAATTTACTTAATTTTATTTTATTTTATTTTATTTTATTTTATTTTATTTTATTCATTTATTTATTGGGTTTTTCTTTCTTTTTATTTTATTGAATTGTATAAGTTACATCAAATTTAAGGGAATGTTATGCGAACAGACATTTTGCTCAGTTTACAGACCACTTTATTTTTTATAAAACCACCACTAATACACTTTTCAAAATTACCAATAATGCCTTTTTCAAAATTGCTCAATTCTCATAGCTCTTCGCTCATCACATGCTTACCTGGAACCAACAAAATTGCTCATTACACAAACCGAAATGCTGTTGGGCTTAATATCTGAGATGCTGAAAATAGATTTCGAATGGAATTAATATCTGAGATCCAAAAGATATGAGAAGTAATATTACAGGTAGGAGAAAATGTAGGGATATAAATAGATCTGGTAGGAGGAAATATCATCCCTCTTGGGGAGCGTAATTTTCACAGTGATATGTGATGTAATATATGCTGTTGATTTAGAAAAACATGATCTTTGTTTCCTTTAATTTTAAGATTGTAACGTGTTTGGTTTGTGAGGGGATTCTGTCCTAAATTTTTTTTGCTTTTTTGTTGACCCAGACTCCCACTCCACCGGTCAGGCACCAAACAGGGGGTATGCAAGGCTGACCCACACCTTGCATACCAGGTTAAGCAAGTTAGCCATCGGTCCCCGATCCCTCGCCACTTGGGGGGAGATGAACGCACTTCCCACTCAGCCAACCCCTTGGGGTCATTCTGTCCTAAATTCAGTAATATGAAAGCTCCTAAAAAATATGTGTTAATACTTAGGCCTCATATTTTGTTTTGTTTTAGGCCTCATTTATGCTAGAACCGGCCCTGGCAATAGCCGACTTCGAGTTGGCCGCCGGGAGCCCGCAAGTGGCATCCAGAGATGGGTATGACTCATGAGATGTTGACGGAGCAACAGCAGTCGCAGCAGCAATGTGTGTGTGCCGCTGCTCCTGGGCCTCCTGCAATGCTTTATGTACATCCTTAATGTAGTCTACAACCCCCCATCATTGATGCTTGATCCTCCTATAGGAAAAAATAACCATAACAATTTCGTTATGTTTATTATCTTTGATAAAACAGACGCCATGCTCAAGAACTATTTACCTTTTTAACATAGATGGGAGGCAGTAACGATCGTAGAACTGTCAGCTGCTCGTTAATCTGTTTCCTCCGGTTGCGCTTCGCCGTGTTGTAGGACATCTTACACTGGTAGTCATGGTCGGAAGACTCGGCCAAGGCGGCGAACTTCAGCTTCTGCCGGGCTAAGGAGGCCTTGTTTTCGTCTGTCTCGTTAGGCTTAACATGGTCATTGTCCTTCGGGGCGAAGGCAGGCTCGTCGAAGGGTGTGAAGGGGTTCATGATGCCCTTGCTTGCTTCCCAGGTCTCCAACATGCTAAAAAGGTTCACCGGCGATGCGGCTCTGGTCAAGTTGGTGCTTGCAAACTCAGTGTCTTCGAAGAATTCGGATAAAGGGTCTGCCATTTGGGTTTGAAGAGCAAATTGAATTCTTTCCACTAGACTAAGATATATATACAAGCAATTGCAAGTGTCGCTGTAACACAATGGTAAAGCTTTGAATGAAACACAAATCGTACGTGACTTTATTTTATTTTATTTTATTTACTTATTTATTGGGGTTTTCTTTCTATTTATTTTATTGAATTGTATAAGTTACATCAAATTTAAGGGAATGCTATTCAAACATGAATTTTGCTCAGTTTACAGACCACTTTATTTTTATAAAACCACCACTAATACACTTTTCAAAATTACCAATAATGCCTTTTTCAAAATTGCTCAATTCACATTGCTCTTCGCTCATCATATGCTTACCTGTTACCAACAAAATTGCTCATTACACAAACCGAAATTCTGTTGGGTTTAATATGTAAGATGCTGATAATAGATTTCGAATGGAATTAATATCTGAGATCCAAAAGATATGAGAAGTAATATTGCTGGAAGTAGAAAATGTTGGGATTTAAATAGATCTGGTAGGAGGCAATATCATCCCTCTTGGGGAGCGTAATTTTCACAGTGATATGTGATGTAATATATGCTTTTGATTTAAAAAACATGATCTTTGTTTCCTTTAATTTTAAGATTGTAACGTGTTAGGTTTGTGAGGGGATTATGTCCAATTTTTTTTTGCTTTTTTGGTGACCTAGACTCGCATACCGCCTCACAAGTGGGGCAGGCAGGCACCAAACAAGGGGTATGCAAGGCTGACCCACACCTTGCATACCAGGTTAAGCGAGGTAGCCATCGGTCCTCGATCCCTCGCCACTTGGGGGAGAGGAACGCACTTCCTACTCAGCCAACCCCCTCGGGGTCATTCTGTCCTAAATTCAGTTATATGAAAGCTCCTAAAAATTATGTGTTAATACTTAGGCCTCATATTTTGTTTTACTTTAGGCCTCATTTATGCTTGAACCGGCCCTGGCAACAGCCGACTTCGAGTTGGCCGTCGGGAGCCCGCAAGTGGCATCCAGAGATGGGTATGACTCATGAGGTGTTGACGGAGCAACAGCAGCCGCAGCAGTAATGTATGTGTACCGCTGCTCTTGGGCCTCCTGCAATGCTTTATGTAAATCCTTAATGTAGTCTACAACCCGCCCATCATCGATGCTTGATCCCCCTATAGGAAAAAATAACCATAACAATTTCTTTATGTTTATTTTCTTTGATAAAACAGACGCCATGCTCAAGATGTATTTACCTTTTTGACATAGATGGGAGGCTGTAACGATAGTGGAACTATCAGCTGTTCGTTAATCTGTTTCCTCGGTTGCGCTTCGTCGTGTTGTAGGACATCTTCCACTAGCGGTCATGGTCGGCAGACTCGGCCGGGACGGCGAACTTCAGCTTCTGTCGGGCCAAGGTGGCCTTGTTTTCGGTTGTCTCATGAGGCCTAACGTGGTCGTTGTCCTTTGGGGCGAAGGCAGGCTCATCGAAGGGCGTGAAGGGGATCATGATGCCCTTGCTTGCTTCCAAGGTCTCCAACATGCGAAACGGGTTCTCCGGCAATGCGACTCTGGTCAAGTTGGTGCTTGCGAGCTCGGCGTCTTCGAAGAATTCGGATAAAGGGTCTGCCATTTGGGTTTGAAGAGCAAATTGAATTCTTTCAACTAGACTAACATATATGTACAAGCAATTGCAAGTGTCGCTGTAACACAATGGTAAAGCTTGGAATGAAACACAAATCGTACGTGACTTTATTTTATTTTATTTTATTTACTTATTTATTGGGTTCTTCTTTCTTTTTATTTTATTGAATTGTATAAGTTTCATCAAATTTAAGGGAATGCTTGCGAACAGACATTTGCTCAGTTTACAGACCACTTTATTTTTATAAAACCACCACTAATAATCTTTTCAAAATTACCAATAATGCATTTTTCAAAATTTCTCTATTCAAATTGCTCTTCGCTCCTCACATGCTTACCTGGATCTAACAAAATTGCTCCTTACACAAACCGAAATGTTGTTGGGCTTAATATCTGAGAATCTAATAATAGATTTCGAATGGAATTAATATCTGAGATCCAAAAGATATGAGAAGTAATATTACTGGAAGGAGAAAATGTTGGGATATAAATAGATCTGGTAGGAGGCAATATGATCCCTCTTGGGGAGCGTAATTTTCATAGTGATATGTGATGTAATATATGCTTTTGATTTAAAAAACATGATCTTTGTTTCCTTTAATTTTAAGATTGTAATGTGTTTGGTTTTTGAGGGGATTCTGTCCTACATTTTTTTGCTTTTTTGGTGACTTGGACTCCCACAATGCCTCACAAGTGGGGCGTCCAGGCACCAAATAGGGGGTATGCAAGGCGGACCCATACTTTGCATTCCAGGTTAAGCGAGTTAGCCATCGGTCCTCGATCCCTCGCCACTTGGGGGGAGAGGAACGCACTTCCCACTCAGCCAACCCCCTCGGGGTCATTCTGTCCTAAATTCGGTTATATGAAAGCTCCTAAAAATTATGTGTTGATACTTAGGCCTCATATTTTGTTTTGCTTTAGGCCTCATTTACGCTTGAACGGGCCCTGGCAATAGCCGACTTCGAGTTAGCCACCGGGAGCCCGCAAGTGGCATCCAGAGATGGGTATTGACATGTGTTTATATTTTATATATCCATGCACGTCTTCTTTGTGTTTTCCCGTTATTTTCCGCCGGTCCGTATCCATTTTCTCGTGTTTTTTAGTTTTCTTTCACTTCTCCGTGTTTTTGTGTGTTTGCAGGAAATTGCCAGTGTAGGGGACATATAACGAATATATCATGATTGCCCGAGCAACGAGAGGAGTCACTCGCGATTCAGGGGGTCAAACAACGAAGATCATCATTTTTTAGCCCCCACCTGATCGGTTGAACACCGCCAACCGATTGGGTGATGCTACTCGGACGCAAGCTGAAGCGAAGTGCAGCATCAACCGACCAGTTCGCTGACCGGTTGAACACATCAGAGTTCTCGTGAATTTGGAGCTGAATTCCAACCGATCGGGTGACATCTCACCCTATCGGTTCATATGTAGCCGATTCTTCCACAGACGACCCGGAGAGCTCAACCGGCAGTTCGTTGACCGTGTGAAGTCGACAGAAGTCTCTGTTCTTTTGGGCGATAATTCCAACCGATCGGTTGTTTACTCAACCGATCGGTTCACCTGATGACCTCATCTCCTCAAACGACGACCCGCTTGCTTCACCCGATCGTTCCAAGCGTCCGGTTGAAGTTTTTGAAGACCGCAGCCGAAGAACCAAGCAGCTCACCCATTCAACCGATCGGGTGAAATCGTTTTCTATATATAGTTGACTAGGTTTTCAGAAAACGCAGCTTTGTATTTTTTCTGTCTTTTTCTCCATTTGTGACGGCTGGAATTTTATTGTTATTTGTAAGTTCTCTGATCTTTGTCAAACTTTAATATAGTCTTAATAGCATTGCTACTACCTTGTTTCAATTTCCTGATCATGATTTTTACGGTTGATTTTCATTTAGATTGCTTTTTAGCTATAATGTGTGAGTAGTTCCCAAATCTGGGATTTTGGTGGAAACCCCTTCATGGGTTCTCCCTGATGCGTCCATAGGACTAGGAAATCGATAGGGATTGGGAATCTAGATGTTACGCGGGGTGTTTCATTGTCATCGGCGGGAAAAAGAACGCCTTTGACCGTAGGGCCAACGGGGAATAAACTTGGCGTTTGACTCCCTAGCCACAGCTCACGCCCTTAGCGTAGACATCGAATCCTAGCACGTGGGAACGACAGGATGAGATGTTGGGAGTTATTGTTGCGAGCTTAGTGCTCCCGGAGTCAGTCAGTGTTAATGGACATGGGAATGCCTACTGACCGAACCTGGGTAGTCCGGCGTATCATCCTGGGTACCGACCGGAATATCGGGCCTATGGGACGATGGTATCACTTTTAAAGGCAACGTCTCACCACTAAACCCTAATTCCGATCGTTTTCCTATCCGCCGGTCATAATAATGAGAACACATGATAGTGTGACAACCGAAGTCCTAGGTTTCCTTTTATAGTGTTTATCCCTCGTATCTACAATTTGCGACAAACCATCGTTCGATTCGGGCTAGCTTACCCATAGGGTAAACCGGTTCCTCTTTGACACAAGCACAACCACGCCTCCCTATGTTCGACCTCCAAGCTACACTACAACACCGTGCGCTTGCGGTATAAATATTTAAATCTGGTATCCCCAATCATATTGCACACTTTGCATGCTCACATCTAGGGGACGTCAAGCTTTATGCCGTCGTTGCCGGGGAGGCAACGTGCTTGTTAATTTTAGGACCTATTGAACCCTTGAGTCTAGCTCATATCCCTATCTCACGATAATTTTCGCATTCTACTTTTTCATTTTTATTTTCTAATTTTTATTTTCTATTTTTATCTGTTTCTATCCCACACTTGCTTCACGGGTGTTTGTTGCTTTTCATGCGCAGGAATACAAGGAGTCTTGACGACTTGATTCCTATTGATCCGGAGATAAACGCCACCCTGAGGCGTCTACATGCAGAGAGGCAAAGAAGAGAAGAGTCTGAAGCCATGAGGGAGAATACCCCACCACATAAGTAAATGCAGGAGTACTCCATGCCATCCATTGGGTCCACCTCCTCCATCCAACCTCTGGCTATTACGGCACAGAGCTTCGAGCTTAAGCCGTCGCTAGTGACGTGGATCCAGCAGGATCAATTCTCTGAGGCACCCATGGAGAGCCCTATCGAACATCTAGACTCCTTCCTAGAGAAATGTGACACATTCCGGATTAATGGTGTCACAACTGAAGCTATCAGACTGAAGCTATTCCCCTTCTCTCTGTGGTATAAGGCCACGCAATGGCTTAGGGGAAAGGACCCGAACACCTTCAATACTTGGGAAAAGCTCTCAAATGCATTCTTGACTAAGTTCTTTCCTCCAGGGAAGACGATGAAGCTGAGGAGTGAGATCTCCTCCTTCTCCCAGGCCAGCCGCGAGTCCCTGCACAAAGCTTGGACGAGATACAAAGAAATGCAGCGGAGATTCCCTCATCACGAGCTTCCCAAGTGGCAGATAATTAATCTGTTCTATAACGGGCTGAGGGATGACTTGAAATCTTCGATGGACGCCGCGGCTGGGGGGTCCTTTATGTCTAGAAGTGAAGAAGATACCGACAACATCTTAGAAAACATGGCATCGAACAATGAGCGGTGGTGCGATGAACGTGCCACGCCTAGATATGGAGGAATTCACAGAGTCGAGGACATCGACAAGTTGTCTAGAAAATTCGATTTGCTATCGACCTAGATCTCAGCGCTCATGGTAGGAGCTGGTGGTGCCGGCACCCAACAAGTATCGGCGGTGGAAGCGAAAGTCCTGGGAGACTTCGAGGGTTGTGATATCTCACCACCGGTGGATCAAGCTAGTGCTCTGGGCACCGTATCAATGCCGCAGCAGCAACAAGATATCAGCAGTCCATGCAGCAGCAGCAGCAAGTATTTTAGCCGCCTAGGCAAGAGCAGCAACAGTATCAGCAACAGCATCAGTATCCCCCTAGGAACCAGCAGTCCATTCAGCAACAGCAGCAGCCATATGGCCAGCAGCGTGTTATCTCCCCGGTTAAGTCCCTCTTGACTCAGTACAATACGAACCAAGAGAAGATCAACTTGAAGCTGGAGATGGGGCAGAGGGCTCTCACTGACCAAGTAACCCAGCTGGGGTTGCAGGTGGTGAACCTTCAAAGGTCGCAAAATCAATTGCTGCCACAACCGGAAGTTAACCCAAGGGGGGCGAACCAGACTTTGGCACTAACGCATGATCATGCGAATGTGTCCACTATCGTCTTGAGAAGCGGGACACAAATTCCTACAAGAGTTCCCGCCAAGGAACCTGAAGCACCGTTGGTCGTAGAGCGACCAATTGAAAAAGCTAATGACAACGGCGCTTCGTCACCAAAGACTACGACTCCGGAGGGAGTCACTGAAGAGGAGAAGAAGAAGGCCGAGGAAGGGAGCCTCAAAGTATTTAAGCCTGTTGTGCCTTTTCCACAACGACTTGCCCAAGCAAAGATAGATGAAAAATACGACAAGTTCTTCGCCATGGTCAAGGATTTAAGCTTGCAGATCCCTTTCCTCGAAGCCATTGAGACAATTCCCTCCTACGCGAAATTTTTAAAGGATTTGGTGTGAAGGGGTTCCAGGAAGGAAAAGGTCATTCTCATGGCGGAATGCAGTGCTCTCATTCAGAGAGTAAATCTGCCCAAGCTAAAAGACTCGGGAAGCTTCTCCATTCCTTGTTCAATTGGGGAAGTGAAGATCCATCGGGCGCTCATGGATTTGGGAGCGAGCGTCAGTCTAATGCCATTGTACCCGGGGGGAATTGTCGTCAATGGAGTGCAAGTGCCGGTAGACTTCCTGGTGATGGATATGCCCGAAGACACTCATACTCCCATCATCCTTGGACGGCCCTTCATGGCCACCGCTGGCGTGCTGATAGATGTAAAGAAAGGGAAGCTATCCCTTAATGTTGGCGACCAGAAGGTCGAATTCGACTTAAGGTTATCTATGAATCACCCTCCGGATGAACCTGGTTGCAATATGCTGGACGTAGAAGAAGAAAGAGCCATAGAGGCTGGGGCCTGTGAAATTCTCTCAAGGAATCCCCCCGACATCTTGGGGGACCTTGAAGAGCATGACGGTCTGAAGAAGGAAGAAGTTGCTGGGGAAGCGGGTGTGTCACATACGATCCCTCCCGGATTCCAAAAAGCTCCTCTGACGAAGAGAAAAGGGAAAGAGCCCATGGGGCTTACTGGTGATGAAATTCGGATCTTGAGAAGAGTGGTGGTAGACGCCAATATGAGGGAGAAACCCCGGATATCATCAACGGAGGGAGGATCGTCGAGCAAGTCTACTTGTCACCACTGCCGACACCAAAGGCCACCACTTCAGAATCTGTAGGAATGCCAAACTTTGGGCATCACCCCCGTCCTCCTTGAAAATCATCTACGGGCATCGAACAAACGACGTTAAACAAAAGCGCTTCATGGGAGGCAACCCATGTTCTAAACCCTCAACTTTGCTTTTAAGATTATTTTAGGTTTATTTTTCTTATTTTGTTGAATAAATTCAGAAACGGGAACTTTTGGCCAAGGACTTAGGCCATTTTTGGACTTTTATAGGAAACAAGCCCCCAACCGATCGGTTGATCCCTCAACCGATCGGGTGGGACGTATCAGAAAATGGCCTATATCTGTTCATCAGTGAAACAGTCGGGTGGAGCAAGCAGAGATCGGGTGGCTGATTGTGTGAGAACGGCTGAATTCTCGGGAAATTTGAGGATTTAATCAACCGATCGGTTGATAGAAGCATTGGTCGTGTGACTGACCGGGTGAGCTGCACGGAACTCTCGGGAAAATCGTGAAGCGGCCAACCGATCGGTTGAAATCTCAACCGATTGGTTCGCCTGTAGCCACTTTTCAACAATTTTTTCGAGATAATAACCAACCGACCGGGTGAAAACTCACCCGATCGGTTCGACTTAAACCCTATAAATACCCCCGCATTCACCCGATTCATTTCTCTCCACCCGATTTTGAAACCCTCCATCGTTTCGACTTCTCCACTCCCCAACCGGCCATCTTCTTCCCCCAACCGACCCTGACAGCCCCTCATTCAACCTCTCCACTCTCTCTTCCTTCTCTCCATCGATTCCTATCTCTCCCTCTTTCATCCAATCCCTTATTTTCACACAAATCCCCCCAATTTCAAAAAAAAATTTGAAGAGGTGTGCCGCGGCTTCACACTCCCATCAATTTCGCTGCGTCGAGTGATCTACGAGCAAGGATTGTCTTCTTTACTGGGTAACTTTGCTCCTTAGCTCCACTTTCATATTTGCCCTAGTATTACTATTTTGCTCAATTGCCATCGATTGTGTACACTTGCATCACACACTATCATGTCCAGTGATAAAGATAAGGGTAAAGGCATCATGCATGAGGAGGGGTCGTCTCGCAAGAGACGGAGGACCACACGTCCACCACACTCACGTCCCCCTCCTACACAGCCTACACAGCCCCTACCCCAACCAATCATCCCTCCTGAGGACCCAATGATGGGCCCGCGTGGCTACCATTTTTTGAGTCAAGAACAAAAAGATTTTTATCATAGAATCGATGCACGGGGACACCTATCCACCAAATTTGCTCATGCCCAAACGCTTATCGATCTCGGAGTGTTCACCGAGGTTGAGACTCTCTTCGCCAATTTAGGATGGATAGCTTTCCTGAACGCCACCGCGGTATCATACCCCTCCCTCACACTCAAATTTCTACCCTCCCTTGTATGTGAGTCAGGGTCGATCGACGTTTTCCGCGTCCGTAACAAACCCATCCGCACCCACCTGAATACTATTAATAACATTTTTGGTTTCCCCATTCTTGGGGACGACGCTATCCGTCACTCCGGATACCACCGTGATTTCGACGTTGATCAATTTTGGTTCCGCCTCACCCTACACGACCATTATCCTCGAGGTAAGGCCAAGGCCTCCTCCATCATTAACCCGGTATTCCGTCTGGCCCACCGAATCATATCTTGCACATTTTTTCCCAGGGATGAGTCCGGGACCGTGACTATCCATGATCTTTTTATTTTGTGGGCCATGAAATTTGAGTTCATTCGTGGTAACGATGGGATCGCCTTCGAGGCCCCTCGCATTCCCATTCATGCCGGCGATTGGCTTATTCACAAATTTCTTGACATTAGCCGCCTCGGTAAAGGCAAGTTTTGTTACGGGGGTCTTATTACTATCATAGCTTCATATCCTCAATTCAATATCGCTATTCCCAGAGATTTTCCTTCTACCGCAGGAACTCCACGTATAGATCTTGATGCCCTGTGGCACATACACATGATCAAGCCCCGACCCAAGGGTCGTTTCACTTTCTACTACGGTCACCCCCTGCTCCTTATACCATTCTGCCCAAGCCCGCTCGCATGCCTATCCAGCTTGTGGCAGATTGGACATTCCCACCTGACCCTGAGTTTTTAGGGGGGTAACGTATTCCGTTTATCGCGGGCACACCCAGAGCACCTCCCCCTGTCTCCCACTTTGGCGAGCAGGACATTCCTGCTCCCCGAGGAGACCCCAGGCATGGCCTTAGTAGGGTCATCCCGGCTTCTGTCCCCATCACTACCATCACCGCTTCTCCGGTCCGTACCACCACCACTTCCTCCTTTCGCCGAGCCACCTCTGCTCGCCTCGGTCTCGAGGCTAAGTTAGCTGCATTGCGTGCTGTCGCATCCTCTTCAGCCTCCCCAGTCCCATCCTCTTCCATCTTCACTCACCCACGTTTCCTCGCACTTGAGAGGAACGTGGCCACCATCCTCCTCATTCTCACTCACGTTCACGGACCACCCCCACCCACACCACCCCCCTCACCCCCACCTTCACCACCTCGACGATCTTCACCTCCACCTTCCATTCCCACCACTTCCTCCCCACACACCGTTTCCATTCCCTCCACTTCACCTCCACTCACGACCACTGCCGTCGCCCCCACAGATCCATCACCATCCACTTCCATCACCCCATACGCACGCCGTAACAAATTGCAGGTGCGATCGAGATCACTTCCCCCACCATCCTCTCCACCACCTACCCCCGTACCCCCACCATCCACCACCACATTGGTCACCATTTCACTACCACTCACCATCATCACCACCTCACCACCCATCGTTCACACCTCCTCTGTTGGAAGCACGATCTAGGATCTTGGTTTGATGATGACAAACGTGTTGTTATATTTAACGTGTGTGCTTAATGTGTTTCAGGATTGGCGAAACGATACATCTTCCACTATTTGGAAGAGTTGCTATTCATATAGCTATGTGGGTGTGAGAGAGAGCTTTGATCTAAGCAAAGTGGACTTAGTCCAATTTGAGATGAGATGAAAATGATTTCTTAACTTGGTAAAAATCTATTCATATAGCATGGTGGACTTGGTCCAAAGAGGAAAAGGGATGGAGCCAAATTTGAATTCAAAAGGGATTTGATCAAATCTTTTGGCTAGATGTGCAATTATTTGTCTATTCCATATCCTAGTCAAAATCTTACTTGAACACCTAACTATATTCCTATCCTTATTTAAATCAAATCAAAAATCCCACAAAATACTCATCAAGATATCTCATATTCATATCCATATTCAAAAGAAACCCTAGTCCTATATATACCCATCCTCTTCTAGGGTTTAAATAGAGTACGTCAATAAAATATTGAGAGAAGAGCCACAAACACACAATACGGCCAACAAAAATTTCCCAAGCCTCAAACCCATGTTCTTGCCGAAATAATCTTTAGGGTTTGAAGCACCTTGTCGCAACTCAACCTCACCCTTCCTCCTTATAGCCGAAGGTTCATCTAGCCATCATCCAAAAACGAAATATACCCAAGGCCGCAACTCAGCTTTGAGACATCAAGAAGGAGGGGTTGAGATTTGCTAGTCTACGCATCATCCACCAAGCTAGGATCAAGAAGGGAAGGCTATAACAATCTGTGTGCTCACGCATCAGGGAAGCTAGTTGTCCCCATCCCACAAGCATCCGCACCAACTACAAGCGTCGCTTTCATCCACCGTTGTTTGCTGCTCGTGAAGGAGGAGCGATCGGAGAAGTCACTCGGGGACAACGACATCGCCATGAGGAGGACCCTGTCACCATCGCTTTGTCACTCGGAGAAGACGTCGAAGCCCACTGAGCAGTCCACGCTTGCCGTATTCAAAGGTTTTCTGTCGACTAGACGTCGTCCCACACATCGAAGGC
This sequence comes from Scilla litardierei, assembly GCA_030789695.1. Classification (NCBI taxonomy): domain Eukaryota; kingdom Viridiplantae; phylum Streptophyta; class Magnoliopsida; order Asparagales; family Asparagaceae; genus Scilla; species Scilla litardierei. Next base: position 25,099,820 of record CM061142.1, read on the forward strand.
GATCGCTCGAAGCTCACGTCGTCGGAGAAGCCCGTTGCTGCAGTCGTGAAGAAGCTGCCTTCGAAGAAGCCTCTCCGTTGTCGAAGCAAACTCAGATTCGCTACTGAATGTCAATGAAGTCGAAAGCGTCGTCTGTCGAAGTTCACGCCACTGCCGTCATCTTCCACCGTCGGAGAGAAATAGCCGTGGAGCGCTGTTGCTAACTAAGATCTCGCCACCAAAGAACCACCGCCATCCGCTCGCTCTCGAAGGTCTTCATCCACGGAGGTCACTGCTGCACGTCACTGCCAAGTTGTCGTCCGCTGCAGTACTTGCCATCGAAGCTATCGAAGACGTAGCCCAGAGGACGAGGTTGCCGCTGAAGTCGCATCGAAGATTCCTAAGCACCGCCGCCGTCGCGGGCCATCGTCACCGTAGAGTTGTTGTTGCTGCAAGTCGAGGTCGCCGGTGTAGTTGTGTAGCAAGTCGCCATCAATGAAGGATCTCCGTCGATCGAGAAGAACTGGAAGTCTTCATTGCCGCTGTCGAGGATCAGAGAAGATAATCTTCGCGTGCTGACGTGGACGAGCCCATGCGATCATGAGAGGAGTGCTGCAAACGCAAAATTACGCTGACGTGGAATATTAAGGGATTACTGTGTGCACCGACCTCCCATAATAAAGTTTCAACTGCAGTTGCTTTACACACCGACTTATTTGCGTACTCAAATTCAAAGGGCTACAACTTGACATCCAGGAGTCGGATTGAGACACCGCTTGCGTCACATTGGAGCTTACGACGTGCTGATTGACAGAGATGCCTACACAGACACAAACTGAGCATTTCTAAACCCTTAAACTCTTTTATTTGTGTCTTAGTGTAACGTTTTCTGTAGGGGAAATTTTACCATCTTTTGTGACTATTTTAGGACTTGTCTGGTTGGGGCTAGACAAGTGGGACCCAGTTAGTTTGGGACTAGCTGGTAGAAAGCATTACTAGGATTGATAGTGAGAGGAAACACTGTGTGTGGGGTACTGAGAGCCTGGCGAGTGTGGAGACGTAGAGGGTGCTCTGAGCGTGCTCTAACTTGTGGTTTGGTACCTATTACGCTATTCAATACTAGTATCTGCTTTGGGGGATGGAGTAGGTCGTTAGGACGACCGAACCAAGGTAAATCTGATGTGTATTCTGTGTCTGCATTTTATTTACTCTGCTGCTGCTATAACTGCGTGTGATTTCTCGTGGGTTGCACGAGAATTTTTTATTAGCCTATTCACCCCCCCTCTAGGCTAGGATCCAGATCCAATAAGTGGTATCAGAGCAGGTTAGAGGATCTAGTCTAGTCTAGCTATCATGAAAACCCCAAAGTTAGTCTTTCCCCATGGCATGCTTACTGATCGTCCTCCCCTTTTTAGTGGCCGTGATTATATATACTGGAAGGCTAGGATGAAAACTTATTTACTATCCGTTGATGTTGATACTTGGTACATTATTGATAACGGATATTCTATGCCTGAAAGTAATCTGAATTTAAATAATAAAGATGTGTGTGCTATAAATGTTAGAGCAATGAATATCTTATTGTGTGGGTTGAGTAGAAAAATATTTGATCGTATCTCACATTGCTCTTCTGCGCAGGATATATGGAGGATCTTGTAAACTGCATATGGAAGTGAGAAATCCCTCAGCTGAAATGAAAAGAATCTAAAGGGAAGAAACGCTCCTTTAAATAATTTTGATGCTCCTCTTTGTGACAATACTAAGCGTAAAGTTATTTGTTTTAAATGCATAAAGCATGGACATTTCGCTAAACATTGCCCACAAGAAACAACTGGTGCCGTAGAGAAGAAAGAAAAAGATGTAGTGCGAACGTGGGACATGGATAGTGGAGATGAGCTCAAGGAAAATGAAGCACACACATCCCTCTGCTTGATGGCAAAACATGACGAGGTAAAATCTGGTAGTAAAGCTGAACTCCTTATTCTTTGTAAAGAAATGCAAGATAAAATAGTATAGCTTGAATCCACTATAGATGATTATCAAAATGAGAACTTTGAAATGCAACAATCTGAATATGATATGTCTAAGGAGATTGAAAAACTGAAAATTGAAATGGTTGCTCGTGACTCTACTATTGACATATTGAAAAAGGAAAAGTCCAGTTTTAATGATGAAGCATCTTGTCTTTCTTGTCCTTCATTAATGAACAATATTAGTATGCTAAAACAAGATCTTTTGAAACTAGAAGGTGAAAAAGAGTATGAAATAAGAGAGCTTAAGGATAAATTTTGCATGCAAGATAATGATCTTAAGAGAAAAACAATAGAGTTTGAAAAGAAGGAAAAGGAAAACAAGTTAGCTTTTATAAGTAAATGCACGTTGCTTGTGGAAGAAAATAAACATTTGAAAAAAAAAGTTTCTAACTTGAAGTGGCCATTAAGAAATTCTCTATGGGAAAACAATCGTTGGATACCATTTTAGAGAATCAATTATATGTCAATAATAGAAGAGGACTTGGTTTTGGTCTGAAACCCGTTGAAAAGCCAAAATTCAAGAAATTCCACAATGTACCCTCTATTGCAAAGAACTTACATGCAAAGTGCTTTACTTGTGATAGTGTTGGTCATACATCATATTATTGTAAATTTAGGAACACAAATATCAAGTTTAAACAAGTGTGGGTTCCTAAAACAATATTGGCTAACACTAGTGGACCTTGTTGGATTCCAAGGTCACACTTAACACCTTTTATGTAGGTAAGGTGGAGATTTGGCGAGTAATAAATTGAAAGCTTCATTCTTTTAGCTCCTTAGCCAAATAGCTACGTGAAGGTATAATTTTTATCCCTCTTTGCATTCCATTGCATACCTTCATAAATTGTTTTGTGTGCTTGATTTATTTTTGATTGTGTGCTTGTTTGCATTTTTTTAAATGTTTTTATTTTTGAAAAAAATTTAAAATTATTTTTTGAGCATAAAAGAATACCCTTTATGATTTATCTTTAGTGCTATTGTATGATTGATCAACTCTATCCCTTGTAGAAGTCAATTCATTATTGTTGTAGCTACATGAACATGATGTTATTCTTTTTAGTAGCCATGACATGTCTCATAAGTTTTAAACTTGACTTCTACACCTACATTTGCACTTTCACGATAATTGACTTTTTAGTGCTTTTGGAGATTCTTTTGAAGAATAATGGAAAGTGAATGTAGGAATGATTAAATTCTGAATTTTCTGAGGGATATGAAGTGTTTAGCCATGAATCAAAATTAAGCATAAAAGAATTGCAAATGAAATATATATATATATATATTTGAAAATTGCTCCGTATGAAAAATGGATACACTTCATGGCTAATAGACAACACACGAGTATCCAACTTATGCTACATGGGTAATCATTAGCGCTGGTGTATATTACTCATCAAGCAATGCCACCCCACATTTAAAAGTCCTTTTAGGCCATGTTTTGGGTTTCGGTAACTTGAACTCATCTTTGATGAGGTGGGAAAAATCAATCCTAGTGATATTCATGAAAATTAGAAAATGTGAATTAATGTGGTTGATTTTCTGAAATTGAATCTCCCTTAGTACTTTATCGTCTATATCACTACACTTACACAAAGGTGGGAAGTCGTGTTGTGAAATTCTATGAGCTTGAAGTGTCTATTCTTTGGAAAACTCATGCAAATTGCATGCTACATTTAATAATGATTTATTTTTGCATGGAATATTTTTGGGACTTCATTAATCCACTTTTGGTGACTACAAAGGGGGAGAAACAAAAGATTTGACAGATTTTTGACAGATTTGATCTCGTTATTATTTGTTGAAGGGGGAGCATGAAAAATACTTGAATATATGTTGAAGGGGGAGCTTTAGAGAAGGGGGAGCATGCTTTTTATATTCGTTATAGTGTTGTGCATGCTATGTTGTAATACTTGAAAATTATTCCATGATTAATATTGCATTACACCCTTCAACACACTTCACACACCCATACTTATTGCTCAAATCTTTTATGGGTTTGTCATCACCAAAAGGGTGAGATTGTTGGAAGCACAATCTAGGATTTTGGTTTGATGATGACAAACGTGTTGTTAAGTTTAACGTGTGTGCTTATGTGTTTCAGGATTGGCGAAACGATACATCTTCCACTATTTGGAAGAGTTGCTATTCATATAGCTATATGGGTGTGAGAGAGAGCTTTGGTCTAAGCAAAGTGAACTTAGTCCAATTTGAGATGAGATGAAAATAATTTCTTAACTTGGTCAAAAATCTATTCATATAGCATGGTGGACTTGGTCCAAAGAGGAAAAGGGATGGAGCCAAATTTGAATTCAAAAGGGATTTGATCAAATCTTTTGGCTAGATGTGCAATTATTTGTCTATTCCATATCCTAGACAAAATCTTACTTGAACACCTAACTATATTCCTATCCTTATTAAAATCAAATTAAAAATCCCACAAAATACTCACCAAGATATCTCCTATTCATATCCATATTCAAAAGAAACCCTAGTCCTATATATACCCATCCTCTTCTAGGGTTGAAATAGAGTATGTCAATAAAATGTTGAGAGAAGAGCCACAAAAACAAAATACGACCAACAAAAAATTTCCCAAGCCTCAAACCCATGTTCTTGCTGAAATAATCTTTAGGGTTTGAAGCACCTTGCCGCAACTCAACCACACCCTTCCTCCTTATAGCCGAAGGTTCATCTAGCCATCATCCAAAAACGAAATATACCCAAGGCCGCAACTCAGCTTTGAGACATCAAGAAGGAGGGGTTGAGATTTGCTAGTCTACGCATCATCCACCAAGCTAGGATCAAGAAGGGAAGGCTATAACAATCTGTGTGCTCACGCGTCAGGGAAGCTAGTTGTCCCCATCCCACAAGCATCTGCACCAACTACAAGCATCGCTTTCATCTACCGTTGTTCACTGCTCGTGAAGGAGGAGCGATCGGAGAAGTCGCTCGGGGACAATGACATCGCCGTGAGGAGGACCTTGTCACCGTCGCTTTGTCGCTCGGAGAAGACGTCGAAGCCCACTGAACAGTCCACGCTTGCCGTATTCAAAGGTTTTCTGTCGACTAGACGTCGTCCCACGCATCGAAGGCGATCGCTCGAAGCTCACGTCACCGGAGAAGCCCGCTGCTGCAGCCGTGAAGAAGCCGCCTTCGAAGAAGCCTCGCCGTTGTCGAACCAAACTCAGATTCGTTGCTGAACGTCGACGAAGTCAGAAGCGTCGTCTGTCGAAGTTCACGCCACTGCCGTCATCTGCCACCGTCGGAGAGAAATAGCCATGGAGCACTGCTGCTGACTAAGATCTCGCCACCAAAGAACCATCGCCATCCGCTCGCTCTCGAAGGTCTTCATCCACAGAGGTCGCTGCTGTACGTCACCGCCAAGTTGTCTTCCGCCGCAGTACTTGCCATCGAAGCTATCGACGAAATAGCCCAGAGGACGAGGGTGCCGCTGAAGTCGCATCGAAGATTCCTAAGCACTGCCGTCGTCGCGGGCCATCATCGCCGTAAAGTTGTTGTTGCTGCAAGTCGAGGTCGTCGATGTAGTTGTGCAGCAAGTGGCCATCAACAAAGGATCTACGTTGATCGAGAAGAACTGGAAGTCTTCGTTGCCGCTGTCAAGGATCAGAGAAGATAATCTTCGCGTGCTGACGTGGACGAGCCCATGCGATCACGAGAGGAGTGCTGCGAACGCAAAATTACGCTGACGTGGAATATTAAGGGATTACTGTGCGCACCGACCTCCCATAATAAAGTTTCAACTGCAGTTGCTTTACACACAGACTTATTTGCGTACTCAAATTCAAAGGGCTACAACTTGACATCCAGGAGTCGGATTGAGACACCGCTTGCGTCAGATTGGAGCTGACGACGTGCTGATTGACAGAGACGCCTACACGGACACAAACTGAGCATTTCTAAACCCTTAAACTCTTTTATTTATGTCTTAGTGTAACGTTCTCTGTAGGGGAAACTTTACCATCTTTTGTGACTATTTTGGGACTTGTCTGGTTGGGGCTAGACAAGTGGGACCCAGCTAATTTGGGACTAGCTGGTAGAAAGTATTACTAGGATTGATAGTGAGAGGAAACACTGTGTGTGGGTTACTGAGAGCCTGGCGAGTGTAGAGACGTAGAGGGTGCTATGAGCGTGCTCTAACTTGTGGTTTTATACCTATTGCGCTATTCAATACTAGTATCTGCTTTGGGGGCTGGAGTAGGTCGTTAGGATGATGAACCAGAGTAAATCTACTGTGTACTCTGTGTCTACATTTTATTTGCTCTGCTGCTGCTATAACTGCGTGTGATTTCTCGTGGGTCGCACGAGAATTTTTTTTTATTAGCCTATTCACCCCACCCCACCCCCCCACCCCCTCTAGGCTAGGATCCAGATCCAACATCCTCCGCACCCACCCATCCATTACCTCGACCCCTTTCCCCACTTCTCCGTACACCCGTCACCTCTCCTGTCCACTCCCCAACATCCCCCACATCTTCCACCGAGGAGGACGAGGATAGCCCCTCTCCTGCTTTTTGATTTCTTTTCTTCATTGACCCCCCTAGCATATTTCTGCATTGTCATGTTTATATCTTATTGCTAGCATTGTCATGTCTAGCTTGGGGGAAGTCGTTTTTTGTGCGTTTTGTCGTGTTTTTCGTTGTGGTGTGCTTGTTTATATATGTCATGTTGTGTGTTTTTCTCTCTTTTATTTTCTGTTTATATGTCGTGTGGTGTGATCTTCTTTATTTTCCTAGTTCGTATATGTGTTTTTCTTGTTTTTCTTTCTTTTTGTGTCGGTGCGTACTCCCCCCACCCCATTTTCATTGCCCCCCCCCGTATTTACTTTTATTGCATTGGGGGCAATTCAAGTTTCAGCTTGGGGGAGTCGCACTTCATGCATCATTTACGTCTTTTTCTTCGTTTTTGAGTCGTTTTCTTCGTGTTTTTCTTTTTCTTTCTTCTTTTTTCATTCTCTTTCTCCTAGATATGACCCCATATGATGAATTGCCACTAGATCACACACACACACCTAGCATGGCTTCGATTTTCACTTTCACTAACCCTAGGAAGCCGAGTCCTCTTGCATTTCATGCATCGTGGGTCCACTTAGCTTTTATGTGAGTCGTGTGTCGTGACTAGCATATAGTGTGCTTCTACTTTGTGATTTTGATTTATATACCTGTCCTGGGATGACCCCTAGATTATCATGCTTCGATGTGAATATGCGGTATTTGCTTCTCCTGTCTGCTTCTATATGCATGAATATATATATATATCGTATGCTTCATTTTGCATGTGTCGGGATTCCACAACTAGGACTAGGATAACCCATTTAGCCTATGCTCTGATTAGCAAAAAAATCTCATTTTCCCAAGTGTTTAGAATCCGATTTCTTTTTTATTTTTGCTTGGTGCAAATCCCCTCGTCGTGTACCGTTCTCCCACTTGGGAGAGTACACATGTATATATCCCAAAAGCCCAAAAATCCAAAAAAAAAGAGAAAAGAAAAACCCAAAAAGAAAGAAAAGAGAAAAGAAAGAAAAAGATATGTATATGCCAAAAATTCAAAAAAAATAATACATATATCCAAAACCCAAAAAAATTCCAGTGTGAATATTTTCCTACCTACCGAGAATAAAGGGAAGGCGAGAATTTGCACCGAGTGTTCTTCTCCACATCATCTCAACCCCCATCGTTTTCGAAAACACTTGGAATAGGGACTTTCTAGCTATTATCTAGGCAATAGTGAGGTGATTTCCTAGTTCCTAGCTGTGGAGTCCCTGATGCATGATACGTTTCTATTCTTATACTCTTCTCATGCATGCTTGAGCTACTATTCGCTGCTTATTCTAAATCGAATCGATATTTGGGTCTTTTCTTGGATTTCGTATATGGAGCTTATCGCACAATGTAGATAGTGACACCGTCTGCTAGCACACGACCACACTCACTCGATCTCCACCGCGTGGGCCCACGACACCTGTCTGGACTCGTATTCCTTGGGTTAGTGTTGTGATTTGTCGCTTGCTTGCTTGGTGTGTCGTTTTTTATTTTGGTGGCCCTGACGGGCGATTTATGATTTAGATTTCTCTTTTTCTCTCTCTTTTTCTCTATTTTCTCCCTCCGAGCTCCTACTCTCACTCGTCTTCCTCGAGGACGAGAAAGAGTTCAGCTTGGGGATTTTGACGTGTGTTTATATTTTATATATCCATGCACGTCTTCTATGTGTTTTCCCGTTATTTTCCACCGTCGCGTCTCCATTTTCTCGTGTTTTTTAGTTTTATTTCACTTCTCCGTGTTTTTGTGTGTTTGCAGGAGATTACCAGCGTAGGGGACATATAACGAAGATATCATGAGTCCCCAGAGCAACAGGCGGAGTCACGCACGATCCAGGGGGTCAAACGACGAAGATCGCCATTTTTTAGCCCCCACCCGATCGGTTGGACACAGCCAACCGATCGGGTGATGCACGTGTATCCGACCCGGACGCAAGCTGAAGCGAAGTGCATCATCAACCGACCAGTTCGCCGATCGGTTCACCGACCGGTTGAACACATCTGAGTTCTCAGGAATTTGGAGCTGAATTCCAACCGATCGGGTGACATCTCACCCGATCGGTTCATCGGTAGCCGATTCTTCCAAAGACGACCCGGAGAGATCAACTGGCGGTTCACTGACCGTGTGGAGTCGACAGAAGTCTCTGTTCTTTTGGGCGATAATTCCAACCGATCGGTTGATTACTCAACCGATCGGTTCACCTGATGACTGCATCTCCTCAAACGACGACCCGCTTGCTTCACTCGATCGTTCCAAGCGTCCGGTTGAAGTTTCTGAAGACCGCAGCCGAAGAACCAAGCAGCTCATCCGATCGGTTGATACTTCAACCGATCGGATGAAATCGTTTTCTATAAATAGTTGCCTAGGTTTTCAGAAAACGCAGCTTTGTATTTTTTCTGTCTTTTTCTCCATTTGTGACGGCTGGAATTTTATTGTTATCTGTAAGTTCTCTGATCTTTGTCAAACTTTAATATAGTCTTAATAGCATTGCTACTACCGTGTTTTAATTGCCTAATCATGATTTTTACGGTTGATTTTCATTTAGATTGCTTTTGAGCTATAATGTGTGAGTAGTTCCCAAATCTGGGATTTTGGTGGAAACCCCTTCGTGGGTTCTCCCTGATGCGTCCATAGGACTAGAAAATCGATAGGGATTAGGAATCTAGAAGTTACGCAGGGTGTTTCATTGTCATCGGTAGGAAAAAGACCGCCTTTGACCGTAGGGCCAACGGGGAATAAACTTGGCGGTTGACTCCCTAGCCACAGCTCACGCCTTTAGCGTAGACATCAAATCCTAGCGCGTGGGAACGGCAGGATGAGATGTTGGGAGTTATCATTGCGAGCTTAGTGCTCCCAGAGTCGGTCAGTGTTAATGGACATGGGAATGCCCACTGACCGAACCCGGGTAGTCCGGAGTATCATCCTGGGCACCGATCGGAATATCGGGCCCATGGGACGCTGGTATCACTTTTAGAGGCAACGTCTCACCACTAAACCCTAATTCCGATCGTTTTCATATCCGCTAATCGTAATAGTGAGAACACATGATAGGGTGGAAACCGAAGTCCTAGGTTTCCTTTTATATTGTTTATCCCTCGTATCTACAATTTGTGACAAACCATCGTTCGATTCGGGCTAGCTCACCCATAGGATGAACCGGTTCCTCTTTGACACAAGCACAACCACGCCTCCTTGTGTTCGACCCCCCAAGCCACACTACAACACCGTGCGCTTGCGGTATAAATATTTAAATCTGAAAACCCCAATAATATTGCACACTTTGCATGCTCACATCTAGGGGACGTCAGGTATGACTCATGAGATGTTGACGGAGCAACAGCTGCCACAACAGCAATGTATGCGTGCCGCTGCTCCTGGGCCTCCTGCAACACTTTATGTAGATCCTTAATGTAGTCTACAAGCCCCTATCATCGATGCTTGATCCGCCTATAGGAAAAATAACCATAACAATTTCGTTATGTTTATTATCTTTGATAAAACAGATGCCATGCTCAAGATGTATTTACCTTTGTGACATAGATGGGAGGCAGTAAAGATCGTAGAACTGTCAGCTGCTCATTAATCTGTTTTCCAACGTTTACGCTTCGCCGTGTTGTAGGACATCTTCCGCTAGCGGTTATGGTCGACAGACTCGGCCGAGGCGGTGAACTTCAGCTTTTGTTGGACCAAGGAGGCCTTGTTTTCGTCTGTCTCGTGAGGCCTAACGTGTTCGTTATCCTTCAGGGCGAAGGCAGGCTCGTCGAAGGGCGAGAAGGGGATCATGATGCCCTTGCTTGCTTCCGAGGTCTCCAACATGCGAAAGAGGTTCTCCGACGATGCGGCTCTGGTCAAGTTGGTGCTTGCGAACTCGGCATCTTCGAAGAATTCGGATAAAGGGTCTGCCATGTGGGTTTGAAGAGCAAATTGAATTCTTTCCACTAGACTTAGATATATAAACAAGCAATTGCAAGTGTCGCTGTAACACAATGGTAAATCTTGGAATGAAACACAAATCGTACGTGACTTTATTTTATTTTATTTTATTTTATTTACTTATTCATTGGGTTTGTCTTTCTTTTTATTTTATTGAATTGTATCAGTTACATCAAATTTAAGGGATTGATATGCGAACAGACATTTTGCCCAGTTTACAGACCACTTTATTTTAATAAAACCCCCACTAATACACTTTTCAAAATTACCAATAATGCCTTTTTCAAAATTGCTCAATTCATATAGCTCTTCGCTCATCACATGCTTACCTGGAACCAACAAAATTGCTCATTACACAAGCCGAAATGCTGTTGGGTTTAATATGTAAGATGCTGATAATAGATTTCGAATGGAATTAATATCTGAGATCCAAAAGATATGAGAAGTAATATTGCTGGAAGTAGAAAATGTTGGGATTTAAATAGATCTGGTAGGAGGCAATATCATCCCTCTTGGGGAGCGTAATTTTCACAGTGATATGTGATGTAATATATGCTTTTGATTTAAAAAACATGATCTTTGTTTCCTTTAATTTTAAGATTGTAACGTGTTAGGTTTGTGAGTGGATTCTAACCTAAATTATTTTTGCTTTTTTGGTAACCTGGACTCCCACACCGCCTCACAAGTGGGGCGGTCAGGCACCAAACAGGGGGTATGCATGGCTGACGCACACCTTGCATACCAGGTTAAGCGAGTTAGCCATCGGTCCTCGATCCCTTGCCACTTGGGGGGAGAGGAACGCACATCCCAGTCAGCCAACCCCCTCGGGGTCATTCTGTCCTAAATTCAGTTATATGAAAGCACCTAAAAATTATGTGTTAATACTTAGGCCTCATATTTTGTTTTGCTTTAGGCCTCATTTATGCATGAACCGGCCCTGGCAACGGCCGACTTCGAGTTGGCCACCGGGAGCCCGCAAGAGGCATCCAGAGATGGGTATGACTCTTGAGATGTTGACGGAGCAACAGCAGCAGCAACAACAATGTATGTGTGACGTTGCTCATGGGCCTCCTGCAACGCTTTATGTAGATCCTTAATGTAGTCTACAACCCCCCCTTCGTCGATGCTTGATCCTCTTAAAGGAAAAAATAACCATAACAATTTCGGTATGCTTATTATCTTTGATAAAACAGACGCCATGCTCAAGATGTATTTACCTTTTTGACATAGATGGGAGGCAGTAACGATCGTAGAACTGTCAGCTGCTCGTTAATCTGTTTCCTCTGGTTGCGTTTCGCCTTGTTGTAGGACATCTTCCACTGGCGGTCATGGTCAGCAGCCTCGGCCGAGGCGGCGAACTTCAGCTTCTATCGGGCCAAGGAGGCCTTGTTTTCGTCTGTCTCGTGAGACCTAACGTGGTCGTTTTCCTTTGGGGCGAAGGTAGGCTCGTCGAAGGGCATGAAGGTGATCATGATGCCCTTGCTTGCTTCCTAGGTCTCCAACATGCTAAAGAGGCTCTCCGACGATGCGGCTCTAGTCATGTTGGTGCTTGCAAACTCGGGGTCTTCGAAGAATTCGGATAAAGGGTCTATCATTTGGGTTTGAAGAGCAAATTGAATTCTTTCCACTAGACTAAGATATATGTACAAGCAAATGCAAGTCTCGCTGTAACACAATGGTAAAACTTGGAATGAAATACAAATCGTACATGACTTTATTTTATTTTATTTTATTTTATTTACTTATTAATTGGGTTTTTCTTTCTTTTTATTTTTTTGAATTGTATAAGTTACATCTAATTAAAGGGAATGCTTGCGAACAGACATTTTGCCCAGTTTACAGACCACTTTATTTTAATAAAACCACCACTAATACACTTTTCAAAATTACCAATAATGCCTTTTTCTAAATGCTCAATTCACAAAGCTATTCGCTCATCACATGCTTACCTGGAACCAACAAAATTGCTCATTACACAAACCAAAATGCTGTTTGGCTTAATATCTGAGATGCTGATAATTGATTTCGAATAGAATTAATATCTGAGATCCAAAAGATATGAGAAGTAATATTACTGGAAGGAGAAAATGTAGGGATATAAATAAATCTGGTAGGATGCAATATCATCCCTCTTGGGGAGCGTAATTTTCACAGTGATATGTGATGTAATATATGCTTTTGATTTAAAAAACATGATCTTTGTTTCCTATAATTTTAAGATTGTAACGTGTTAGGTTTGTGAGGCGATTATGTCCTAAATTTTTTTTGCTTTTTTGGTGACCTGGACTCCCACACCGCCTCACAAGTGGGGCGGTCAGGCACCAAACAGGGGGTATGCAAGGCTGACGCACACCTTGCATACCAGGTTAAGCGAGTTAGCCATCGGTCCTCGATCCCTTGCCACTTGGGGGGAGAGGAACGCACATCCCAGTCAGCCAACCCCCTCGGGGTCATTCTGTCCTAAATTCAGTTATTTGAAAGCTCCTAAAAATTATGTGTTAATACTTAGGCCTCATATTTTGTTTTGCTTTAGGACTTATTTATGCTTGAACCGGCCCTGGAAACAGCCGACTTCGAGTTGGCTCCGGGAGCCTGCAAGTGGCATCCAGAGATGGGTATGACTCATAAGATGTTGAGGGAGCAACAGCATCCGCAACAACAATGTATGTGTGCCACTGCTCCTGGGCCTCCTGCAATGCTTTATGTAGATCCTTAATGTAGTCTATAACCCCCCATCATCGATGCTTGATCCTCCTATAGGAAAAAATAACCATGACAATTTCGTTATGTTTATTATCTTTGACAAAACGGACTCCATGATCAATATGTATTTACCTTTTTGACATAGATGGGAGGCAGTAACGATCGTAGAACTGTCAGCTGCTCGTTAATCTGTTTCCTCCGGTTGTGCTTTGCCGTGTTGTAGGACATCTTCCGCTAGCGGTCATGGTCGGCAGACTCGGCCGAGGCGGCGAACTTCAGCTTCTGTCGGGCCATGGAGGCCTTGTTTTTGTCTGTCTCGTGAGGCCTAAAAAGGTCGTTATCCTTCAGGGCGAAGGCAGGCTCGTCGAAGGGTGAGAAGGGGATCATGATGCCCTTGCTTGCTTCCCAGGTCTCCAACATGCTAAAGAGGTTCTCCGGTGATGCGGCTCTGGTCAAGTTGGTGCTTGTGAACTCGGCGTCTTCGAAGAATTCGGATAAAGGGTCTGCCATTTGGGTTTGAAGAGCAAATTGAATTCTTTCCACTAGACTAAGATATATAAACAAGCAATTGCAAGTGTCGCTGTAACACAATGGTAAAGCTTGGAATGAAACACAAATCGTACATGACTTTATTTTATTTTATTTTATTTTCTTTTCTTTTCTTTTCTTTTATTTTATTTACTTATATGTTGCCGTGCAAAACTTCGACTTGTTCCACATGCAGGAAAATGAGAGCATTGTGTCGATGTACGGACGCTTTACCGACATCACAAACGAATTGGAAGCCCTTGGCCAAATCTACACCGAACCTGAAAAGGTAAGGAAGATTATCATGGGGATGACCTCCAAATGGGAAAGACGAGCAATCTCCATTGAAGAGGTCAATGACTTGAAGAACTACACCGTGGTGAATCTCATCGGGACTCTTATGTCTTACGAAGTAAGACGGGATAACCGATTGAAGATTCGAGCCATGATGAATCCCTCAGAGGACAAGAAGAAAGCTTTGGCGTTCAACGCCAATTCGTCATCCTCCGAAAGTGATGAATCCGAGAACGAGATGGATTTGGGTGAAATGGCCCAAATGGCGAAAAAGTTCCAACGCTTCTTCCGCAAAGGTAAATTTCCCTCCAACAAACGTTTTGAATCCACTAATGCTACTTCCTCTCTTTGTTATAAGTGTAATAAGCCAGGGCACATCAAAAGGGATTGCCCGATGCTAAACAATAAAGAAAAGTGAAAGGCGCCAAAGTACCACAAGTCCAACAAGAACAAGAAAGACAAGAAGAAAGGACTCGTCGGTACCTTTGATGACTCAAGTGATGACTCATCAAGCGATTCCGATGATGAGAAGGGTGAGAGAGCCCACATGTGCTTCATGGCACGTGAAGACCCACTCTCAGATGAGAGTGATTCCGATACGGATAACACCGAGGTAACAATGGATGAACTTCGCATAGCTAATGAAGAACTATTTGCTAAATACCAATCTTTAATGCTTAGATATTCTAGCTTAAAGAAATCAAAAGTTAGCAAGTCATCCATTCCATGCATTATCAACAATGACACCATTGTTGATACTTTAACCCTTGAGAAAGCAAACTTAGCTTCTCAAAATGTCACATTGAGAAATGAGGTGAATTCCCTCAAATCTCAACTAGATCAAACACATCCCATGGATAATAGTGATCTAGTTACACGCCACACACAATTGGGATTAGAGAATGATTCTCTTAAAACCCAAGTGCACGAGCTCAAAGCACGGGTGTCCACCTTGGATACCAACATTTCTTCTTTAAAGGAGAAATATGAGCTCATGTCCTCTCGTATTGTGAGATTCAATAAGGGAAAAGGATAATTGGATGATTTGCTTGCAAATCAATTTCCGGCCACACATCGTGTTGGCCTTGGATTTGTAAAAGCTAATGCATCTAATGATCGCACCTCCTATAGTGGTGTTACTATAGATTTTGTGAGGACTTTCTCCGGTGCATCCACAAGTGGTGTCAAAGACACTATAGGTAGCAATCCTACCAAGAATGTCACCACATCACTTTCTCTTCCTTTTGGCAAGAAACCCACTAAGGGTGGAAACCAAAAGCAAGGCCATGCTTATATGTACACTAATACTCATCCACGTAGGAAACATCCTACTTCACAAGTGGATAATCATGACACATTTTATGCTCCGCACCCACGGACACGTACACAACCACACATGAGAAATACTCATGTACGTGCTCCCACACACCCATATGCTCATACGCATCATTCTTTCATATATGCTAATTCTCCACATGTCATGCATGATCAATATCCTTCATATAATATGCATGCTCCCAAGAATTCATATCATTCAAGAATGTACAATGCATATCCTCCACCTCATATATATGCTAGAAATCATGTTCCTAAGAAGCATGCACCACATAGAAATCCAACTCATATGCATGCAACTAGGAATAGGACTCCCAAGATGTACACTATTTGGGGTCCTAAGAACACTAGTCTAAATGTTAGGAATGCTTATGTTGATTCCTACTTTCATGATGTAATTAGAAATAGTAACTATGTTGGGAAGCGGAAGTCCACTTGGACTTGGCTTCCAAAGGGCTAATCCCCTTGGACCCAACAAACATTGGGTACCATAAGCTTATGGTATATTATATAGGTACCCAAGAGAAAGAAGAAGAGCAATAACTGCCTTATTAGCTCTAAAGGAAAAGGATGGATTCTTGATAGCGGTTGCTCCAAACACATGACGGGAGATCACTCATTGCTCTCCGAAGTGATTAGCATCAAAGATGGTGCAACGGTCACTTTTGGAGGTAATCAAAAAGGAACCATCATTGGAGTAGGTATCGTTGGTAATCCTTCCAAACCCCTAATTACTAATGTTTATCTTGTTAGTGGTTTATGTCACAACCTCATTTCCATAAGTCAACTTTGTGACAAAGGTTACAAGGTTAACTTCGGAGAAGGATTGTGTACTATTGTTGATTGTGATTCAAATGTTTTATTTTCCGGTAATAGGCGTAAAAATATTTATTATTTAAGCTTGCCTAAAACCGTAGAACATTGCTTAGTTGCTAACACAAGTGAACAACTATTATGTCATCGCCGTTTTGGTCATGTTCACTTCAAGCACTTATATAAGTTAGCTAAGCATGATCTAGTCAAAGGTTTTCCTAAGATTGTTTTTAATAAGAAAAACTTTTGTGATTCATGTCAAAGAGGTAAACTAAGTAAATCTTCATTTAAGCTTAAAGAAGGGATTACTTCTAAGAGGCCCCTAGAACTTCTACATCTAGATTTGTTTGGGCCAACTAGAACCGCTTCTTTAGGTAATGCTCATTATGGAGTAGTTGTCGTTGACGACTTTTCTAGATTTACTTGGGTTTCATTCTTAACTAATAAGAATGAAGCTCATGAAGAGTTTACCAAATTTGCAAAGAAGATTCAGAATCTTTTAGGATCCACCATTATCACTATTCGTAGTGATCATGGAGGAGAATTTGAGAATGAGTCTTTTACTAAGTTTTGTGATGACTCCGGGATAACTCATAACTTTTCCTTTCCTCGTGCACCACCACAAAATGGTGTTGTAGAAATAAAGAATAGGACTCTTATTGAGTGTGCTCGCACTATGCTCCATGATAGTCATTTAGGACTACAATTTTGGGTAGAAGCAGTGCACACGGCATGTTATGTGCTCAATAGAATCCTAGTGAGACCCCGAACAAACAAAACTTGTTTTGAGTTGTTTTACGATAAAAAGCCTCAAGTGAAATATTTTCGTGTCTTTGGTTCAAAATGTTTTATAAAGAACACCTTTGGTAAGTTAGACAAATTTGAGCCAAGATCCGATGAAGGAATTTTTGTTGGATATTCCACACGTAGCAAAGCCTACCGGATATACAACAAAACTTCTTCAACGATTGAGGAATCACTTCACGTATCTTTTTATGAAGATTTTGATTTTCCTCATGTTGATGATGATAATGTAGATATTCTTTGTGATTCTCTTAATAATGTTAAGATTAATGATAATATTGTTGAGACTAACACTTCTAACGAAGTTGTTGAAGTTGTTCCTAGTGATCCAGGTTTACCCAAAGCTTATCCAACCGTTCGCAACCATCCCCATAACCAAATCATTGGAGATATTGGTGTGGGTGTTCGAACGAGATCAAGAATTGAAGAATTCTCCCATTGCGCATTCGTCTCTACCATTGAGCCAAAGAACATTCAAGAAGCTTGTGAGGATAGTTCTTGGATAGTGGCAATGGAAGAAGAACTAGCGCAATTCGAGAGAAATGAAGTTTGGGAACGTGTACCTCTTCCAAGTGGTCACCAAGCTATTGGGACCAAATGGATCTTCAAGAACAAGACGGATGAAAACGAGGTAATCACACGGAACAAAGCAAGGTTAGTAGCTCAAGGCGATCGGCAAGAGGAAGGTATAGAATTCGAAGAAACCTTTGCCCCCGTAGCTAGATTAGAAGCTATTAGGTTGCTTTTATCTTTTGCATCCCATAAGAATTTTAAATTATTTCAAATAGATGTTAAAAGTGCATTTTTAAATGGATTTGTAAATGAAGAAGTCTATGTTTCTCAACCTCCCGGTTTTATTCATGAGAAACTTCTACATCTAGATTGTAACGTGTTTGGTTTGTGAGGGGATTATGTCCGAGATTTTTTTTGCTTTTTTGGTTACCTGGACTTCCACACCGACTCACAAGTGGGGCGGTCAGGCACCAAACAGGGGGTATGCAAGGCTGACCCACACCTTACATACCATGTTAAGCGAGTTAGCCATCGGTCCTCGATCCCTCGTCACTTGGGGGGAGAGGAACGCACTTTCCACTCAGCCAACCCCCTCGGGGTCATTCTGTCCTAAATTCAGGTATATGAAAGCTCCTAAAAATTATATGTTAATACTTAGGCCTCATATTTTGTTTTGTTTTAGGCCTCATTTATGCTTGAACCGGCCTTGGCAACAGCCGACTTTGAGTTAGCCACCGAGAGCCCGCAAGTGGTATCCAGAGATGGGTATGACTCATGAGATGTTGACGGAGCAACAGCAGCTGCAGCAGCAATGCAAGTGTGCCGCTGCTCCTGGGCCTCCTGCAATGCTTTATATAGATCCTTAATGTAGTCTACAACCCCCCCCCATCATCGATGCTTGATCCTCCTATAGGAAAAAATAACCATAACAATTTCGTTATGTTTATTATCTTTGATCAAACAGAGGCAATGCTCAAGATGTATTTACCTTTTTGACATAGATGGGAGGCAGTAACGATCGTAGAACTGTCAGCTGCTTGTTAATCTGTTTCATCCGGTCGCGCTTCACCGTGTTGTAGGACATCTTCCGCTGGTGGTCATGGTCGGCAGACTCGGCCAAGGCGGCGAACATCAGCTTCTGTCGGGCCAAGGAGGCCTTGTTTTCGTCTGTCTCGTGAGGCTTAAGTGGTCGTTGTCCTTCGAAGCGAAGGCAGGCTCGTCGAAGGGCGTGAAGGAGATCATGATGCCCTTGCTTGCTTCCTAGGTCTCCAACATGCTAAAGAGGTTCTCCGGCGATGCGACGCTGGTCAAGTTGGTGCTTGTGAACTCGGCATCTTCGAAGAATTCGGATAAAGGGTCTGCCATTTGGGTTTGAAGAGCGAATTGGATTCTTCCCCCTAGACTAAGATATATGTACAAGCAATTGCAAGTGTCGCTGTAACACAATGGTAAAGCTTGGAATGAAACACAAATCGTACGTGACTTTATTTTATTTTATTTTATTTTATTTTATTTACTTATTAATTGGGTTTTTCTTTCTTTTTATTTTATTGAATTGTATAAGTTACATCAAATTTAAGGGAATGCTTGCGAACAGACACTTTGCTCAGTTTACAGACCACTTTATTTTTATAAAATTACCACTAATACACTTTTCAAAATTACCAATAATGCCTTTTTCAAAATTGCTCAATTCAAATAGCTCTTCGCTCATCACATGCTTATCTGGAACGAACTAAATTGCTCATTACACAAACCGAAATGCTGTTGGGCTTATTATATGAGATGCTGATGATAGATTTCGAATGGAATTAATATCTGAGATCCAAAAGATACGAGAAGTTATATTACTGGAAGGAGAAAATGTAGGGATAAAAATAGATCTGGTAGGAGGAAATATCATCCCTCTTGGGGAGCGTAATTTTCACAATGATATGTGATGTAATATATGCTTTTGATTTTAAAAAATATGATCTTTGTTTCCTTTAATTTTAAGATTGTAACGTGTTTGGTTTTTGAGTGGATTCTGTCCTAAATTTTTTTTGCTTTTTTTGGCGACCCGGAATCCCACACAGCCTCACAAGTGGGGCGGTCAGGCACCAAACAGGGGGTATGCCAGGCTGACCCACACTTTGCATACTAGGTTAAGCGAGTTAGCCATTGGTCCTCGATCCCTCGCCACTTGGGGGGAGAGGAATGCACTTTCCATTCAGCCAACCCCCTCAGGGTCATTCTGTCCTAAATTTAGTTATATGAAAGCTCCTAAAAATTATGTGTTAATACTTAGGCCTCATATTTTGTTTTGCTTTAGGCATCATTTATGCTTGAACCGGCCCTGGCAACAGCCGACTTTGAGTTGGCCGTCGGGAGCCCGCAAGAGGCATCCAGAGGTGGGGATGACTCATGAGATGTTGACGGAGCAACAGCAGCAGCAGCAACAAAGTATGTGTGCCGTTGCTCCTGGGCCTCCTGCAACGCTTTATGTAGATCCTTAATGTAGTCTACAACCCCCCTTCGTCGATGCTTGATCCTCTTATAGGAAAAAATAACCATAACAATTTCGTTATGTTTATTATCTTTGATAAAACAGACCCCATGCTCAAGATGTATTTACCTTTTTGACATAGATGGGAGGCAGTAACGATCGTAGAACTGTCAGCTGCACGTTAATCTGTTTCCTCCGGTTGCTTTTCGCCGTGTTGTAGGACATCTTCCACTGTCGGTCATGGTCGGCAGACTCGGCCGAGGCGGCGAACTTCAGCTTCTGTTGGGCCAAGGAGGCCTTGTTTTTGTTTGTCTCGTGAGGCCTAACGTGGTCGTTGTCCTTTGGGGCGAAGGCAGGCTCGTCGAAGGGCGTGAAGGGGATCATGATGCCCTTGCTTGCTTACTAGGTCTCCAACATGCTAAAGAGGTTCTCCGACGATGCGGCTCTGGTCATGTTGGTGCTTGCAAACTCGGCGTCTTCGAAGAAATCGGATAAAGGGTCTGCCATTTGGGTTTGAAGAGCAAATTGAACTCTTTCCACTAGACTAAGATATATGTACAAGCAATTGCAAGTGTCGTTGTAACACAATGGAAACGCTTGGAATGAAACACAAATCGTACATGACTTTATTTTATTTTCTTTTATTTACTTATTTAATGGGTTTTTCTTTCTTTTTATCTTATTGAATTGTATAAGTAACATCAAATTTAAGGAAATGCTTGCGAATAGAAACTTTGCTCAGTTTACAGACCACTTTATTTTTATAAAACCACCACTAATACACTTTTCAAAATTACCAATAATGCCTTTTTCAAAATTGCTCAATTCAAATAGCTATTCGCTCATCACATGCTTATCTGGAACCAACAAAACTGCTCATTACACAAACCGAAATGATGTTGGGGTTAATATCTGAGATGCTGATACTAGATTTCGAATGGAATTAATATATGAGATCCAAAAGGTATGAGAAGTAATATTTCTGGAAGGAGAAAATGTAGGGATATAAATAGATCGGGTAGGAGGCAATATGATCCCTCTTGGGGAGCGTAATTTTCCCAGTGATATGTGATATAATATATGCTTTTGATTTAAAAAACAGGATCTTTGTTTACTTTAATTTTAAGATTGTAACGTGTTTGGTTTTTGAGGGGATTCTGTCCTAAATTTTTTTTGCATTTTTTGGTGACCTGGACTCCCACATCGCCTCACAAGTGGGGCGGTCAGGCACCAAACAGGGGGTATACAAGGCTACCCACACCTTGCATATCAGGTTAAGCGAGTTAGCCATCGGTCCTCGATCCCACGCCACTTGGGGGGAGAGGAACGCACTTCCCACTCAGCCAACCCCCTCGGGGTCATTCTGTCCTAAATCCAGTTATATTAAACTCCTAAAAATTATGTGTTAATACTTAGGCCTCATATTTTGTTTTGATTTAGGCATCATTTATGCTTGAACCGGCCATGGCAACAGTCGACTTCGAGTTGGCCGCCGGGAGCCCGCAAGTGGCATCCAGAGATGGGTATGACTCATGAGATGTTGACGGAGCAACAACAGCCGCAACAGCAATGTATGTGTGCCGCTGCTCCTGAGCCTCCTGCAACGCTTTATGCAGATCCTTAATGTAGTCTACGACTCCCCATCATCGATGATTGATCATCCTATAGGAAAAAATAACCATAACAATTTCGTTATGTTTATTATCTTTGATAAAACCGACGCCATGCACAAGAGGTATTTACCTTTTTGACATAGATGGGAGGCAGTAACGATCGTAGAACTCTCAGCTGCTCGTTAATCTGTTTCCTCCGGTTGCGTTTCACCGTGTTGTAGGACATTTTCCACTAGCCGTCATGGTTAGCAGACTCGGTCGAGACGGCGAACTTCAGCTTCTGTCGAGCCAAGGAGGCCTTGTTTTCGGCTGTCTCTTGAGGCCTAACATGGTCATCGTCCTTCGGGGCGAAGGCAGGCTCGTCGAAGGGCGTGAAGGGGACCATGATGCCCTTGCTTGCTTCCTATGTCTCCAACATGCTAAAGAGGTTCTCCGGCGATGCGGCTCTGGTCAAGTTGGTGCAAACGAACTCGGCGTCTTCGAAGAATCGGATAAAGGGTCTGCCATTTGGGTTTGAAGAGAAAATTGAATTCTTTCAACTAGACTAAGATATATAAACAAGCAATTGCAAGTGTCGCTGTAACACAATGGTAAAGCTTGGAATGAAACACAAATCGTACTTGACTTTATTTTATTTTATTTTATTTACTTATTTATTGGGTTTTTCTTTGTTTTTATTTTATTGAATTGTATTAGTTACTTCAAATTTAAGGGATTATTTATTTTATTTTATTTTATTTTATTTTATTTACTTATTTAGTGTTTTTTTTCTTTTTATTTTATTGAATTGTATAAGTTACATCAAATTTAACGGAATGCTATGCGAACAGACATTTTGCACAGTTTACAGACCACTTTATTTTTATAAAACCACCACTAATACACTTTTCAAAATTACCAATAATACCTTTTTCAAAATTGCTCAATTCAAATATCTCTTCGCTCATCACATGCTTATCTGGAACCAACAAAATTGCTCATTACACAAACCGAAATGATGTTGGGCTTAATATCTGAGATGCTGATAATAGATTTCGAATGGAATTAATATATGAGATCCAAAAGGTATGAGAAGTAATATTTCTGGAAGGAGAAAATGTAGGGATATAAATAGATCGGGTAGGAGGCAATATGATCCCTCTTGGGGAGCGTAATTTTCCCAGTGATATGTGATATAATATATGCTTTTGATTTAAAAACAGGATCTTTGTTTCCTTTAATTTTAAGATTGTAACGTGTTTGGTTTTTGAGGGGATTCTGTCCTAAATTTTTTTTTGCTTTTTTTGGTGACCTGGACTCCCACACCGCCTCACAAGTGGGGCGGTCAGGCACCAAACAGGGGGTATACAAGGCTACCCACACCTTGCATATCAGGTTAAGCGAGTTAGCCATCGGTCCTCGATCCCACGACACTTGGGGGGAGAGGAACGCACTTCCCACTCAGCCAACCCCCTCGGGGTCATTCTGTCCTAAATCCAGTTATATGAAACTCCTAAAAATTATGTGTTAGTACTTAGGCCTCATATTTTGTTTTGATTTAGGCATCATTTATGCTTGAACCGGCCATGGCAACAGTCGACTTCGAGTTGGCCGCCGGGAGCCCGCAAGTGGCATCCAGAGATGGGTATGACTCATGAGATGTTGACGGAGCAACAACAGCCGCAACAGCAATGTATGTGTGCCACTGCTCCTGAGCCTCCTGCAACGCTTTATCCAGATCCTTAATGTAGTCTACGACCCCCCATCATCGATGATTGATCATCCTATAGGAAAAAATAACCATAACAATTTCGTTATGTTTATTATCTTTGATAATACCGACGCCATGCACAAGAGGTATTTACCTTTTTGACATAGATGGGAGGCAGTAACGATCGTAGAACTCTCAGCTGCTCGTTAATCTGTTTCCTCCGATTGCGCTTCGCCGTGTTGTAGGACATTTTCCACTAGCCGTCATGGTCAGCAGACTCAGTCGAGACGGCGAACTTCAGCTTCTGTCGGGCCAAGGAGGCCTTGTTTTCGGCTGTCTCTTGAGGCCTAACGTGGTCATCGTCCTTCGGGGCAAAGGCAGGCTCGTCGAAGGGCGTGAAGGGGACCATGATGCCATTGCTTGCTTCCTATGTCTCCAACATGCTAAAGAGGTTCTCCGGCGATGCGGCTCTGGTCAAGTTGGTGCAAACGAACTCGGCGTCTTCGAAGAATCGGATAAAGGGTCTGCCATTTGGGTTTGAAGAGAAAATTGAATTCTTTCAACTAGACTAAGATATATAAACAAGCAATTGCAAGTGTCGCTGTAACACAATGGTAAAGCTTGGAATGAAACACAAATCGTACTTGACTTTATTTTATTTTATTTTATTTTATTTTATTTTATTTACTTATTTATTGGGTTTTTCTTTCTTTTTATTTTATTGAATTGTATAAGTTACATCAAATTTAAGGGATTACTATGCGAACAGACATTTTGCTCAGTTTACAGACCACTTTATTTTTATAAAACCACCACTAATACACTTTTCAAAATTACCAATAATGCCTTTTTCAAAATTGCTCAATTCAAATAGCTCTTCGCTCATCACATGCTTACCTGGAACCAACAAAATTGCTCATTACACAAACCGAAATGCTGTTGGGCTTAATATATGAGATGCTGATGATAGATTTCGAATGGAATTAATATCTGAGATCCAAAAGATATGAGAAGTTATATTACTGGAAGGAGAAAATGTAGGGATATAAATAGATCTGGTAGGAGGCAATATGATCCCTCTTGGGGAGCGTAATTTTCACAGTGATATGTGATATAATATATGCTTTTGATTTAAAAACATGATCTTTGTTTCCTTTAATTTTAAGATTGTAACGTGTTTGGTTTTTGAGGGGATTCTGTCCAAAAAAATTTTTGCCTTTTTGGTGACCTGGACTCCCACACCGCCTCACAAGTGGGGTGGTCAGGCACCAAACAGGGGGTATACAAGGCTACCCACACCTTGCATATCAGGTTAAGCGAGTTAGCCATCGGTCCTCGATCCCACGACACTTGGGGGGGAGAGGAACGCACTTGCCACTCAGCCAACCCCCTCGGGGTCATTCTGTCCTAAATCCAGTTATATGAAACTCCTAAAAATTATGTGTTAGTACTTAGGCCTCATATTTTGTTTTGATTTAGGCATCATTTATGCTTGAACCGGCCATGGCAACAGTCGACTTCGAGTTGGCCACCGGGAGCCCGCAAGTGGCATCCACAGATGGGTATGACTCATGAGATGTTGACGGAGCAACAACAGCCGCAACAGCAATGTATGTGTGCCACTGCTCCTGAGCCTCCTGCAACGCTTTATCCAGATCCTTAATGTAGTCTACGACCCCCCATCATCGATGATTGATCATCCTATAGGAAAAAATAACCATAACAATTTCGTTATGTTTATTATCTTTGATAATACCGACGCCATGCACAAGTGGTATTTACCTTTTTGACATAGATGGGAGGCAGTAACGATCGTAGAACTCTCAGCTGCTCGTTAATCTGTTTCCTCCGATTGCGCTTCACCGTGTTGTAGGACATTTTCCACTAGCCGTCATGGTCAGCAGACTCAGTCGAGACGGCGAACTTCAGCTTCTGTCGGGCCAAGGAGGCCTTGTTTTCGGCTGTCTCTTGAGGCCTAACGTGGTCATCGTCCTTCGGGGCAAAGGCAGGCTCGTCGAAGGGCGTGAAGGGGACCATGATGCCATTGCATGCTTCCTATGTCTCCAACATGCTAAAGAGGTTCTCCGGCGATGCGGCTCTGGTCAAGTTGGTGCAAACGAACTCGGCGTCTTCGAAGAATCGGATAAAGGGTCTGCCATTTGGGTTTGAAGAGAAAATTGAATTCTTTCAACTAGACTAAGATATATAAACAAGCAATTGCAAGTGTCGCTGTAACACAATGGTAAAGCTTGGAATGAAACACAAATCGTACTTGACTTTATTTTATTTTATTTTATTTTATTTTATTTTATTTTATTTTCTTATTTAGGTATTTTTTCTTTTTATTTTATTGAATTGTATAAGTTACATCAAATTTAACGGAATGCTATGCGAACAGGCATTTTGCACAGTTTACATACCACTTTATTTTTATAAAACCACCACTAATACACTTTTCAAAATTACCAATAATACCTTTTTCAAAATTGCTCAATTCAAATATCTCTTCGCTCATCACATGCTTATCTGGAACCAACAAAATTGCTCATTACACAAACCGAAATGATGTTGGGCTTAATATCTGAGATGTTGATAATAGATTTCGAATGGAATTAATATATGAGATCCAAAAGGTATGAGAAGTAATATTTCTGGAAGGAGAAAATGTAGGGATATAAATAGATCGGGTAGGAGGCAATATGATCCCTCTTGGGGAGCGTAATTTTCCCAGTGATATGTGATATAATATATGCTTTTGATTTAAAAACAGGATCTTTGTTTCCTTTAATTTTAAGATTGTAACGTGTTTGGTTTTTGAGGGGATTCTGTCCTAAATTTTTTTTGCCTTTTTTGGTGACCTGGACTCCCACACCGTCTCACAAGTGGGGCGGTCAGGCACCAAACAGGGGGTATACAAGGCTACCCACACCTTGCATATCAGGTTAAGCGAGTTAGCCATCGGTCCTCGATCCCACGACACTTGGGGGGGAGAGGAACGCACTTCCCACTCAGCCAACCCCCTCGGGGTCATTCTGTCTTAAATCCAGTTATATGAAACTCCTAAAAATTATGTGTTAGTACTTAGGCCTCATATTTTGTTTTGATTTAGGCATCATTTATGCTTGAACCGGCCATGGCAACAGTCGACTTCGAGTTGGCCGCCGGGAGCCCGCAAGTGGCATCCAGAGATGGGTATGACTCATGAGATGTTGACGGAGCAACAACAGCCGCAACAGCAATGTATGTGTGCCACTGCTCCTGAGCCTCCTGCAACGCTTTATCCAGATCCTTAATGTAGTCTACGACCCCCCATCATCGATGATTGATCATCCTATAGGAAAAAATAACCATAACAATTTCGTTATGTTTATTATCTTTGATAATACCGACGCCATGCACAAGAGGTATTTACCTTTTTGACATAGATGGGAGGCAGTAACGATCGTAGAACTCTCAGCTGCTCGTTAATCTGTTTCCTCCGATTGCGCTTCGCCGTGTTGTAGGACATTTTCCACTAGCCGTCATGGTCAGCAGACTCAGTCGAGACGGCGAACTTCAGCTTCTTTCGGGCCAAGGAGGCCTTGTTTTCGGCTGTCTCTTGAGGCCTAACGTGGTCATCGTCCTTCGGGGCGAAGGCAGGCTCGTCGAAGGGCGTGAAGGGGACCATGATGCCCTTGCATGCTTCCTATGTCTCAAACATGCTAAAGAGGTTCTCCGGCGATGCGGCTCTGGTCAAGTTGGTGCAAACGAACTCGGCGTCTTCGAAGAATCGGATAAAGGGTCTGCCATTTGGGTTTGAAGAGAAAATTGAATTCTTTCAACTAGACTAAGATATATAAACAAGCAATTGCAAGTGTCGCTGTAACACAATGGTAAATCTTGGAATGAAACATAAATCGCACATGACTTTATTTTATTTTATTTACTTATTTATTGGGTTTTTCTTTCTTTTAATTTTATTGAATTGTATAAGTTACTTCAAATTTATGGGATTACTATGCGAAAGGACATTTTGCTCAGTTAATAGACCACTTTAATTTTATAAAACCACCACTAATACACTTTTCAAAATTACCAATAATGCCTTTTTCAAAATTACTCAATTCATATAGCTCTTCGCTCATCACATGCTTACCTGGAACTAACAAAATTGCTCATTACGCAAACCGAAATGCTGTTGGGCTTAATATATGAGATGCTGATTATAGATTTCGAATGGAATTAATATCTGAGATCCAAAAGATACAAGAAGTTACATTACTGGAAGGAGAAAATGTAGGGATATAAATAGATCTGGTAGGAGGCAATATAATATATGATATGTTTAATATATGCTTTTTAAAAAACATGATCTTTGTTTCCTTTAATTTTAAGATTGTAACATGATTGGTTTTTGAGGGGATTTTAACCTAAATTTGTTTTGCTTTTTTTGGTGACCTAGACTCCCACACCGCCTCACAAGTGCGGCGGTCAGGCACCAAACAGGGGGTATGCAATGCTTACCCACACCTTGCATACCAGGTTAAGCGAGTTAGCCATCGGTCCTCGATCCCTCGCCACTTGGGGGGAGAGGAACGCACTTCCCACTCAGCCAACCCCCCCGGGGTCATTCTGTCCTAAATTCAGTTATTTGAAAGCTCCTAAAAATTATGTGTAAATACTTAGGCCTCATATGTTGTTTTGCTTTAGGCCTTATTTATGCTTGAACCGGCCCTGGCAACAGCCGACTTCGAGTTGGCCGTCGGGAGCCTGCAAGTGGCATCCAGAGATGAGTATGACTCATGAGATGTTAAGGGAGCAACAGCAGCCGCAACTGCAATGTATGTGTGTCGCAGCTCCTGGGCCTCCTGCAATGCTTTATGTAGATCCTTAATGTAGTCTATAACCCCCCCATCATCGATGCTTTATCCTCCTATAGGAAAAAATAACCATGACAATTTCGTTATGTTTATTATCTTTGATAAAACAGACACCATGCTCAATATGTATTTACCTTTTTGCCATAGATGAGAGGCAGTAACGATCGTAGAACTGTCAGCTGCTCGTTAATCTGTTTCCTCCGGTTGCGCTTCGCCGTGTTGTAGGACATCTTCTGCTAGCGGTCATGGTCGGCAGACTCGGCCGAGGCGACGAACTTCAGCTTCTGTCGGGCCATAGAGGCCTTGTTTTTGTCTGTCTCGTGAGGCCTAAAAAGGTTGTTACCCTTCAGGGCAAAGGCAGGCTCGTCGAAGGGTGAGAAGGGGATCATGATGCCCTTGCTTGCTTCCCAAGTCTCCAACATGCTAAAGAGGTTCTCTGGCGATGCTGCCTGGTCAAGTTGGTGCTTGCGAACTCGGCGTCTTCGAAGAATTCGGATAAAAGGTCTGCCATTTGGGTTTGAAGATCAAATTGAACTCTTTCCACTAGACTAAGATATATAAACAAGCAATTGCAAGTGTCGCTGTAACACAATGGTAAAGCTTGGAATTAAAACACAAATCGTACATGACTTTATTTTATTTTATTTTTATTTTATTTTATTTTATTTTATTTTATTTTATTTACTTATTTAGGTTTTTTTCTTTTTATTTTATTAAATTGTATAAGTTACATCAAATTTAACGGAATGCTATGCGAACAGACATTTTGCACAGTTTACAGACCACTTTATTTTTATAAAACCACCACTAATACACTTTTCAAAATTACCAATAATGCCTTTTTCAAAATTGCTCAATTCAAATATCTCTTCGCTCATCACATGCTTATCTGGAACCAACAAAATTGCTCATTACACAAACCGAAATGCTGTTGGGCTTAATATCTGAGATGCTGATAGTAGATTTCGAATGGAATTAATATATGAGATCCAAAAGATATGAGAAGTAATATTACTGGAAGGAGAAAATGCAGGGATATAAATAGATCTGGTAGGAGGCAATATGATCCCTCTTGGAGAGCGTAATTTTCACAGTGATATGTGATATAATTTATGCTTTTGATTTAAAAAAACATGATCTTTGTTTCCTTTAATTTTAAGATCGTAACGTATTTGGTTTTTGAGGGGATTCTGTCCTAAATTTTTTTTGCATTTTTTGGTGACCTGGACTCCTACACCGCCTCACAAGTGGGGCGGTCAGGCACCAAACAGGGGGTATACAAGGCTACCCACACCTTGCATACCAGGTTAAGCGAGTTAGCCATCGGTCCTCGATCCCACGCCACTTGGGGGGAGAGGAACGCACTTCCCACTCAGCAAACCCCCTCGGGGTCATTCTGTCCTAAATCCAGTTATATGAAAACTCCTAAAAATTATGTGTTAATACTGAGGCCTCATATTTTGTTTTGCTTTAGGCATCATTTATGCTTGAACCGGCCCTGGCAACAGCCGACTTCGAGTTGGCCACCGGGAGCCCGCAAGTGGCATCCAGAGATGGGTATGACTCATGAGATGTTGACGGAGCAACAACAGCCGCACCAGCAATGTATGTGTGCCACTGCTCCTGAGCCTCCTGCAACGCTTTATGCAGATCCTTAATGTAGTCGACGACCCCCCATCATCGATGCTTGATCATCCTATAGGAAAAAATAACCATAACAATTTTGTTATGTTTATTATCTTTGATAAAACAGACGCCATGCACAAGATGTATTTACCTTTTTGACATAGATGGGTGGCAGTAACGATCATAGGACTCTCAGCTGCTCGTTAATCTGTTTCCTCCGGTTGCGCTTCGCCGTGTTGTAGGACATTTTCCACTAGCAGTCATGGTCGGCAGACTCGGCCGAGGCGGCGAACTTCAGCTTCTGTCGGGCCAAGGAGGCCTTGTTTTCGGCTGTCTCATGAGGCCTAACGTGGTCATTGTCCTTCGGGGCGAAGGCAGGCTCGTCGAAGGGCGTGAAGGGGATCTTGATGCCCTTGCTTGCTTCCTAGGTCTCCAACATGCTAAAGAGGATTTTCGGCGATGCGGCTCTGGTCATGTTGGTGCTTGCGAACTCGGCGTCTTCGAAGAATTCGGATAAAGGGTCTGCCATTTGGGTTTGAAGAGAAAATTGAATTCTTTCAACTAGACTAAGATATATAAACAAGCAATTGCAAGTGTCGCTGTAACACAATGGTAAAGCTTGGAATGAAACATAAATCGTACATGACTTTATTTTATTTTATTTTATTTACTTATTTATTGGGTTTTTCTTTGTTTTTATTTTATTGAATTGTATTAGTTACTTCAAATTTAAGGGATTACTATGCGAAAAGACATTTTGCTCAGTTTACAGACCACTTTATTTTTATAAAACCACCACTAATACACTTCTCAAAATTACCAATAATGCCTTTTTCAAAATTGCTCAATTCACATAGCTCTTCACTCATCACATGCTTACCTGGAACCAACAAAATTGCTCATTACACAAACCAAAAAGTTGTTGGGCTTAATATCTGAGATGCAGATAATAGATTTCGAATGGAATTAATATTTGAGATCCAAAAGATACTAGAAGTAATATTACTGGAAGGAGAAAATGTTGGGATATAAATAGATCTGGTAGGAGGCAATATCATCCCTCTTGGGGAGCGTAATTTTCACAGTGATATGTGACATAATATATGCTTTTGATTTAAAAAACAGGATCTTTTTTTCCTTTAATTTTAAGATTGTAACGTGTTTGGTTTTAAGAGGGGATTATGTCCGAATTTTTTTTTTGCTTTTTTGGTTACCTGGACTTCCACACGGACTCACAAGGGGGGCGGTCAGGCACCAAACAGGGGGTATGCAAGGCTGACCCACACCTTGCATACCAGGTTAAGCGAGTTAGCCATCGGTCCTCGATCCCACGCCACTTGGGGGAGAGGAACGCACTTTCCACTCAGCCAACCCCCTCAGGGTCATTCAGTCCTAAATTCAGTTATATGAAAGCTCCTAAAAATTATGTGTTAATACTTATGCCTCATATTTTATTTTGCTTTAGGCCTCATTTATGCTTGAACCGGCCCTGACAACAGCCGACTTCGAGTTAGCCACCGGGATCCCGCAAGTGGCATCCAGAGATGGGTATGACTCATGAGATGTTGACGGAGCAACAGCAGCTGCAGCAGCAATGTATGTGTGCCGCTGCTCCTGGGCGTCCTGCAACGCTTTATGTAGATCCTTAATGTAGTCTACAACCCCCCATCATCGATGCTTGATCCTCCTATCGGAAAAAATAACCATAACAATTTCGTTATGTTTATTATCTTTGATCAAACAGAGGCAATGCTCAAGATGTATTTACCTTTTTGACATAGGTGGGAGGCAGTAACGATTGTAGAACTGTCAGCTGCTCGTTAATCTGTTTCATCCGGTTGCGCTTCACCGTGTTATAGGACATATTTCGATGGCGGTCATGGTCGGCAGACTCGGCCGAGGCGGCGAACTTCAGCTTCTGTCGGGCCAAGGAGGCCTTGTTTTTGTCTGTCTCGTGAGGCCTAAGTGGTCGTTGTCCTTCGGAGCGAAGGCAGGCTCGTCGAAGGGCGTGAAGGGGATCATGATGCCCTTGCTTGCTTCCTAGGTCTCCAACATGCTAAAGAGGTTCTCCGGTGATGCGACGCTGGTCAAGTTGGTGCTTGTGAACTCGGCGTCTTCGAAGAATTCGGATAAAGGGTCTGCCATTTGGGTTTGAAGAGCAAATTGGATTCTTTCCACTAGACTAAGATATATGTACAAGCAATTGCAAGTGTCGCTGTAACACAATGGTAAAGCTTGGAATGAAACACAAATCGTACGTGACTTTATTTTATTTTATTTTATTTTATTTTATTTACTTCTTTATTGAGTTTTTCTTTCTTTTTATTTTATTGAATTGTATAAGTTACATCAAATTTAAGGGAATGCTTACGAACAGACACTTTGCTCAGTTTACAGACCACTTTATTTTTATAAAACCACCACTAATACACTTTTCAAAATTACCAATAATGCCTTTTTCAAAATTGCTCAATTCAAATAGCTCTTCGCTCATCACATGCTTATCTGGAACGAACACAATTGCTCATTACACATACCGAAATGATGTTGGGCTTAATATCTGAGATGCTGATAATAGATTTCGAATGGAATTAATATATGAGATCCAAAAGATATGAGAAGTAATATTACTGGAAGGAGAAAATGTAGGGATATAAATAGATCTGGTAGGAGGAAATATGGTCCCTCTTGGGGAGCGTAATTTTCACAGTGATATGTGATATAATATATGCTTTTGATTTAAAAAAACATGATCTTTGTTTCCTTTAATTTTAAGATTGTAACGTGTTTGGTTTTTGAGGGGATTCTG
The DNA here is from genome assembly GCA_030789695.1 of Scilla litardierei. Classification (NCBI taxonomy): domain Eukaryota; kingdom Viridiplantae; phylum Streptophyta; class Magnoliopsida; order Asparagales; family Asparagaceae; genus Scilla; species Scilla litardierei. Next base: position 25,132,393 of record CM061142.1, read on the forward strand.
TCCTAAATTTTTTTTGCTTTTTATGGTGACCTGGACTCCCACACCGCCTCACAAGTGGGGCGGTCAGGCACCAAACAGGGGGTATACAAGGCTGACGCACACCTTGCATACCAGGTTAAGCGAGTTAGCCATCGGTCCTCGATCCCTCGCCACTTGGGGGGAGAGGAACGCACTTCCCACTCAGCCAACCCCCTCGGGGTCATTCTGTCCTAAATTCAGTTATATGAAAGCTCCTAAAAATTATGTGTTATTACTTAGGCCTCATATTTGTTTTGCTTTAGGCCTCATTTATGCTTGAACCGGCCCTGGCAACAGCCGACTTTGAGTTGGCCGCCGGGAGCCCGCAAGTGGCATCCAGAGATGGGTATGACTCATGAGATGTTGACTGAGCAACAACAGCCGCAACAGCAATGTATGTGTGCCGCTGCTCCTGGGCCTCCTGCAACGCTTTATGTAGATCCTTAATGTAGTCTACGCCCCCCCCCATCATCGATGCTTGATCATCCTATAGGAAAAAATAACCATAACAACTTCGTTATGTTTATTATCTTTGATAAAACAGACGCCATGCACAAGAGGTATTTACCTTTTTGACATAGATGGGAGGCAGTAACGATCGTAGAACTCTCAGCTGCTCGTTAGTCTGTATCCTCCGGTTGCGCTTCGCCGTGTTGTAGGACATTCTCCACTGGCGGTCATGGTCGGCAGACTCGGCCGAGGCGGTGAATTTCAGCTTCTGTCGGGCCAAGGAGGCCTTGTTTTTTGCTGTCTCATGAGGCCTAACATGGTCGTTGCCCTTCGGGGCGCCGAAGGCAGGCTCGTCGAAGGGCGTGAAGGGGATCTTGATGCCCTTGCTTGCTTCCTAGGTCTCCAACATGCTAAAGAGGTTCTCCGGCGATGCGGCTCTGGTCAAGTGGGTGCTTGCGAACTCGGCGTCTTCGAAGAATTCGGATAAAGGGTCTGCCATTTGGGTTTGAAGAGCAAATTGAATTCTTTCCACTAGACTAAGATATATAAACAAGCAATTGCAAGTGTCGTTGTAACACAATGGTAAAGCTTGGAATGAAACACAAATCGTGCATGACTTTATTTTATTTTATTTTATTTTATTTTATTTACTTATTTATTGGGTTTTTCTTTCTTTTTATTTTATTGAATTGTATAAGTTACATCCAATTTAAGGGATTACTATGCGAACAGACATTTTGCTCAGTTTACAGACCACTTTATTTTTATAAAACCACCGCTAATACACTTTTCAAAATTACCAATAATGCTTTTTTTCAAAATTGCTCAATTCACATAGCTCTTCGCTCATCACATACTTACCTGGAACCAATAAAATTGCTCATTACACAAACCGAAATGCTGTTGGGCTTAATACCTGAGATGCAGATAATAGATTTCGAATGGAATTAATATTTGAGATCCAAAAGATACGAGAAGTATATTACTGGAAGGAGAAAATGTTGGGATATAAATAGATTTGGTAGGAGGCAATATCATCCCTCTGGGGGAGCGTAATTTTCACAGTGATATGTGATATAATATATGCTTTTGATTTAAAAAACAGGATCTTTGTTTCCTTTAATTTTAAGATTGTAACGTGTTTGGTTTGTGAGGGGATTATGTCCGAGATTTTCTTTGCTTTTTTGGTTACCTGGACTTCCACACCGACTCACAAGTGGGGCGGTCAGGCACCAAGCAGGCGGTATGCAAGGCTGACCCACACCTTGCATACCAGGTTAAGCGAGTTAGCCATCGGTCCTCGATCCCACGCCACTTGGGGGAAGAGGAGCGCACTTTCCACTCAGCCAACCCCCTCGGGGTCATTCTGTCCTAAATTCAGTTATATGAAAGCTCCTAAAAATTATGTGTTAATACTTAGGCCTCATATTTTGTTTTGTTTTAGGCCTCATTTATGCTTGAACCGGCCCTGGAAACAGCCGACTTCGAGTTAGATGTTAGTTCTTGAGTTCAAGACTAACGTTGTTTTGATGATGATCAATACATTATGTTAGTGTGCTAATCAATCTTATGTTTTAGTCTCAGTTTATCTTAATGATTATATGTTGATGAGACAAAGCATAAGGCTTGGAGGATATTATAAGGGATATCTTAAAGACCTCCAAGAGTGATGGTGTGCTCAAGCTTGGATGAAGTCATGAAGATCATCTAATGAAGCCAAAGCTTGGAGCATGATGATGGATGGACATCTAGAGAAGCATTGACAAAGCTTGGAGCTTGATGAAGGGAAGCTCATCAAGGTGTGCCAAAGCTTGGAGATGATGGAGAGCATCAAGGCATAGTGAGCTTGAAGACTTAGACTCTAGGAGATGCAATTTGTAAACCATGTAATTTCATTTACTTGCATTTCTCTTTTTGAGTCTAGGATTATTGTAATGCCTTGATAGATGGTCATACTCTCATGCATTTGTATTTCACCATCTTAGTGAGCCTTAGGATTATCATAGAATCTAACCCAATAGGTTCATCTTGCCCAAAGACTCATTTGGAGTCTCTGGCTCTCCTGCAGTCGCCTGCTGAAGGTTTTACAGTCGACTGGGTGATTTCCAGTCGGCTGTCGAGCCTTCTACAGTCGACTGCGATGCAGATCTCAAGTCAACTTTTCTATTGACTCATCTTGAGCTTTTCGCATCAGTCGACTGATGTTCAATTTACAATCGCATGTATTCTTACAGTCGCCTGTGAATTGGTCGACAGTCGCATGTGTGCTTCTTGCATTTTCTGGGCTTTTTCCCATGTTGCAAGACAGTCACATGTTGCTGTTTTTACAGTCGCCTGTATATTTACAGTCGCCTGTGAAATGGCCTTCAGTCGTCTGAAAGGCGTAAGTGCGAAATATGCATCTATCTCTGTCTTTTCTCCATTTTATACAGCAGTCGACTGATGATGTTATTACAGTCGCCTGACTATAAGAAAGTCGATTGTATTATTGATATCAGTCGCCTGTGCGTAAACTGGAGAAAGAGTGCAGCTCTCTGTTTCTTGTCCATCCCTGCTGCAGTCGCCTGCTGAAGGATATACAGTCGACTGTCTGCTTTTCAGTCGCAGGTGTAGTCTTCTACAGTCGACTGTCCTGGCTCAGATTATAGCCATTGGGATATTTTCTAGCCGTTGATCAGTCGACTGTCTAATGATCATCAGTCGACTGTTCATGCCATAAACTGCCAAAATATAGCCGTTACAGATTTCTTCCCTTTGGGTTTTTGGCTGGTTTTATGGGTTCCTTTTGGCTTCCTATATATAGGAGTTGGCTTTGTTCATGTAGAGCACTTGGTTGATATTGAATATCTTTGAGAATCATTAGCCACTCATATTCTCTCCCATTTCCCTCTCATGAGCACATTTCTCTTCATGCATTGAAGCTAGCTCATAGGGAAATTCTCCAAGTGATCTAATTCTCATTCCTTTCTTGGAGAACATCTTTCTTCTCTTCATTTTATACACTCAAGTGAGAAGTGTTAGGATTCATTCCTAGAAGAGAGAAAGATCATCAAGTGCAATCAAAGCCTCATCTCAAGCACTTGTCACTTGCATGCCTTCTTCATCGCATTGGTAAGAACATATCAAGGCATAGGTAAGTGTTATTTCGTTTCACTTTTGTGATTCCCCTAAATATCTTTGTGGGAATTAGTTTATCTCTTTGTGAGATTAGGATATTCTCTTTGTGGGAATAACTCTCTTTGTGGGAGTAACTCTCTTAGTGGGAGTTTAGTGTCCAAGTGTAGGGCTAACCCTAATTCTCTGAGTGGGAGTTAGTAATTCTCTTGGTGGGAGTTTGACCCCTGTGTAGGGTTGGTTGGGTCCTTGTGTAGGGCAAAATTATCTTGGGGAGGTCTCTCTCTTTGTGGGAGTGTATCCTTTTGTGGGATTTGTATTCACTTCTCTTTGTGGGATTATAGTGGATACATGTGTGGCAGGATGTACCCAGTTTTGGGGAACCAGGGTAAAATCTCTGTGTTTGCGATTATTGTTGTTGAGCACTCTGTTTAATTTCCGTTGCTTTTTGTGCTTTAATTTTAGTAACTTTTAATTAAGCACTTTGCTTACTGTTACACTATTCACCCCCCTCTAGTGTATGTGTAGCCCGCAGGGTCCCTTACATTAGCCACCGAGAGCCCGCAAGTGGCATCCAGAGATGGGTATGACTCATGAGATGTTGACGGAGCAACAGTAGCTGCAGCAGCAATGTATGTGTGACGCTGCTCCTGGGCCTCCTGCAATGCTTTATGTAGATCCCTAATGTAGTCTACAACCCCCCATCATCGATGCTTGATCCTCCTATAGGAAAAAATAACCATAACAATTTCGTTATGTTTATTATCTTTGATCAAACAGAGACAATGCTCAAGATGTATTTACCTTTTTGACATAGATGGGAGGCAGTAACGATCGTAGAACTGTCAGCTGCTCGTTAATCTGTTTCATCCGGTTGTGCTTCACCGTGTTGTAGGACATCTTCCGCTGGCAGTCATGGTCGGCAGACTCGGCCAAGGCGGCAAACTTCAGCTTCTGTCGGGCCAAGGAGGCCTTGTTTTCGTCTGTCTCATGAGGCCTAAGTGGTCGTTGTCCTTCGGAGCGAAGGCAGGCTCGTCGAAGGGCGTGAAGGGGATCATGATGCCCTTGCTTGCTTCCTATGTCTCCAACATGCTAAAGAGGTTCTTCGGCGATGCGGCGCTGGTCAAGTTGGTGCTTGTGAACTCGGTGTCTTCGAAGAATTCGGATAAAGGGTCTGCCATTTGGGTTTGAAGAGCGAATTGGATTCTTTCCACAAGACTAAGATATATGTACAAGCAATTGCAAGTGTCGCTGTAATACAATGGTAAAGCTTGGAATGAAACACAAATCATACGTGACTTTATTTTATTTTATTTTATTTTATTTTATTTTATTTTATTTACTTATTTATTGGGTTTTTCTTTCTTTTTATTTTATTGAATTGTATAAGTTACATCAAATTTAAGGGAATGCTTGCGAACAGACACTTTGCTCAGTTTACAGACCACTTTATTTTTATAAAACCACCACTAATACACTTTTCAAAATTACCAATAATGCCTTTTTCAAAATTGCTCAATTCAAATAGCTCTTCGCTCATCACATGCTTATCTGGAATGAACAAAATTGCTCATTACACAAACCGAAATGCTGTTGGGCTTAATATATGAGATGCTGATGATAGATTTCGAATGGAATTAATATCTGAGATCCAAAAGATACGAGAAGTTATATTACTGGAAGGAGAAAATGTAGGGATATAAATAGATCTGGTAGGAGGAAATATCATCCCTCTTGGGGAGCGTAATTTTCACTATGATATGTGATGTAATATATGCTTTTAATTTTAAAAAACATGATCTTTGTTTCCTTTAATTTTAAGATTGTAACGTGTTTGGTTTTTGAGTGGATTCTGTCCTAAATTTTTTTTGCTTTTTTTGGTGACCCGGACTCCCACACAGCCTCACAAGTGGGGCAGTCAGGCACCAAACAGTGGGTCTGCAAGGCTGACCCACACTTTGCATACCAGGTTAAGCGAGTTAGCCATCGGTCCTCGATCCCTCGCCACTTAGGGGGGAGAGGAATGCACTTTCCACTCAGCCAAACCCCTCGGGGTCATTCTGTCCTAAATTCAGTTATATGAAAGCTCCTAAAAATTATGTGTTAATACTTAGGCCTCATATTTTGTTTTGCTTTAGGCCTCATTTATGCTTGAACCGGCCCTGGCAACAGCCGACTTCGAGTTGGCCGCCGGGAGCCCGCAAGAGGTATCCAGAGATGGGTATGACTCATGAGATGTTGACGGAACAACAGCAGCAGCAGCAACAATGTATGTGTGACGTTGCTCCAGGGCCTCCTGCAACGCTTTATGTAGATCCTTAATGTAGTCTACAACCCCCTTCATCGATGCTTGATCCTCTTATAGGAAAAAATAACCATAACAATTTTGTTATGTTTATTATCTTTGATAAAACAGACGCCATGCTCAAGATGTATTTACCTTTTTGACATAGATGGGAGGCAGTAACGATCGTAGAACTGTCAGCTGCTCGTTAATCTGTTTCCTCCTGTTGCGTTTCGCCGTGTTGTAGGACATCTTCCACTGGCGGTCATGGTCGGCAGACTCGGCCGAGGCGGCGAACTTCAGCTTCTGTCGGGCCAAGGAGGCCTTGTTTTCGTCTGTCTCGTGAGGCCTAACGTGGTCGTTGTCCTTTGGGGCGAAGGCAGGCTCGTCGAAGGGCGTGAAGGGGATCATGATGCCCTTGCTTGCTTACTAGGTCTCCAACATGCTAAAGAGGTTCTCCGACGATGCGGCCCTGGTCATGTTGGTGCTTGCCAACTCGGCATCTTCGAAGAATTCGGATAAATGGTCTGCCATTTGGGTTTGAAGAGCAAATTGAATTCTTTCCATTAGACTAAGATATATGTACTAGCAACTGCAAGTGTCGCTGTAACACAATGGTAAAGCTTGGAATGAAACACAAATCGTACATGACTTTATTTTATTTTATTTTATTTTATTTTATTTACTTATTTAATGGGTTTTTCTTTCTTTTTATCTTATTGAATTGTTTAAGTAACATGAAAATTAAGGAAATGCTTGCGAATAGACACTTTGCTCAGTTTACAGACCACTTTATTTTTATAAAACCACCACTAATACACTTTTCAAAATTACCAATAATGCCTTTTTCAAAATTGCTAAATTCAAATAGCTCTTCGCTCATCACATGCTTATCTGGAACCAACAAAATTGCTCATTACACAAACCGAAATGCTGTTGGGCTTAATATCTGAGATGCTGATAATAGATTTCGAATGGAATTAATATATGAGATCCAAAAGATATGAGAAGTAATATTACTGGAAGGAGAAAATGTAGGGATATAAATAGATCTGGTAGGAGGCAATATGATCCCTCTTGGGGAGCGTAATTTTCACAGTGATATGTGATATAATTTATGCTTTTGATTTAAAAAAACATGATCTTTGTTACCTTTAATTTTAAGATTGTAACGTGTTTGGTTTTTGAGGGGATTATGCCCTAAAATTTTTTTGCATTTTTTGGTGACCTGGACTCCCACACCGCCTCACAAGTGGGGCGTTCAGGCACCAAACAGGGGGTATACAAGGCTACCCACACCTTGCATACCAGGTTAAGCGAGTTAGCCATCGGTCCTCGATTCCACGCCACTTGGGGGAGAGGAATGCACTTCCCACTCAGCCAACCCCCTCGGGGTCATTCTGTCCTAAATCCAGTTATTTGAAAACTCCTAAAAATTATGTGTTAATACTTAAGCCTGATATTTTGTTTTGCTTTAAGCATCATTTATGCTTGAACCGGCCATGGCAACAGTCGACTTCGAGTTGGCCGCCGGGAGCCCGCAAGTGGCATCCAGAGATGGGTATGACTCAAGAGATGTTGACGGAGCAACAACAGCCGCAAAAGCAATGTATGTGTGCCGCTGCTCCTGAGCCTCCTGCAACGCTTTATGCAGATCCTTAATGTAGTCTACGACCCCCCATCATCGATGCTTGATCATCCTATAGGAAAAAATGACCATAACAATTTCGTTATGTTTATTATCTTTGATAAAACAGACGCCATGCACAAGATGTATTTACCTTTTTGACATAGATGGGAGGCAGTAACGATCGTAGAACTCTCAGCTGCTCGTTAATCTGTTTCATCCGGTTGCGCTTCGCCGTGTTATAGGACATCTTCCGCTAGCGGTCATGGTCGGCAAACTCGGCCGAGGCGACGAACTTCAGCTTCTGTCGGGCCAAGGAGGCCTTGTTTTCGTCTGTCTCGTGAGGCCTAACGTGGTCGTTGTCCTTCGGGGGGAAGGCAGGCTCGTCGAAGGGCATGAAGGGGATCATGATGCCCTTGCTTGCTTCCTAGGTCTCCAACAAGCAAAAGAGATTCTCCGGCGATGCGGCTCTGGTCATGTTGGTGCTTGCAAACTTGGCATCTTCGAAGAATTCGGATAAAGGGTCTGCCATTTGGGGTTGAAGAGAAAATTGAATTCTTTCCACTAGACTAAGATATATGTACAAGCAATTGCAAGTGTCTCTGTAACACAATGGTAAAGCTTGGAATGAAACACAAATCGTACGTGACTTTTTTATTTTATTTTATTTTATTTTATTTTATTTTATTTACTTATTAATTGGGTTTTTCTTTCTTTTTATTTTATTGAATTGTATACTTTACATCTAATTAAAGGGAATGCTTGCGAACAGACATTTTGCTCAGTTTACAGACCACTTTATTTTAATAAAACCACCACGAATACACTTTTCAAAATTGCCAATAATGCCTTTTTCAAAATTGCTCAATTCATATAGCTCTTCGCTCATCCCATGCTTATCTGGAACCAACAAAATTGCTCATTACACAAACCGAAATGCTGTTGGGCTTAATATATGAGATGCTGATGATAGATTTCGAATGGAATTAATATCTGAGATCCAAAAGATACATGAAGTTATATTACTGGAAGGAGAAAATGTAGGGATATAAATAGATCTGGTAGGAGGCAATATGATCCCTCTTGGGGAGCGTAATTTTCACAGTGATATATGATGTAATATATGCTTTTTATTTTAAAAATCATGATCTTTGTTTCCTTTAATTTTAAGATTGTAACGTGTTTGGTTTTTGAGGGGATTCTAACCTAAATTTTTTTTGCTTTTTTGGTGACCTGGACTCCCACACCGCCTCACAAGTGGGGCGGTCAGGCACCAAACAGGGGGTGTGCAATGCTTACCCACACCTTGCATACCAGGTTAAGCGAGTTAGCCATCGGTCCTCGATCCCTCGCCACTTGGGGGAGAGGAACGCACTTCCCACTTAGCCAACCCCCTCAGGGTCATTCTGTCCTAAATTTAGTTATATGAAAGCTCCTAAAAATTATGTGTTAATACTTAGGCCTCATATTTTGTTTTGCTTTAGGCCTCATTTATGCTTGAACCGGCCCTGGCAACAGCCGACTTCGAGTTGGCCGCCGGGAGCCCGCAAGTGGCATCCAGAGATGGGTATGACTCATGAGAGGTTGACGGGGCAACAGCAGCAGCAGCAACAATGTATGTGTGTCGTTGCTCCTGGGCCTCCTGCAACGCTTTATGTAGATCATTAATGTAATATTACTGGAAGGAGAAAATGTTGGGATATAAATAGATCTGGTAGGAGGCAATATCATCCCTCTTGGGGAGCGTAATTTTCACAGTGATATGTGATATAATATATGCTTTGGATTTAAAAAACAGGATCTTTGTTTCCTTTAATTTTAAGATTGTAACGTCTTTGGTTTTAAGAGGGGATTATGTCCGAATTTTTTTTTTTTGCTTTTTTGGTTACCTGGACTTCCACACCGACTCACAATTGGGGCGGTTCAGGCACCAAACAGGGGGTATGCAAGGCTGACCCACATCTTGCATACCAGGTTAAGCGAGTTAGCCATCGGTCCTCGATCCCACGCCACTCGGGGGAGAGGAACGCACTTTCCACTCAGCCAACCCCCTCGAGGTCATTCTGTCCTAAATTCAGTTATATGAAAGCTCCTAAAAATTATGTGTTAATACTTAGGCCTCATATTTTGTTTTGTTTTAGGCCTCATTTATGCTTGAACCGGCCCTGGCAACAGCCGACTTCGAGTTGGCCGCTGGGAGTCCGCAAGTGGCATCCAGAGATGGGTATGACTCATGAGATGTTGACGGAGCAACAGCAGCCGCAGCAGCAATGTATGTGTGCCGCTGCTCCTGGGCCTCCTGCAACGCTTTATGTAGATCCTTAATTTAGTCTACAACCCCCCATCATCGATGCTTGATCCTCTTATAGGAAAAAATAACCATAACAATTTCGTTATGTTTATTATCTTTGATAAAACAGACGCCATGCTCAAGATGTATTTACCTTTATGATATAGATGGAAGGCAGTAACGATCGTAGAACTGTCAGCTGCTCATTAATCTGTTTCATCCGGTTGCGCTTCGCCGTGTTATAGGACATCTTCCGCTAGCGGTCATGGTCGGCAGACTCGGCCGAGGCGTCGAACTTCAGCTTCTGTCGGGCCAAGGAGGCCTTGTTTTCGTCTGTCTCGTGAGGCCTAATATGGTCGTTGTCCTTCGGGGGAAGGCAGGCTCATCGAAGGGCGTGAAGGGGATCATGATGCCCTTGCTTGCTTCCTAGGTCTCTAACAAGCAAAAGAGATTCTCCGGCGATGCGGCTCTCGTCATGTTGGTGCTTGCAAACTCGGTGTCTTCGAAGAATTCGGATAAAGGGTATGCCATTTGGGGTTGAAGAGAAAATTGAATTCTTTCCACTAGACTAAGATATATGTACAAGCAATTGCAAGTGTCTCTGTAACACAATGGTAAAGCTTGGAATGAAACACAAATCGTACGTGACTTTATTTATTTTATTTTAATTTTATTTTATTTTATTTTATTTACTTATTAATTGGGTTTTTCTTTCTTTTTATTTTATTGAATTGTATACGTTACATCTAATTAAAGGGAATGCTTGCGAACAGACATTTTGCTCAGTTTACAGACCACTTTATTTTAATAAAACCACCACGAATACACTTTTCAAAATTGCTAATAATGCCTTTTTCAAAATTGCTCAATTCATATAGCTCTTCGCTCATCACATGCTTCTCTGGAACCAACAAAATTGCTCATTACACAAACTGAAATGCTGTTGGGCTTAATATAAGAGATGCTGATGATAGATTTCGAATGGAATTAATATCTGAGATCCAAAAGATACAAGAAGTTATATTACTAGAAGGAGAAAATGTAGGGATATAAATAGATCTGGTAGGAGGCAATATGATCCCTCTTGGGGAGCGTAATTTTCACAGTGATATGTGATGTAATATATGCTTTTTATTTTAAAAAACATGATCTTTGTTTCCTTTAATTTTAAGATTGTAACGTGTTTGGTTTTTTAGGGGATTCTAAACTAAATTTTTTTTGCTTTTTTTGGTGACCTGGACTCCCACACCGCCTCACAAGTGGGGCGGTCAGGCACCAAACAGGGGGTATGCAAGGCTTACCCACACCTTGCATACCAGGTTAAGCGAGTTAGCCATCGGTCCTCGATCCCTCACCACTTAGGGGAGAGGAATGCACTTTCCACTTAGCCAACCCCCTCGGGGTCATTCTCTCCTAAATTCAGTTATATGAAAGCTCTAAAAAATTATGTGTAAATACTTAGGCCTCATATTTTGTTTTGCTTTAGGCCTCATTTATGCTTGAACCGGCCCTGGCTGTAATGCCCTACAAGCTACTGCACAAGTACTAAGGGGGGGTGAATAGTACTTTAAAAATAACAAGGAGTATAATTCCAAATTATAGTGCAAACAACTACCAAATCAATTTGCGGAAGCTTAAATTGAATGACAACAACAAAATTAACAATAATAACCAATGATGTTAATGGGTTCGGATCCACCCAAGTCTCCCCGACTTGTTTCCGGTGATCCTACGTCCCAACCACCCGGATCCCCTCCGGATACTTAGGTTAGAAACCCTAACCCAAGATTTCCACTATGAATATCTTGTGAAAAACCTTCACAAGATCAAATCATACATGCAATGGCAATAGTGAATCCCACAACCCGGGATCACAACCTTCTCTCACAACCGAGAGAACCAATAAGCAATATAAAAGAGTTTATATGAAATAAACAATCTTACCACAAAATCCTATACCTTGAGTTTTTCTTACCCAATAGGTGAAATGAAGGATTTGAGGAAGATGAAGTCACCAAGACCTAGCACCAAGGAAATGACCAGCAATATGTGCCTAGGAGAGATTTGGAGACTTGATTCAAGCTAGGGCTTGAAGGGCTCACCAAGAACAAGCTTCTCTCAATATGGATTCTAGATCTAGAATAGTGAGAGAATGGGTTTCTTGTGAGGAAGAGAGCTTTGGAAAAGAGTGAGAATGGCTATCTCTTTTGATCTCAATGAATCTCTTAATGGCAGCTCTAACCTAGATAGAAATGACCTAGGTTCGTATTTATAGGGTCCCATAAAAACAAGTTAGGTCAATTTCCAACGGATAGAAATCTGAGAAAACTAGTCGGTCAAAGAACAACCACTGACCGACTAGTTCATCAACTAGTCGGTTAGTCAATCAACATAGACCGACTAAGTGAGGAACTGAGAAGAGATAGAATTTCAGACCTAGAAATCTAGTCGGTCCAAGAAGACTTTCTGACCGACTAGTTTCACAACTAGTCGGTCAGTCAGTGAACGTAGACCGACTAAGAGGCAAAGTGAAATAGTCTAAATACAAATTGACTTAGTCGGTCCAAGAACAAAAGTTGACCGACTAGATTGTCAACTAGTCGGTCACCAAACGTTCTTAGACCGACTAACAATAAACAGTAGCTTAGGAGAAATTTAGTATGAATAGTAAGTCACAACTAGTCGGTCAAAGAAGCATCACTGACCGACTAGTTCACAAACTAGTCGGTCGGTGAGTCAACGTAGACCGACTAACTGTAAACAGTAAAGTCCAAGAAATTAAGGAATCAAACTAGTCGGTACAAGAAGAGTTGCTGACCGACTAGATCACCATCTAGTCGGTCAGTACTTCTTCTTGTACCAACTAACATGCACAAATAAGTCCGAATCGAAGCGCGACGCTTCGAGGAAGTTAGAATGAACTTGTACTAAGATCCTAGAGCTACAACATGAGCGTAATGAAGATAGAAACGTAAGATATACTCAAGGCTTAACATTCTATAGATCGAAGCTTAAAAGACTATAAATAAACCTTAAAGAACGGTCTTCGAAAGCTTCGATTAAACCTTCATGACTTCCAAAACGGCGCAAGAGCTTCAACGAAGCTTTAGGCATGAATACGAGCTTTGGGAAGTGTTGAGATGTCGCTTTAATTGTTCTCGTGAATTTGGCGACGATCTCCAATACTGCGCTCACAAATTGTTAGTTCATGGATTATTTATGTTTGCTCATCATCAAAACCAAATCCGGGGAGTCCAATATTCAACATTCTCCCCCTTTTTGGTGATGACAAACCAACATAAATAATAATAAAAAATAATGATTCAAATGAAAAATACTTACTCCCCCTGCATTGATGACACGTTAATTCCAAAATGAATATATATGAATTGCATCAATCAGACGAGTAAGATAAATAAAGAGAATCGATTTTTGAAATATCGGATTTTGAAAATCCTTATATATATCTTAACTCCTCCTGAATCTAACATATCAAATTAGATTCTTGGAAATTGAGTTAAATTTTCATTTGCCCTATTTATTATCATTATCTCTCCCCCTTTGGCATTATCCCAAAAATGGGGGGCATACAACGACAACAACTAGGAAACGGAAAATCCAACATCGGGAGTCGTAGACAATGACGATGGACCAAATTGACACCAAGGGAAAAATGTGGAAATCAAATCAAGGTGTGCCAAAATGTCCATTATAAAAAAATCAAAATCATCAAAAATACCAAATAATTATTCATTTCTTGAATAAAGAAACATACTCTTCAATATTCAATATTCTTGGTTAAATTTGTGCATGGAAAACAATTCTATACAATTATAGAATTTCAATCTATTTAACCAAGTTTTTCAATCGTCGAGCGACAATTTCATATAGCATGGACATTGAATGAGAATTAATGTGCACGACGAAGAAAAACAAAGTGAACATCGATGTATATATATATATAGGAACATCATGAGTACATCGAAAAAGATATAACGACTACATCAAATGCAACATACCCATCAAAAAGAAATACATCATACATCATCGATACAACATCATCAACATCCAACAAAAAACACAACACGTACACCGACTAATCAACATATCAAAATACATCAAAAGAACACTCAAACTCCATCCTAACCCAAAAAAAAATACTCTCAAAAAGATGCATCATCCAATGAGCAGTGGAGAGTCCTCGATATTGACGATCACGAGGAAGTTGCTGGATCTGCAGTCTCCGTGGGTCCAGTCGACGGAGTGGACTCAGGCTCTGCAGGGAGTAGAGGCGTCTCAACAGACGGGATCGTCGGGGCAGGTGTGGAAACGACGGGCTCAGCAGCTGGGGTCTCAGCAGGAGCAGGCTCGTCAACAGAAGCAGCAGCAGTGGCAGAAGTCTGGACTACTGCAGCAAAAGTCTCTGGAGCACCGGAAGAGGTGCCAACTCCAGGAGCAGAAGTGGTAGCAGCAGCAGCAGTGGCCTCATGGCCACGAGCCAAGGAAGTGACAAGCTCGTCAATCTCCTCATCGTCCATCTCCTCGGCCTCAGAAACTGAAGGAGGAAGATCAATCCCCATCATACGAGCCATACGGCAGACGACCTCCTCGGTACGAGCCAAACACGACTCGTGCCGACGAAGAAGGCGTACGACATCATTTAATGTAGCAGGAGGAGTGGGGGCTGCAGCAGCTGAGGGAGTAGCCTGGGAAGCAGATGTGGTCGACCTCTGCACGTGACGAAGCGCCGCAAGAGATTTCTTAACGGCCGTCGCGTTCAGAGGAGGACCCAAAGGACGCTCATCGTCAGGAGGGAGAGGAACTCGGAAATGACGGAAAACCAGGGTCAACAGACACAGGTAAGGGATATGCGCAGATTTATTGGTCTTGCGTATACACTCGAAAGAGTCCATCTTATCGAGTATAACGCGAGCCCAATTAATCTCGCAACCCAAGAATAGAGCGTAAATCAGCTTGAGAAAAGGCTGGGATGGCAGAGATGATGAGCCGTACTTGGGAAGCAAGCACGACTTCAGAATGAGATTAAGCACCCATGCATTAGGTTTGAAAGACTTCGAAGGAACACCAATGAAGGCAGGAGGGATCACATGGAAGATATCAGAAAGAACGGACTGATCCAAGGAATCGATATCATCAACAGAAATATCCGACGGAAGGAGACCGGACGATGAACAACCAAGTATCTCCCCCAAGATTTCTGCCGTGAGAACTATAGGAGTTCCCAAGACAGTAGTCTCGATGGAGTGACTCTCATCGTACAGGCCTCGGACACGATTGGCGTAGAATAATTTGACCAGGCGAGGATATGGTCTAGGATTCGCCTTGGGGTCATAGCGAAGATAATCCAATAGGCCACTAATGGAGAGGAGGTCAGCTAAGCCAAGGAAATCTGAAAACTGAACATAGTGCTCCAATAGCATCGGGCAGTGTTCAATACGGTTGTAGGCCGCTAGACACATAGGGTCATCGCGACACAACGATATGTCAACACCACCCGCTGGCATTGGGCCCTTTCCCTTAGGCTGGCGAGTCCTAGGATGAAGTGGAGGAGTAGGTTCCCTATGGCCAGACTCATCCTCAGGGATAAACTCAGTATCGGAATCAGGAGGAGTAGCAGGAGTGTGGAGAATGGGCTTTTTAGACTTAGATTTTCGGAGTTTGACCGACGCCGTCCTCTGCTTCTTCAGAGGAGGCGAAGACGGAGAAGCTTGGGTAGATTTAGCACGACGCTTGGGCTTAGATGGATTCCTAGGGTTGGAAGGCTCTATAGACATAGGAGAAGCCCCAGATGAAGTGATAGGAATCCTCGTCTTTGCCATGATCGTGGCACGACGAGTACAAGCAACCGAAGCTACACAAACCCTAGAATCTGAAAACAAACGAAGTGATCAAACCCTAGAAGCACAATCAACAAACCCTAACACAAGAACTTCAAAACCCTAGAAGCCTAGAGGAGAAATCGGCCAAGATCGAACCCTAGAATAGGAGATCGACCAAGGAGGAGGAGATATACCTAGGGGAGGGTGATCGGCGGCGGCGGATGATCGGAAGAACGGCCGGAAAGACGTCGGAAGACGAAGGGGTTTCGAAAGGGGAGAGGGTTTTTGCGGGCTGGAGAAGAAAACAAACCGACTAAAATGAATTTTAGTCGGATAAAATGGAGATAAGTCGGTCTGGAAATCGAAAAGACACATTTGCCCTAACCCACTTAGTCGGTCACAGTTCAAGCACTGACCGACTAGATTACGATCTAGTCGGTCGGTCAATGAGCTTGAACCGACTAAGTCGAAACAGAGGCAAACAGGAATTTTTAGTGCTAGAATTAGTCGGTCGCAGTATACTCACTGACCGACTAGTTACCATTCTAGTCGGTCGGTAAGTGTACTGTGACCGACTAAAGAAAGAAAATGATAAGAGATGGATGAAAGCTTGAACTAGTCGGTCTGAGTTCACTAGCTGACCGACTAGATGAGCATCTAGTCGGTTGACTAATGAACTGAAACCGACTAGAAGAGTCCAAACATTGATAAATGATTTCTCTTCACAAACCACTTGGATGAAACATCTTAACACTCTCATTAGTCATCTAAATTACCCCATAAAACGTCGAAATCTTAAATACGACATTCAAATACGAATTTGAGCACAAATTCAAACATATCACATAAAATCCCAAAAATTCAATAAATCTAGCATGAACAAAATATCGCGAAATCGAATAGCATGCAAGACAATTGAATGAAACATGAATCCTATATCTCGGATTCACCCATAATCCCCAATTCTCGACGCAACCGCACAAAGGAGTCCTCCTTTAGGGGTTTCGTGAAAATATCGGCGATTTGCTTTTGGGTTTCAACGTACACTAAAATGATGTCCTTTTTACCAACATGATCATCTAAAAAATGGTGTCAGACATCTATGTGTTTTGATCGGGAATGGTGCACCGGATTCTTTGAAAGACAGATAGCACTTTGGTTATCCACCATGATAAGGCTAGTATCACAGTGAATACCAAAATCCTTCAAAGTGTGTCTCATCCAAAGAACCTGGGCACAAGCGGCACCGGCGGCAATATATTCCGTCTCGGTGGTTGAAAGTGATACGGAATTTTGCTTCTTGGAAAACCAAGAGACAAGAGAATTTCCTAGAAAATGGCAAGTGCCACTAGTACTTTTCCTGTCGGATTTGCATCCCGCATAATCGGCATCACTGTATGAGACTAACTCATACGTGCTAGATTTTGGATAAAGTAATCCAAAATCAAGTGTATAACTTAGATAACGGAAAATACGTTTTACCACTACTAAGTGAGACTCCTTAGGTTGAGACTGATAACGAGCACATATGCATACGACAAACATAATATCGGGCCTACTTGCGGTAAGATAGAGTAAACTACCTATCATACCTCGATATAGACGAATGTCTACATCCTTACCGTCCGTATCCTTGTCAAGATGCGTAGTCGTGCTCATTGGATTCTTTTTCCCGGAAGCACTTTCCATTCCAAATCGCTTAAGCAACTCCACCGTATACTTCGTTTGGTGGATGAAGATTGCATCGTTCATTTGGCGAATTTGGAGACCTAAGAAATATTTGAGTTCGCCGATGTGGCTCATCTCAAATTTTTCCTTCATAACATTAGAAAACTCCTCGCAAAGAGTGAAGTTAGTAGCACCGAAAATGATATCATCAACATAAATTTGAACTAATAAAATATCATTATTCGCATGCTTAACAAAAAGTGTAGAATCGGCTTCGCCCATTTTAAAATTCAAATCCAAAAGAAAATTCTTTAGGCGATCATACCAAGCTCGAGGAGCTTGTCTCAAATCATAAAGAGCTTTCTTAAGTTTAAAAACGTGATTTGGAAATTTTTCATTTATGAAGCCCGGAGGTTGAGAAACGTAAACTTCCTCAACAACATCTCCGTTTAAAAATGCACTTTTAACATCCATTTGAAATAACTTAAAATTTTTATGGCATGCATAAGACAATAAAAGTCTAATTGATTCTAATCTAGCTACCGGAGCGAAGGATTCTTCGAAATCGATACCTTCCTCTTGACGATAGCCTTGAGCAACTAACCGAGCTTTGTTCCGGATGACGACTTGATTTTCGTCGGATTTGTTCTTGAAGATCCACTTTGTCCCTATGACGGTGTGGTTCTTCGATGGCAAAGGAACAAGCTCACATACCTCATTGCTCTCGAATTGAATGAGTTCCTCCTCCATGGCAAGGATCCAAGCACTATCTTCGCACGCTTCAACTATATTCTTTGGCTCTATTGATGAGACAAAGGCACTATTGGCGAAGTGGTGGACTTGCGATCTCGTCTTGACACTATCATGAATATTGCCAATGACTTGCTCATGGGGATGGTCGCGGACGGTATGAAGCCGCTTGGGAATACCTTGATCACTATGCACATTCTCAACAACTTCATTAGTCGGGTTAGTATCAATAGAATCAATTGAATCAATAGACTTAGAATTGTCAAACGAATCACATAAAACATCCATAGAATCATTATCATTTGAAATTCTAGAAGTAGTAAAATTCTCATTAAAAGAGACATGAAGTGATTCCTCGATCGTAGAGGATCTTTTGTTGTATATCCGGTAGGCTTTGCTACGTGAGGAATACCCAACAAATATCCCCTCATCCGATCTCGGATCAAACTTGTCCAAATTATCATATGTGTTTTTAATAAAACATTTTGCGCCGAAAACACGAAAATGTTTAACTTGAGGCAATCTACCAAACAACAATTCATAGCAACTTTGTTTGGTGCCGGGCCTCAAAAGTATTCTATTAAACACATAGCAAGCGGTGTGTACCGCTTCCGCCCAAAATTGATAACCAAGTTGACTATCTTCGAGCATAGTGTGAGCACACTCCACAAGCGTTCTATTCTTCCTCTCAACAACACCATTTTGAGGAGGTGCGCGAGGGAAAGAAAACGTGTGAGTAATTCCAAGATCATCACAAAAATTTGAGAAAGACTCATTCTCAAATTCACCCCCCATGATCACTACGAATAGTGACAATGGTGGTTCCGATGAGATTTTGTACTTTCTTCACAAATATTGTGAAGTTTTCAAAAGCTTCATTTTTATTACATAAGAAAAATACCCATGTAAATCTTGAATAATCATCAACGATGACTAGTCCATACCTTGCATTTCCTAAGGAAGCAACTCTAGTTGGCCCAAATAAATCTAGATGTAATAGCTCTAGTGGCCGTTTCGTAGAAATGCTTTTCTTAGGTTTAAATGAAGATTTAGGAAGCTTGCCACGTTGACAAGAATCACAAAAACTTTTCTTTTCAAAAACGAGTTTCGGAAAACCTTTAATGGAATTTAATTTCGAAAGCTTATAAAGTGTTCCAAAGTTCACATGTCCAAAGCGTCGATGCCATAAGTGTTGTTCACTTGTGTTGGCAACGAGACATTGTTCATATGACTTAGGAAGATCCAAAATATAAATATCTTTATGGCGTGTGCCGGAAAATAATAATTTATTATTATCATTTGAAATATGACACAATCCTTTCGCAAAGCTAACTTTGTAACCTTTGTCACAAAGTTGGCTTATTGAAATAAGATTATGATTTAAACCATCAACTAAATAAACATCACTAATTAAGGGTTTAGAAGGGTTACCCACTTTACCAACACCGACGATTGTTCCGCTCTCATTGCCTCCAAATACGACGCGATTTCCATTTGCAATGGGAACCACTCCGGAGAGCAATTGAGCGTCGCCCGTCATGTGTTTTGAACACCCGCTATCGAGTATCCAATTCCCTTTGGAGCTAAATTTAAATTTGTTGCTCCTTTTCTTTTTCTTTTCCTTGAGTACCTAAAGATAGAAACTTTCATATCATGGTACCCAAGGTCATTGGGTCCTCAAAAGTTAGACCTTTGGAAGCCAAGTCCAATTGGACTTAGACTTCCCCACATAATTTCTACTATGCACAACATCCGAAAAATAAGCATTCATATATACTTGTTTTTCATCCATGCTTGTGTCCTTCGGGCTCCAAATAGTGAAAATTTTGGGAGCCATCATCCTATTGGGTGCATGCATGCGACGTTGATTTCTACGTGATGCATGTCGTGGATAGGCATAAGGAACATGATGGAATGGTGCACGACGAGAATTATTCATATGATGAGGTGGGTGAACATATGCATGTGTGGGAACACGTGCGTGAGGGTGTCTCACATGGTGTGCACGTGCCCGAGAATGTGTTGCATAAAAATCATCATATGTGTGAGACGGTGGAGTAGGACGTGTGTTCCTACGTGGCATGGTATTGGTGTACATATAAGCATGCCCCTTCTTTGGAGGTCCACCCAAAGTGGGTTTCTTTCCAAAAGAGGGTGTGGACGAGGTGGAAGCACCATTGGTAGATGAACTACCAATAGAGTGTTTGCTACCACTCGTAGAGTCACCGGAAGTTGGCCTAACAAAAGTAGTGGCCGCTTTGGATGGACATCCCATCGTATACCCCAAACCAATGTGGTGATTGGCCGGAAGTAAGTCACTTAGGATTTTATCCAAATGGTCCTTACCCTTATTGAATCTATTGATTCGGCCTAATGTGTTCTCATATTTCTCTTTGAGAGAACGCATAGAAGTATCTAATGTGGATACTTGCGATGTGATCACATAAACACGAGATTTAAGATTCTCGTTCTCAATACTCAAAGTCGAGTTTTGAGAAGTTAAATCCGCTATCCTATGTTCTTCCGGATCATCAATGCTAACATGTTCAAGTTTAGATTTGAGATTAACAATCTCATTTCTTAACTCTTCAACAACGGTGTCGTTGTTGGTGATGATAGTCTTAGGCGAGGTTTGAATGCTAGCTAGGTCATCTTTTACTTTAGTATATCTATTTACTAACTTAGTGTATTTAGACCATAAATGAGAGTTAGCATCCCTATGATCATCCATAGTTACCTCATTGCCTTCATCGTCGCTATCATCGGAGGAGGAAGATCCTTGATCATGCTCCTCTCTTGCCATGAAGCACATGTGCGCTTGCTCCACTTTCTCATCGTCCGACTCTCTGCTTGAGGAATCCTCGGAGTCGGTGAATGTTGTTCCGACAAGTCCCTTTTTGTACCCCTTTTTGTACTTCTTCGACTTGTCGAACTTCGGCGCCTTCCACTTCTCCTTTTGCTTGTTTTGAGGACAATCCGCTTTGATGTGTCCTGGCTTATTGCATTTAAAGCACAAAGGTAGAGAGGCGTTAGTAGAAGTAAACTTAGATTTTTGTTTGAAGTTACCCTTTCGGAAGAAGCGATTGAACTTCTTTGCCATGAGTGCTACGGATTCCATGTCCATTTCTTCTTCCGAGTCCTCATCATCGGTAGAGGTGGATGAAGCCGCCTTGAATGCAATCGCCTTTTTCTTAGGCACGTCTTGGTTCAAATAGGACTTCATCTTTTCTTGTAACTTCACCTTGCTATCTTTGCGTACCTCGTATGACATCAAAGTACCCATTAGTTGAACTACGATATACTTATTCATGTCATTACCTTCCTCGATGGCGAAGGTACGTTTCTCCCAAGAAGAAGGAAGTCCTTCGATAAGCTTTGAGCACTTCTCCTTTTGAGTGTAGGACTTGCCGAGGGCCTCTAACTCGTTTATTATGTCAACGAAGCGAGCGTAATATTCCTTCATCTTCTCGCCCTGTTGCATATGAAACATTTCGTAATCTTTGTTTACGACTACGAGTTTAGAGTCTCTTACCCTACTCGTCCCTTCATGAAGAATGAGGAGAGAGTTCCAAATTTGATATGCACTCTTACATGTGCATATCTTATTGAAGTCCTCGGGCTCCAATGCGCATTGCAAGGCGTTCATTGCATTGGCATTGCTTACCTCCGCGGCGACCTCCGCGGTTGTTCATTTCTCAAAGTCTTCTTCTTCGGGCTCGATGTATTCCTTCATTGTAGTCCTCCATAAAGATGCACTCCGGAGGAAGGTTTCCATCCGGCATTTCCAGTACCCGTAGTTGGTACCGTTGAAGAATGGAAGCCTCGTGGAGGAATGTCCTTCCATCACCGAAGATGCTCCTTCACGGTTCCTGAAGGTGTCATAGTTGGAAGGTGGACGCACGGTCTTGTTGTCGTTGGCAGACATAGCTAAGTATCTGGCTCTGATACCAAATGTAATGCCCTACAAGCTACTGCACAAGTACTAGAGGGGGGGTGAATAGTACTTTAAAAATAACAAGGAGTATAATTCCAAATTATAGTGCAAACAACTACCAAATCAATTTGCGGAAGCTTAAATTGAATGACAACAACAAAATTAACAATGCTAACAAATGATGTTAATGGGTTCGGATCCACCCAAGTCTCCCCGACTTGTTCCCGGTGATCCTACGTCCCAACCACCCGGATCCCCTCCGGATACTTAGGTTAGAAACCCTAACCCAAGATTTCCACTATGAATATCTTGTGAAAAACCTTCACAAGATCAAATCATACATGCAATGGCAATAGTGAATCCCACAACCCGGGATCACAACCTTCTCTCACAACCGAGAGAACCAATAAGCAATATAAAAGAGTTTATATGAAATAAACAATCTTACCACAAAATCCTATACCTTGAGTTTTTTTACCCAATAGGTGAAATGAAGGATTTGAGGAAGATGAAGTCACCAAGACCTAGCACCAAGGAAATGACCAGCAATAGGTGCCTAGGAGAGATTTGGAGACTTGATTCAAGCTAGGGCTTGAAGGGCTCACCAAGAACAAGCTTCTCTCAATATGGATTCTAGATCTAGAATAGTGAGAGAATGGGTTTCTTGTGAGGAAGAGAGCTTTGGAAAAGAGTGAGAATGGCTATCTCTTTTGATCTCAATGAATCTCTTAATGGCAGCTCTAACCTAGATAGAAATGACCTAGGTTCGTATTTATAGGGTCCCATAAAAACAAGTTAGGTCAATTTCCAACGGATAGAAATCTGAGAAAACTAGTCGGTCAAAGAACAACCACTGACCGACTAGTTCATCAACTAGTCGGTCAGTCAATCAACATGGACCGACTAAGTGAGGAACTGAGAAGAGATAGAATTTCAGACCTAGAAATCTAGTCGGTCCAAGAAGACTTTCTGACCGACTAGTTTCACAACTAGTCGGTCAGTCAGTGAACGTAGACCGACTAAGAGGCAAAGTGAAATAGTCTGAATACAAATTGACTTAGTCGGTCCAAGAACAAAAGTTGACCGACTAGATTGTCAACTAGTCGGTCACCAAACGTTCTTAAACCAACTAACGATAAACAGTAGCTTAGGAGAAATTTAGTATGAACAGTAAGTCACAACTAGTCGGTCAAAGAAGCATCACTGACCGACTAGTTCACAAACTAGTCGGTCGGTGAGTCAACGTAGACCGACTAACTGTAAACAGTAAAGTCCAATAAATTAAGGAATCAAACTAGTCGGTCCAAGAAGAGTTGCTGACCGACTAGATCACCATCTAGTCGGTCAGTACTTCTTCTTGTACCAACTAACATGCACAAATAAGTCCGAATCGAAGCGCGACGCTTCGAGGAAGTTAGAATGAACTTGTACTAAGATCCTAGAGCTACAACATGAGCGTAATGAAGATAGAAACGTAAGATATACTCAAGGCTTAACATTCTATAGATCGAAGCTTAAAAGACTATAAATAAACCTTAAAGAACGGTCTTCGAAAGCTTCGATTAAACCTTTATGACTTCCAAAATGGCGCAAGAGCTTCAACGAAGCTTTAGGCATGAATACGAGCTTTGGGAAGTGTTGAGATGTCGCTTTAATTGTTCTCGTGAATTTGGCGACGATCTCCAATACTGCGCTCACAAATTGTTAGTTCATGGATTATTTATGTTTGCTCATCATCAAAACCAAATCCGGGGAGTCCAATATTCAACACTGGCAACAGCCGACTTCGAGTTGGCCGTCGGGAGCCCGCAAGAGGCATCCAGAGATGGGTATGACTCTTGAGATGTTGACGGAGCAACAGCAGCAGCAGCAACAATGTATGTGTGACGTTGCTCCTGGGCCTCCTGCAACGCTTTATGTAGATCCTTAATGTAGTCTATGTAAGGACCGTCTACCTTGCAATACTAACAACAAACACTCTAGTGGGGTGAATAGAGTAATGGCAATAAATTGTGCAATTAAAATTAAGCTTGCAAATGCGGAATAATAAGTGCAAGAGGAATTAATCAACACAATCAATCCAAACGCAAACACAAGAATTACCCTGGTTCCCCAAACTTGGGTACGTCCAGCCACACCAATATCCACTATAATTCTCACACAGAGAAGTGAATACAATCTCACACAGAGATACCTCACACAGAGGATTTAGGATTCTCACACAGAGAAATCCTCACTCTCACACAGAGAGACCTCACACAGAGGATTTAGGATTCTCACACAGAGAAATCCTTGCTTTCACACAGAAAGACTTAAACTCTCACACAGAGAGATCTCAACCAACCCTCATATAGAAGGTTATACTCTCACACAGAGAGTAACTAGCTCTCACACAGAAAACTAGGGTTTCAATGAAATCACAAAGTAAAACAAATACTCTTACATATGCCTTGAGATGAACTTACTCATAAATGAATGCAAGGCATGGAAGAGAATCTCCGAATCTCCATGTGATGAGATTTGCTAGAATTGCACTTGGATGGTTTCCCTTGAGCTGGACTTCAATGCATGAAGAGGAATGAATGCTCAATAGAGGGAACTGAGGGAGCTTGAGAGTGGCTTAAAGATCTCTTGAGATTTTCAATAGAATCAAGAGTAATCAAGAATCAATCAAGAAGTTTAAGCATAGGCAGCACACTCATATATATAGGAATCCTATATCAAGCCCAAAAACCCAAAGAAACAGCCAAATAAGCAAATCTGCAACGGCTAGAAACTGGGTGAAAATGACAGGAACAGTCGACTGATGATCATCAGACAGTCGACTAATCAACGGCTAGAAAATATCCAACGGCTATAATCTGAGCCAGGACAGTCGACTGACGAAGTCAATATAGTCGACTGACAAACAGGACATGCGCCTGTAAATCCTTCAGCAGACGACTGCTGCATGGGATGGATCGAAACAGAGAGCTGCACTCTTTCTCCAATTCTTCGCATAGGCGACTGATGTTAATAATACAGTTGTAACGACTGCTTTTCATGTATCTGGATTTAATATAATATAATATATATTTTGGTGGATTTTCTCCTCATGTGTGGTTTTCGTCTCCGTAGCTTTTATTTTCGATCGATTCGTCGTATTATGTCGTGTCTTCCTTAGGATCGTCGATTTCGAAGTATGTCACTCGTGACAGACTTCATAACGGTCATATCTAACTATTAGATCAAGCCTAGGAGTCTTAGGAATCGATCCCGGGGCCCCGCGCTCCGTATCGGAACTTTTGGTGCTCATTAGCCGGTGTAAGAAGGGCCACCGACCGACTAGATGACGATCCAGTCGGTCGGCAATCCTTCTTGGACCGACTAGTTAGCTTTCTAAATTATTCAGGAGTTACTGTTTATCGTTAGTCGGTCTAAGAACGTTGGTTGACCGACTAGGTTGCAAACTAGTCGGTCGGCAATGCTTCTTTAACCGACTAACTCATCATCTTATTTTTGTATCAGCTACTGTTTACTCTAAGTCGGTCTAAGAATGTTCATCGACCGACTAGATGCTAAACTAGTCGGTCAGTATTTGTTCATGGACCGACTAACTCTAAATCCTATTTTCGTTCAGGAGTTACTGTTTACACTTAGTCCGTCTGCGTTGGTCGACCGACCGACTAGTTGCCAAACTAGTCGGTCAGTGGTTGCTCTTTGACCGACTAACCAGTGTTGAAACCCTAATTTCTGGGCAGCCGCCAGCCCATCCTATTTAAACCCAACCCAAACGTTTTCTTCTTCTCCAACACGACCCAAAACCCTAAAATCTTCCCCCTTGAGCCCCCATCTTCCTCCAAGCTTCAATCCTTCATTCCAAGCCCTAAATCCATCATCCAAACCATCCATCCACTCTATCTACCTCTCATCTTCCCCAAAATCTCACCCAAATCCATCAAAATCCCCAAAACCCCCAAAACCCTAGTTTCCCCAAACTTCTCCAATCTTTTCCAGATCTGATCCTAGGGTTCCCCGGAGTGTTTCTTCCGTCTCCTCTTGGTAAGAAATCGATCTACCGTTGTTTGTATAACTTATTTATATTTTTATGAAACCCTAATAAATTTCATGTTGTTTGATGTTGTTTCCCCCATAACAGCGATTTCCCCGTAGATTGGCATCCGTGTGACGAAGTAGTCGCCATCCCCCGGTGCTAGGCAAGTGAAACTTGCCACTTAGGGTTAGGCCATGTTTTAGGCCATTTGCTTGTTGTAGGCGTAAAAGAGGCTAGGCGACGAAATGATACTCGCCTAGGCGCAAATTGGGGAACTAGCTTGACAACGAAGCTAATTCCGACATTTAGCATGTTGCACAATTACCATGTCATGTTTACTTTCCATTAACGGTACGCGAATAAATTGTCATGTCATTGCATTCCTTAAGTGTTGCTGTGATTGCGTAGCTTCGCTACAATGTTGTGTTCCTGGCTCGTGTTCCAGAAGCGAGCCCTGTAGTTGCTAACCCCAACGCTCGATAATGAGGCTAGGTGTCCCCTACGCCATACTTGTGTTCCTGGCTCGTGACCAGAAGCGAGCATAATGAGTTGCTAACCCCAACGCTCGATATATTGAATTGTGATCTAAGAAACAAGCTCTCGTGCGGGGCAACCCTGGCTCACTTGCTGGGCTCATGTGCAGGGACCCTGGCTTGTTTAGTGCGGGATGGGGTAAGGGTTAAGCGGCCAGGCAACTGGGGGTCTGTTTGATCAACAACTGCAGTTGTAAGGCGTAAACTCTTTGGGGTGGGGTAGTGTTTAGTGCCGATCGGTCTGAATGTTGTACCATTCAGCGAAGGGCGTAAACATCTACAAAACAACCGTGAAACGTGATTAGTGTTTAGTGCCGATCGGTCTGAATGTTGTACCATTCAGCGAAGGGCGTAAACACCTACAACAATGTGAATTGATTGAGAATGTTAGTAGCGTGGCTACTCTTGTCTTGTCTTGTCTTGTCTTGTCTTGTCTTGTCATGTCCCGATAATTGTTCTCTTGTACAAATTGTCTTGCCATGTTTTAAATTGTGCACTCATGTTATAACTGCCATGTCATGCATACTAAAACTGCTAGGTTGCTAGTTGCCTTACTTTCAGTTTCCTTGCCCAAGTCTTTTAGACTTGCTGACATGTGCCCCTTTACTCTTTTGGGTGACACATGTTAGATCCCGAGCCTGAGTACCTTGTTGAGGACGAGGTGTTTGCTGACGCCGAGCCCGAGCCCAGGGGATGGATCGAAACAGAGAGCTGCACTCTTTCTCCAATTCTTCGCATAGGCGACTGATGTTAATAATACAGTCGACTGTCAAATAGTCAGGCGACTGTACATTATACATCAGTCGCCTACTGTAAAATATGGAGAGAACACTACAACAAAAATGGTCATTGACAACTTCTAAAAAAAGTTGTAATAGGGTCAGACAACTTTTTAACAAACGTTGTAATATGCGAAGTTGTAATATGGTCGGCTCATTAGACCACTTTTTCTGCATATTGTAAGCAAACGTTGTAATAGATGTATATTACAACTTTTTTTAAAAGTTGTGTAAACTTCTATTACAACGTTTATAAAAAGTTGTGTAAAGCGATATTACAACTTTTAGTAAACGTTGTGTAAACTTTTACTACAACGTTTATAAAAGGTTGTGTAAAACAATAATACAACTTTCTTTAAAAGTTGTGTAAACTTCTATTACAACGTTTATAAAAGGTTGTGTAAACTTCTATTACAACTGGTTTATATAGTTGCTTAAAACTCTATTACAACGTTTATAAAACGTTGTCTAACATTTATTACAACTGTTATGAAACGTTGCAAAAAAGGTACAAAATTAAAAAAAAATATGCAGTTGCAGCTGTTACAAATCTCCCTATAGTAGTTGTACACATCTTGATGAACACACACACATAATAACATAGACAAATACGTCTAACCCTTTATTCATAAACTAGAAAGTTACACCTGAAAATTAACTTCTTCCAATACAAGGTGAACATTAACTTCCTCCATTACAAGGTGATACTATATCTGTTCTTAAACTTGCCAAAAGTTCAACATAATTGTTCAAAAATAAAATGGGACTCTTCCTGAGACCGTTGTCGCGGTTAACTATGGTCAACAGCCGAGATACCACTCGAGTCCATATCTCGTGCTCCCTCTGGCTTCAGCACTCAAATTCTATAAGGCTTCAGCACTCAAATTCTATAACCCGAAGTTCTGCCGTCCTCAGTCCGAAGTAGCGGCGATGCCCTCCGCCATCCAGTAGATACCGCCCTGGCCAGACCGGAACATCCTTGCAAATGTCTATAATCACACCTGAAATAGCATAACATGACATTAGACACAGATTTGCAAGAGCTTGAAGTCATAGGAGGTGGTGGAAATCAAGAAGTTGGAGTAGATTTAATTTATTTCTTCTGTGGTTCCTAGTGTTCATAATTCACATGTACTCACCGAACTTGTTATGGCAAACGGACAAGAGCAACTTAACAAGAATTAATGCTACATGGCCCTGTTATTCAAAAGGTCATGGTAATACAACGGCCTATACTAGCCATCATCAGATCTTAACCTTTAAATGCTCTTGCACATGTCAAAAGTCAATTCACTTTGAATAGGACTGCTATCATCAGGTCTAAGTGGGATTTATAATCATGATCAATAAAAACTCATATTTGAAAACTCTTACAAACAAATTATCTAAAATGCTGGAGAATAAGATAATTGAATGAACTATTAGTTAATTACTAAACCTATGAAAATTCCTTTATTATTATATCATATTGCCAAGTTTTGCACAAAAAGGGTAAACAATCAGTATGGAATAGCAGAACCAAAGACATCTTACATATTCTAAATCACAATACCATATTTTTACTGCCATACAAACTGCACTTTGTCAATAGTCTCGAAAAGAATAGAATGCGTAAATAGTAACACCTTTCTGTCTCTCCCACCTCCATATTCTAACATCTTTGCCATCAGATAGAAGAACACATGAAAGAACATCCAACAATTACTAATACTTATCAAATTTATCTGTCAATTGAATTTCTTTGAAAGTGAAACACCACCGCATTCTACTCCATGTATCTGAGCAACATCAGATACATGCTTAAATTGTGATGCCTGGGAATTGAGCATTTTGCAAAACAACTGCAATTCAAAAACAAAAATAAACATAACTACATGCACAATATCAATATTAAGCTAAGGCTGTCTATATTTCATACCTAAGCTCCAAAACAAAAACATTCCAAACCCAGCTTCAGGAAGTAAGATCATCATCATCCGACTCATATGGCCTGGTGAAAAATATTCAAAAGCCTTGCAAGTGAGAGTTCCTACACATTACGAATTTCTTTGCAATGCATTACAGAAAATTGATAATATATGTCCCCCAAGTCGAATATGTGATCCACAATTACCATTTAAGACTCATGTAGTACTTTCATTGTGATATAGATATATTTAGGAAAAGTTAATATATGTAGAACAGTGATCTCATAGAGTCACAAGTAACACATTGTGATTTGTGATTATATAATAAAATTGAGAACTTCGATCAATTTTACAGCAAGAATTCCCAAATATTTGTGATTTTACAAGCATTTCAAGCATAGAAACAGACCTTCATGTATATAATGTTTGTGGCTTTGCTGACTTTTTCAATTTGAAGACCACAAGCTAAACAAATCTGAAGAAAGATCCAAGTTTAAGCTATCAAAATGATCATAAGTTTTACAAATAAGATCAATTGGAATCAATAAATAGAAAAAGAACAGTTGACGTATTAATTTTATGACAAGCATAGGTGAAGATTCAAATAGAAACCTTAGATAGACCCACCACAGCAAAGAAAGCAAGAACACCATGTATAACCAACAGGAAAAAAGTGAAAAAAGTAGGCAGTATAATCTCCTGCAAAAAGGGGATAAACCCCATCATAAATCCATCATGAGTAACGTGGAGTTAGCAATAACGCCATCGTGAAAACAAAGCATATGATCCATCAACTTTGAGTGGAGCTCAGAAATGTTGACGTATTGAGTACGAACATGGCAGGAATGACCATTGGATCTTCAAGCACTTGAAATCTCCCACCGATGAGAAATAAACAAAATTTTCCTTTCTGCACATGTTAGCCATATCTTTTTGGTTTGACTAATTATCCAGCAAATTGCTGATAGTTTGAACAAATGGTAAAGACCATCCTGATTTTGCATACAATATTTATTCTTCAGGTTTTATCAGTTTGCAAACCTCTGATTTTGATATAGCTCACATGATCCACAATGTGCCTATTAAAAAGGGTTGGATGTTGGAAGCATGAAACTCAATCACTGTCCATAACCATAAATATTCTATGCTTTTCATTTCAATATCAGTCATATTCAATTAGGATCAAAATCAATACCACTCTCAATTGGGCAAGTTGAGCTATATGAGAAGGAGAAAACTATGACTATTTATGCTGATATAAATAAATTACAGATGTATTACCTGCGAGGACGAGATCACAGATAGGAGTTTGGCACGAACAGTTCCATTGTCAATGCTCTCGTTAACCCAAGTTGATACTGCGGTCAGCCAAAACCATTCATCCACCTGAAAACATTAGCGGTTTGATCACTGGCAATTTGACCATCCCATATCATAGAAATATTCGTTAGTCGATGAATAAAATACATAGTAGTTTCAGACTTCAAACATTAGTATTTCATACTTCAATTATGTCGAGATTATGTAAAATCCAGTTGCATGGCAAGCCCAGAATCTGTGTCATGTTATGTAGACTAGCGGCATAAACAAAATGCTGAAGACTTGTTTGGATCCGTTGAAATATTTCATACATAACATTTTTTGTTGCATATGATTAAGAAAAATCTAGTACTACCAACCATTTGTATGCAGAATGTTACGTGAATTTCATCGGAACGTCAGATACCCAAAAGTCTCTGATCAGATCAATTCAGATTCTTCTTTTTTCCCCATGAAAACAAAATGTGAGCATGTACTGGATTTTGCTTAACATAAGACAGTCTTCAAATCATGCTCAAGTCTTCAAGGAGATTTTGTTGCGGTTTGGATGGGAATCAAATCAAAGAGGGGATCAGATAAGAGAAGCCAGCTCTGCTTGCTGCATTAGATTTGCATCACTCCAAGATTTATCGGTTCAAAGGAGAATCATAAAGTGTAAGGCAATATCTGTTACTGTTTGCGACGCCTTTGTTTAATGAGATATTGTGATTCGTTAGGTGTAAACACAAGAGCTCGTCTATGTGCTCCAGGCCTTAGTCAAGTTGTTCTTGAGCCAATAATAATAAAAATAGCAGCAATAACTATGGCAATTGATCCACGTGTACGGAAGAATGAAGGAGACAGTCTCCCCTATGCGGATTGTCTACTTACGCTCATGTTCAAGCATAACCCTCGCCAATAGTCTTCATAAGAACCAGAGTCTCTAAAATACTGGAACCTCCTCGCATCGCCAAGATTGATCTCCCACCCCTCCACTTTCGAATTGTATTCGGTAGCATATGGCAGTCATTACAAAATCGTAACTCTGTCCCAGGCTACGTACAGTTAGGGGTGGGCATCCGGCAAACCCTTCAATTAATATATATATAATTTATTGGGTAATTCCTAAATCTTAAACAAAAGAGCAAACTACGTACATGTGCAAAATCACACAAACAATCAAGAAGCATAACATACACTCAGGAAAATTACCAATCAACTACAATAAGTAAAGCAAAATTGTTTATGAAATTCAATTAAAAACAAAGCAAATTATCAGATTTGGACCAAAAGCTGCACATATGCCGACATTCAAACATATTTCAGTATGAATGTAAGCAATTTCTCCAGAAATAAAGCGAGCTGATGAATCCAATACATAAGATGATTAAACAAAATATTTTAAGTGAAATAACCAAAACTGAAATTTTAAATTATAGATGAAGTGAAAGGAAGGAGCAGAAGATATAGTAAAAAGATTAACTTTTTACTACAAAACAACAAAATGCACGGCTCATTCTCAAACCTTGGGGGGTCAGATGCTTGCCCTCTTCCAGCGAGATTTCGTCCCCTGCCGCCATTCGGGTACCAGCTATCCGTGAGACTCCCGATGACCAACCCTCCGTCGGCGACGCCGAGAATCTCCTCTCAGATGAGACGATCCGCTACGGACGGATGAAGACGAATGTCTGGATTCTGCCATCGCCGACGAAAGCTGAGAGCAGGGGTGAGGACGAGATGGAAGCCCATCGGGGAAGAAAAAGAGGGAGAAATTGACGAGATGCCAATTTTAAAGGGCGTAGGACGCTACGCAGAGCTCAGGTGGTTCCTTCTAGGGTTCTGGGAGGGAATTTGGAGCGAGATTTGGAGAAGAGAGAGGAATTAGGGTTTGGATTGGGGGCGGTGAGAAGGGACGAGGAGAGAGCTACAAAGATCAGAGGAGGATTGAGTAAGCGAGGCGGGAGATCTATAAGGACCAGAAGGATGATGATCAGATGAGGATCGGGAGCGAGCGAGCGAACACCCCGACCTTTTTTCCGCCGTTTTCCTCTGGTTTTTAGAAATAAAAGGGAAGGAAAATTTTCATCGCTTTTTTCCTCCACTTTCGCCCTACTGTTTTTTCCTCTTTGCTTTTCTTTACAAACAAACAAAAGAATGCAATTTTTCCATTTGATTTCTTTCTCTTTATTTCCTCTTGTCGCCAACCAAACAAGGTCTCAAGGTTAATCAACAGTAATAGACATTTACCAACGTTTCTTTAAAACGCCGGCATAAAAACGTTGACAAAAGTCAATTTTTTAGTAGTGGGTACGGTACGTAAATGTACATGAGGAGGAACTAAGGGAACAACTTGTACATGTACCACCATCCAAAAATCCACCAAATTTAGCCAATGAACCAAACAAAAGCAGCACACACTTTTTTTTGGTAATTGAGAAAGTTTCATTAAGGCACCAAAAGGCAATAACCATTTTTTACAACTTTCTGAGAAAAAAAGTTGTGGTATCAAAATTAACATTTACAACTATTCACGAACAAAAGTTGTAATAACCATTTTTTACAACTATCCACGAAAAAAAGTTGTAATAAACATTTTTTACAACTTTCAGAGAAAAAAAGTTGTGGTATCAAAATTAACATTTACAACTATTCACGAAAAAAGTTATAATAACCATTTTTTACAACTATCCACGAGAAAAAGTTGTAATAAACATTTTTTTCAACTTTCAAAGAAAAAAGTTGTAGTATCAAAATTAACATTTACAACTATTCACGAAAAAAAGTTGTAATAACCATTTTTTACAACTAATCACGAAAAAAAAGTTGTAATAGATATTTTTTACAACTTTCAGAAGGAAAAAAGTTGTGGTAAATATTTATTACAACTACCAAAATAGAAACGTTGTCTCATGAAAGTTGTAAATGACTAGTTTTGTTGTAGTGGAAGACA
Organism: Scilla litardierei; assembly: GCA_030789695.1. Classification (NCBI taxonomy): domain Eukaryota; kingdom Viridiplantae; phylum Streptophyta; class Magnoliopsida; order Asparagales; family Asparagaceae; genus Scilla; species Scilla litardierei. The sequence goes on from CM061142.1 coordinate 25,165,869, forward strand.
GGAGATGCGGAGATTGCACTTACGCTAGACAGGCAACTGTTGGCCAATTTCCAGGGGACTGTAAATATACAGGCGACTATCAAATGATCGTCAGGCGACTGTGCGTAAAGCTCAAGTTTGAGTCAATTGAAATGTTGACTTGAGCTATGCATATCAGGCGAGAAGGATCAACAGGCGACTGGAAATCACCCAGTCAGCTGTGTTTCCTTCATAAGGCGACTGACGGAAAGCCAGAGACTCCAAATGAGTCTTTGGACAGAGTGAACCTATTGGGTTGGATTCTATGATAATCCTAGGGTTCACTAAGATGGTTAAATGCATGTGCATGAATGAGCAAACCATCTAGCAAGGCATTACATTAACCCTAGACTCAAAAGAGAGAGAAAGCAATGAAGTAAATTACATGAATTTCAATGCTTTCTTAAGAGTCTAAGTCTTCAATCTTGAAGCCTTGATTGCTCTCCATCATCTCCAAGCTTTGGCACTCCTTGAGTCCAAACTTTGGCCCTTCTTCACATGATGTCCATCCTTACACCAAGTGATTAGTCTCCAAGAAAGATATCCTTAAAATAAACTGAGAGACTAAAACATGAGATTCATTAGCAACAACATAATGTTGTGATCATCATCAAAATAAGATTGGTATGAAACACCAATACTCAACAATCTCCCCCTTTTTGATGATGACACACATTATGTAAATCATAAAGAATTAAAGCACAATGCTAATGATCTCCCCCTACTTATATGCACCAATTAATTAATGAGCTACACAAAGGTAAATACTCATAATATCAATAGCAACAAGGTGACATATAATAGGCATGGATTACATAAACCAATTGCAAAGAATAAAGGCATGCAAACAAGAATGGTTTATCTAATCCCACATATCTCTCCCTATAGAGATATCTCTCCCCATATGCATATGTATATATCTCTCCCCCTATAGATATGATCACATAATGCATATATCTCTCCCCCTTGACATCGTCAAAAAGGTGGACACCAAAAATATCCCCCTTTGTCATCTTAACCAAGATGTGACAATACGCAAGAAATGAAAGATATGTATGATACCAAATATGAAAATTTAGTGGGTATCAATTCACTATCCCATGCTCCCCCTAGATCATAGAAACGGTCAACATTTGACTTCTAGGATCTAATATCAATTAATAAATGGAGCCATGTGCCTTAAAAGTGTATCAAAGCAATAGATATGGAAAAATCAAGCTTCAAAGATACACCAGGATATTGCCAAAAACAATGAAACATGAAACACGTTGGCAATAAACAAGAGGTTTGGTATGAGACCCAAAATAACCTCCGAAATGAGAGTTAAAATATGTCTTAAAATAATTTAAACATATAGTATATTAACTCCCCCACTGACATACACATGGATCAAAAATGCATGTATGTCAATAAACCTCAAGGTCCCCATTTTCATGAAAAGAAATAAATTTGAAAATATTTTCAAAATCATGAAACACACACAATCAATAGGTATGCTTAAAAAGAAACATAGAAGCACAATACCCATGCAATATGCATATGTGTGAGGAACCTAAACATTAGGTAACCAAACCCAAGAGGAGTTTGATTTCCTAACGTAATCACACGAGGTGATCACATCCCTAACTAGAGAGTTGATGTAACTATCTCTCTCTTGCACACTAACCTTAGTGAGAATCCATAATCTCAAGGATTTCCTAGGCAATGGTTTTGCCTTTGCAAGAGGGAAGGATGTGGCATGCTTCGGTGTAGAAACAAATTTCTTAGCATGCAAGAAGTGAGGACTTTGCTTCTTAGCAAAAAATGAAGGATTTTCATTTTTTTCTCACCACCTCGTGATTTACATGCTTCTTGTTGATGTTCTTGTTGTACAAGAAAGCATGGTGATTCTTCTTAGGTGCTTTAGCAATATTTCTTGTATATGCACCATAAGAGAAATTAGAGGTGGGTTTGGGTACCACAGTTTGAATATACCCCAAACCTCCTCTATGATTTGCCGGATGTTGTTTTTCCAACAAATCGTGGAGTGAATCCCTAGAATGCACAAAGCTTTTGAGCTTCCGGGATTCCTCTTCACATTTCAACGTAAGTTGTTGAATGCAAATTTCTAAGCTAAGGTTTTGAGCTAATAATTTTTCATTAGAAATGCTCAAATCCTTAACTTGAGAGAGAAGTGTGTCTCTCTCACTAGTGTCACAAACATGCAAAGCATCATTGTCATTAGCACTAGTGGATTCTAAGGCATGCAACCTACTCATAGCATTATTAAATTTTGCTTTCAATTTAGCATATGAGTCGATGCACTTACTTGCCCCGTTGGAGACCACGTTGAAGCGGTATTCGAGCTCCTCGTAGGATAGCTTCTCCTCCTCAACTTCCTCATCATGTTCCTCCTCGTTAGAGCTTGATGAGGACTCTTCCCCCTTTTCCATGAAGCACATTTCCTCGTTGGGGTTGAGCCACGCCTCCACCTCTTCATCGCTTGAACTCGAGGAGATTGATGAAGAATCATCAAAAGCCGCGAAGCACATATGAGCTTGCTCCTTGTCATCCTCTTCTTCATCACTTGATGTATCCTCATCGGAGTCATCAAAAGTGCTGACAAGTCCTTTCTTTTGGTTCTTGAACTTGGACCTGCCTTTCCAATACTTCTTTCCTTTTCCTTTGTAGGTCTCTTTGTCGGGTTTGGAAGGGCATTCGGTAGAAATATGACCTTTTCCTCTACAATTGAAACAAATAGAATTGTAAGACTTGGAGGCAAACTTTGAAGAGGATTTACCTTGCTTGCTTTTGAGGAGCACTCTCAGTTGTGTGGCAAGCTCCATGACTTCATCTCCACTATCCTCATCTTCATCTTCTTCACTAGGAGCTTCTTGATGGAATTTCTTCCTCCATTTGATTGGCTCCTCTTTGGCATGGAATGCAACCCCCTTTCCGGCTTCTCTGGCTTGGTTGATTGAATCTCCTTCTTGTGTTGAAGCTTTACTTCATACGCCATGAGATTCCCAATGCACTCCTCAACAGTGTATTTGGACATGTCGTAAGACTCCAAAATACCATTGGCCTTTGACTCCCATTGAGATGTGAGCGAGTCAAGGATCTTCTCCACTCGATCCTATTGGGAAATCACCTTCCCAAGTCCTTCCAAAGCGTTCACGATTTCTGTGAACCTTGTGAACATCTCCGAGATGTTTTCACCTTCCAGCATCTTAAACAACTCATATTTAGATCTAAATACGCATTGTTTAGATTTCTTTACCTTCGAAGTCCCTCCATGAGAAATCTCCAATGTATGCAATATTTCGTTGGCCGATTTGCACATGGAGATGCGGTTGAACTCATTTGAAGTGAGGGCGCAATGGAATGCATTCATAGCCCTCGCATTAAATTTGAACGAGTCCTTCTCCGCTTTTGTTCTCGAAGCCGCCAATGTAGTAGGCTCCTCAAATAGCAACTCTGTGATGTCCCAAAGGTCATGACCCTTCATGTAGATCATCATCTTGATCTTCCAACTTGGATAGTTGGTTTCGTTGAAGAGCGGGGGTCGAACGGTTGATAGACCTTCTTCATGAGACATGGATGAAGCGTTGTTTGCTATCGTTGTTGTATGCTTCAACCTCGCTCTGATACCAATTGTAAGGACCATCTACCTTGGAATACTAACAACAAACACTCTAGAGGGGGTGAATAGAGTAATGGCAATAAATTATGCAATTAAAATTAAGCTTGCAAATGCGGAATAATAAGTGCAAGAGGAATTAATCAACACAATCAATCCAAACGCAAACACAAGAATTACCCTGGTTCCCCAAACTTGGGTACGTCCAGCCACACCAATATCCACTATAATTCTCACACAGAGAAGTGAATACAATCTCACACAGAGATACCTCACACAGAGGATTTAGGATTCTCACACAGAGAAATCCTCACTCTCACACAGAGAGACCTCACACAGAGGATTTAGGATTCTCACACAGAGAAATCCTTGCTTTCACACAGAAAGACTTAAACTCTCACACAGAGAGATCTCAACCAACCCTCACATAGAAGGTTATACTCTCACACAGAGAGTAACTAGCTCTCACACAGAAAACTAGGGTTTCAATGAAATCACAAAGTAAAACAAATACTCTTACCTATGCCTTGAGATGAACTTACTCATAAATGAATGCAAGGCATGGAAGAGGATCTCCAAGTGATGAGATTTGCTAGAATTGCACTTGGATGGTTTCCCTTGAGCTGGACTTCAATGCATGAAGAGGAATGAATGCTCAATAGAGGGAAATGAGGGAGCTTGAGAGTGGCTTAAAGATCTCTTGAGATTTTCAATAGAATCAAGAGTAACAAGAATCAATCAAGAAGTTTAAGCATAGGCAGCACACTCATATATATAGGAATCCTATATCAAGCCCAAAAACCCAAAGAAACAGCCAAATAAGCAAATCTGCAACGGCTAGAAACTGGGTGAAAACGACAGGAACAGTCGACTGATCAACGGCTAGAAAATATCCAACGGCTATAATCTGAGCCAGGAGAGTCGACTGACGAAGTCAATATAGTCGACTGACAAACAGGACATGCGCCTATAAATCCTTCAGCAGACGACTGCTGCAGGGGATGGATCGAAACAGAGAGCTGCACTCTTTCTCCAATTCTTCGCATAGGCGACTGATGTTAATAATACAGTCGACTGTCAAATAGTCAGGCGACTGTACATTATACATCAGTCGCCTACTGTAAAATATGGAGAGAAAACAGAGAGATGCAGAGATTGCACTTACACTAGACAGGCGACTGTTGGCCAATTTCCAGGTGACTGTAAATATACAGGCGACTGTCAAATGATCGTCAGGCGACTGTGCGTAAAGCTCAAGTTTGAGTCAATTGAAATGTTGACTTGAGCTGTGCATATCAGGCGACTGTAGAAGGATCAACAGGCGACTGGAAATCACCCAGTCGGCTGTGTTTCCTTCATAAGGCGACTGACGGAAAGCCAGAGACTCCAAATGAGTCTTTGAACAGAGTGAACCTATTGGGTTGGATTCTATGATAATCCTAAGGTTCACTAAGATGGTTAAATGCATATGCATGAATGAGCAAACCATCTAGCAAGGCATTACATTAACCCTAGACTCAAAAGAGAGAGAAAGCAATAAAGTAAATTACATGAATTAAATTGCTTTCTTAAGAGTCTAAGTCTTCAACCTTGAAGTCTTGATTGCTCTCCATCATCTCCAAGCTTTAGCACTCCTTGAGTCCAAACTTTGGCCCTTCTTCACATGATGTCCATCCTTACACCAAGTGATTAGTCTCCAAGAAAGATATCCTTCAAATAAATTGAGAGACTAAAACATGAGATTCATTAGCAACAACATAATGTTGTGATCATCATCAAAATAAGATTGGTATGAAACACCAATACTCAACAGTCTACAACCCCCCTTCGTCGATGCTTGATCCTCTTATAGGAAAAAATAACCATAACAATTTCGTTATGTTTATTATCTTTGATAAAACAGACGCCATGCTCAAGATGTATTTACCTTTTTGACATAGATGGGAGACAGTAACGATCGTAGAACTGTCAGCTGCTCGTTAATCTGTTTCCTCCTGTTGCGTTTCGCCGAGTTGTAGGACATCTTCCACTGGCGGTCATGGTCGGCAGACTCGGCCGAGGCGGCGAACTTCTGCTTCTGTCGGGCCAAGGAGGCCTTGTTTTCGTCTGTCTCGTGAGGCCTAACGTGGTCGTTGTCCTTTGGGGCGAAGGCAGGCTCGTCGAAGGGCATGAAGGGGATCATGATGCCCTTGCTTGCTTCCTAGGTCTCCCACATGCTAAAGAGGTTCTCCGATGATGCGGCTCTGGTCATGTTGGTGCTTGCAAACTCGACGTCTTCGAAGAATTCGGATAAAGGGTCTGTCATTTGGGTTTGAAGAGCAAATTGAATTCTTTCCACTGGACTAAGATATATGTACAAGCAATTGCAAGTGTCGCTGTAACACAATGGTAAAGCTTGGAATGAAACACAAATCGTACATGACTTTATTTTATTTTATTTTATTTTATTTTATTTTATTTTATTTTATTTAATTATTAATTGGGTTTTTCTTTCTTTTTATTTTATTGAATTGTTTAAGTTACATCTAATTAAAGGGAATGCTTGCAAACAGACATTTTGCTCAGTTTACAGACCACTTTATTTTAATAAAACCACCACTAATACACTTTTCAAAATTACCAATAATGCCTTTTTCAAAATTGCTCAATTCACATAGCTCTTCGCTCATCACATGCTTACCTGGAACCAACAAAATTGCTCATTACACAAACCGAAATGCTGTTTGGCTTAATATCGGAGATTATGATAATTGATTTCGAATAGAATTAATATCTGAGATCCAAAAGATATGAGAAGAAATATTACTGGAAGGAGAAAATGTAGGGATATAAATAGATCTGGTAGGAGGCAATATCATCCCTCTTGGGGAGCGTAATTTTCACAGTGATATGTGATGTAATATATGCTTTTGATTTAAAAAACATGATCTTTATTTCCTATAATTTTAAGATTGTAACGTGTTCGGTTTGTGAGGGGATTATGTACTAATTTTTTTTTTGCTTTTTTGGTGACCTGGACTCCCACACCGCCTCACAAGTGGGGCGGTCAGGCACCAAACAGGGGGTATGCAAGGCTGACGCACACCTTGCATACCAGGTTAATCGAGTTAGCCATCGGTCCTCGATCCCTCGCCACTTGGGGCGAGAGGAACGCACTTCCCACTCAGCCAACCCCCTCCGGGTCATTCTGTCCTAAATTCAGTTATTTGAAAACTCCTGAAAATTATGTGTTAATACTTAAGCCTGATATTTTCTTTTGCTTTAGGCCTTATTTATGCTTGAACCGGCCCTGGCAACAGCCGACTTCGAGTTGGCCGCCGGGAGCCTGCAAGTGGCATCCAGAGATGGGTATGACTCATGAGATGTTGACGGAGCAACAGCAGTCGCAACAGCAATGTATGTGTGCCGCTGCTCCTAGGCCTCCTGCAATGCTTTATGTAGATCCTTAATGTAGTCTATAACCCCCCCATCATCGATGCTTGATCCACCTATAGGAAAAAATAACCATAACAATTTCGTTATGTTTATTATCTTTGATAAAACTGACGCCATGCTCAACATGTATTTACCTTTTTGACATAGATGGGAGGCAGTAATGATCGTAGAACTGTCAGCTGCTCGTTAATCTGTTTCCTCCGGTTGCGCTTCGTCGTGTTGTAGGACATCTTCCGCTAGCGGTCATGGTCGGCAGACTCGGCCGAGGCGGCGAACTTCAGTTTCTGTCGGGCCATGGAGGCCTTGTTTTTGTCTGTCTCGTGAGGCCTAAAAAGGTCGTTATCCTTCAGGGTGAAGGCAGGCTCGTCGAAGGGTGAGAAGGGGATCATGATGCCCTTGCTTGCTTCCCAGGTCTCCAACATGCTAAAGAGGTTCTCCGGCGATGTGGCTCTGGTCAAGTTGGTGCTTGCGAACTTGACGTCTTCGAAGAATTCGGATAAAGGGTCTGCCATTTGGGTTTGAAGAGCAAATTGAATTCTTTCCACTAGACCAAGATATATAAACAACCAATTGCAAGTGTCGCAGTAACACAATGGTAAAGCTTGGAATGAAACACAAATCGTACATGAATTTATTTTATTTTATTTTATTTTATTAACTTATTTAGGTTTTTCTTTCTTTTTATTTTATTGAATTGTATAAGTTACATCAAATTTAAGGGAATGCTATGCGAACAGACATTTTGCATAGTTTACAAACCACTTTATTTTATAAAACCACCACTAATACACTTTTCAAAATTACCAATAATGCCTTTTCAAAATTGCTCAATTCACATAGCTCTTTGCTCATCACATGCTTACCTGGAACCAACAAAATTGCTCATTACACAAACCGAAATGCTGTTCGGCTTAATATCTGCGATGCTGATAATAGATTTCGAATGGAATTAATATCTGAGATCCAAAAGATCTGAGAAGTAATATTACTGGTAGGAGAAAATGTAGGGATATAAATAGATTTGGTAGGAGGAAATATCATCCCTCTTGGGGAGCGTAATTTTCACTGTGATATGTGATGTAATATATGCTTTTGATTTAAAAAAACATGATCTTTGTTTCCTTCAATTTTAAGATTGTAACGTGTTTGGTTTGTGAGGGGATTCTGTGCTAAATTGTTTTTGCTTTTTTTTAGTGACCCGGACTCCCACACCGCCTCACAAGTGGGGCGGTCAGGCACCAAACAGGGGGTATGCAACGCTGACCCACACCTTGCATACCAGGTTAAGCAAGTTAGCCATCGGTCCTCGATCCCTCGCCACTTCGGGGGAGCGGAACGCACTTCCCACTCAGCTAACCCCCTCGGGGTCATTCTGTCCTAAATTCAGTTATTTGAAAGCTCCTAAAATTATGTGTTAATAGTTAGGCCTCATATTTTGTTTTGCTTTAGGCCTCAATTATGCTTGAACCGGCCCTGACAACAGCCGACTTCGAGTTAGCCACCGGGAGCCCGCAAGTGGCATCCAGAGATGGGTATGACTCATGAGATGTTGACGGAGCAACAGCAGCTGCAGCGGCAATGTATGTGTGTCGCTGCTCCTTGGGCTCCTGCAACGCTTTATGTAGATCCTTAATGTAGTCTATAATGTAATGCCCTACAAGCTACTGCACAAGTACTAGAGGGGGGGGGGTGAATAGTACTTTAAAAATAACAAGGAGTAAAATTCCTAATTATAGTGCAAACAACTACCAAATCAATTTGCGAAAGCTTAAATTGAATGACAACAACAAAATTAACAATGCTAACAAAAGATGTTACTGGGTTCGGATCCACCCAAGTCTCCCCGACTTGTTCCCGGTGATCCTACGTCCCAACCACCCGGATCCCCTCCGGATACTTAGGTTAGAAACCCTAACCCAAGATTTCCACTATGATATCTTGTGAAAAAAAACCTTCACAAGATCAAATCATACATGCAATGGCAAAAGTGAATCCCACAACCCGGGATCACAACCTTCTCTCACAACCGAGAGAATCAATAAGCAATATAAACAAGTTTATAATGAAATAAACAATCTTACCACAAAATCCTATACCTTGAGTTTTCTTACCAAATAGGTGCAAGGAGGGATTTGAGGAAGATGAAGTCACCAAGACCTGGCACCAAAGAAATGACCAGCAAAGGGTGCCTAGGAGTGATTTGGAGACTTGAATCAAGCTAGAGCTTGAAGGGCTCACCAAGAACAAACTTCTCTCAAGATGGATTCTAGATCTAGAAAGTGAGAGAATGGATTTCTTGTGAGGAAGAGAGCTTTGGAAATGAGTGAGAATGGCTATCTCTTTCAATCTCAATGAATCTCTTAATGGCAGCTCTAACCTAGAGAGGAATGACCATGGTTCGTATTTATAGGGTCCCATAAAAACAAGTTAGGTCAAAACCCAACGGTTAGAAATCTGAAGCAACTAGTCGGTCAAAGAACAACCACTGACCGACTAGTTCATCAACTAGTCGGTCAGTCAAACAACATGGACCGACTAAGTGAGGAACAGTGAAGAGATAGATTTTCAGACCTAGAAATCTAGTCGGTCCAAGAAGACTTTCTGACCGACTAGTTTCACAACTAGTCGGTCAGTCAGTGAACTTCGACCGACTAAGAGGCAAAAACAAATAGGCTGAATACAAATTGATTTAGTCGGTCCAAGAACAAATGTTGACCGACTAGATTATCAACTAGTCGGTCACCAAACGTTCTTAGACCGACTAACGATAAACAGTAGCTTAGGAGAAAATTGGCATGAACAGTAAAGCACAACTAGTCGGTCAAAGAAGCATCACTGACCGACTAGTTCACGAACTAGTCGGTCGGTGAGTCAATGTAGACCGACTAACTGTAAACAGTACTGAACAATAAAAGATTAACTCAAACTAGTCGGTCCAAGAAGCTCTGCCGACCGACTAGATCACCATCTAGTCGGTCAGTACTTCTTCTTGTACCAACTAACAAGCACAAACAAGTCCGAATCGAAACGCGATGCTTCGAGGAAGTTAGAATGGACTTGTACTAAGATCCTAGAGCTATGATATGAGCGTTATGAAGATAGAATCGTAAGATATACTCAAGGCTTAACATTCTATAGATCGAAGCAAAAAGACTATAAATAAAACCTTAATGAACGGTCTTCGAGAGCTTCGATCAATTCTTCATGACTTCCAAAACGGTCCAAGAGCTTCAACGAAGCTTTAGGCAATGAATACGAGCTTTGAGAAGTCTTGAGATGTCGCTTTGATTGTTCTCGTGAATTTGGCGACGATCTCCAATACTGCGCTCACAAATTGTTAGTTCATGAATTATTTATGTTTGCTCATCATCCAAAACCAAATCCGGGGAGTCCAATATTCAACATTCTCCCCCTTATTGGTGATGACAAACCAACATAAATAATAATCAAAAATAATGATTCAAATGTAAAATACTTACTCCCCCTGCATTGATGACACGTTAATTCCAAAATGAATATATATAAATTGCATCAATCAGACGAGTAAGATATATAACGAGAATCGATTTTTGAAATATCGGATTTTGAAAATCCTTGTATATATATATATCTTAACTCCCCCTGAATCTAACACATCAAATTAGATTCTTGGAAATTGAGTTAAATTTTCATTTGTCCTATTTATTATCATTATCTCTCCCCCTTTGGCATTATCCCAAAAATGGGGGGCATACAACGACAACAACTAGGGAAAAGGAAAATCCAACATCGGGAGTATTAGATATTGACGATGGATCTAATTGACACCAAGGGAAAAGTGATGAAATCAAATCAAGGTGTGCCAAATTGTCCATTATCAAAAAGCGAAAACTAAAATCATCAAAAATACCAAATATTTATTCATTTATTGAATAAAGAACATACCCTCCAATATTCAATATTCTTGGTTAAATTTGTGCATGGAAAACAATTCTATACAATCATAGAAATATAATCTATTTAACCAAGTTTTTAAGCGTCGAGCGACGAATTCACATATCATAGGCATTGATTGAATAGTAAATGAGCACGACGAAGTAAAAGAGAACATCGATGTATATATATATGAATACAATGAGTATATCCAAAAACACATCGACTACATCATAAGAAGTGCAACATACCATCTATATCAACATCAAAAAGATGGTACAACACAATCACCCAAACACGATCATCAACATCCAAAATACATCAAAAACACCGATATCCATATAATCAAAATACATCATAAACACCACCCAAACTCCATCCCATCCTAACCTAAAACACTCTCAACAAGATGCATCATCCAAAGATCATAGGAAAGGCCTCGAAACAGACGTTCACGAGGAAGTGGCTGGATCAGCAGTCTCCGGGGGTCCAGTCGAGGGAGTGGACTCAGGCTCTGCTGGGAGGAGAGGCGTGTGAACAGAAGGGATCGTCGGGTAGGAGTGGAGACATCGACGACTGGCTCAACGGCTGGGGTCTCAACAGGAACATCAGCAGGCAAAACAGGAGCAGGGTCGTCAGCAGGAGCAGCAGCAGCATCAGAAGTCTGATCCACTGGTGCAGAAGTCTCTGGAGCATCGGAAGAGGTGCCAGCTCCAGGAGCAGATGTGGTAGCAGCAGCAGCAGCAGTGGCCTCATCGCCACTAGCTAAGGAGGTGACCAGCTCATCAATATCCTCATCATCCATCTCGTCATCCTCAGAAACGGAAGGAGGAAGCTGAATACCCATCAAACGAGCCATACGGCAAACTACCTCCTCGGTACGAGCCAAACGAGACTCGTACCGACGAAGTAACCGAACGACATCATCAAGAGTGGCGGCAGGAGGAGGGACTGAAGCAGCTGATGGTGTGGCCTGGGATGCAAAAGGTGTCGACCGCTGCACGTGACGGAGTGCCGCAAGAGATTTCTTAACGGCCGTCGCGTTCAGAGGAGGACCAAGGGGACGCTCATCATCAGGAGGCAGAGGAACACCGAATCGAGGGAAAACCAAGGTCAGAAGACAAGGATATTGGATGTGCGCAGATTTAGTGGTCTTGCGAATACACTCGAAAGAATCCATCTTGTCGAGTATAATGCGAGCCTAATTAATCTCGCTACCCATAAAAAGAGCATATATCAATTTTAGAAACGGCTGAGATGGAAGAGAAGAAGATCCATACTTGGGAAGAAGACAGGATTTCAAGATCAGGTTAATCACCCAAGCATTCGGCTTGAATGATTTCGAAGGGACGCCTATGAAAGCAGGGGGGATAACCTGGAAGATTTTGGCTAGGGTCCGCTGATCGAGGGAGGAGATATCGTCTACAGAGATGTCAGAAGGTAGGAGGCCACACGACGAGCAACCTATCAACTCCCCCAAGATCTCTGCCGTGAGGACTATCGGAGTCCCCAAAACAGAAGTCTCGATGGAGTGAGTCTCACCGTACTGGCCCCGGACACGATTGGCATAGAATAGCTTGACCAGGCGAGGATAGGGTCGAGGGTTCGCCTTAGGGTCATATCTAAGGTAGTCCAAAAGGCCACTATAGGATAACAGATCCGCAAGGCCAAGAAAATCAGAAAACTGAACGTAATGCTCCAACAACAGTGGGCAATGCTCTATACGGTTGTAAGCCGCTAGACACTGAGGGTCGTCGCGACACAATGATATATCTTCACCGCCGACTGGCATCGGACCTTAACCCTTAGCCTTACGGGGATTAGGAGGAGGTGGAGGAGGGGGTGGAGTAGGTGCCTTCTCGGGATGCTCAGGAGTGTATTCTTCATCGGAATCATCCTTGGAATCACTATCTGAACGCTCACCGGGAGGAGTAGGTGCACGGAACTTTTTGGGTTTAGGTTTGGGCTTGGAAGATTGGCCGGTAGGTTTGGGCTTGGACGTCCTCTTCCTCTTCAACGGTGTTGAAGACGAAGAGGGGGGACGTGTGGTCTTGGTCCTACGCTTAGGAGGGGTCGAAGCGGTCGCGGCCTCTATGGTCATGGGGGATGCCCCAGAAGAGGTAATCGGGATTCTCGTTCGTGCTATGATCGCGGCACAACGAGTACAATCAAGCGACGGGATAAGATCAATCAACTTAAGCTCAAAGCCCTAAGAGCCTAACACAACATGCCCTAAGAATGAATTTCGAAACCCTAGAAGTTGAAAGCAACCTAGGACAAACCCTAGGGATGAAAACGAGATCTAGGAAGGAGGGAGATACCTAGGGGAGTGATCGACAACGACGGGCGGCGGAGTTGGCCGGAAAAATGGCCGGAGAATGACGGGAAGACGAGGGGTCTCGATCGGGGCTAGGGGGTTTTTTCGAGCTGGAGAAACGAAATAGACCGACTAGACTTAGAATTAATCGGATAGAAAGAGTATAAGTCGGTCGAGAATGCGAAAAGACGTGATTGCCCTAGAGCACTTAGTCGGTCATAGTTCAAGCACTGACCGACTAGATTATGATCTAGTCGGTCGGTCAATGAGCTTAAACCGACTAAGTCGAAACAGAGGCAATACGAAAATTCTAGGGCTAGACTTAGTCGGTCACAGTTTAATAACTGACCGACTAGTTTTCAATATAGTCGGTCGGTAAGTGAACTGTGACCGACTAAAAGAAGTCAATGACAAGGGAAAGTTAAAGCTTGAACTAGTCGGTCTAAGTTCACTAGCTGACCGACTAGATGAGCATCTAGTCGGTTGGCTGATGAACTGAAACCGACTAGAAGAGTCCAAAAGTTGATAAATAAGTTCTCTTCATAAAAACACTTGGATGAAACATCTTAACCCACTCATAAGTCATCTAAACTACCCCATAAAGCATCGAAATCTCAAATACGACATTCAAATAAGAATTCGAGCAAAAATTCAAACTTATCACATAAAATCCCCAAAAATTCAATAAATCTAGCATGAACGAAATATCGCGAAATATAATAGCATGCAAGATAATTGAATGAAACATGAATCATATATCTCGGATTCACCCATAATCCCCAATTCTCGACGCAACCGCACAAAGGAGTCCTCCTTTAGGGGTTTCGTGAAAATATCGGCGATTTGCTTTTGGGTTTCAATGTACACTAATATGATGTCCTTTTTAGCAACATGATCATCTAAAAAATGGTGTCGGACATCTATGTGTTTAGATCGAGAATGGTGCACCGGATTCTTTGAAAGACAAATAGCACTTTGGTTATCCACCATGATAGGGCTAGTATCACAATGAATACCAAAATCCTTCAGTGTGTGTCTCATCCAAAGAACCTGGACACAAGCGGCACCGGCGGCAATGTATTCCGCCTCGGTGGTTGAAAGTGATACCGAATTTTGCTTCTTGGAAAACCAAGAGACAAGGGAATTTCCTAGAAAATGGCAAGTGCCACTAGTACTCTTCCTGTCGGATTTGCATCCCGCATAATCAGCGTCACTATATGAGACTAACTCATATGTGCTAGATTTCGGATAAAGTAATCCAAAATCTAAAGTGTAACTTAGATAGCGAAAAAATACGTTTAACCGCTACTAAGTGAGAATCCTTAGGTTGAGACTGATAACGAGCACAAATATAAACGGCAAACATAATATCGGGCCTACTTGCGGTAAGATAAAGTAAACTACCTATCATACCTCGATATAGACGAATGTCTACATCTTTTCCGCCCGTATCTTTATCAAGATGCGTTGTAGTGCTCATAGGAGTCTTTTTCCCGGAGGCATTCTCCATTCCAAATCGCTTTAGCAACTCCACCGTGTATTTCGTTTGGTGGATGAAGATTGCATCGTTCAATTGGCGAATTTGGAGACCTAAGAAATATTTGAGTTCGCCCATGTGGCTCATCTCAAATTGTTCCTTCATAACATTAGAAAACTCTTCGCAAAGAGTGAAGTTAGTAGCACCGAAAATGATATCATCAACATAAATTTGAACTAATAAAATATCATTATTCGCATGCTTAACAAAAAGTGTAGAATCGGCTTCGCCCATTTTAAATTTCAAATCCAAAAGAAAATTCTTTAGGCGATCATACCAAGCTCGAGGAGCTTGTCTCAAACCATAAAGAGCTTTCTTTAGTTTAAAAACATGATTTGGAAATTTTTCATTTATGAAACCCGGAGGTTGAGAAACGTAAACTTCCTCAACGACATCTCCGTTTAAAAATGCACTTTTAACATCCATTTGAAATAATTTAAAATTTTTATGGCATGCAAAAGACAATAATAGTCTAATTGATTCTAATCTTGCTACCGGAGCGAAGGATTCTTCGAAATCGATACCTTCCTCTTGTCGATAGCCTTGAGCTACTAACCGAGCTTTGTTCCGGACGACGACTTGGTTTTCGTCGGTTTTGTTCTTGAAGATCCACTTTGTCCCTATGACGGTGTGGTTCTTTGATGGCAAAGGAACAAGCTCCCATACCTCATTCCTTTCGAATTGAATGAGTTCCTCCTCCATGGCAAGGATCCAAGCACTATCTTCGCACGCTTCAACTATATTCTTTGGCTCTATCGATGAGGCAAAGGCACAATTGGCGAAGTGGTGGACTTGCGATCTCGTCTTGACACTATCATGAATATTGCCAATGACTTGCTCATGGGGATGGTCGCGAACGGTATGAAGCCGCTTGGGAATACCTTGATCACTAGGCACATTCTCAACAACTTCATTAGTCGGGTTAGTATCAATAGAATCAATTGAATCAATAGACTTAGAATTTTCAAACGAATCACATAAAACATCTATAGAATCATCATCATTTGAAATTCTAGAAGTAGTAAAATTCTCATTAAAAGAGACATGTAGTGATTCCTCGATCGTAGAGGATCTTTTGTTGTATATCCGGTAGGCTTTGCTACGTGAGGAATACCCAACAAATATCCCCTCATCCGATCTCGGATCAAACTTGTCCAAATTATCATATGTGTTTTTAATAAAACATTTTGCGCCGAAAACACGAAAATGTTTAACTTGAGGCAATCTACCAAACAACAATTCATAACAAGTTTGTTTGGTGCCGGGCCTCAAAAGTATTCTATTAAACACATAACAAGCGGTGTGTACCGCTTCCGCCCAAAATTGATAACCAAGTTGGCTATCTTCGAGCATAGTGCGAGCACACTCCACAAGCGTTCTATTCTTCCTCTCAACAACACCATTTTGAGGAGGTGCGCGAGGGAAAGAAAACGTGTGAGTAATTCCAAGATCATCACAAAAATTTGAGAAAGACTCATTCTCAAATTCACCCCCATGATCACTACGAATAGTGACAATGGTGGTTCCGATGAGATTTTGTACTTTCTTCACAAATATTGTGAAGTTTTCAAAAGCTTCATTTTTATTACATAAGAAAAATACCCATGTAAATCTAGAATAATCATCGACGATGACAAGTCCATATCTTGCATTTCCTAAGGAAGCAACTCTAGTTGGCCCAAATAAATCTAGATGTAATAGCTCTAGTGGCCGTTTAGTAGAGATGCTTTTCTTAGGTTTAAATGAAGATTTAGGAAGCTTGCCACGTTGACAAGAATCACAAAAACTTTTCTTTTCAAAAACGAGCTTCGGAAAACCTTTAATGGAATTTAATTTTGAAAGCTTATAAAGTGTTCCAAAGTTCACATGTCCAAAGCGTCGATGCCATAAGTGTTGTTCACTTGTGTTGGCAACGAGACATTGTTCATATGACTTAGGAAGATCCAAAATATAAATATCTTTATGGCGTGTGCCGGAAAATAATAAATCATTATTATCATTTGAAATATGACACAATCCTTTCGCAAAGCTAACTTTGTAACCTTTGTCACAAAGTTGGCTTATTGAAATAAGATTATGATTTAAACCATTAACTAGATAAACATCACTAATTAAGGGTTTAGATGGGTTACCCACTTTACCAACACCGACGATGGTTCCGCTCTCGTTGCCTCCAAATACGACGCGGTTTCCATTTGCAATGGGAACTACTCCGGAGAGCAAATGAGCGTCACCCGTCATGTGTTTTGAACACCCGCTATCGAGTATCCAATTCCCTTTGGAGCTAAATTTAAATTTGTTGCTCCTTTTCTTTTTCTTTTCCTTGAGTACCTAAAGATAGAGAATTTCATATCATGGTACCCAAGGTCATTGGGTCCTCAAAGGTTAGACCTTTGGAAGCCAAGTCCAATTGGACTTAGACTTCCCCACATAATTTCTACTATGCACAACATTCGAAAAATAAGCATTCATATACACTTGTTTTTCATCCATGCTTGTGTCCTTTGGGCTCCAAATAGTGAAAATCTTGGGAGCCCTCATCCTATTGGGTGCATGCATGCGACGTTGATTTCTACGTGATGCATGTTGTGGATAGGCATAAGGAACATGATGGAATGGTGCACGACGAGAATTATTCATATGATGAGGTGGGTGAACATATGCATGTGTGGGAACACGTGCGTGGGGGTGTCTCACATGGTGTGCACGTGCCCGAGAATGTGTTGCATAAAAATCATCATATGTGTGAGACGGTGGAGTAGGACGTGTGTTCCTACGTGGCATGGTATTTGTGTACATATAAGCATGCCCCTTCTTTGGAGGTCCACCCAAAGTGGGTTTCTTTCCGAAAGAGGGTGTGGACGAGGTGGAAGCACCATTGGTGGAAGAACTACCAATAGAGTGTTTGCTACCACTCGTAGAGTCACCGGAAGTTGGCCTAACAAAAGTAGTGGCCGCTTTGGATGGACATCCCATCGTATACCCCAAACCAATGTGGTGATTGGCCGGAAGTAAGTCACTTAGGATTTTATCCAAATGGTCCTTACCCTTATTGAATTTATTAATTCGGCATAATGTGTTCTCATATTTCTCTTTGAGAGAACGCATAGAAGTATCCAAGTTGGATACTTGCGATGTGAGCACATAAACACGAGATTTAAGATTCTCATTCTCAATACTCAAAGTCGAGTTTTGAGAAGTCAAATCCGCTATCCTATGTTCTTCCGGATCTTCAATGCTAACATGTTCAAATTTAGATTTGAGATTAACAATCTCATTTCTTAACTCTTCAACAACGGTGTCGTTGTTGGTGATGATATTCTTAGGCGAGGTTTGAATGCTAACTAGGTCATCTTTTACTTTAGTATATCTATTTACTAATTTAGTGTATTTAGACCATAAATGAGAGTTAGCATCCCTAAGATCATCCATAGTTACCTCATCGCCTTCGTCGTCGCTATCATCGGAGGAGGAAGATCCTTGATCATGCTCCTCTCTTGCCATGAAGCACATGTGCGCTTGCTCCACTTTCTCATCGTCCGACTCTCTGCTTGAGGAATCCTCGGAGTCGGTGAATGTTGCTCCGACAAGTCCCTTTTTTACCCCTTTTTGTACTTCTTGGACTTGTCGAACTTCGGCGCCTTCCACTTCTCCTTTTGCTTGTTTTGAGGACAATCCGCTTTGATGTGTCCTGGCTTATTGCATTTAAAGCACAAAGGTGGAGAGGCGTTAGTAGAAGTAAATTTAGATTTTTGTTTGAAGTTACCCTTTCGGAAGAAGCGATTGAACTTCTTTGCCATGAGTGCAATGGATTCCATGTCCATTTCTTCTTCCGAGTCCTCATCATCGGTAGAGGTGGATGAAGCCGCCTTGAATGCAATCGCCTTTTTCTTAGGCACGTCTTGGTTCAAATAGGACTTCATCTTTTCTTGTAACTTCACCTTGCTATCTTTGCGTACCTCGTATGACATCAAAGTACCCATCAATTGAACTACGGTATACTTATTCATGTCATTACCTTCCTCGATGGCGAAGGTACGTTTCTCCCAAGAAGAAGGAAGTCCTTCGATAAGCTTCGAGCACTTCTCCTTTTGGGTGTAGGATTTGCCGAGAGCCTCTAACTCGTTTATGATGTCGACGAAGCGAGCGTAATACTCCTTCATCTTCTCGCCCTGTTGCATATGAAATATTTCGTAATCTTTGTTAACAACTACGAGTTTAGAGTCTCTTACCCTACTCGTCCCTTCATGTAGTATGAGGAGGGAGTTCCAAATTTGATATGCACTCTTACATGTGCATATCTTATTGAAGTCCTCGGGCTCCAATGCGCATTGCAAGGCGTTCATTGCCTTGGCATTGCTTACCTCCGCGGCGACCTCCGCGGTTGTCCATTTCTCAAAGTCTTCTTCTTCGGGCTCGACGTATTCCTTCATCGTGGTCCTCCATAGAGATGCACTCCGGAGGAAGGTTTCCATCCGGCATTTCCAGTACCCGTAGTTGGTACCGTTGAAGAATGGAGGCCTCGTAGAGGAATGTCCTTCCATCACCGAAGACGCTCCTTCACGGTTCTTGAAGGTGCCATAGTCGGAAGGTGGACGCACGGTCTTGTTGTCGTTGGCAGACATAGCTAAGTATCTGGCTCTGATACCAAATGTAATGCCCTACAAGCTACTGCACAAGTACTAGAGGGGGGTGAATAGTACTTTAAAAAATAACAAGGAGTATAATTCCTAATTATAGTGCAAACAACTACCAAATCAATTTGCGGAAGCTTAAATTGAATGACAACAACAAAATTAACAATCCTAACAAAAGATGTTACTGGGTTCGGATCCACCCAAGTCTCCCCGACTTGTTCCCGGTGATCCTACGTCCCAACCACCCGGATCCCCTCCGGATACTTAGGTTAGAAACCCTAACCCAAGATTTCCACTATGATATCTTGTGAAAAAAAACCTTCACAAGATCAAATCATACATGCAATGGCAAAAGTGAATCCCACAACCCGGGATCACAACCTTCTCTCACAACCGAGAGAATCAATAAGCAATATAAACAAGTTTATAATGAAATAAACAATCTTACCACAAAATCCTATACCTTGAGTTTTCTTACCAAATAGGTGCAAGGAGGGATTTGAGGAAGATGAAGTCACCAAGACCTAGCACCAAAGAAATGACCAGCAAAGGGTGCCTAGGAGTGATTTGGAGACTTGAATCAAGCTAGAGCTTGAAGGGCTCACCAAGAACAAACTTCTCTCAAGATGGATTCTAGATCTAGAAAGTGAGAGAATGGATTTCTTGTGAGGAAGAGAGCTTTGGAAATGAGTGAGAATGGCTATCTCTTTCAATCTCAATGAATCTCTTAATGGCAGCTCTAACCTAGAGAGGAATGACCATGGTTCGTATTTATAGGGTCCCATAAAAACAAGTTAGGTCAAAACCCAACGGTTAGAAATCTGAAGCAACTAGTCGGTCAAAGAACAACCACTGACCGACTAGTTCATCAACTAGTCGGTCAGTCAAACAACATGGACCGACTAAGTGAGGAACAGTGAAGAGATAGATTTTCAGACCTAGAAATCTAGTCGGTCCAAGAAGACTTTCTGACCGACTAGTTTCACAACTAGTCGGTCAGTCAGTGAACTTCGACCGACTAAGAGGCAAAAACAAATAGGCTGAATACAAATTGATTTAGTCGGTCCAAGAACAAATGTTGACCGACTAGATTATCAACTAGTCGGTCACCAAACGTTCTTAGACCGACTAACGATAAACAGTAGCTTAGGAGAAAATTGGCATGAACAGTAAAGCACAACTAGTCGGTCAAAGAAGCATCACTGACCGACTAGTTCACGAACTAGTCGGTCGGTGAGTCAACGTAGACCGACTAACTGTAAACAGTACTGAACAATAAAAGATTAACTCAAACTAGTCGGTCCAAGAAGCTCTGCCGACCGACTAGATCACCATCTAGTCGGTCAGTACTTCTTCTTGTACCAACTAACAAGCACAAACAAGTCCGAATCGAAGCGCGATGCTTCGAGGAAGTTAGAATGGACTTGTACTAAGATCCTAGAGCTACGATATGAGCGTTATGAAGATAGAATCGTAAGATATACTCAAGGCTTAACATTCTATAGATCGAAGCAAAAAGACTATAAATAAAACCTTAATGAACGGTCTTCGAGAGCTTCGATCAATTCTTCATGACTTCCAAAACGGTCCAAGAGCTTCAACGAAGCTTTAGGCAATGAATACGAGCTTTGAGAAGTCTTGAGATGTCGCTTTGATTGTTCTCGTGAATTTGGCGACGATCTCCAATACTGCGCTCACAAATTGTTAGTTCATGAATTATTTATGTTTGCTCATCATCCAAAACCAAATTCGGGGAGTCCAATATTCAACAAATAACCCCCCATCATCGACACTTGATCCTCTTATAGGAAAAAATAACCATAACAATTTCGTTATGTTTATTATCTTTGATCAAACAGAGGCAATGCTCAAGAAGTATTTACCTTTTTGACATAGATGGGAGGCAGTAACGATCGTAGAACTGTCAGCTGCTCGTTAATCTGTTTCATCCGATTGAGCTTCACCTTGTTGTAGGACATATTTCGCTGGCGGTCATGGTCGGCAGACTCGGCCAAGGCAGCGACCTTCAGCTTCTGTCGGGCCAAGGAGGCCTTGTTTTTGTCTGTCTCGTGAGGCCTAAGTGGTCGTTGTCCTTCGGGGCGAAGGCAGGCTCGTCGAAGGGCGTGAAGGGGATCATGATGCCCTTGCTTGCTACCTAGGTCTCCAACATGCTAAAGAGGTTCTCCGGCGATGCGACGCTGGTCAAGTTGGTGCTTGTGAACTCGGCGTCTTCGAAGAATTCGGATAAAGGGTCTGCCATTTGGGTTTGAAGAGCTAATTGAATTCTTTCCACTAGACTAAGATATATGTACAAGCAATTGCAAGTGTTGCTGTAACACAATGGTAAAGCTTGGAATGAAACAAAAATCGTACGTGACTTTATTTTATTTTATTTTATTTTATTTTATTTACTTATTTATTGGGGCTTTCTTTCCTTTTATTTTATTGAATTGTATAAGTTACATCAAATTTAAGGGAATGATTGCGAACAGACACTTTGCCCAGTTTACAGACCACTTTATTTTTATAAAACCACCACTAATACCCTTTTCAAAATTACCAATAATGCCTTTTTCAAAATTGCTCAATTCAAATAGCTCTTCGCTCATCACATGCTTATCTGGAACGAACAAAATTGCTCATTACACAAACCGAAATGCTGTTGTGCTTAATATCTGAGATGCTGATAATAGATTTCGAATGGAATTAATATATGAGATCCAAAAGATATGAGAAGTAATATTACTGGAAGGAGAAAATGTAGGGATATAAATAGATCTGGTAGGAGACAATATGGTCCCTCTTGGGGAGCGTAATTTTCACAGTGATATGTGATATAACATATGCTTTTGATTTAAAAAACATGATCTTTGTTTCCTTTAATTTTAAGATTGTAACGTGTTTGGTTTTTGAGGGGATTCTGTCCTAAATTTCTTTTGCTTTTTATGGTGACCTGGACTCCCACACCGCCTCATAAGTGGGGAGGTCAGGCACCAAACAGGGGGTATACAAGGCTGACCCACACCTTGCATACCAGGTTAAGCGAGTTAGCCTTCAGTCCTCGATCCCTCGCCACTTTGGGGGAGAGGAACGCACTTCCCACTCAGCCAACCCCCTCGGGGTCATTCTGTCCTAAATTCAGTTATATGAAAGCTCCTAAAAATTATGTGTTAATACTTAGGCCTCATATTTTGTTTTGCTTTAGGCCTCATTTATGCTTGAACCAGCCCTGGCAACAGCCGACTTCGAGTTGGCCGTCGAGAGCCCGCAAGTGGCATCCAGAGATGGGTATGACTCATGAGATGTTGACTGAGCAACAACAGCCGCAACAGCAATGTATGTGTGCCGATGCTCCTGGGCCTCCTGTAACGCTTTATATAGATCCTTAATGCAGTCTACGACCCCCCCATCATCGATGCTTGATCATCCTATATGAAAAAATCCGTAATGCAGTCTACGACCCCCCCCCATCATCGATGCTTGATCATCATATAGGAAAAAATAACCATAACAATTTCATTATGTTTATTATCTTAGATAAAACAGATGCCATGCACAAGATGTATTTACCTTTTTGACATATATGGGAGGCAGTAACGATCGTAGAACTGTTAGCTGCTCGTTAATCTGTTTCCTCCGGTTGCGTTTCGCCGTATTGTAGGACATCTTCCACTGGTGGTCATGGTCGGCAGACTCCGCCGAGGCGGGGAACTTCAGCTTCTGTCGGGCCAAGGAGACCTTGTTTTCGTCTGTCTCACGAAGGCAGGCTCGTCGAAGGGCGTGAAGGGGATCATGTTGGTGCTTGCAAACTCGGCGTCTTCGAAGAATTCGGATAAAGGGTCTGACATTTGGGTTTGAAGAGCAAATTGAATTCTTTCCACTAGACCAAGATTTATAAACAAGCAATTGCAAGTGTCGCTGTAACACAATGGTAAAGCTTGGAATGAAACACAAATCGTACATGAATTTATTTTATTTTATTTTATTTTATTTTATTTTATTTACTTATTTAGGTTTTTCTTTCTTTTTATTTTATTGAATTGTATAAGTTACATCAAATTTAAGGGAATGCTATGCGAACAGACATTTTGCACAGTTTACAAACCACTTTATTGTTATAAAACCACCACTAATACACTTTTCAAAATTACCAATAATGCCTTTTTAAAAATTGCTCAATTTAAATAACTCTTCGCTCATCACAGGCTTATTTGGAACGAACAAAATTGCTCATTACACAAACCGAAATGCTGTTGGGCTTAATATCTGAGATGCTGATAATAGATTTCGAATGGAATTAATATATGAGATCCAAAAGATATGAAAAGTAATATTACTGGAAGGAGAAAATGTAGGGATATAAATAGATCTGGTAGGAGGCAATATGGTCCCTCTTGGGGAGCGTAATTTTCACAGTGATATGTGATATAATATATGCGTTTGATTTAAAAAAACATGATCTTTGTTTCCTTCACTTTTAAGATTGTAACGTGTTTGGTTTGTGAGGGGATTCTGTCCTAAATTGTTTTTGCTTTTATTAGTGCCCCAGACTCCCACACCGCCTCACAAGTGGGGCGGTCAGGCACCAAACAGGGGGTATGCAAAGCTGACCCACACATTGCATACCAGGTTAAGCAAGTTAGCCATCGGTCCTCGATCCCTCGCCACTTGGGGGGGAGAGGAACGCACTTCCCACTCAGCCAACCCCCTCGGGGTCATTCTGTCCTAAATTCAGTTATATGAAAGCTCCTAAAAATTATGTGTTAATACTTAGGCCTCATAATTTGTTTTGCTTTAGGCCTCAATTATGCGTGAACAGGCCCTGACAACAGCCGACTTCGAGTTAGCCACCGGGGGCCCGCATGTGGCATCCAGAGATGGGTATGACTCATGAGATGTTGACGGAGCAACAGCAGCTGCAGCAGCAATGTATGTGTGCCGCAACTGTCAGCTGCTCATTAATCTGTTTCATCCGGTTGCGCTTCACCGTGTTGTAGGACATATTTCGCTGGCGGTCATGGTCGGCAGACTCGGCCAAGGCGGCGAACTTCAGCTTCTGTCGGGCCAAGGAGGCCTTGTTTTTGTCTGTCTCGTGAGGCCTAAGTGGTCGTTGTCCTTCGGGGCGAAGGCAAGCTCGTCGAAGGGCGTGAAGGGGATCATAATGCCCTTGCTTGCTTCCTAGGTCTCCAACATGCTAAAGAGGTTCTCCGGCGATGCGGCGCTGGTCAAGTTGGTGCTTGTGAACTCGACGTCTTCGAAGAATTCGGATAAAGGGTCTGCCATTTGGGTTTGAAGAGCAAATTGGATTCTTTCGACTAGACTAAGATATATGAACAAGCAATTGCCAGTGTCGCTGTAACACATTGGTAAAGCTTGGAATGAAACACAAATCGTACGTGACTTTATTTAATTTAATTTACTTTTATTTACTTTTTTATTGGGGTTTTCTTTCTTTTTATTTTATTGAATTGTATAAGTTACATCAAATTTAAGGGAATGCTTGCGAACAGACACTTTGCATAGTTTACATACCACTTTATTTTTATAAAACCACCACTAATACCCTTTTCAAAATTACCAATAATACCTTTTTCAAAATTGCTCAATTCAAATAGCTCTTCGCTCACACAGGCTTATCTGGAACGAACAAAATTGCTCATTACACAAACCGAAATGCTGTTGGGCTTAATATCTGAGATGCTGATAATAGATTTCGAATGGAATTACTATATGAGATCCAAAAGATATGAGAAGTAATATTACTGGAAGGAGAAAATGTAGGGATATAAATAGATCTGGTAGGAGGCAATATGGTCCCTCTTGGGTAGCGTAATTTTCACAGTGATATGTGATATAATATATGCTTTTGATTTAAAAAAACATGATCTTTGTTTCCTTTAATTTTAAGATTGTAACGTGTTTGGTTTTTAAGGGGATTCTGTCCTCAAATTTTTTTTGCTTTTTATGGTGACCTGGACTCCCACACCGCCACACAACTGGGGCGGTCAGGCACCAAACAGGGGGTATACAAGGCTGGCCCACACCTTGCATACCAGGTTAAGCGAGTTAGCCTTCGGTCCTCGATCCCTCGCCACTTGGGGGGAGAGGAACGCACTTCCCAGTTAGCCAACCCCCTAGGGGTCATTCTGTCCTAAATTCAGTTATATGAAAGCTCCTAAAAATTATGTGTTAATACTTAGGCCACATATTTTGTTTTGCTTTAGGCCTCATTTATGCTTGAACCGGCCCTGGCAACAGTCGACTTCGAGTTCGCCGCCGGGAGCCTGCAAGTGGCATCCAGAGATGGGTATGACTCATGAGATATTGACTGAGCAACAACAGCCGCAACAGCAATGTATGTGTGCCGCTGCTCCTGGGCCTCCTGCAACGCTTTATGTAGATCCTTAATGTAGTGTACGACCACCCCATCATCATAGGAAAAAATAACCGATTATCTTTGATAAAATTGTATTTACCTTTTGGAAGAAGGGAGGCAATAACTCTCAGCTGCTCGTTAGCATTCTCCACTGGCGGTCATGGTCAGCAGACTCGGCCGAGGCGGCGAACTTCAGCTTCTGTCGGGCCAAGGAGGCCTTGTTTTTTGCTGTCTCATGAGGCCTAACATGGTCGTTGCCCTTCGGGGCGAAGGCAGGCTCGTCGAAGGGCGTGAAGGGGATCTTGATGCCCTTGCTTGCTTCCTAGGTCTCCAACATGCTAAAGAGGTTCTCCGGCGAAGCGGCTCTGGTCAAGTGGGTGCTTCGAAGAATTCGGGTGACTAAGATATTTAAACAAGCAATTGCAAGTGTCGTTGTAACACAATGGTAAAGCTTGGAATGAAACACAAATCGTGCATGACTTTATTTTATTTTATTTACTTATTTATTGGGATTTTCTTTCTTTTTATTTTATTGAATTGTATAAGTTACATCCAATTTAAGGCTTACTATGCGCACATAAATTTTGGTTTACAGATCACTTTATACACTTTTCAAAAATAGATCTGGTAGGAGGCAATATCATCCCTCTTGGGGAGCGTAATTTTCACAGTGATATGTGATATAATATATGCTTTTGATTTAAAAAACAGGATCTTTGTTTCCTTTAATTTTAAGATTGTAACGTGTTTAGTTTGTGAGGGGATTATGTTCGAGATTTTTTTTTGCTTTTTTGGTTACCTGGACTTCCACACCGACTCACAAGTGGGGCGGTCAGGCACCAAACAGGGGGTATGCAGGGCAGTTAGCCATCGATCCTCGGGGTTATTCTGTCCTAAATTCAGTTATATGAAAGCTCCTAAAATTTATGTGTTAATACTTAGGCCTCATATTTTGTTTTGTTTTAGGCCTCATATAACCGGGAGCCCGCCAGTGCAATGTATGTGTGCAGCTGCTCCTGGGCCTCCTACAACGCTTTATGTAGATCCTTAATATAGTCTACAACCCCCCATCATCGATGCTTGATCCTCCTAAAGGAAAAAATAACCATAACAGCAATGTATGTGTGTCGCTGCTCCTGGGCCTCCTGCAATGCTTTATGTAGATCCTTAATGTAGTTTACGACCCCCCCCCCCCCATCATCGATGCTTGATCATCCTATAGGAAAAAAATAACCATGACAATTTCGTTATGTTTATTATCTTTGATAAAACAGACGCCATGAACAAGATGTATTTACCTTTTTGACATAGATGGGAGGCAGTTACGATCGTAGAACTCTCAGCTGCTCATTAGTCTGTTTCCTCCGGTTGCGCTTCGCCGTGTTGTAGGACATTCTCCACTGGCGGTCATGGTCGGCAGACTCGGCCGAGGCGGCGAACTTCAGCTTCTGTCGGGCCAAGGAGGCCTTGTTTTTGGCTGTCTCATGAGGCCTAACGTGGTCGTTGCCCTTCGGGGCGAAGGCAGGCTCGTCGAAGGGCGTGAAGGGGATCTTGATGCCCTTGCTTGCTTCCTAGGTCTCCAACATGCTAAAGAGGTTCTCCGACGATGCGGCTCTTGTCAAGTGGGTGCTTGCGAACTCGGCGTCTTCGAAGAATTCGGATAAAGGGTCCGCCATTTGGGTTTGAAGAGCAAATTGAATTCTTTCCACTAGACTAAGATATATAAACAAGCAATTGCAAGTGTCGTTGTAACACAATGGTAAACCTTGGAATGAAACACAAATCGTGCATGACTTTATTTTATTTTATTTTATTTTATTTTATTTACTTATTTTTTGTGTTTTTCTTTCTTTTTATTTTATTAAATTGTATAAGTTACATCCAATTTAATGGATTACTATGTGAACAGACATTTTGCTCAGTTTACAGACCACTTTATTTTTATAAAACCACCACTAATACACTTTTCAAAATTACCAACAATGCCTTTTTCAAAACTGCTCAATTCACATAGCTCTTCGCTCATCACATGCTTACCTGGAACCAACAAAATTGCTCATTACATAAACTGAAATGCCGTTGGGCTTAATACCTGAGATGCAGATAATAGATTTCGAATGGAATTAATATTTGAGATCCAAAAGATACGAGAAGTAATATTACTGGAAGGAGAAAATGTTGGGATATAAATAGATCTGGTAGGAGGCAATATCATCCCTCTTGGGGAGCGTAATTTTCACAGTGATATGTGATATAATATATGCTTTTGATTTAAAAAACAGGATCTTTATTTCCTTTAATTTTAAGATTGTAACGTGTTTGGTTTGTGAGGGGATTATGACCGAGATTTTTTTTTGTTTTTTTGGTTACCTGGACTTCCATACCGACTCACAAGTGGGGCGGTCAGGCACCAAACAGGGGGTATGCAAGGCTGACCCACACCTTGCATACCAGGTTAAGCGAGTTAGCCATCGGTCCTCAATCCCTCGCCACTTGCGGGAGAGGAACGCACTTTCCACTCAGCCAACCCCCTCGGGGTCATTCTGTCCTAAATTCAGTTATATGAAAGCTCCTAAAAATTATGTGTTAATACTTAGGCCTCATATTTTGTTTTGTTTTAGGCCTCATTTATGCTTGAACCGGCCCTGACAACAGCCGACTTCGAGTTGGTCGCCGGGAGCCCGCAAGTGGCATCCAGAGATGGGTATGACTCATGAGATGTTGACAGAGCGACAGAAGCCGCAGCAGCAATGTATGTGTGCCGCTGCTCCTGGGCCTCCTGCAACGCTTTATGTAGATCCTTAATGTAGTCTACAACCCCCCATCATCGATGATTGATCCTCTTATAGGAAAAAATAACCATAACAATTTCGTTATGTTTTTTATCTTTGATAAAACAGACGCCATGCTCAAGATATATTTACCTTTTTGACATAGATGGGAGGCAGTAACGATCGTAGAACTGTCAGCTGCTCATTAATTTGTTTCCTCTGGTTGCCCTTCGCCGTGTTGTAGGACATCTTCCGCTAGCGGACATGGTCGGCAGACTCGGCCGAGGCGGTGAACTTCAGCTTCTGTCGGGCCAAGGAGGACTTGTTTTCGTCAGTCTCGTGAGGCCTAACGTGGTCGTTGTCCTTCGGGGTGAAGGCAGGCTCGTCGAAGGGCGTGAAGGGGATCTTGATGCCCTTGCTTGCTTCCTAGGTCTCCAACAAGCTAAAGAGGTTCTCCGGCGATGCGGCTCTGGTCATGTTGGTGCTTGCAAACTCGGCGTCTTCGAAGAATTCGGATAAAGGGTCTGCCATTTGGGTTTGAAGAGAAAATTGAATTATTTCCACTAGACTAAGATATATGTACAAGCAATTGCAAGTGTCTCTGTAACACAATGGTGAAGCTTGGAATGAAACATAAATCGTACTTGACTTTAATTTATTTTATTTTATTTTATTTTATTTTATTTACTTATTAATTGGGTTTTTCTTTCTTTTTATTTTATTGAATTGTATAAGTTACATCTAATTAAAGGGAATGCTTGCGAACAGACATTTTGCTCAGTTTACAGACCACTTTATTTTAATAAAACCACCACTAATACACTTTTCAAAATTACCAATAATGCTTCTTCAAAATTGCTCAATTCACATAGCTCTTCGCTCATCACATGCTTACCTGGAACCAACAAAATTTCTCATTACACAAACCGAAATGCTGTTGGGCTTAATATCTGAGATGCTGATAATTGATTTCGAATGGAATTAATATCTGAGAACTAAAAGATATGAGAAGTAATATTACTGGAAGGAGAAAATGTAGGGATATAATTAGATCTGGTAGGAGGCAATATCATCCCTCTTGGGGAGCGTAATTTTCACAGTGATATGTGATGAAATATATGTTTTTTATTTAAAAAATATGATCTTTGTTTCCTTTAATTTTAAGATTGTAACGTTGTAGGTTTGTGAGGGGATTATGTCCTAAATTTTTTTTAGCTTTTTTGGTGACCTGGACTTCCACACCGCCTCACAAGTGGGGCGGTTAGGCACCAAACAATGGGTATGCAAGGCTGACGCACACCTTGCATACCAGATTAAGCTAGTTAGCCATCGGTCCTCGATCCCTCGCCACTTGGGGGAAGAGGAACACACCTCCCACTCAGCCAATCCCCTCGGGGTCATTCTGTCCTAAATTCAGTTATATGAAAGCTCCTAAAAATTATGTGTTAATACTTAGGCCTCATATTTTGTTTTGCTTTAGGGCTTATTTATGCTTGAAACGGCCCTGACAACAACCGACTTCGAGTTGGCCGCCGGGAGCCTGCAAGTGGCATCCAGAAATGTGTATGACTCATGAGATGTTGACGGAGCAACAGCAGCCGCAGCAGCCATGTATGTGTGCCGCTGCTCCTGGGCCTCCTGCAATACTTTATGTAAATCCTTAATGTAGTCTACAACCCCCCCCATCATCGATGCTTAATCCTCCTATATGAAAAAATAACCATAACAATTTCGTTATGTTTATTATCTTTGATAAAACAGACGCCAGGCTCAAGATGTATTTACCTTTGTGACATAGATGGGAGGCAGTAACGATCGTAGAACTGTCAGCTGCTCGTTAATCTGTTTCCTCTGGTTGCGCTTCGTCGTGTTGTAGGACATCTTCCGCTAGCGGTCATGGTCGGCAAACTTGGCCGAGGCGGCGAACTTCAGCTTCTGTCGGGCCATGGAGGCCTTGTTTTCGTCTTTCTCGTGAGACCTAACGTGGTCGTTATCCTTCAGGGCGAAGGCAGGCTCGTCGAAGGGTGGAAAGGGATCATGATGCCCTTGCGAACTCGGCGTCTTCGAAGAATTCGGATAAAGGGTCTGCCATTTGGGTTTGAAGAGCAAATTGAATTCTTTCCACTAGACTAAGATATATAAACAAGCAATTACAAGTGTCGCTGTAACACAATGATAAAGCTTGGAATGAAACACAGATCATACATGACTTTATTTGATTTGATTTGATTTGATTTGATTTGATTTTATTTTATTTACTTATTTAGGTTTTTCTTTCTTTTTATTTTATTGAATTGTATAAGTTACATCAAATTTAAGGGAATGCTATGCGAACAGACATTTTGCACAGTTTACAGACCACTTTATTTTTATAAAACCACCACTAATACACTTTTCAAAATTACCAATAATGCCTTTTCAAAATTGCTCAATTCACATAGCTCTTTGCTCATCACATGCTTACCTGGAACCAACAAAATTGCTCATTACACAAACTGAAATGCAGTTCGGCTTAATATCTAAGATGCTGATAAGAGATTTCGAATGGAATTAATATCTGAGATTCAAAAGATCTGAGAAGTAATATTACTGGTAGGAGAAAATGTAGGGATATAAATAGATCTGGTGGGAGGAAATATCATCCCTCTTGGGGAGCGTAATTTTCACAGTGATATGTGATCTTTGCTTTTGATTTAAAAAAACATGATCTTTGCTTCATTTAATTTTAAGATTGTAACGTGTTTGGTTTGTGAGGGGATTCTGTCCAAATTTTTTTTTGCTTTTTTTGGTGACCCGGACTCCCACACCGTCTCACAAGTGGGGCGGTCAGGCACCAAAGAGGGGGTATGCAAAGCTGACCCACAACTTGCATACCAGGTTAAGCGAGTTAGCCATCGGTCCTCGATCCCTCGCCACTTGGGGGGGAGCGGAACGCACTTCCCACTCAGCCAACCCCCTCGGGGTCATTTGTCATGTGTTAATACTTAGGCAATGTTGACGGAGCACCTATGTAGATCCTTAATAGGTCTACAACCACCCCATTAACCATAATAATTTCGGATAAAACAGAGGCAATCGCTTCACCGTGTTGTCACATATTTCGCTGGCAGCAAGGTCGGCAGACTCGGAGGCGGTGAACTTTAGCGGGCCAAGGAGGCCATTCTGTCCCGTGAGGCCTTCGTTGTCCTTCGGGGTCATGATGCCCATGATTGCTTCCTAGGTCTCCAACATGCTAAAGAGGTTCTCCGGCAATGCGGCGTTGGTCAAGTTGGTTCTTGCGAACTCGGCGTCTTCGAAGAATTAGGATAAAGGGTCTGCCATTTGGGTTTGAAGAGCAAATTGAATTCTTTCCACTAGACTAAGATATATAAACAAGCAATTGCAAGTGTCGCTGTAACACAATGGTAAAGCTTGGAATGAAACACAAATCGTACATGACTTTATTTGATTTGATTTGATTTTATTTTATTTTATTTTATTTTATTTACTTATTTAGGTTTTTCTTTCTTTTTATTTTATTGAATTGTATAAGTTACATCAAATTTAAGGGAATGCTATGCCAACAGACATTTTGCACAGTTTACAGACAACTTTATTTTTATAAAACCACCGCTAATACACTTTTCAAAATTACCAATAATGCCTTTTTCAAAATTGCTCAATTCACATAGCTCTTTGCTCATCACATGCTTACATGGAACCAACAAAATTGCTCATTACACAAACCGAAATGCAGTACGGCTTAATATCTAAGATGATGATAATAGATTTCGAATGGAATTAATATCTGAGATCCAAAAGATCTGAAAAGTAATATTACTGGTAGGAGAAAATGTATGGATATAAATAGATCTGGTGGGAGGAAATATCATCGCTCTTAGGGAGCATAATTTTCACAGTGATATGTGATGTAATATATGCTTTTGATTAAAAAAACATGATCTTTGCTTCCTTTAATTTTAAGATTGTAGCGTGTTTGGTTTGTGAGGGGATTCTGTCCAAATTTTTTTTGCTTTTTTTGGTGACCCGGACTCCCACACCGTCTCACAAGTGGGGCGGTCAGGCACCAAACAGGGGGTATGCAAAGCTGACCCATACCTTGCATACAAGGTTAAGCGAGTTAGCCATCGGTCCTCGATCCCTCGCCACTTGGGGGGAGCGGACCGCACTTCCCACTCAGCCAACCCCCTCAGGGTCATTCTGTCCTAAATTCAGTTATATGAAAGCTCCTAAAAATTATGTGTTAATACCTAGGCCTCATATTTTGTTTTGCTTTAGGCCTTATTTATGCTTGAACCGGCCCTGGCAACAGCCGACTTCGAGTTGGCCGCCAGGAGCCTGCAAGTGGCATCCAGAGATGGGTATGACTCATGAGATGTTGACGGAGCAACAGCAGCCGCAACAGCAATGTAGGTGTGCAGCTGCTCGTGGGCCTCCTGCAACGCTTTATGTAGATCCTTAATGTAGTTTATAACCCCCCCCCCCATCATCGATGCTTGATCCTCATATAAGGAAAAAATAACCATAACAATTTCGTTATGTTTATTATCTTTGATAAAACAGAGGCAATCCTCAAGATGTATTTACCTTTTTGACATAGATGGGAGGCAGTAATGATCGTAGAACTGTCAGCTGCTCGTTAATCTGTTTCATCCGGTTGTGCTTCACCGTGTTGTAGGACATATTTTGCTGGCACTCATGGTAGGCAGACTCGGCCGAGGCGGCGAACTTTAGCTTCTATCGGGCCAAGGAGGCCATGTTTTCATCTGTTCCGTGAAGCCTAACGTGGTCGCTGTCCTTTGGGGCGAAGGCAGGCTCGTCGAAGGGCATGAAGGGGATCATGATGCCCTTGCTTGCTTCCTAGGTCTCCAACATGCTAAAGAGGTTCTCCGGCAATGCGACGCTGGTCAAGTTGGTTCTTGCGAACTCAGCGTCTTCGAAGAATTCGGATAAAGGGTCTGCCATTTGGGTTTGAAGAGCAAATTGAATTCTTTCCACTAGACTAAGATATATAAACAAGCAATTGCAAGTGTCGCTGTAACACAATGGTAAAGCTTGGAATGAAACACAAATCGTACATGACTTTATTTTATTTTATTTTATTTTATTTACTTATTTATTGGGTTTTTCTTTCTTTTTATTTTATTGAATTGTATAAGTTACTTCAAATTTAAGAATTTAAGGGATTGCTATGCGAACAGACATTTTGCTCAGTTTACAGACCACTTTATTTTTATAAAACCACCACTAATACACTTTTCAAAATTACCAATAATGTCATTTTCAAAATTGTTCAATTCACATAGCTCTTCGCTCATCACATGCTTATCAGGAACCGACAAAATTGCTCATTACACAAACCGAAATGTTGTTTGTCTTAATATCTGAGATGCTGATAATAGATTTCGAATGGAATTAATATCTGAGATCCAAAAGATATAAGAAGTAATATTACTGGAAGGAGAAAATGTAGGGATATAAATAGATCTGGTAGGAGGCAATATGATCCCTCTTGGGGAGCGTAATTTTCACAGTGATATGTGATGTAATATATGCTTTTGATTTAAAAAACATGATCTTTGTTTCCTTTAATTTTAAGATTGTAACGTGGTTGGTTTTTGAGGGGATTCTGTCCTAACTTTTTTTGCTTTTTTGGTGACCTGGACTCCCATACCGCCTCACAAGTGGGGCGGTCAGGCACCAAACAGGGGGTATGCAAGGCTGACCCACACCTTGCATACCAGGTTAAGCGAGTTAGCCATCGGTCCTCAATCCCTCGCCACTTGGGGGGAGAGGAACGCACTTCCCACTCAGCCAACCCCCTTGGGGTCATTCTGTCCTAAATTCAGTTATATGAAAGTTCCAAAAAATTATGTGTTAATACTTAGGCCTCATAATTTGTTTTTCTTTAGGCCTCATTTATGCTTGAACCGGCCCTGGCAACTGCCGACTTCGAGTTGTCCACCGGGAGCTCGCAAGTGGCATCCAGAGATGTGTATGACTCATGAGATGTTGACGGAGCAACATCAGCCGCAGCATCAATGTATGTGTGCCGCTGCTCCTGGGCCTCCTGCAACGCTTTATGTAGATCCTTAATGTAGTCTACAACCCCCCATCATCGATGCTTGATCCTCCTATAGGAAAATATAACCATAACAATTTCGTTATGTTTATTATCTTTGATAAAACAGACGCCATGCTCAAGATGTATCTACCTTTTTGACATAGATGGAAGGTAGTAACGATCGTAGAACTGTCAGCTACTCGTTAATCTGTTTCATCCGGTTGCGCTTTGCCGTGTTGTAGGACATCTTACGCTGGCGGTCATGGTCGGCAGACTCGACAGAGGCGGCGAACTTCAGCTTCTGTCGGGCCAAGGAGGCCTTGTTTTCGTCTGTCTCGTAAAAGGCCTAACGTGGTCGTTGTCCTTCGGGGCGAAGGCATGCTTGTCGAAGGGCGTGAAGGCTTTAATATAGAATTTAAAACAAAAATAAAAATTACATCAAATAAATGATTTTTGTCTTGAAACTTCTTTGTTGTAGCCTTGAATCTTAAGTCTTGTCTTAATTCTTTGAATGCTTCATTCATTTAGTCGATGGCCATGGTTGACTTTACTTAGCTGTGATCTTCTATTTGACTTCTTCTTCATATATCTGCACTCATTGATCATTAGCACACAGTATGTTTGCTCACTACAGGAAAAAAGGGGCTTTACTGACGGCAATTACCGTCAATAAAAGTACAAATGCCGTCAGGGAAAATCTTCACTGACGGCAGACGCCACAAAAGCTCCGCCAGCGAATTTAGGTAAGTAACACATTTACTGACGGCTCCGACAGTAAAAGTCGCTAACGGCTTCAGTTACCGTCAAGGATAGTACAACTTTTACTAACGGAACCTCAATACAACAAAAACTTTTGCTGACGGTATCGTTAGCAATAATTAAATTTTTATAACATATAAATAAATAACACCGACGATTCGTCAGTGAAGAGAAGACTTGTACTGACAGATCCGTCATTAATATTTAAATTTTTAAAAAGTAAATACGTAACGCTGACGGCACGTAAGCAAAACCTGAAGTATAGCTGACGGAACCGTCACCTATATTTTAATTATTACTGATGGGCCGTCAGTAATAATTTAACATTGTAAAAATATATATTTTATATACTGACGTTACCGTCAGTGAAATGAAAAATAAAAAAATAAATTCAAAATACAGTAATACTATTCAAAAGTAAAAATACATTTTTTACAAAATAAAAGTCAACGAAATAAAAAATTAACAAATTAAAATTAAAATTCAAAATACAGTAATATTATTTAAAAGTAAAAATTCATTTTTTACAAACGAAAAACCAACGAGAAAGAATGAGGCTCAGATATGCCTATTGTAATCACTTGACAAAAAATGGCTACAAGATGGTTGCCTACCCATATATGTCTGTTGTGTGTCTGTGTCTGTGTGTAGTATAATGTGTGTGTGATGTATGTGTAGTCTGTGTGTACTAACGTGTGTGTGCGATGTATGTGTAGTTTTTGTGTGTACTATCTGTGTGTAGTCTGTGTGTGTAGTCTGTATGTGTAGTTAGTGTGTATGTGCATGTGTTTGTAGTCACTGTGTGTGGGTATATATGTGTAGTCAGTGTGTGTGTGTGTCTGTGTCTGTGTCTGTCTCTGTGTGTAGTTTGTGTGTCTGTGTCTGTAGGTGTTCAGAAAGGCCAAGTATAGGAAATATCTCTGGAAATTTTAGACTGTGAGGGATACACTAATAGTACAGAATGTGTGGAAAACAAGCATGACAGGAAATTATGAAGGCTAAGATAAAATGCAATCAAAAATGTGTAGTTTGTATATGTAGTCTGTGTTTGTAGTCTGTGTTTGCAGGTCATCCAAACTCACCACGCCATATTTGTCAAAAATAAGATGTACACTGTCTAGGCATCATCATCTCCTTTACAGAGACCCATACACAAAAACAGAAACACAATATTGTAACACACACACACACACACACCAGACTACTACAGACACATACAAACTACATAGATACAGTCACAGTCATACACAATGACTACACATACAGACTACCCACATCCACACAGACCACTCATACAGACTACCCAAACATATCACACGCACATCAGACTGCCACAGATACATAATCGCACAGACACACACACTAACTACACATACAGACTACCCACACCCACACAGACCACACACAGACTACACAAACACAGCACACACATCAGACTACCACAGACACAGATATAGACACTGATATACACACAGAGACTACACATATAGACTACCCACATCCACACAGACCACACACCCACACAGACTACAAAAACAACACAACACATCAGACTACCACAGACATAGAAACAATCACCGTCAGTCTCACACACTGACTAAACATACATACTGCCCCTACCCCCCCACAGACCACACTTACAGACCACACAAAATCCTAACATGATGTGCAATCAATTAGCAGTCTAAAAGGTGAAGATGAGAAGAACTTCACCATCAAACCCTCTACAAGAGACTGACATCCATGAGAAAAAACTCAATGGCAACAACTAGCAGCAAAGGGTGGGGAGCTCATAAACCCACATGCAAAGATGTCAACACTTTCTTCTTCTCATACATCCAGTTCATAGTTCTCACCACACACAACTGTATTTTTTACTGATACCACAAACACCAATCAAGATTAGAAACAAGTTTGAGAAATATCATATGCCCAGTTGCATAAAGAGAAGAGCACTAATGAACATCCCACAAACACTCACAAGAATCACAACATCATGCTTTTAATGAACCAACCAACTCCCCACCCAACTCAACCATTTTTGGATAGCCAAGCTTGCATTTTGCCAACAACCAACCACTTTAGCATTGCTCTCACACACACAAATGTGAACAGGAAACGATTAATAGAATGTCACGCCCCGCTTCCCATTCTACTTCAGAGCGAGAACGCGAGCGGGTCCGTGGTGTGCTTAAAATAAGGAGGATTACTTTTTTTCTTTTCTTTCTCCATCCTTGGTTTAAACACACTAAGCGTCTATGGAAAACCTGCATGTCTTTGCATGCGGATTTAAGAAACAGCTCAAACGACATTATTACATATCAAGTGTACATGAATTAAGATACATCAAGGGCCTAGCATGGCCAATACAACAAATTACATTATTCAAATAGAAAGTGCCGATGCGAAGGTAAATAAATTGCCTTAGTCTTCTGTGGGCTGGAACTCCACGTAATCCTCGAGCGCTGGCTCGACCTCTGTAGTAAGATCCTCTGTAAACTCACTCTCAAGTCCTGACGAACATTTCATACAACAACAAAATGAAATAATCGTCAGCGAGGGTTACTTCCGCAAGTATATTCCCATAGTAAATGAAAAGGTAAAACATACGTATAAGAGAGGCATGAGTTAAAGCATATCTTGAGTATGAGAATGGTATGTTAAAACGTGGTAGGAAATGTTATACTAACATGGCATAGCATGGTAGAAGTATCGTATGAACATTTAACGAGTTTAATTCGTAAAAACTACCTCATATATGAAAGTGACATAGGGAAAAGCATGGTGAGATATATAGGGTCTGAAACGATATTAGCTAGTAGTTAAAACTTTTAATAGCATTAGCAATAAAAAAACAGTAGTTTGCAATCGATAGCAGTTAAACGATTGATATCAATTTGCAACATGTAGCAGTTTAATCATTTGATATCGATTTGCAACCTGTAATAAGAAGACTGTACAAGATGTTTAAGCAATATTTGGTAACCAACTATCCTAGTGCTAAGTCCAAGTCCGAAGATACAATATGTGACTAAAACCTGCCCCATCATCGGGAGCTACCGGCAGTGCTACTCACCGACCCTTTTTAGGTGTCGTTCAAGTACTTTCCTCCACTTAGAGTATGTGCGAGGTAAAGTTGTCGAGCAAACCCAGTCATTCATGCATCCTCTGTGACTATAGACTACCCCAATTACATAGGTCAAGTCAAGTGCTTGGTCTAAGTACGTGCACAAACTATTCCATGTTCAATCATATGAATTACAGTAGTCGTTCAGTCTATTTTGTTCAATTTGCATCATATTTGATGCGTAAGGAATCTCAAGGGTCCATACAATAATATCACCAACTTTCACAATTTTACGATTCAGTTTAACAATTTTACGAAGCGTTGAAACGTGTAACTATATTAAGAAAAGGAGCACAGAAATGATTTAAACTAGCAAATGAGTATAAATAAGCTTAGAATAATTTTC
Organism: Scilla litardierei; assembly: GCA_030789695.1. Classification (NCBI taxonomy): domain Eukaryota; kingdom Viridiplantae; phylum Streptophyta; class Magnoliopsida; order Asparagales; family Asparagaceae; genus Scilla; species Scilla litardierei. Next base: position 25,204,787 of record CM061142.1, read on the forward strand.
TAAGGCTAGTAGGTATTTTTCAAGATTTTAAAATAATTAATAGGAATTTAAAAAGGCCAAAGCCCAATTTTTAAATTAAGATTTAATTTTAACGATATATAATCAAAGAATTATTGGGGACAAACTATACGTCGGAATTCATCAACAAGGGGTCAAAGTGACCGGCTCGTTTAGTACTACGACATATATTTTTCTCGTACGTCAGTGTTGGTGAAAATTTTACCATATACATTTTTAAATGATAACCCCTTAATTGGGTTTTATCTTCAAAAATTTACTGCAGAAAATAAACTTGCCTTTTGACGATGAAACTAGCTCCAATGCGTCTGTTTCGTCGAACCGGATTTTCTGGCTCTTCCCTTGTATTTTTTCTGACATCTACACAATTTATTATCAATTTACTACGATTAATATCATATAATATAATAAAATAAATACTCATATATACTTAAATACGTATAATACATATTATACCATATATTCCCCCGTATATTCTTTTTGTGTTTCATGTTCACGTGTGGGGGGGGCTGGGGCTCTTCGACGTCGTCGTCGGCGACTGAGGGCGGTGGCGGGGGCAGTGACCGATGGAGGGGAGGAGAGCGACGCCGTGGAGCTGGCGGGGCCGTCGACAGGCGCTGGCAGCAGCGTGAACAACGATAGCTCGAGCTGCTGCTGCTTGCGGGTGTTTGAGGCATCGCCGACGGCGGGCAACGGTGACTGGGTGAGGCAGATGCGGTCAGTCGAACGGCGGTAGGAGTGGCGGCAGTAGGCGGTGAACTGCGGTGGAAAACGGTGAGACACTCCGTGAGGGGGCTTGCGTAGAAATATATTTCTCACTTATCTTTTTAGCCACGACAACAGGCGTATGCATAAAACGAATATATTTTTTATTATTGGTTAGAAAGGTATTGACATTCGATTTGAACTTCAGGTTCAATCGTCAATATAGATATGATTTTTAAACTTTTGAAAATTATAATTAATCGTGTGCCATAATACATAATTATAGTTATGAGTATATGTATATTAAGTGTGTCATCATAGGGGATTCATATGAAGCATGAAAAAAAATCCTAAGTGATGCATGCAAAAAATATAATTATGATCAATTGTGCAATTAATCTTTTGTTATGAAAATGCCTTGATTTATATGACCTACCCATGAAAATTTCGTGGGACTTTAACCAAAATGAAAATTTTCGTAAGGTATCTTGTGGAAATGGAGGCTTCGGGCCGCCCGCGAAATGCACCTGGTCAATCGGGTCATGTTCAGAATAAATTTAAAACTGAACATGAACGAAAATATATTTTATTCATATCTCCAAGCAAGTTTATCCCCAAAAAAACATTTATGTCATTGTCAATCCCCTCATATTTTGTTCCCTGATTTTTCTGAAAAAGTTCTAGAATTTTCCAGAATTTTTCTGGATTTTTCTGTAATTTTCAGTGGGCTTTGGGTAATTTTATAAATTTATTATATATATATATATATATATATATATATATATATATATATATATATATATATATATATATATATACTAGTCATAACCCGTGCCCGTGGGCACGGTGCATTTAAGATTTTTTTCTGCGAAAACTTTGTCCCCCAAAAAATATTTCTACAGCCAAAATTTAAAAGAACAAATTAGCGTAAAAAAATTTAGAGGCACGACCGCCTTCGGCAAAAAACAATAAATTCGGTGCTCCTTCGGCGCAGAACAACAAATTAGCGTATAAAAATTTAGCGGGCGCCTTCGGCGCGGATAGGTTGGTTAGACCTCTGCTTGACGCCCAAAAAACTCAACCCGCCTATTTGACCGCACATTCCCTGTATTTTTTTTGGGTTTCAATTTTTTTGGGGTCAGCCGAAATAAGCTCAGCCGATATAAAGTTCTCTTTTGCATACTTGTAATTTAAGTTGCATATTTTTTGGGTTTCATTTTGTGTGTGTGTTTTTTGGGTCTCATTTTTTTGGTCATTTTTCAATGAAGAGTATTAAATGCCGATGGTGCCAATTTCAAAAAAGAAAAGCTTTTGTATTCTCCCAACAAATTTTCCCCCAACCCAAAAAATTTTCCCCCCAAAACTTGATGTGACATTGCCACATAGGATAAAATTCAAAAACAGCTCTCAATTGTAATATAGATATATATGAGGTTAATGGACCAGTGCTGACAGCGCTGGAAATTTTTCCAGCGCTGTCAGTGTTTTGTGCGACCTAAAATTTTTTTGCAGTAGTTAGATAAACTTGTTAGGAAGCTCTCCACAAATTTTCAGGTCGATCCAACACCGTTTGAACCTCCGTTCATCGATTTCAAAAACGTTGCGCAAAACTGGATCGACCTGAAAATTTGTGGGGAGCTTCCCAACAAGTATATCTACCAACTTCAAAAAAAATTTTAAAATACGGGAGGGAACCCAGATCGCTGACAGCGCTGGCTCTTCTCCATTTTTCACTATATATATACACATATATATATATACTTTCAAAAAATATAAATAATTCGTCATGCGGGCCTGAGGCCGACGGACTGGCCACGGTCTTCAGGCCTCAGGCCGGCAGACTGGCCACAAGCCGATTTTTATTTTTCGTTTTTATAAGGGTATTAGGCTTCTGGCCTAAGTAGCGTGGGGCCCACCCTCTCCCTCCTTATCCTTAGCCCTAACGAGGTTAGGGTTTGGGGGGGGGTCTGTCGTCGCCAGTGGCGGCAGCCAGCTGCTGCCTGTGGCGGTGGTAGGTAGGGGCGTACGAGGGGAGTGGGGGCGTCGTAGCCCCCCGGGCGAGGGCCGGCGATCGCCGACCGTCGGCCCCGGCCAAAAACAATTATTAAATATTTTTTTGTTGAGTCTCCACGTCTCCAGCATCGAAGCCGTGGTTGAGAGCTTCGAACCCATCCCCGACGTTCTCCTCTGTGAGGGCAAAGAAGTCGATCCCAGCATCTACGACGCCGGCTACTGTCAGTGACGAAGCCGGATCAGGCTTCAGGCTGTCCGAAACGGACTTCAGGTCGTCTGAAGTGGATTTCAGATCGGGGATGGCCGCGGTTGGCAGTTTCACAGTGGAATGTTGCCACTCGAGGCTGGAGGTGGCCGATCTAGGCCGTATCCGTTTGTTTAAGGCCATGTCGGGCCAGTTGCGAGGGCGATTCAGGCCATTTCAAACCAGATCTCGATTGGCGATTCAGGCCAGTTCCGACGATCAACGCCTTGATCAAGGCGGCTTCAGGCCATTGGTGGCCTTACGAGACCGATCAAGGTCGATCGTGGTAAAGCTCATGGCGGTTACATGGATTCGTCCTTGTGCTGGAGGTCGGTTGACGGTAATCATGACCGATTTGGTTGTCGACTGGATTCATGATCGATCAAGTTCGATTGAGGTCGAATTTCATGGCGAGTTTAGGCCAAAATCCAACCACGATGTCGAGGGAGTTTGACAGCTTAAGGCTGAGGGATTTGGGGGTTGTGGCTTCAATCCGGCTTCGTCGACGGCTTCAGGCCGTATTCATGGAGATCGTAAAAATTTTGATTTTTATTTTCAAGGCAATACGAAGTTTTTGCACAATTTATGATTAGGTCTCTAGATCCTAAAAATTCATGTTTTTGATCTAAAAATTAGATTTAGAGCATTAAAATGCTTTTGATTTAAAAACAAAATTATATCTAGAAAATCATGATCATGAAGTAAAAAATGGGAATTTTTGCACAAATCTAGAAATACATCTAGATCGCATATGCTATGAAGTCTTTTCGCGCATCAATTCTTTTCTCGAGATGTCGCGAAAAATTCGTCAGAGCTTCGCCACATCTTTTCCTTCTCTACGAGCGTGAGCGTAATCGTGCCGATAACGTGTTGAGAATCAAGTCTATGTCAAAGGCCATATGTTATATATATATATATATATATATATATATATATATATATATATATATATATATATATATATATATATATATATATATATATATATATATATATATATATATATATAGTTCTATTTTTGCGAATAGTTCTGTGGATAGTTCTATTTTTGCGAACTGGAGGCTTTCTTAGGCCGGCTTTTTGTGCACCTCACCGGTTCAGGTCTTCTTTTTTCTTGGTATTGGCCTGGTAGTTCTGGCGTAAGATGACTGCTCCCCAGCCTCTCCCTTACCTGTTCTACTTGCTGGCCCGTGCCCTGATGTAGCCCTTGTTTATATATATACATACACACTCACTTAACTTTCTATATATACATACACACACACACACACACATACATATATACCAGCAAATAACCCATGCACACGTGCACGTGGACTGGGAAAAAATGGTCGGGAAGGGGTGAAGAATAAAAAGTGTGGGTGTGGGTGTGTGGAGGGTCCAGGGGCAAAAATGCAAAACCCGGGGTTGTATGTGCAAAATTCCCCAACTCTTCTCTTATCTCTCAAAATCTCATCACAAAATTCCACATCTCTTCTCTTATCTCTCAAAATCTCATCACTTATCCAATTTCTCTTGTCCAGATTCTCTTATCCAATTTCTCTTGTCCAATTTCTCTTGATAACATCCCTATTTTATAGAATAAATATATTGAAAAGTAACTAAGTATATTAAAATAGGAAGGAAACAAGCTGGGTCAGACAACCACTATACAGACTTGGAAAAGGCTCTTAAAAGCAGTCACCAAGCACTAGGATAGGGGGTCGGACCCAGCAGTACTAACACACACAGAGAGGAGGAAGAAAACAAGCCTAGGGGAAAAGGTGAGGCAAGGCCAACACCTAAAAACCTAGGCCCGAAGCCTCCAATCAACACCCAATCAACGCCCCAAACCAGAGCATACACAACACAAACGTCATCAGTCATCGAAGGGAACTCTGCATGATCCTAAGGCTATGCCAGCAAGGCCGACGAGCATAGCGCTGAATGGACATCGGGACATTGGGGAGGAATGCACTAAGACGCTCCACCTCAGCAATCCATTCGTCCCTCTCGTTAGTACGGTTGAGGTCATTCACGACGGGCTCCTCATCAGTAACGTCATCCAATTCATCGTCCAACGACCCACCAGCATCATTGTCATCAGAGACGCCAGATACTCCACCTGACCCACCCCCGGAGGGGAGAATTTTCCCTCCTCCGGGCCCAACCCAGTTACGCCCACATTGGCGACAACCACCCTCAAACCTACATCATCGATAGTATCTCCCAACGCTCCATTCAGCTTAGGAACAGGTGGACTCACCAACGAGGCAGAAGGAGAAGCCGCAGGCGGGTTCCCAGGGTGCAAGGGGGGATCACCGAATCGGCCGCCAGCACAGCAGTGTCAGGAATACCTCCGGCCAACACAGTGGCAGCAGCCCACGACTCGTCCACCGCCATCAAAACTTCAGCTTCATCATCAGAGTCCAGCGTGTCGTCATCATCAAGTGGCGCACCCTTCCCCTCAACCACAGCAGAAGGAGCACTCCCCATAGTAGACCCGAGAGAGGGGCCTACACACGGAATTGGCTGAGCAGGAGAAAAGGAGGAAGATGAGGGGGGGTCAGAGCTCTCATATGTCGTATGATACCCATTTATATATATATGTAAACAAGGATACAAAAGGTCCTTTACAATTATGGTGGATATTAAAGGTCATTGATACCAAAGGTCTCAAGACCATGTTCATAACATTAATGTTGTTGTAATGGAAACAAAAACGACGCTATTTTTTTGGCGATGTGCATAGAAATTAGGAATGTCCCCAAGAACATTGGCGCCTAAATGTTAAAACTTGGAATTGGTTATATCGTATGAACCTCCATGTCACTTATGTTCTCTTTTCCCTGTCAATTTTTTAATTATGTTCTCTTTTCTTTGTCAATTTGGTTCTGTTGGACATATCATCTGTTTCGCCGACACGGTACATGATGTTGGCACTTGGCAAATTCTTAAAAATACATTGGATGTGTGTTCGACGCGCATATTCAACACATGTACGACATGACACATCTTTATGGCTGAAGTATATGTGACGTATCAACCGAAATCTTGGTATCGACGGCCAGCCAATACGTAACGGCCATAAAAAGCAGGTTAACAAAATTTGACCTATATCGGAGAATATTGGGTATATTCTGATGTATCCCGATATGGTCAGTTACTACAGCAACTTGCAATTTGGTTTAAGTTTAATACAAACCTGGTTAATTAGGGATTAGGATAAAAAATAAACGATAAATATCGGTGCCCCGTAATCATATGGGTAAAAACAGAAAGAAACATCTACGAGGGGAAGAAATAGAAAGAGATGAGAAATATTAGTGTTTCGTCTCAAATTGAAACAAATCAATTAAGTTCTCGCAAGATTCAATTTTCTTTGGCTAATTTAATGTTTTAACCTGATTGGTTTTTTTCCCAATGATCTTTTCTCTTTGTTTCTTCTTCTTCTTCAAAAGAACGGTTGCTGATGTTTCTTCTTCTTCTTCTAATTCTACTGCTATTGTTGTATGCTGCTTCTGCTACTGATGGCTGCTACCAGCTGCTGCTTCTGCTACTTCTTTTGCTGCGCCTACTACTTCTGCTACGTCAGCTGCTTCTACGAGCCAATAATTTTTCAATATTACCTTGTTTTGATATAAATCGAAAAATATCTTCAGGTGTGTTTAGCAAGGCTTCATCTTCATTTCGGGAATAAGCTTTTAGGATCATAATGAGAAGATGGGATCCAACAAAGTAAAATGTAAGTTTTGTGAACATGTTACAAGAGAATGTATTAGCCTCTTCAAGACACATATTGCGCGAAAAAAGAACAAATTATGCTCCTTGCTCAAAAGTCCCTGAAGACATTAGGTTGAAGGTATTTGAGGAGTTAAAAACCACACAAGCATTGAAAGATGTCAAAAACCAAAAATTCAAGCTCAAGCTCTTAGAGATGAAGTTATCATTAGAGATGAGGAGGTTAAGGTGGATTATTCCCATGATACTGGCAATAGAGCTTAAAAGTTCAAAAACACTACGGATAAGCACACGCATGTGCAAGAGATTGAAAAATTGGAGCAATTAAGGATAAAGGAAAGGATGTGCAAACCATTTTTAACGAATATTGAAAGAAGGAAAGAGAAGATGTATGCAAATGGATTGCATGATATATTTTTACGATAGAATCACCATTTGCTATAATAGATCATTCTTCTTTTGGCCAGAAGCTACAAGCAATGGTATATGGATCGAATTTGAAAGATCTAACATCTTGCGAGGTCACTGAGAAGAATCTTCTGAAGGAGATGAATTCTAAGAATGAGAAGTTGAAGTCTGTTCTAGAGACTTATATACTGCATGAGTGTAGTCTCATGACAAATTGTTGGGCTGATCGGAGGGGTACGAGCTGATCGGAGGGGTACGAGCAGTATGAACATAATCATGTATGGTTATGGGAGAACAATATTCTACGATTCAGAGAACACATCTAATGATGTACATTATGGTAAGTATATATATAACTTGATGAATGCAACAATTGACAAGTTCTGAGAACAATCTGTCATGCAAGTGATGATCTACAATGCATCTAATAATATAACTGCATCGAAGTTGTTATCTACGAGATATCTATCTATTTTTTTGACTTCATGTGCCCCCACACAGTCAATCTCTTATTACATAATATTGAAAAGATCAAACACATTCAAATACCATTTTAGATCCTAGAGCGGTTACCATCCACATATATGCCCATATGATCATTCTTAATATGATGAGAGAAGCTTGAATGTGACCTTGTTAGGCCAAAGATGACTCAATTTACTAAAATATTTTTATCCTTGCAAAGCCTATAAGGTCAAGTTGAAATCTTTCACCAATTCTACGGAATTGGAGGAATTGAATTTCTCTCTACTGTTCATGAAAAAAGGTATATATCAAAAATCTATTATCTAATCTAATGTAGTTGGCATATTATTGCAGTTGACTAATTGAGATTTTTGATTAACTTTGTAGGTTTATAACATCATCAATAATTGTTTATTTTAAAATAATGTTACGCTCGTATTAAACATTTTTGAGCTAACCGTCAAAGTTCTTCGAAAGGCAAATATCGACACGATATTCGATGGGATGGTTATATAGATATTTGGAGAGTGCAAAAATGCGAGTGCATCAATTTTGAAGTAGGATGAAAAAAAATTCAAGCCAATATCCATGCTAATTGACAAAAGATAGAATAAGAAATTAAAAACTCATTTACATGTGACATGTCCTTTTGTTGAACCCCTACTTTTATTACCAAAGACGAAAATCGATTGAATGAGATGATGCTTTCACAGGTACATTTACAGAAACATGTTTATAATGTATGCACATGATCCTTAGATGCAAGATAAGATTAGTATCCAGTTACCTTTGTTTCAAAGAAGGAGATCTTTTGAAGGGATGTAGCGTAAAGACAAGCTAAAAACCTTCACTTGGTACGAATATAGCCAATTTGTCAAGTTTAATTTCCTATTATAGTGATTTTTAATATTATAAAGTTTAAAGTAACTAAATGAAGGTTGGACTTGCTTCTAGATTTCAGTTAATTGGTGGATGCTTTGTATGGTGGTATGGCTCTGGATTTCAAGACGTCAATAAGAATTTTAGGATTAACCACTAGCTTGAGTGGATGTGAAAGAAATTAGAATTTTATAAGATGATAATGATACGAATCGCTTGCCGTTTGGATCAAATCAGCGAATTAATGATTAAAACAGCGATTTAAAGGTGGAAAAATGTAAAATAGTGGAAAAACAATGAGAAAGCAATGAACTTGATAAGGATTCTTCGAGACGAATCAATCTCCCAGCTTTTATTGAACGCCTAAAAGCCTAAACAGCATCAAGATGATAACTAGATTGTTCAGAGACAAATCAAGCATAAACTAACAATGACGGCTAGCCCTAATTATAAAGGAAAACGGGGATTTACTAATTTGGTCTGACTAGACCAAAATACCCCTGAGGTGACTAATACCGGCCCCCACGTCTCCTCCTGCGAACGTAAACAATCGTGGGCTCCCCGCTAGCCGCATCTCCCGCGTGTGTGCCCGGCCCAAGCGACGCGTCCGCATCAATACTCCCCCCTAAAAGATCCACATTGTCCTCAAGGTGGAAGTCAGGGAACTGCTCCCGCATCACGTCGTAGGCCTCCCAAGTCCCATCACAGTCCGGTAGACCCGCCCAATAGATCAGTACCTCCTTCCGCCGCCCCGGGCCCTGACGAACCGCCCTCACATCCACAGGCTCAAGTAGTACCTCCATGTCCTCCGTCAAGGTAGGAGGCAAAGTAGAAGACACCGCCTGATCTCCGATAGCCTTCCTCAGCTGCGACACGTGGAACACCGGATGTATTCCCGAGGACGCGGGCAACTCCAACCGGTACGCCACCTGGCCAATCCTGGCCACCACCCTGTATGGACCGAAATATCTAGCTGACAGCTTCTCATTCGGCCTCCTCGCCAACGATCTCTGCCGGTACGGACGCAGCTTGAGATACACCATGTCTCCCACCTGAAACTGTACATCCCGTCGATGCCCATCGGCACTGGCCTTCATCACCTGCTGAGCTCGTAGCAGATGCTTCCTCAGCTCCTCAAGCAAACTATCCCTCTCCCCCATGTACTCCTCCACCTGAGACACTGGAGTCTGTCTGTCACCAAAACGGAGCAAAGGTGGGGGATCCCTCCCGTACAGCACTCTAAATGGCGTCGTCCCTGCCGCAGAGTGGTACGATGTATTGTGCCAGTACTCTGCCCACGCTAACCACCTATGCCACTGACGTGGTGTCTCTGAGGCGAAGCACCGCAAGTATGTCTCTATGCTGCGGTTGACCACCTCCGTCTGGCCGTCGGTCTGGGGGTGGTAGGCCGTACTCTGCTTCAGGACCGTACCCTGCACCCTGAATAGCTCCCGCCAGAAGCCACTCATAAAAACCTGGTCCCTGTCGGACACGATGGACCCTGGCACCCCATGTAACCGTATCACCTCCCTCGTGAAAGCAGTAGCTACCGACACTGCAGTGTATGGATGCTTTAATGGAATAAAGTGAGCGTAATTACTCAGGCGGTCCACTACCACAAATATCACCGTGTAGCCATCGGACCGTGGTAGTCCATCAATGAAGTCCATCGTCACCTCCTCCCAAACCCTCTCTGGCAATGCCAACGGCTGTAATAGGCCCGCTGGGGCCATAGCCATGTACTTGTGGCGTTGGCAAACGTCACAAGCTGCGACTAGGCGCGTGATCCTCTTCTTCATTCCAGGCCAATATAGCTCTCTGGCCATCCTCTGGTAGGTCTGTTGTACCCCTGAATGGCCCCCGGTCTCCGAACTGTGAAACTCCTGGAAGAGGACCGGTATGAACTCTGAGCTCCGTGGTATCACCATCATCCCCTGGTACAGCAATCTGCTCCCTGCTAACGAGTAACCAGCCGGTCCGTCCTCGCCACTCTGCAGTCCCTCCCGGATCTGTCGTAACTCCGCATCTGCCTCTGCCTCCTGCAACATCGGCTCCCAACCCAACCACATAGGCAGTGACAACGCCCTCAAGTCGACGACATCCTCCCTACGTGACAAGGCATCAGCAGCCTTGTTCTCCAACCCGGGTCTGTACTCGATGTCGAACCGGTACCCCACCAGTTTGGACAACCAGTGATGGTGCTCCTCAGTAACAAGCCTCTGCTCCAGTAAGTACTTGAGGCTCCGCTGGTCCGTGCGAACCACGAACTCCCTCCCCAGCAAGTACGGCCACCACTTCTGAATCGAGAAGACTATGGCCATCAGCTCCCGCTCATAAACTGAGTTCAGTCGTGCTCTAGCGGTCAGCACCTGACTGAAATAAGCTATGGGTCTACCCTCCTGCATAAGTACCGCTCCCAGCCAGTACCCCGAGGCATCCGTCTCGACCACGAACGATATGCTGAAATCCGGCAAGGCTAGAACCGGTGTCGTCGTCATAGCCACCTTCAAGGCCTCAAAGGCCTTGGTGGCTTCCTCCCCCCACTTGAAACCGTCCTTCTTGAACTGCTCGGTGAGAGGCCACGCAATCGTGCTGTAGCCCTTGACGAACTTTCTGTAGTAGCCCGTCAGCCCCAAAAACTCCCTCAAAGCTCGTAGCGTAGTAGGAAGCGGCCAATCTAACATAGCTGATATCTTCGATCTGTCGGCCGCTACCCCCTCTGCCGACACTACATGGCCTAAGTACTCAATCCGTAGCTGTCCAAAGCTGCACTTATTCCTGTTAGCGAAGAGCTGATTTGCCAACAGCTCCCTGAATACTATCTCCAAGTGGCTTATGTGCTCCTCCATATCCCGGCTGTAGACCAGGATGTCGTCAAAAAATACAAGTATGAATCGCTGTAGGTAAGGCTGGAACACCTTGTTCATGAGGGCCTGGAACGTCGACGGAGCATTCGTCAAGCCAAAAGGCATGACGAGAAACTCGTAATGACCCTCATGGGTCCGAAAAGCGGTCTTCGGCACATCCTCTGGCCGCATCAGTATCTGGTGGTACCCTGCTCTCAAGTCGATCTTCGAAAAGACCGCTGCCCCATGTAGCTCGTCTAGCAGCTCGTCAATCACCGGAATATGGAACTTGTCCGCGACAGTCTCCCTATTCAGCGCCCGGTAATCGACGCAGAATCTCCAACTCCTGTCTTTTTTCTTCACCAACAGCACTGGTGAAGAAAAAGGACTCACACTGGGCTGTATCACCCCCGCCTGCAGCATCTCCCGCACCAACCGCTCTATCTCGTCCTGCGAATGCGGGTATCTGTATGGCCGCACGCTGACTGGAGCCCCATCCCCCCGTAGCACGATCGCATGCTCGTGTCCCCTCTGCGGTGGCAGCCCCTGTGGGCTCTGAAACACCTCTTGGTACTGCTCCAGTACCGGCTCCACCTCCCCTGCGGTCTCTGTCTGCTGCTCCTCCTCAGTCGACAACCCCTGGCACTCCACCAGGAAACCCTCACCCTCATCCTGCAACGCCCTAGTGATGGCCTTGAAGGCCACCACCGAAAAGCAGAGTGTAGGGTCTCCGGTCAGCACCACCGTCCGGTCGCCGTCCTGGAACTCCATCCGCAGGAGCTTCCAGTTCACCTTCATCTCCCCCAACTTCTTCAACCACTGTACCCCCAGAATGACGTCCACATTCCCCAACTCCAGGGGTAAGAAGTCCTCCACTATCTGTATGCCCTGCAGCATCAGGCACACCCCCTTGCAGAGCCCGGCGCTCTCCTCCATCTTCCCCGTCCCCAGCAACACTGTGAATCTCTCCAACGTGCTCAGATCCAGCCCATGACGATCCACCAACTTCTTAGAAATGAAGTTGTGAGTCGCCCCACTGTCAATAAGGACCGTCACCGCCTGCTCCGCCAACGTCCCTGATAACTTCATGGTATGATTCGGAGTGAATCCTACCACAGAGTTCATGGAGACCTCCGCCACGTCCATGTGTACATTCACCTCCTCCTCCTCCACCTGCTCTGGCTCCAGTACCTCCTCATCCTCCTCGTCGGGTACGATCACAATCTGCAGCAACTTGCTCGCACATCGGTGACCGGGGCTGAACTTCTCATCGCAACGGAAGCACAACCCTGCTGCACGCCTAGCCCGCATGTCCGCATCTGTCAGTCGCCTGCCTGGTACCACCCCTGGCCTGACCTCTCCTCTAAGCTCCACTGGGGCTCCTGCCGCTGGCCGTGGAGGAACTGGTGCTGCCGTACTGCGCTGGCCCTGGGCTCCCCAAGCCCCTCTGATGCGCCTCTCCTCCGTGTGCTTTTCCTCCGCCATGTGGGCTAGACGGAGGACATCCTCCAAGTCATTGGGCCTCTGCATCCGAAGCTCTGCCCGTATCGAGGGCTTCAATCCCCTCATGAAACTCCCGATCAACACCTAGTCAGACACCCCCCGCAACCTGCTAGCCAACATCTCGAACTTCTGCACGAAGTTTCGAACTGTCCCCTCCTGTCGCAATGCCGACAACTGCTCATAGAAGTCCCCTCCGGACTTCTCCTGGAACCGGTCGAGAAAGTATGAAGAGAGCTCCTCCCAGGAGCGAAAAGGAGAGCGGGCTGTCTTCCACCGGTACCAGGCTAGGGCCTTGTCCTCGAAATAGATCCCTATAGCATGCATGACCTCCTCCTCTGTCAGCTGCATCACCTGGAAGTAACGCTCGGCCCGGTAGACCCAGCCGTCCGGATCGGTGCCATCAAACGTCGGCATCTTCAGCTTCTTCAGCCTTCGATCCGCGTTTATGTCACCATACTGTGCTCCAAACCCCCCACGGACGCCTCCCTGCACCATCACGCCCCCTTGCCCCCCTCCGGGGCATCCGTCGCCTCCCTCGTACAGCTCATCAGGCCATTGAGGTCGCTCTCTATCCCCCTCAGGGATGTAGTTCCCCAAACACTCCAGTGGTCGTGGTGGCGGGGCAAAAATGGGCTTTCTAGTCCCTCCGTGCTGCTGAACGGGCGCTGTCCGGCCCTCCAGATGGCCCCCCCGGGCCCCAAAATTGGGCCGCAGGAGCCCCAATCGTCGTCCCGGGAGCCCCTCTTCCTCCGCAGGGCCTCGCCGTCGCTCCTGGAAGCTGAACGAACCCCCCATGCCCCCAAAAGGCCTCGCTGGTCTCGCCGGGCCCCCAGGAGGGGTGGCCCAGGCTGTGGCGCCACCCCGGGACCCTTCCGAAGCCGCGGCACCCCCACCTGGGGCCCACGGTCCCTGGGCTTCTCCGCCCAGGTGCCCCCCTATGCCAGCACCCCCGATTAGGGCCGCTCCGCCTCCTGCGCCCCCGGAAGGGGGCGCCCAGCCTCCCGCGCCCAGCCTCCAGCCTCCCGTACCTCAATTGAAAAGAGGACGTCTGCCAGGTTCAAAAGATAAAGTTCCTCGAAAGAGGAAAATTCCTGGAGCTAATAAGATGATCCCTCCACAGGATGCTGAGCTCAGACCAGCGACCTCTGCTCTCCTTATTTCCCCTGCAGAGAAAACAATAGGAGATACATCATTAAATTACGCACGTACTGGAGAGGTACTGGACAAACATAGCACAGTCGTCGTCGTCGATTTTACGTTCGCTATTACCGTTCATGTCGCTGAATACGACGATAACGTCGAACCACGATCTCTAGCGGAATGTAACCGCAGAGATGATTAGCCAAAGTGGGACGAGGCAATAAGAGTAGAGCTAGACTCACTCTTGAAACGCAAAGTTTTTGGACCAGTAGTCTAAACACATGTAGGTGTTAAACCTATAGGATATAAGTAGGTCTTCATCGGAAAACGAAAGGAAGAAAATGTGATCGTACGCTACAAGGCACGCCTTGTAGCACAGGGATTTTCCCAAAGGCCAGGGATTGATTATGAAAATACATATTCCACGGTCATGGATGCGATCACTTTCCAATTCTTACTTAGTTTATAATCTCTGGAAAGCCTAGAAATGCAGCTCATGGACGTTGTGACTGCATATCTATATGACGATATAGATAAAGAAATCTATATGAGACTTCCAGATAGGTTTAATTTACCCCCAGAGATGAAAGAGAGAACTCGGGACGTCTTCTCGGTAAGGCTTCAAAGATCATTATATGGTCTTAAGCAATCAGGAAAAATGTGGTATAACAGACTAAGTGTTTTCCTTGCACAGCAAGGATTCACAAACAATGAAGTTTGTCCGTGTATCTTTATCAAAAGAACGGGAACGGGATTTGTCATCGTCGCAGTATAAGTGGACGACTTAAATCTCATTGGATCTCCTGCAGAGATCAATGAGATATCTGAAAGCCTAAAGCATACCTTCGAAATGAAAGACCTAGGAAAAACGAGGTACTGTCTTGGCTTACAGATTGAACACCTACGAGGTGGAATCCTATTACACCAATCAAACTAATACAAGGAAACTTCTAAACAAGTTTCGAATCGAACAATGTCATCCTTTAAGTACTCCTATGGCCGTGAAATCACTGGATATTCATAAGAATGAGAAGTTGAAGTATGTTCTAGAGACTTAGATACTACATGAGTGTAGTCTCATGACAAATTGTTGGGCTAATCGGAGAGGTACGAGCAGTATGAACATAATCATGTATGGTTATGGGAGAACAATATTCTACGATTCAGAGAACACATCTAATGGTATATATTATTGTAAGTATATATATGACTTGATGAATGCAACAATTAATAAGTTCTGAGAACAATCTATCGTGCAAGTGATGATCGACAATGCATCTAATAATATAACTGCATCGAAGTTGTTATCTACGAGGTATCTATCTATTTTTTTGACTTCATGTGCCACACACAGTCAATCTCTTATTACATAATATTGAAAAGATCAAACACATTCAAATACCATTTTAGATCCTAGAGCGGTTACCATCCACATATATGCCCATATGATCATTCTTAATATGATGAGAGAATCTAGAATGTGACCTTGTTAGGCCAAAGATGACTCAATTTACTGAAATATTTTTATCCTTGCAAAGCTTATAAGGTCAAGTTGAAATCTTTCACCAATTCTACTGAATTGGAGGAATTGAATTTCTCTCTACTGTTCATGGAAAAAGGTATATATCAAAAATCTATTATCTAATCTAATTTAGTTGGCATATTATTGCAGTTGACTAATTGAGATTTTTGATTAACTTTGTAAGTTTATAACATCATCAATGATTGTTAATTTTAAAATAATGTTACACTCGTATTAAACATTTTTGAGCTAACCGTCAAAGTTCTTCGAAAGGCAAATATCGACACGATATTCAATGGGATTTTTATATAGATATTTGGAGAGTGCAAAAATGCGAGTGCATCAAATTTGAAGTAGTATGAAAAAAATTCAAGCCAATCTCAATGCTAATTGACAAAAGATAGAATAAGAAATTAAAAACTCATTTACATGTGACATGTCCTTTTGTTGAACCCCAACTTTTATCACCAAAGACGAAAATCGATTGAAGGAGATGATGCTTTTACAGGTACATTTACAGAAACATGTTTATAATGTATGCACATGATCCTTAGATGCAGGATAAGATTAGTATCCAGTTACCTTTGTTTCAAAATAGAAGGAGATCTTTTGAAGGGATGTAGCGTAAAGACAAGCTAAAAAACTTCACTTGGTACGAATATAGCCAATGTGTCAAGTTTAATTTCCTATTATAGTGATTTTTAATATTATAAAGTTTAAACTAACTAAATGAAGGTTGGACTTGCTTCTAGATTTCAGTTAATTGGTGGATGCTTTGTATGGTGGTATGGCTCTGGATTTTAAGACGTCAATAAGAATTTTAGGATTAACCACTAGCTTGAGTGGATGTGAAAGAAATTAGAATTTTATAAGATGATAACAAATTAAAAAATTTCTTTATGTTAACAAATTAGTCACTACTCATACTGGCAATTGCTTTTTCATTAACAGATTTACAAGAAAAGAAGGAACATTGTAATCACTGATAAATTGAAAGACTTAGTTAATGTCAAATTTAACGCTCAATTAAAATAAAGATTTGCTAGCAAAAATAATGCTTTTCTTTCTGCCTGTTCCATGACAAAGGATCAGTTGACCGAGTAGATGGATCTTCCAAAATCAATCAATTCTTCTGTTGAGTCAGATTATGAGGATGATGATGAAGTTTTTCCTTTAAAAAAAGGTTAACATGGCGGCAAGTTAAAGAAATGATGATGGTTGATCCAACTCCAATATCTAGTAAAAAGTTGAAGACTACAAAGGAAAAGTCATTGCATCATCATTGTCAAAAGGAAAGGTGAAGGGGAAGAAGCATATGCTTAAGGAGGAGGAAGCTTTAGGATCTTTATTGAATTCATCATAAGATTCATCTTTAGCGGACATGCATCAGATGCAGCAGAAGTTGAAGGACAAGAGATTGACAAGGGATGAGTGAAGAAAAGATAAGTCACTCTTACTATAAGTCTTTTGATTCATTTTATATTCGTGCTATATTTTAAATTTTAATATTTATTACTTTGTAAATAATATACTAGTGATAGTTGTTAATTTTAATGCATCGTTGTGACTTTGTTTGATCATATTGATAATATTTTGAAAATATAAAAGAACATGTATATTTATAATGTTGTAACTACTGTTTAGTTATTAAAATATACGTGGTACAATGTCCCCTGAAATTGACATTATCTATGAAATATCCCCTGTTAATTGCTATATGATATGCAAATCAATCATCCGCTATAATCATGACATTTGATATTTAAATCACTGTATAAATAATAAATGTAGTGGTTGTCTTAGTGTTTGGCACTAAGAAATCACGACATTCATAGCCTTAAAAGATGAAATGCCTTAGATTGCTCACAGTTTTATGTACATGAAACAGTACATGTTGATACGTTTTAATTATTAGAATCACACATTCCCTAACCAAAATCACCAGAAACAGATACTAAACATAAAAAGGCAAACAACTATATCACTACAGATTGGAAAGAACCTAATGCTTTTCACAATGCATACAATTTCCTATTGATCTAGCACGCAATTGCGTATGCTCCCCGAGGCAGTGACATGATCTGTCGAGCCATGTAAGAGAGAGAGAGAAAGAGAGGAGGGGGCGAGCTTGGAAGGGAAATGGATCGGATTAGACTTAAAAAGAACATGATTCATGTATTTTCTTCTGCTAGTATATCAAGGTCATTTGTTTAAAGTGTAGATGGAAAAGTATTATTGGTAACCAAATGCCTTAGCTATTACTAGTAAACATGGAAACAAGCGCCATTCCCCGACACAGACTTCGCAATTGTCAAAATCCATGAAGGGCACTTGTGTGTGCATGCCAATAACTCATATACCTAGATGTCGTTTAACACATATACTTAGGTGTGTCAGGCAAGTCAGTGGTGTCTGAAAGAACCCATGATTATTAAAACTTATCTATCAAAACACAAGCTGTTGAAAAACATGCTTAATATTATAGGTATTCTAAGGTTAACATATGAGATGGACGACCTGCACCTCATTTTGAGGTGCAGGGATGTGACATTTATCTAAAAGTAGAAAAAATAATCAATTTATTTGTATAATCTCTTTCTCTCTCCTCTATGTTTTGCTGTTTTTAGCCCACATCCCATCATGCACCTCATTTTTGAGGTGCAGATAGTCATCTTCTAACATATACACTTGTAGGTGGCGTGCACGGACGTACACACTGTGTCACACATCTCAAGTTGTTGCTAGGAAAGTGTCCCGTATATCACAGAATAACATCTTAGTTGCTAAATGATCATACCCAAAATACCAAACCCCACAATGGCCTCTATATTTTAAACTTCTCATGTGACATGTAGTTAGAACACTAAAGTTAT
Source organism: Scilla litardierei (assembly GCA_030789695.1). NCBI lineage: Eukaryota > Viridiplantae > Streptophyta > Magnoliopsida > Asparagales > Asparagaceae > Scilla > Scilla litardierei. The sequence goes on from CM061142.1 coordinate 25,223,123, forward strand.
TCTGTGCTTCTACTGGTACATGATACCACTCCATTATAAGACATTGTAAAACTCTAGGCACGTCAAATAAACAAGCATCTAAATCATTTCCATGATGATCTTACTTCGCCTTTTTGCTCTCTTAATCAACATTTCAATGCTTCAAACCTCGATCAGATCTCTTTCCAATTAGCATGTCCACGATACATGTTGCGTCATTGATTTTATAGCACAAATAAGTTCGCAGTCTAATAAGAATCAAGCATCCAATTTACATACCAAAGAGCTGTCCAATTCACGCAGCATCTGAACGAATAATGTGCCAGCGTTGCAAACCAAGATCACACCTTTCACGAAGATAATCACTAGAAATTAAGTCAAACTGATTATCACCCGATACTAACCCATATTCTTCACAAATTCGTACAATTTCAAAATTGGCCGAGCACAATTAAAATACCTGGGAGAGAGAAGGAGAGTCATGGAGGCAAACATTACGGCTGACGATTGGGAGGGATTGAGGCGGTGACGGGATCTGCGGGCGGCGGCGGGGAGAGCTCGCGGACTAGGGCGGCTAGGGCTTCAGGATTGATGCCGCGATCGCAGAGGGCGATGAAAAGGGAGAGGGTGTGCCGATCAAGGCCGGTTTCGAGAATGTTCGACATCTTGAAAGCGAGCTCCAGAGACTCAATCTTGTTTCGTCCGGCCTCCGTTGCGTCCATGGTCGCTTCGCTCACCGGGGCCGTGATCTGATCACTCGAACCCTATGCCTACAGATACCGATCGAGGTCGAGCCTGTAAGGTAAATGGAAATGGACCGGCAAAAGTTATGAATAGCTGGTCTAAACCCGGTCCGGATCGAAATTATGGTTCTTTCTCCGTCAAATTGTTGGGAGGGAAAATATTAACGGAAATGCTTTGCGCGCCAACCGTTTTACTCCGCGTACATATCCTTCAGTGTTTTTTAATAACCAAAATGAAAGTTAAAACCCCAAAAATATCTTAGCAAAAATTACTCCGCACACAGATCAAATTTCTTAACATGCACAACAAAGGAAATTTTTCTGCATGTTGTATGCGTTGAGTAAAAAAAGTTTGGCTTAAAAAATTTACTCACCGCGCACAACATGCAAATTTTTTTGACTGTTCTACGCGGTGAGTAATATTGGATGAACTGAAAAAAGTACGCATCATGCACAACATGCAAAAAATTTGCATGTTGTGCGCAGTGAGTAATTTGTGACACTGCATCCAATTTTACTCAACACGCAGTGAGTAATTAGCCGAAATTACTTAGAACGCACAATTGTTAAATAATTTGATGTGTACAACATGTAAAAATTTTCCATATTATTCCCTATGAGTAATTTTGTTGAGTGGCTCGTTTTTTACTCACCGTGCACAAAAGTCAAATTTTTTGCCTGTTAAGTACGATGAGTAATTTTTTTCACCGCATTCAAAATTACTTAAAATAATTTGATACGCACAACATGCAAAGATGTCGTGCTTTATGAGTAATTTTGTTGAGTGAATCGTTTTTTACTCACCGCAGACAACATGCAAATTTTTTGCGTGTTATGCGTGGTGAGTAAAAATTGACTCACTCACCAAAATTTCTCACCACACACACCAGTGAATAAAACCAATATCTGAATGCGAACAGTCTCAATTGAGACTCAAAAGCGAGTCGACATTGTAGCAACGCGTGAAAAGCAAAGGGCTAGGGTTTGATATTTTCTGAATAATTCCAAAGATTTAGTGGAGCACAAAATACATCTGAAGTTTTCTGCAACGATCAAAAGAAGTAGAACTGTGTAAGCAACAGAATTAAGGATTTTTGACTTAATTACAACTGTTGCGGGTCAAGTCCGCACACAATAAAATTTGTATGTAGTGGGAATCACGGGTACAATGATTTATAGGTTTTTGGGTGAAAGCGAGGCTAGGAGCATGACTCGTCTCAAAATGTGTGAGCGCTACTCCCAAGTGCAGGAGATCGAACAAGTAATAATCCTGGTGAGTCCAGGTATCGTATCCACGGGACAACTGACCTGCAAAACCACGAACTTCAGTTTGTAAAGAGTACTAAAACGATAATAACCAACCACCTAAAGATATGATATCAAGAGTTTACGATAATAAAAGAAAATCCTACGATACTACGGTGAATTCGATATGGGGTACTAATATGGAGAGTATGTGTTGGTATTGATTTCGTTAGGATCTATGAAATCAACGATTATTAATATCCTTTCTATAACTCAACGTTTCGTCTGGTTAGGGCACGAGAACGTCGGAAGATATGGCGATAAAGCACATAACAATGTGCCAAAGAGTTAATCACGTATAACGAAAATTTCATAAGGAAAATAAACACAAATACCCTCTCGGGTCGCATCACGAATAAGTCCGCAAAGATCATATTCAATTCAAGCATGCCCACGTCTCCGTATAACATACCCAAACAAGATATATGTAGAAATTGACAAAATACGTGATTATACAATGAAAATAGGGAGAAACGATATCAAAATCAATGATTACGACACCCTAACTACATCAACACCAAGACATATGAAGATTAACCACGCATGGAGAGAATATATTCAGTATTCATAGACAAATACATCATAAAATCATCAAAATACGTGAATAACACTTTAATTACAAGCCAAATACACAAAATACAAGGCTAAAGATAGGAAAAATGTCACCAATTCTCTCCAAATATCCCCAAATCTCCTTCAGATACTTGATCTAGCCTCTGTCCCCAGGGCCTCCAAATTTCATGGCGAAATACGGCTCCAAGAGCCCCTAATACGCCCGAATACGCCCCAAAAGGCTGTATTTTACCCTCTTGAATACATGGGTATTTATAGGGGTGTAATGTCGGTATCAGATGCGAATAATTCGATCAAATTCAGCTAAAACACGCTCCAATACCCGCATCCACGATCGGCACTATTTTCAGCCGTCCGTTTGAGGCGGGATGGGCTGTATGAGTGACACGTGTCAGCGGGTCAAATTGTCGCCGAGAGCGTGCCCGAATCCGCATTGCATCCGAGCGCAGCTCGGATTAATTCTCGTCCGTTGGATTGGGATCGCTAGGTTCACAATTTGCCACGCCGCCCAAAGATTTCGTCCGCATCCAACTCAAGCGGGGACTACCGTGGCCATAGGATCTGCGATCGGACCGTCCACCTTACGCCACGTCGCCCCGTTTCATCTCGTCGCCTGGACCGTTGGATATGGCGGGCTATCGCTAGGATGTTGCCGCGTGTCCCTTGGAGAAGCGCCCGCCTCGCTGCGATCTGCTCGCTTACGGGCCATTGGATCGAGATCCAACGGCCGATAATTTGCCACGTCTCCCGTATTTTCGTAGCCGTGGACGAAGAGTGGGCAGCTTGGATTGAGCCACATGGCCCGCAAGGATGAGTGGCGGTCATATTTACGCCGTATATACGTCGTATTTCAGCCGTATTTCCTCATTTAATTGGTATTATGCATTCAATAAATCATAGAAATTAGCACAGATCTCAGAAAAAATACAAATAAATAGTCGTTGGAATCGTGAGATCGAGACCTAGCCAAAAAATTTATAAAAAGTACAGAAATACTCAGTTTATTGCTGTTTTGTGCTTAAATCAAGCGATTTCTCTAATAAATGACGATATACAAAATACGAATGTATTAGAGACCAATTAAGCATCATATAAGCACAAAATAGGGCTAAATGGGGTGTTAAATATGTAATATTCAATCCAAATCAGAGCATTCGGAGCACGCTACAAAGGTGAAGAGCCCTATGTCGCCTGGAGGTCGCACGAAGGTCGCCTGCTCCCAGTAGCTGAGACGAGCTCCCTGCGAGGATGAACAGCAGGTCAGAAAGGCAGGGCTGGCTGTTAGCCCTAAGCCTCTCTGATGCCTAAGTCAGCCTGTGACGTAAAAGGTGGGCAGCGTGGACACTTAGCGACCTAAAGGCCGGTCGACGAAGTGCGGCGGGCTTATACGGAGGCACATATATATGGGCGATATTTTGACCTCGCGTGTAGAGATGAGTTAGAGGATTCACTGACCAATAACTTGCTACCCCACCAACCCCCTCAATGGAGGCAGGAGGGGGGGTATTTATAGGGCTGAGAGGCGGTTGCTCACTGTCTTGTCAGCCATCGAATCATTCCTGCTGGCACTCGAGTGCTGGGGCTGTGGCAGGGATATTTACCGCATTAATGGTGTCAGATGGTGTCAGGAGCATTAATGAGACGCGAGGGTCGGCCATCAGTTCTTCTCCTTAACCCCTGGCATTAATGGAGTGTAGGTGACTCCATGTCACCTTGTCAGAGATATTTGTGCTTGGTCGCCCTCAAGGGCGAGCTATAGGTCGACGAGCAATCTCGATTTCTTCGGAGGATGCTTCTTGTTGTGGGTAGGCAAGCTGGTCCTTGATATGGCGAGCTGTTAGCTCACTGCGACAGGCTTCCTGGTGATCATGGAAGGTGAGCTTGAGGCAGGGCGAGGCAAGCTTCTCGGGATCGAGGCGATCAGTCCGGCAAGCGCCCATCAGGAGAGTCGGTGAGGTGTCCGCTTGGGCCTCCCTTGCGCGTATGGGCCTAAACTCCATGGGCCGGCCTTTAGGGCGTAATAATTTCCCCCATCATTCGATCTCGACGCGGCCAGCCCAGCTTCAGCTCGGATGACGAATCACACTCCCGCTGGTCGAGACGGGTCAGCTGCATTCAATGGATCCTGACCGCCGAATCTCAGAATTCATGATGGCAATCCGGCGACGGGGAGAGTTCGAGGTGCCCATCAGCTAGTCAGATGATGCGTGGCTGAGGTGTTTGGAGGGAAACTCGAGGCACCAGCTCAGACCTGCTAGGATCTCACCACGTGGCCAACGCCAAACGATGGTGATCGCCTGCCTCTTCTCATAAAAGGAGCCGGAGAGGGAGCGGGAGAGACTTTTGCCAGATTTTTCGAAACTTCAAATTCTTCCCCCTTGCACCATCGGGAGTAGCTGACGTCAACTGCCGTCGTTCGCCTGAGCTTCCTTCGTTCAATCTCTACTTCAGGTACACTCCGGATTCCAGTGATGTCCTCATTTGCTTCTCCCGTAGCTTCTTCTTCTTCGGATGCCCACATCGAACAGCATGTCGGGGAGGCCGACAGGGGTGACGTCACTGGGTCGATGCCGGTGGTGTTGGAGATGCCGTTGATGTCGAGGCCGAAGGGAGATACGACAGTAGATCAAGCTGCCGTTTCATCGTCGGTGATGATGAGGGACCCTAAGAAAGTGAAAGCACCCGAGTCGACTGCCAAGGCCGCCAAATCCGCCAGGGTCACCGGCGGCGGTGGAACCCCGATCGCGGTCCCTGCGGAAATCCTGGCCCAGATGTCACTGCTGCCGCCCTCCGAGATCCCAAGATCAGTGCCCAATACATCCGGCCCCCTACACAGTCCGCCTCCCGGAGCCTCACGAGCGGGTTTGCTCCCAACGGGAATACGAGGTCGGTGTGTACTACCCGACCTTTGCCCTGGGTCTTCGATTCCCGTTCCACCCCTATCTTATTCTTATCCACCACTTCCTGGAGCTCCCCCTCTTCCAGTTGATGACGAACTCCATCAGTGCGAAGGTCGGCTTCCTCGTGCCCTGCTCTGCTCACAGAATAAGCCACACGCTGCCGCTCTTCCAGTATTTCTTTAGGGCGAAGAAAACGGAGGATTACTACTACGTCAGCGCGAGGACAGGAAGGACGCTCATCCTGGGGCTGTCGGGCAAGGTTAGGGACTGGAAGGAGAAATATGCCTTTGTCTCGACTCCGACAGATCTGGCACTGAGGTCGAACTGGGGGACGCTGAATCCCGCAGTGAATGTCGAAGTTGTCTTGGAGTGGTGCGATCTGGAGAACGCCGGGATCCTAGAGGCGATCCCGAGGGAGAACAGGGTCTTCAAAGACCTGGTCGCGGACGAGATAGTCGCCCAACACGGCTGGTTCGAAGGTACTCTGTGTGTTGTGAACAACATCTGAAAAGCTCACCCTGATCTGTTCTCATTTTGCAGGAGCAGCCATGAGCATGTCCATGGAGGAAGTGATGAGGAAGGCAAGGGAGGCGTCGTGGAAGCCCCCGTCGAGCAAGGGCAAGGGCCACAAGCGGAGTCTGGAGGCATCCGCCGTAGCTCACGCTGAAAAAGGAGAACGGTTCAAGAGGATGAGGAAAGAGGCTGTGACCACAATTCCTCCGTCCTATCCGAGCGAGGTGTCAGCTGGCGGCATAGTTGACCTCGACCCGGAGGAGCCTGCGGTCAGCCCCATAACCGGGGAGCACCAGAACCCGCCGGCCAGCGCCGCGGCTACTGTCCCCACCAGCTCGGCCGCTCCACCGAGACCTCCGACGGCATCAATCACCACCAGCCATCCTAGGGTGACGACCTGGCCCTTCGGATGCCTGACTTACAGTCTAAGGAAGCCGGTCCATCCGAGATGTGAGGCTGCCCTAGCCACCTTCAAGTCCACGAAGGAGGCATTTCTCTCCCTTCCGACGGAAGCATTTATTGTTGAGTATTGGACTCCCCGGATTTGGTTTTGGATGATGAGCAAACATAAATAAATCATGAACTAACACTTTGTGAGCGCATTTATGGAGATCGTCGCCAAATTCACGTGAACATCCAAAGCGACGTCTCAAGACTTCTCAAAGCACGTATTCATATGCCTAAAGCTTCGTTGAAGCTTTTGGACCAACTTTGAAGTCATGAAGATTCGATCGAAGCTTTTGAAGACGGTTTGTCTAGATTTATATTTAGTCTTCTAGCTTTGTTCTTTAGAATGTTAAGCCTTGAGTAGGTATTATCATTTAATCTTCATATCGCTCCTATCTTAGAGCTAGGATCTTAGTAGAAGTCCATTCAAACTTTTCCGAAGCATCGCGCTTCGATTCGGGACTTCTTGTGCATGTTAGTTGGTTCAAGAAGAAGAACCAACCGACTAGATGGTGATCTAGTCGGTCGGAAAAGCTTCTTGGACCGACTAGTTTGTCTCCCAAATTCAAAGCCCTTTACTGTTCATTGTTAGTCGGTCTTAGTTGACTCACCGACCGACTAGTTGGTGAACTAGTCGGTCAGTGATGCTTCTTAGACCGACTAGTTGAACATTCCATGTACATGCCTAGTTACTGTTTATCGTTAGTCAGTCTAAGAACGTTTGGTGACCGACTAGTTGATGATCTAGTCGGTCAACATTTGTTCTTGGACCGACTAAATCAATTTGTATTCAGACTAATAGTTTTTGACTCTTAGTCGGTCTAAGTTAACTGACCGACCGACTAGTTGAGAAACTAATCGGTCGGAAAGTCTTCTTGGACCGACTAGTTCTTTAGGTCTGAAATTTCATCTGTTCACTGTTCATCCTTTAGTCGGTTCATGTTGTTTCACCGACCGTCTAGTTGATGAACTAGTCGGTCAGTGGTTGTTCTTTGACCGACTAATTGCTCCAGATTTCCAACCGTTGGGAGTTGACCTAGCTCGATTTTGTGGGACCCTATAAATACTAAGCTTGGTCGTTTCTCTCTAGGTGAGAGCTGCTATTGAGAGCCTTATTCAGATTGAAAGAGTTAGAGATTGAAACTCATTTCCAAAGCTCTCTTCCTCACAAGAAATCATTCTCTCCCTCATTTGAGATCTAGAATCCATCTTGAGAGAACTTTGTTCTTGTTGAGCCATCCAAGCTATTGCTTGATTCAAGTCTCCTATTCATTCCTAGGCACCCTTTGCTGACATATTGGTGGTGCTAGGTCTTGGTGACTTCTCCTTCCTCAAATCCCTCCTTGCCCTAATTTGGTAAGAATACTCAAGGTATAGGGTTTGTGGTAAGTTGTTGTTTATTTCATATAAACTCTTTTATTGCTATTGATTCTCTCGGTTGTGAGAGAAGGTTGTGATCCCGGGTTGTGGGATTCACTATTGCTATTGATTGTATGATTTGATCTTGTGAAGGTTTTTCACAAGGTATTCATAGTGGAAATCTTGGGTTAGGGTTTCTAACCTAAGTATCCGGAGGGGATCCGGGTGTTCTGGGACGTAGGATCACCGGGAACAAGTCGGGGAGACTTGGGTGGATCCGAACCCATCATATCAATTGTTAGCATTGAATACTTGTTGTTGTCAATTTTAGCTTCCGCATTTGTTGGTAGTAGTTTGCACGATAATTAGGAATTATACTCCTTGTTATTTTTAAAGTACTATTCACCCCCCTCTAGTACTTGTGCAGTAGCTTTCAGGGCATTACATTTGGTATCAGAGCCGGGTACTAAGCTATGTCTGCCAACGACAACAAGACCATGCGTCCACCTTCGGATTATAGCACCTTCAAGAACCGTGAAGGAGCTTCTTCGTTAATGGAAGGACATTCCTCAACGAGGCCTCCATTCTTCAACGGTACCAATTACGGGTACTGGAAATGCCAGATGGAAACTTTTCTCAGGAGTGCTTCACTATGGAGGACCACAATGAAGGAGTATGTCGAGCCCGCCGAAGAAGATTTCGAGAAATGGACAACCGCGGAGGTCGCCGCGGAGGTAAGCAATGCCAAGGCAATAAACGCCTTGCAATGTGCATTGGAGCCCGAGGACTTCAATAAGATATGCACATGTAAGAGTGCATATCAAATTTGGAACTCCCTCCACATCTTACATGAAGGGAGGAGTAGGGTAAGAGACTCTAAACTCGTTGTAGTTAATAAAGATTACGAGATGTTTCATATGCTACAGGGTGAGAAGATGAAGGAGTATTATGCTCGCTTCGTCGACATCATAAACGAGTTAGAGGCTCTCGGCAAAACCTACACCCAAAAGGAGAAATGTTCGAAGCTTATCGAAGGACTTCCTTCTAGTTGGGAAAAGCGTACCTTCGCCATCGAGGAAGGTAACGATATGAACAAGTATACCGTAGGTCAATTAATAGGTACTTTAATGTCATACGAGGTACGCAAGGATAGCAAGGTGAAGTTACAAGAGAAGATGAAGTCTTACTTGAACCAAGACGTGCCTAAGAAAAAGGCGATTGCGTTCAAGGCGGCTCCATCCACCTCTACCGATGACGAGGACTCGGAAGACGAAATGGACATGGAATCCATTGCCCTCATGGCAAAGAAGTTCAATCGCTTCTTCCGAAAAGGTAACTTCAAAGGCAAATCTAAATTTACTTCTACTAACGCCTCTCCTCCTTTGTGCTTTAAATGCAATAAGCCAGGACACATCAAAGCGGATTGTCCACAAAACAAGCAAAAGGAAAAGTGGAAGGCGCCGAATTACGACAAATCGAAGAAGTATAAGAAAGGCTACAAGAAAGGATTTGTCGGCTTCACCGATTCCGAAGATGACTCTTCAAGCGGGGAGTCGGATGATGTGAAAGTGGAGCAAGCGCACGTATGTTTCATGGCTAACGAGGAAAATGTTCAAGAACCCGCCTCCGATGATAGCGAGGATGAAAGCGATGAGGTAACTATGGATGACCTTAGACTAGCTAATGAGCAAATATGGAATAGATATGCTAAATTAGTTGAACGATATACTAAGACTAAAGATGAGCTAGTTAGCATCCAAACCTCACCTAAAACTATCATCACTAACAAACGACACCGTTGTTGAAGAGTTAAGAAATGAGATTGTTAATATCAAATCTCAACTTGAACATGTTAGCATCGAGGATTCGTATGAACATAAGATAGCGGATTTGACTTCTCAAATCTCGACTTTGAGTATTGAGAATGAAAATCTCAAGTCTCGTGTTTATGCGCTCACATCGTAAGTGTCCACTTTGGGTGCTTCGATGCATTCTCTCACCGAGAAATATGAGTGCACTATAGGCCGAATTAATAAATTCAATAAGGGTAAGGACCATTTGGATAACATCCTAAATGAATTACTTCAGGGCAATCACCACATTGGCTTGGGGTATACGATGGGGAGTTCATCCGAATCGGCCACTACCTTTGTTAGGCCTACTTCCGATGCCTCACCGAGTGGGAGCAAACACTCTATTGGTAGTTCATCTACCAATGGTGCTTCCACTTCGCACACACCCTCTTTTGGAAAGAAACCCACTTTGGGTGGACCTCCAAAGAAGGGTCATGCCTACATGTACACAAATAGCATGCCACGTAGGAACACACGTCCTACTCCACCGGCTCACTCGTATGATGATTTCTATGCTACACATTCACGTGCACGTGCACAACATGTGAGACACCCTCACGCACGTGTTCCCTCACATGCATATGTTCACCCACATCGTCATATGAATAATTATCCATATGCACCATTTCATCATGTTCCTTTTACCTATCCACGACATGCATCACGTAGAAATCAACAAAGCATGCATGCTCCCAATAGGATTAAGGCTTCCAAAATATTCTCAATTTGGAGACCAAAGGACACAAGTATGGATGGAAAACAAATCTACATGAATGATTATTTTTTGAATGTAGTGGATAATATTAATTATATTGGGAAGTCTAAGTCCAATTGGACTTGGCTTCCAAAGGTCTAACCTTTGAGGACCCAATGACCTTGGGTACCATGAAATGATATAATCATCTTTAGGTACTCAAGAAAAACAAACGTAGCAACAAAGTTAAATTTGGCTCCAAGGATGGGTGGATACTCGATAGCGGGTGTTCAAAACACATGACGGGCGATGCTCAATTGCTTTCCGGAGTGGTGCCCATTGCTAATGGGAACCGGGTAATCTTTGGAGGCAACGAGAGCGGAACCATCGTCGGTGTTGGTAAAGTGGGTAACCCATCTAAACCCTTAATTAGTGATGTCTATCTTGTTAATGGTTTAAACCACAATCTTATTTCAATAAGCCAACTTTGTGACAACGGTTACAAAGTTAGCTTTGCGAAAGGATTGTGTCACATTTTTAATAATGTTAATAATGATTTATTATTTTCCGGCACACGCCATAAAGATATTTATATTTTGGATTTTCCTAAGTCATATGAACAATGTCTCGTTGCCAACACAAGTGAACAACACTTATGGCATCGACGCTTTGGTCATGTGAACTTTGGAACACTTTTTAAGCTTTCAAAATTAAATTCCATTAAAGGTTTTCCTAAGCTTGTATTTGAAAAGAAAAGTTTTTGTGACTCATGTCAACGAGGCAAGCTTCCTAAATCTTCATTTAAACCTAAGAAAAGCATTTCTACTAAACGGCCTCTAAAGCTATTACATCTAGATTTATTTGGGCCAGCTAGAGTTGCTTCTTTAGGAAATGCTAGATATGGGCTTGTCATCGTGGGTGATTTTTCGAGATTTACATGGGTATTTTTCTTATGTAATAAAAATGAAGCTTTTGAAAACTTCACAACATTTGTGAAGAAAGTACAAAATCTCATCGGAACCACCATTGTCACTATTCGTAGTGAACATGGAGGTGAATTTGAGAATGAGTCTTTCTCAAATTTTTGTGATGATCTTGGAATTACACACACGTTTTCCTTCCCTCGCGCACCCCCTCAAAATGGTGTTGTTGAGAGAAAGAATAGAACGCTTGTGGAGTGTGCTCGCACAATGCTCGATGATAGCCAACTTGGCCATCAATTTTGGGCGGAAGCGGTACACACCGTTTGCTATGTGTTTAATAGAATACTTTTGAGGCCCGGCACCAAACAAACTTGTTATGAATTGTTGTTTGGTAGATTGCCTCAAGTTAAACATTTTCGTGTTTTTGGTGCGAAATGTTTTATTAAAAACACCTATGAAAATTTGGACAAGTTTGATCCGAGATCGGATGAGGGGATATTTGTTGGGTATTCCTCACGTAGCAAAGCCTACCGGATATACAACAAAAGATCCTCGACGATCGAGGAATCACTACATGTCTCTTTTAATGAAAATTTTATTCCTTCTAGAATTTCAAATGATGATGATTCAATGGATGTTTTATGTGATTCTATTGATAATTCTAAGTCTATTGATTCTGTTGATTCTATTGATACTAACCCGACTAATGAGGTTGTTGAGAATGTTCCTAGTGATCAGGGAATTCCCAAACGGCTTCATACCGTTCGTGACCATCCCCATGAGCAAGTCATCGGTAATATTCATGATAGAGTCAAGACGAGATCGCAAGTCCACCACTTCGCCAATTGTGCCTTTGCCTCCTCGATTGAGCCAAAGAATATAAATGAAGCATGCGAAGATAGTGCTTGGATCCTTGCCATGGAGGAGGAACTCATTCAATTCGAGAGGAATGAGGTTTGGGAGCTTGTTCCATTGCCTTCGAAGAACCACACCGTTATAGGAACGAAGTGGATCTTCAAGAACAAAACCGACGAGAACCAAATCGTCGTCGGGAACAAGGCTCGGTTAGTAGCTCAAGGCTATCGTCAAGAGGAAGGTATCGATTTCGAAGAATCCTTCGCTCCGGTAGCTAGATTAGAATCTATTAGATTATTGTTATCTTTTGCATGCCATAAAAATTTCAAACTATTTCAAATGGATGTAAAAAGTGCATTTTTAAACGGAGATGTCGTTGAGGAAGTTTATGTTTCTCAACCTCCGGGCTTTATTAATGAAAAATTTCCAAATCATGTTTTTAAACTAAAGAAAGAACTTTACGGTTTGAGACAAGCTCCTCGAGCTTGGTATGATCGCCTAAAGAATTTTCTTTTGGATTTGAATTTTAAAATGGGAGAAGCCGATTCTACACTTTTTGTTAAGCATTCGAATAATGATATACTTTTAGTTCAAATTTATGTTGATGATATCATTTTCGGTGCTACTAACTTCGCTCTTTGCGAAGAGTTTTCTACTGTTATGAAGGAACAATTTGAGATGAGCCACATGGGTGAGCTCAAATATTTCTTAGGTCTCCAAATTCACCAAATGAACGATGAGATCTTCATCCACCAAACGAAGTACACGGTGGAGTTGCTAAAGCGATTTGGAATGGAGAGTGCCTCCGGGAAAAAGACTCCAATGAGCACTACTAAGCATCTTGATAAAGATACGGGCGGAAAAGATGTAGACATTCGTCTATATCGAGGTATGATAGGTAGTTTACTCTATCTTACTGCTAGTAGGCCCGATATTATGTTTGCCGTATGTATTTGTGCTCGTTATCAGTCTCAACCTAAGGATTCTCACTTAGTAGCGGTAAAACGTATTTTTCGCTATTTAAGTTACACTTTAGACTTTGGATTACTTTATCCAAAATCTAGCACGTATGAGTTAGTCTCATATAGTGACGCAGATTATGCAGGATGCAAATCCGACAGGAAGAGTACTAGTGGCACTTGCCATTTTATAGGAAATTCTCTTGTCTCTTGGCTTTCCAAGAAGTAAAATTCCGTATCACTTTCAACCACCGAGGCGGAATACATTGCCGTCGGTGCTGCATGTGCCCAGGTTCTTTGGATGAGACACACACTTAAGGATTTTGGTATACATTGTGATACTAGCCCTATCATGGTTGACAACCAAAGTGCCATTTGTCTTTCAAAGAATCCGGTGCACCATTCCCGTTCTAAACACATAGATGTCTGACACCATTTCTTAGATGATCATGTTGCTAAAAAGGACATCATATTAGTGTACGTTGAAACCCAGAAGCAAATCGCCGATATTTTCACGAACCCCCTAATGGAGGACTTCTTTGTGCGGTTGCGTCGAGAATTGGGGATTATGGGTGAATCCGAGATATAGGATTCATTTTTATTCAATAATCTTGCATGCTATTCTATTTCGCTATATTTGTTCATGCTAGACTTATTGGATTTTTTTCGGGATTTTTGTGAATTTTTGGAATTTATGCTCGAATTTACTCTTGAACGTCGTATTTAAGTTTTCCGATGATTAATGGGGTAGTATGATGATTTTTGAGAGTTGAAAGATGTTTCGTCCAAGTGCATTAAGGAGAGAACTCATTTGTCTTTTTTTGGACTCATCTAGTCGGTCTCAGTTCATCAACCAACCGACTAGATGCACATCTAGTCGGTCAGCTAATGAACTCAAACCGACTAGGTCATTCTATAACTTTTGGACTCATCTAGTCGGTCTCAGTTCAATCACCAACCGACTAGATTCACACCTAGTCGGTTAGTAAAAGAACTCAGACCGACTAGTTCAAGCTTTTTAGGGTTTCCTCTCCTACTATCTTCGTTTAGTCGGTCCACGTTTACTTACCGACCGACTAGATTGAGTTCTAGTCGGTCAGTACTTGAACTTAGACCGACTAACTCTAGCCCTAAATTTTTCGTCTGTCGGCTGTTTCCACTTAGTTGGTTCAAGCTCATTGACCGACCGACTAGATCGTCATCTAGTCGGTCAGTGCTTGAACTGTGACCGACTAAGTGCTCAGGGACAGTCATGTCTTTTCGCATTCCAACCGACTTATACCTATTCTAATCGATTAATTTTCGATTCAGTCGGTTTCTAAACTCTTCTCTCCAGCTAAAACCCCCGACCCCCGATCAGCCCCTTCGTCTTCCACCGTCGATTCCGTCGCCGTTCGTCGATCTCCGACCAACTCCGGCCGTGGATCTTCGTCGATCTTCCTCCTAGGGTATCCCTCCTCTCCTCTCTTGCATCTAGGGTTCTATTCTAGGTCGTTTTTCCTTTCTAGGGTTTGGTTTCAAGCTTATTTCGATTTCAGCCTTAGGGTTTCGGATCTAGGGTTGTTTGATTTCGTTTTCTTGCGTTGCTTGATCTCGTTTTGTCACACTTATGGCAAGGACGCGAATACCGATCACTCCCTCCGATGCATCTCCTATGACCATAGAGCCACACCCTAGGGATTCTCCTCAACCCAAGCGCAAGGGCAAATCTACTCATCCCTCTTCTTCTTCACCACCATTGAAGAGGAAGAGAACCTCTAAGCCTAAGCCAAAACCCTCTGCCCAAGCTTCCCCTACCCAAGCTCAACCTAAACCTAAGCCTAGGAAGAAAACCGTTTCAGCGTCTTCTACACCATCTGATTCCGACACTGAATTTAGACCCGAGGATGAGCCTAGACGTAAGGAACCCACTCCTCCACTTCGTTCTAGCTCCCGTAAGCCTAAGGGAAAGGCTCCGATGCCAGCTGGTGGTGTCGATATCTCGCTATGTCGCGATGACCCTATGTGTCTAGCGGCATACACCCGTATCGAACATTGCCCGCTGTTATTGGAGCATTTCGTTAAGTTCTCCGACTTCCTTGGCTTAGCAGATCTTCTATCCTATAGTGGACTCCTAGACTACCTTCGCTTTGACCCTAAGGCGAACTCTCGACCCTATCCTCGCCTGGTCAAACTTTTCTATGCGAACCGTACCCGGGGACAGTACGGTGAGACCCACTCCATCGAGACTACTGTCTTGGGGACTCCTATAGTCCTCACGGCAGAAATCTTGGGGGAGTTGCTTGGTTGTTCGTCGTCTGGTCTCCTCTCGTCTGATATTTCTGTTGATGATATCTCTTCTTTAGATCAGTCTGTTCTCGCCGATATCTTCCATGTGATCCCTCCAGCTTTCATAGGTATCCCATCGAAGTCATTCAAGCCGAATGCTTGGGTGCTTAATCTTATCCTGAAGTCGTGCTTACTTCCTAAGTACGGCTAATCTTCTCTGCCATCCCAGCCTTTCCTAAAGTTGATTTACGCTCTATTCTTGGGTTGCGAGATTAACTGGGCTCGCATTATACTCGATAAGATGGATTCTTTCGAGTGTATTCGCAAGTCCGTGAAATCTGCGCATCTCCCTTATCCTTGTCTGTTGACTTTGGTGTTTCGTCATTTCCACGTGCCTTTGCCTCCTGACGATGGGCGTCCACTTGGTCCTCCCCTGAACGCGACGGCCGTCAAGAAATCTCTTGCAGCACTCCGTCACGTGCAGAGGACGACTCCTTCAGCTTCTCAGGGCACCTCTTCTGCAGCTGCTGCTCCTAGACCTCCCACCACAGTTGATGATCTCGCTC
The DNA here is from genome assembly GCA_030789695.1 of Scilla litardierei. Taxonomy (NCBI): domain Eukaryota; kingdom Viridiplantae; phylum Streptophyta; class Magnoliopsida; order Asparagales; family Asparagaceae; genus Scilla; species Scilla litardierei. The sequence continues at coordinate 25,239,060 of CM061142.1, forward strand.
GTTCTGTTCGTCGTCTCGAGTATCGGTATGCTCGTACCGAGGAGATTCTGTGTCGTATAGCTCGTGTTATTGGTGTTGAGGTCCCTCCTCCTGTTTCTGAGGATGAGGAGATGGATGATGAGGAGATCGATGAGCTCGTTGATTCTCTTGCTCGTGGCGATGAGGCCACTGCTGCTGCTGTTACCACATCCGTTGCTGGAGCTGCCACTTCTTCAGGTGCTCCAGAGTCTTCTGCTCCAGTGGATGAGTCTACTGCTGCTCCAGAGACGTCTGCTCCAGTTGACGTTCCTGTTGGTGCCTCTGCCATTGAGCCTGCTGTTGCCGTTTCCACTCCTGCCCCGACGATTGCTTCTGTTGACACACCACTCCTCCCAGCAGAGCCTGAGTCCACTCCTTCGATTGGATCTACGGAGACTGCTGATCCTACCACTCCTTCTTGAGAGTCTGTTTGGAGGACTCTCTGATGCTCCTTGGATGATTCATCTTTTAGAGAGAGTTTTGGGTTAGGACAAGGTTGGTGGTGTTTTTGATGTATTTGGATGTTTTGATGCTTGATGCCGATGTTGTATCATTTTTTGGATGTATGTTGATGATGTTGATGTCGATGATGGATTTTGACATTTTGATGTTGATATGGTATGTGACATTTTGATGTGGTCATTGTATTTTGTGCCTTTGATTGTATGGAGTCGATGTATCTTTTGGTTGTACTCATGATGCTTCATATATATATATATATACATCGTTGTTCTCTTTTACTTCGTTGTGCACATTTTATATTCGTTTTAATGTCTATGATGTTCGATTTTGTCGCTCGACGATAATGAATTGGTTAAAAAGAATTTATTTCTATGAAAACATAGAATTGTTTTCCATGCACTAATTTAACCAAAATGTTGAGATTGGAGAGCACGTTCCTTTACTCAATAAGTGAATTATATTTGGTATTTTGATGATTTCATTTTTCGCTTTTGGATAATGGTCAATTTGGCACACCTTGATTTTCTTCATGTTTTTTTCCTTGGTGTCTTTTGGACCATCGTCGTATTCTTCGACTCCCGATGTTGGATTTTCTTTAGCCTTGTTGTTGTCGTTGTATGCCCCCCGCTCTTTTTGGATAATGCCAAAGGGGGAGAGATAGTAATAATGACAAGGTCAAACTGAAAATTTAACTCTATTGTCCATGAATCTAATTTACTATGTTAGATTCAAGGGGAGTGAAGATATAAAAATGGATTACGATCCTAAATTTCAATAATTGGATCATGTTTTATATTTCTCACTTCTGCTTGATGCGTATTATATTTATTCAATTTGGAATTAACGTGTCATCAATGCAGGGGGAGTAAGTATTTTACATTTGAATCATTATTTTTGATTATTATTTATGTTGGTTTGTCATCACCAAAAAGGGGGAGAATGTTGAGTATTGGACTCCCCGGATTTGGTTTTGGATGATGAGCAAACATAAATAAATCGTGAACTAACACTTTGTGAGCGCAGTTATGGAGATCGTCGCCAAATTCACGTGAACATCCAAAGCGACGTCTCAAGACTTCTCAAAGCACGTATTCATATGCCTAAAGCTTCGTTGAAGCTTTTGGACCAACTTTGAAGTCATGAAGATTCGATCGAAGCTTTTGAAGACGGTTTGTCTAGATTTATATTTAGTCTTCTAGCTTTGTTCTTTAGAATGTTAAGCCTTGAGTAGGTATTATCATTTAATCTTCATATCGCTCCTATCTTAGAGCTAGGATCTTAGTAGAAGTCCATTCAAACTTTCCCGAAGCATCGCGCTTCGATTCGGGACTTCTTGTGCATGTTAGTTGGTTCAAGAAGAAGAACCAACCGACTAGATGGTGATCTAGTCGGTCGGAAAAGCTTCTTGGACCGACTAGTTTGTCTCCCAAATTCAAAGCACTTTACTGTTCACTGTTAGTCGGTCTTAGTTGACTCACCGACCGACTAGTTGGTGAACTAGTCGGTCAGTGATGCTTCTTAGACCGACTAGTTGAACATTCCATGTACATGCCTAGTTACTGTTTATCGTTAGTCGGTCTAAGAACGTTTGGTGACCGACTAGTTGATGATCTAGTCGGTCAACATTTGTTCTTGGACCGACTAAATCAATTTGTATTCAGACTAATAGTTTTTGACTCTTAGTCGGTCTAAGTTAACTGACCGACCGACTAGTTGAGAAACTAGTCGGTCAGAAAGTCTTCTTGGACCGACTAGTTCTTTAGGTCTGAAATTTCATCTGTTCACTGTTCATCCTTTAGTCGGTTCATGTTGTTTCACCGATCGACTAGTTGATGAACTAGTCGGTCAGTGGTTGTTCTTTGACCGACTAATTGCTCCAGATTTCCAACCGTTGGGAGTTGACCTAGCTCGATTTTGTGGGACCCTATAAATACTAAGCTTGGTCGTTTCTTTCTAAGTGAGAGCTGCTATTGAGAGCCTTATTCAGATTGAAAGAGTTAGAGATTGAAACTCATTTCCAAAGCTCTCTTCCTCACAAGAAATCATTCTCTCCCTCATTTGAGATCTAGAATCCATCTTGAGAGAACTTTGTTCTTGTTGAGCCATCCAAGCTATTGCTTGATTCAAGTCTCCTATTCATTCCTAGGCACCCTTTGCTGATCATATTGGTGGTGCTAGGTCTTGGTGACTTCTCCTTCCTCAAATCCCTCCTTTCCCTAATTTGGTAAGAATACTCAAGGTATAGGGTTTGTGGTAAGTTGTTGTTTATTTCATATAAACTCTTTTATTGATATTGATTCTCTCGGCTGTGAGAGAAGGTTGTGATCCCGGGTTGTGGGATTCAATATTGCTATTGATTGTATGATTTGATCTTGTGAAGATTTTTCACAAGGTATTCATAGTGGAAATCTTGGGTTAGGGTTTCTAACCTAAGTATCCGGAGGGGATCCGGGTGTTCTGGAACGTAGGTTCACCGGGAACAGGTCGGGGAGACTTGGGTGGATCCGAACCCATCATATCAATTGTTAGCATTGCATACTTGTTGTTGTCAATTTTAGCTTCCGCATTTGTTGGTAGTAGTTTGCACGATAATTAGGAATTATACTCCTTGTTATTTTTAAAGTACTATTCACCCCCCTCTAGTACTTGTGCTTTCAGGGCATTACAGTTGTCACGCTGCGCTACCTAGTAGGGGCCCATGAGTCAGTCTTTGATGAGGCCGGCGTGGCAGCCTGCCTGGCAGAGAATAGCATGCTCTCGAGGGACCGTGAGGACCTGCAGAATGTTGATGCCGAGCTCCTCTGTGCCACGGCAATCTGGGATAATATGTAGGTAAGTCGCAATATGCCCCAGATGCCGAAATTATTTTCTGCTCCACATGCTTATTGTTTGATCTTCTTTGTAGGCTGTCGCCGCTCTGGTGTCTCTTCAACGACACTCCTCGGATGTAAACTGGCTCGAGGCGACGCTTGGGAGGAAGGTGGTCGCCTTCAGGGGCACCGAGGTGATGCTGAAGGAGGCCATGGAGAGGCTGGCGAAAGTCCATGGGGACTATCAGGCCCAGAGGGGTGAGACCACCAAGCTAGAGAAGGCCGTCGAGGAGCTACAAGAGAGGGCCCGCCGAGAAGAGATTCAACGAGTCACCACCGAGGGATTACTGGACTTGGATAGAAGGACAACTGGAGTAAAGATCGTCGAGCTGGAGCGGCGTAATACTGATTTGGAGAAGATCGACCTGGGAAAAGTCGGGGCCCAGGACGTTCTCAAATATCAGAACGACGAGCTCGTACCCGCGCTGACGGCCATGAGGGGGGAGGCCTTCGCTGACGGTCTGGAGGTCGGCTTTGAGAGGGCGATGGCAAGGTTGGGGAAGCTCTACCCCGGCATGGAGATCGACCTTGCCCGTCTGTCGGCGACATCTGATGATGAGGCAGAGGCTTCGATCGCATCCGAGACCGAGGCGGCAGATGTTCCCGAGGGCGACGATCAGGAAGGCGACATGGCAGATGTACCGGCCCCGCAGGGTAGCGGTCAAGAGGATGGCGGTCGAGCTGAGAGATTAGGGCTATGTTGTACAGGGCTGGGCATGAAGCCTTGTTTTATTTTTGTTAGACCCTGAATTGTGTAAAGTTAGTTTATAAATGAAATTTGAAATTTTCCTTACTGTCGCTGTTTGTGCAGACTGTGCTTTTGTACGGGTATGCCCCCAACATTCTACTACTGACGAGCACATGGTTGAGGAGAAGGAGAATGCTGTGGAGTCGTATGTTCGATCCGAATTTGCAGGCTGGCTGCCATGGGGTGGTGCGAACCCGCAGCCTTTGGGGAAGCTCGTCAGCTCGGCCCGGAGTATGTCCGGCATGGCTAGTTGCCCAGGAGGGGGGCGACTCCACGGCCTCCATTGATGGCGTACTGTCCCGAAGTTGAGGGAGGGGAGGGTGCGAGATGTCACTCGTTCCTTGTCCCACCCAGCGAACACTATCGAGGGCGAAGCCATCGGACTTTCCCTGGAGTTGATGGAGGGGAGGGTACAAGCTATCGCTCGCTCCTTAACCCACCGGCGATCCTTTCGAGGGCGAAGCTCGTCAGCCTGCCCCGGAGTTTGTAGAGTGTTCGGGTCGGCTAGCTGCCCAGGAGGGGGGCAACCTCGCGGCCTCCGTTGATGGCGCACTGCCCCGAAGTTGAGGGACGGGAGGGTGCAAGCCGTCACCCGTTCATTGTCGGTCCCGACGAATACTATCGAGGGCGAAGCCATCAGACTTTCCCCTGAGTTGATGAAGGGGAGGGTATGAGCCGTCACTCGCTCCTTAACCCACCGGCAATCCTTCGAGGGCGAAGCTCGTCAGCCTGCCCCGGAATTTGTAGAGTGTCTGGCTCGGCTAGCTGCCTGAGAGGGGGGCGACCCCACGGCCTCCGTTGATGGTGCTCTATCCTGGAGTTGAGGGACATGAGGATGTGAGTCGTCGCTCGTTCCTTGTCGGTCCCGGCAAACACTATCGAGGGCGAAGCCGTCAGGCTTGTCCCGGAGTTGATGGAGGGGAAGGTACGAGCCGTCACTCGCTCCTTAACCCACCAGCGATCCTTTCGAGGGCAAAGCTCGTCAGCTTTCCCCGGAGTTTGTAAAGTGTCCGGCTCGGCTAGCTGCCCAGGAGGGGGGCAACCCCACGGCCTCCGTTGATGGCACACTACCCTGGAGTTGAGGGACGGGAGGGTGCAAGCCGTCGCTCGTTCCTTGTCGGTCCTGGCGAACACTATTGAGGGCGAAGCCGTTGGGCTTGCTTCAGAGTTGATGGAGGGGAGGGTACGAGCTGTCACTCACTCCTTAACCCACCGACGATTCTTTCGAGGGCAAAGCTCATCAGCCTGCCTCAAAGTTTGTAGAGTGTCTTGCTTGGCTAACTGCTTGAAAGGGGGGCGACCCCGCGGCCTCCGTTGATGGCGCATTAACCCGGAGTTGAGGGACAAGAGGGTGCAAGCCGTCGCCCGTTCCTTGTCGGTCCCGACGAACACTATCGAGGGTGAAGCCGTCGGGCTTGCCCCAGAGTTGATGGAGAGGAGGGTACGAGCTGTCACTCGCTCATTAACCCATCGGCGATCCTTTCGAGGGCAAAGCTCGTCAGCCTGCCCCCGAATTTGTAGAGTGTCCAGCTCGGCTAGCTGCCCGGGAGGAGGGGCGACCTCACGGCCTCCGTTAATGGCGCACTGCCCCAGAGTTAAGGGACGGGAGGGTGCGAGCCGTCGCTCGTTCCTTGTCAGTCCAGGTGAACACTATCGAGGGTGAAGCCATCAAGCTTGCCTTGGAGTTGATGGAGGGGAGGGTACGAACCGTCACTCGCTCCTTAACCCACCGACGATCCTTTCGAGGATGAAGCTCGTCAGCCTGCCTCGGAGTTTGAAGGAGGGGAGGGTGCGAGCGTCGCTCGTTCCTTGTCCCACCCGGCGAACACTATCAAGGGCAAAGCCGTCAGGCTTGCCCCGGAGTTAATGGAGGGTGGTGTGAGCCGGAGCTCGTTCCTTAACCCACCGACGATCCTATCAAGGGCGAAGCTCGTTAGACCGCCTCGAAGTTTGAGGGGGGTGAGGGTTGAAATGCAGATTCAGATAACGCACTGAGTGTACAAACACAGCAGTTTATTGGAAATATAATATGAACTGAATGTACAAGTGCGTTTATTGAAAAAACTTGAGCAATTGCTCATCATTCCAGGGATGGGTTAGCTCCTCGCCTTCCATATCCGCCAGAAGGTACGTTGCCGGTCCCAGGATGTCAGTTATGGTGTAGGGGCCTTCCCAATTTGCGGAGAGCTTGCCTTGTCTGTCGATCTCGGGCCTAAAAGTGGCATCCCAGAGAACAAGATCGCCGACTCTGAAGATCCGCTTCCTGACGTGGGAGTTGTAGTATCTCGCCATCCTCTGGCTGTGCTTAACCAAACATGTTAGTGCACGATCCCTTACCTCGTCGACGAGCACAAGATTGAGGTCAAGTCCCTCGCCATTAGCTTCTTCGTTGAAGTACTGTAGGCTTAGAGACTCCTCGCCGACCTCCATCGGAACGACGGCCTCTACCTCATAAGCCAGCATGAAAGGGCTCTCACCGGTTGATTCTTTGTACGTTGTGCGATAGGACCAAAGGATGCCAGATGCTAGGTCCCGGGGCGCTGTCAACCGACTTCTTCAACGGCTCCAGGATGCACTTGTTTGCAGCTTCGGCGAGGCCGTTAGACTGTGGATTGCCACAGAGGTGAAATGAAGGTTGATGCCCCAATCCGAGCAGAAGCTTCTGAAGTCTGCGGAGTCGAACCGTTTCCCATTGTCCGTCATTATGGAGCGAAGTACCCCGAAGCGACATATAATTGACTTCCAAACGAAGTTCTTCATGTCCACCCAGGCGATGCACGCTAGCGGCTCTGCCTCGATCCACTTTGTTAAATAGTCGACAGCGAAAACCAGGTATTTCCTTCCTCCGGTGGCCATCGGGTGGAATGGTCTGAGGATGTCAAGGCCCCACTTAGCAAATGGGACCGGGCTGAGGATCGGAATCAGATTAGCCGACGGGGCCGTTGTATGTTTGAAGAACCTTTGGCACTCCCTGCCCCGTCGCTTCACATAGTCAGCGGCATCCTTCACCATGGTCGGCCAATAATAACCTTATCGGATCGCCTTGTGTGCCAGAGTGCGTCCTCCATAGTGGTTCCCTTAGAGCCCCTCATGGATCTCACAGATGACCACCTCTGCCCTCCTGGGTCCCAGGCACTTTAAATAAGGCAAGACGTCGTACCTCACACGACGCTTTCGGTAGAGCACGCCATTGAAGATCACGACAAGGCCTGTTGCTCGATCTTTCGCACTTCCAACCTGTCCTATAGCAGGGTTCCACTCTCCAGGTAGGCAACGATCGGGCACATTCACGACAGCTCCCGGTCGATGCATAGAAGCTCTTCCTCCTCGAGACTTGGTGTGAGCAGATTCTCGATGTAGATGGCCTTCCCAATCTCGGCCGGAGAAGAGGATACTAACTTGGAGAGGGCATCCGTGTGGAGATTATTTGACCTTGGAAGATGCTGGGCTACAACTCTCTTGAACTTGAGTAGCTTAGCCCGGACGCACTTCAAGTATAGCTTCATCAGATCTTCTCTGGCTTCGAGCTGCCTTCAATCTGCTGGACGACGAGCCTTGAGTCACTGATTAGCCGCACATTCGTCGCCCCCAGCACCCTGCATAGTTTCAGCCCGTTGATGGCGGCCTCGTACTCCGCAACATTATTGGTTGTCGGAGGGCGTGCTCTAGTAGGCTTTCCTCCGGGGTCTCGATCACTATGTCGGCTCTGATGCCCACAGCCATGGCCGACCCGTCGACATGGATGACCCATAGCTCGCCTTCGTTTCGTGTGGAAGTGGAGGGAATATTCTCGTCGACGAGCTGTGATGGTGGTGTGTCTAGTTGGGCGTCGTGCGCCGCACTGACAATCTCTTCGATGGTGCACTCCGCCACGAAGTCTGCTAAGGCCTGACCTTTAATCATCGCCCTGGGCTTATAAATGATGTCGATCTTGCTGAGCCTGACACTCCAATTTAGCATCCTGCCTGATCTCTCCAATCTCCTCAGATTCTTCTCAAGTGGCAAGTTGGTGTAGACAATGATGGAATGCGCCTGGAAGTACAAGCGGAGTTTCCTTGCTGTCAGTACTAGGCCATATGCAACCTTCTCGATCGGGCTGTAGCGGGTCTCTGCCTCCCAGAGCATCCAGCTTGCATAGTAGATTGGCCGCTGGATCCCCCCTTCTTCTTTGATCAGCACCGAGCTAACAACTTCTTCAGTGGTGGCGAGATAGAGGCCGAGCTGCTCCCCTTCATCTGGCTTGGCAAGCATCATCGGGCTCTGTAGATATGCCTTAAGGTCACCAAAGGACAGGGTGCAGCTGTCATCCCATCTCACTCCCTTCCTGTCGTTCTTCCTGACATCGAGGGCCTCCCTCAAGATCTTGAAGAAAGGGAGTGACCTTTCGGTTGATTTCAACAAGAATCTTCCCAGTGCAGCGATCCGGCCATTCAGCTTATGTAAGTCTCGGATCTTCTTTGGCTCGCTCATATTGACGAGGGTGGATATCTTATCGGGGTTAGCCTAGATTCTTCGCTTCGTGATCATGAAGCCGAGGAACTTCCCAGACTGGACGCCAAAGATACACTTCACCGGATTGAGCCGTAGATTGTAGCACCACACATTCTGGAAGGTCTCCCCAAGATCGGCAAGATGGTCTTCGGCTCTCTTGGACTTCACCAGCATGTCATCGATATAGACCTCCAAGTTTCTACCGACCTCAGGTCTCCCCAAGATCGACAAGATGGTCTTCGGCTCTCTTGGACTTCACCAGCATGTCATCGATATAGACCTCCAAGTTTCTACCGACCTGGTGGTGAAAGATCTCGTCCACCATCCGCTGATAGGTCGCCCCCGCATTCTTCAGGCCAAAAGGCATCTTGGTGTAGCAGAATGTCCCCCGGTCAGTAATGAACGACGTCTTCTCCTCGTCGTGGGGTACCATTTGGATCTGATTGTAGCCGGAGAAGGCATCCATGAAAGTCAACAGCTCATAACCGGAGACATTGTCTACCAGATGGTCAATTCTGGGCAGCGGGAAGCTATCTTTTGGGCAGGCCTTAGTGAGGTCGGTAAAGTCCACGCACATCTGCCACTTGTCGCTGGGCTTCTTCACCATGACCACATTGGTGAGCCACTCAGGGTAGCTCACTTCTCCGATGAATTTGACCGTCAAGAGTCGCTTCACTTCCTCCTCCGATGCCTGCTTCTTCTCGCCTCCTGCCCCTCGCTTCTTCTGTCGGATGAGGTGGGCTTCGGGGTCGACATGTAGCTCATGGGGCGATCACATCTGGGTCGACTCTGGGCATGTCTAAGAGAGACCATGCGAAGACGTTTGCATTTTCCCTGAGGAGGTAAATTAGGTCCACCCTCAGCCCCTCGGGGAGCTTCGTGCCGATCGGCACCGTCTTGTCCGCTTCCTCCTCCATCGGCACCTCCTCTACGTTCCCCAAAGGAGCAGATCATTGATAAGCGAAGTCCTTTGGATCGTCGAGGAGATCGGTCGACAAGGCTTGCTCGGACCCCTTATGCTTGGTGGAGCCGATGTAGCAGCTTCGGGAGAGCTTCTGTGACATCCGCACCTGTCCAACTCCGTGCGGGGTCTGGAACTTCACCATCTGATGCAGGAGCGAGGGGAGAGCCTTGACAGTAGTCATATAAGGTTGCCCTATGATACCATTGTATGCCGAGGTGACGTCGACGACAACAGACTGCGTCATCCGAATGACGACCTTAGGCCTCTCCCTCAAGGTGACCGACAGCGTGATCACCCCAACAATGGGCACCAAATGTCCGGTGAAGCCGATAATCGGGCCTAAGCACGGCTTCAGCTCTCCCTAGTCAAGCCCCATCTTCAGAATTATGGACAAGAACAAGATGTCACACGAACTGCCCGTATCAATCAGGAGTCTGCTCACAATCGCCGGTCCGACGAGAGCTTCAATGACGATAGCATCCTCATAGGGCAGCTCGACCCCTCCAGGTCGTCATCAGAGAAGGAGATAGGGGGACGAGCCAATCTCCTCCGCTTCGCCCCCGTGCCAGTGCCCGTTGTCAGGACTTGCCCGATCATAAGCCTTCCTTGCCAACATTATCGAGCCGCCCTGGGCTGGCCCATAGCATATAACATCCTCATGAACGACCGGCTCAGGCCCGTGATAGGCCACTTGCCTGGTATCATGGGTTGGTTGCTCGGGCCCCGCGGCGGCCCTCCTTCCTCGGTCAGGTCTCTTCGGGTCAACGAACCTCCGGAGATGCCCTTCTTGGATCAGCCGCTCAAGTCTCTATTCAGGCTGAAGCAGTTATCAATGTCGTGGTAGTTGTCACGGTGGTACCGATAATCTTTCTGCATGCTCCTCCCGCCACCTCTTGCCCTCCCCTCTCGGGGCGGGTCTTTGAGGAGTCCGCCCTGATGGGCCACCGCCATCACTTCGGCTAGGGGGCGTTGAGCCGGGTTTAGTGTGCCACCTCATGTGCTCTCTCTTACACGTCCTTCAGGGCGGGGTTCCTAGGAGCAAATAACCCCCCCAAAAGTCCGAGGCGAGCTTGCGCTTGCGGGCCCCCTGCTCACGCCCTCAAGGGCGGTCTGGGTCACGACCCCTGCTCCGGTCCTGGTCGTAGACCCGGGGGCGCTCATCCCACCTTGGCCGCTCAGCAGGCCTGGCTTTAACACGGGGGGCTACACTGACGGGGGCTCTCTGCACCGGCCCTAGGGCCTCCTTGCTCACCATAAACTTTTCTACCCGAACGTAGAGGTCGAAGAGGTTGGCAGGCGGATCTTGGAGCAGCGACTTGTGAAGACTTCTGTTCGCCAATCCCTTTTTGAAGGCGGCCCTAAGGAGCTCTTCACCGTAGCTCGTTATGCCGAGTCGCTCTTTGTTGAAGCACTGCAGGAAGCTACGGATGGTCTCCCCCTCCTTCTGGACCACCGTGAACAAATAGTCCGACGCCTTCTTCCTCCTCTGCCCCGCCAGGAACTGGTTGCAGATCTTCCACGAGAGATCATCAAGCGAATCAACGGACCCGCTAGACAAGCAGTTATACCACTCCCTGGTTGCCTCCTTCAAGGTGGTTCGGAAAACTCGACAAAGGAGGGCGTCGCCTTCCCCATTGACCTCCATCCTGTCCTAGTATAGTTGCACATGCTCCAGGGATCACCCGAACCGTCATAGAGTTCAACGTGAGGTAACTTGAACCTATAGTGTGTTGGGGTTGAGATCATCCTGCGAGACAATGGATTGGCCTCTCCGGGGCCGGGGGAGGTGCTGGCTCTCCATCCTGCCGGTTGGAATCATCGGATGAGCCACCTCGGCGCTCAATGGTATTCCTCCCTCTCTTCCAGGGGGTAGGACTATGGTCGCAGCTCCTCCGCCCTCCGTCTCTTTTCCTAGGAGAACGGTGATCTCGTCGGAGGGGCTTCTGCTACGGAACTCGTGCCCCCTCACCCCGGGCTAGATGATCTCCCGCGACGGTAGCTTTCAATAGGATGCTCTGGCAGGGCGTCCCACCGCACCATCAAGGCCGATGCCAAGGGGACTCCTCGGCTCCCTTTTGAAGCCTCTCTCTCTCTTAGCATCGAGGAGGCGAAGCCGTCGACGAGACGCTTCCTCCTGTAATCGCCTCGCTGGGCTCCTCCTTGTTGATCTTCCTCTACAGTGTGGCTACCTCCGCTTCATCGAACCGCCTCTTCTGTGCTGCCACTGCTTCCTCATCAAGCTAGGGGAGGAGATATCTCCTCATGCTGCGGGGCTCGAAGGGGCCTTCTGCCCGAGATGGTCCAGTCTACCACACAGTGGTCCACTCCTCCATCATCTTGGTGAAACCCTGGAAGCTCTTGAAGATGCCGAATGCCGCATCCTGAATGGCCGCGGCCAACCCCTCAAGGGGTTGATTCACCGGGGAAGATCTCCTGTGAGAATGAGGACCTTCGGCCAGAGGTTGCCTCAGGGCGTCGTCGATCATGGCCTCAAGTCGACCCGGCCTCCTCAGAAGCAGAGGGGGCGTGACAACGGGTGACTTGCCGTGGAGAGGTTGCGCTGAGGGCGTATGGATCCTGACATGGGTGTAACCCTCTTCCCCACAGGTGGTGCCAACTATTGCGGGTCAAGTTCGCACACAATAAAATTTGTATGTAGTGGAAATCACAGATACAATGATTTATAGGTTTTTGGGTAAAGGTGGGGCTAGGAGCACTCGGAGCACGCTACAAAGGTGAAGAGCCCTAGGTCGCCTGGAGGTCGCACAAAGGTCGCCTGCTCCCAGTAGCTGAGGCGAGCTCCCTGCGAGGATGAACAACAGGTCAGAAAGGCTGGGCTGGTTGTCAGTCCTAAGCCTCTCCGATGCCTAAGTCAAAAGGTGACGTAAAAGGTAGGCGTCGGGCACACTTGACGACCTAAAGGCAGGTCGGTGAAGTGTAGAGGGCTTATGAGGAAGGAACAGATATATGGGCGATATCTGACCTCGTGTGTAGAGATGAGTTAGAGGATTCACTGACCAATAACTTGCTACCCCACCAACCCCCTCAATGGGGGCAGGAGAGGGGTATTTATAGGGCTGAGAGGCAGTTGATCGCTGTCGTGTCAGCTGTCGAATCATCCCTGCTAGCACTCAAGTGCTAGGGCTGTGGCAGGGATATTTACTGCATTAATGGTGGCAGGTGGTGTCAGGATCATTAATGAGACGCGAGGGTCGGCCATCAGTTCTTCCCCTTAACCCCTGGCATTAATGGAGTGTAGGTGAGCCCACATCACCCGGTCAGAGATATTTGTGCTTGGTCACCCTCAAGGGTGAGCTATAGGTCGGCGAGTAATCTCGGCTTCCTCGGAGGATGCTTCTTGTTGCGGGTAGGCGAGCTGGTCCATGACATGGCGAGCTGTTAGGTCATTGCGACGGGCTTCCTGGTGATTCTGGAAGGTGAGCTTGAGGCAGGGCGAGGCAAGCTTCTCGGGATCGAGGCGATTAGTTTGACAAGCACCCAGCAGGAGAGTCGGTGAGGTGTCCACTGGGGCCTCCCTTGTGCATATGGGCCTGAACTCCATGGGCCGGCCTTTAGGGTGTAACAACAACGATTTGGTTCGTCCTACAGTTTGTAAGTAAATAATTGTTAGACAGTAAATGGTAATTTTTTGTTGGTAGAATTTAATTGTTGGTAAATTACTACAGAGCAATTAATCTAATGAATATGGATTCATATAATATTGAGAGGATTGAAGAAACTGAACAACAATGCAAGGTACGAAATTTTTGCTATATGTTCTTTAATAAAACCATACTTTATACGTAATATAAATATATTTGTATGTTTAATGTAAAATTCAGGATGATGTAACAAGTCCAGATGGGCATAAAGATTACACAAGTGACTTTAGAACCATGCAAACATTCAAAAGTAAATAGTAACTTGTTAATTGGATAAATGAAATTGGGAGAGCAAATGGGATTGTGGTTGTGACTAGGTCTTTGAATATGAGTACATCGGGTAATAGACTCCCCACACTCTACTTTGCCATGTGAAAGAAGCGAAAAGTATCGGGCACGCAGGAGGAAGATGGAGAAAAAGACTAAAAATCTTACGGGAAGCAAGAAGTGTGATGTCCTTTCACATTGAAGGCTAAGAGGGTGGGAAAGAAGGATGAGTGGAATTTGTCAGTTTTATGTGGCATGTGCAACCTTCGACCTGCGCATACCGCGAAGGACATTCAAATGCCTAGAGGTTGAAAGTCACGGAGATGGACACGTTGAGAGACTTGTCCAATAGCATGGTGAGGCCAAGAGAAATTCTGAAATTTCTGAAGAAAAAAGATATGTACAATGCCACTACAATCAAATCAATATACAATGCCCGACAGAGGTTCAAATTAGCGAAAATGGCGGGGAGAACACAAATGCAGCAACTGCTAAAGAGCTTGAATGAGAAGAATTACATTGAGTACCATATTATAGAAGAAGAGACCTTAGCCATGTGGGGTTTATTTTGGGCACATCCTAAGTCGGTTGATTTATTACGTGCATTTCCAGAAATTTTGAACATGGACTGCACGTATAATACCAACGGATACATGCTACCACTTGTGGAGATTGTAGGTGTTACCTCTACTGAAATGGCATTCACAGTTGCATTCTGTTACGTGGAAGCTGAATAGGAGGATTGCTATATATGGGCCTTGGAGTAGTTGAGCTCTTTGCTAGATGGATACACGATGCCAAGAGTTATTTTGACAGATAGAGAGCTTGTCCTTATGAATGACATTAGCAATGTATTCCCCTCTGACCAAAACCAATTATGTAGATGGCACATTTCTAAAAATGTTTTGGCTAATTGCAAGAAATATTTTGAATAAAAATTGGATGCTTGCTTTAGGAAAAAATGGCCTTTTGGTGCTGGCAAGAACAAATGACTTTAGGAAAAAAAACTCAATGCACTTGAGAAAAATTTCGGCGCTTACCAAAAGGCCCTTAGCCATGTGAAGATAGCTTGGTTGGAAATGTATAAGAAGAAGTTCATTTTTCTATGGGCTGATAGCAATCTATGTTTTGGCCATGTCACAACCAAAAGAGCTATGTGTTCACATGCTAAGCTGAAACAACACTTAGGTTCATCGGCATGCAGTTTTGCCTTTACATGGACCACCATTCATGCTTTGCTGAAGTTGCATCATACTTAGATCAAGGCTTGGTTTGAGAGATCAAAGATCACGGTGCAACATAGAATGACGAGCCACTTATACAAGGAGCTGATTGATTTTACGTCCACTAATGCGATGAAGATAATTTTTCTGCAAGCTTCACAATCAGAGGCCATTGAGACAGACCAAAACCAATGTGCTTGTCTAGTTAGGTGCAATTATGGCTTATCATGTGCCTATGGGATTGGTGAATACAAAATGAAAAATCGCCACATTCCCTTAGATTCCATACATACACATTGGAAGAAGGTAGACATGGAGTCGAAGAAGGAATTTTTCTCTGAAGAATGAAGTTCTGATAAAGGCTGAGTTAATTTGCATTTACAAGCTTTATGAACAGCTTGATGCGACTAGGACGATGGAGATTTTAATAAAGTTGAAGGGGTTATCAACTCCGGAGACAAATTTGATTAATAAAGCGGTGGTTAAGGTCAATGTGAGGGGTAGGAAGAAAAAATGGGCGAAGAAGAAATCTAATACATCCACTACTCATGACCCACATCTATTTGAGAGTCTTATCAGCTGAAATTATTTGCTCTACTCCCACTCCAATTGAAGGATCTAGACCAAGAGGAAGAGGAATATTGGTAAGAGGCCATCTGAGACAGAAAGAAATGGTGTATAGGTCCCCGACTACTTCAGAAAGTATATCAGAAAGTATATCATTTATTAGCCATTTTCTCGATACAGTTGTAAAGTTTATTAGCTAAGTCACAGATGTCCAGACAGATGGTAACTATGGATACAGGACAATAGCTGCTCTACTTGGCATTGGAGAGGACAATTGGAAGCAAGTCCGAACAGATTTGCTTGGTGAGTTAAATACACATTATGATTTGTATATTAAAGTTATGGGGAAGAAGATGCACAGATTAATAAGGTGGCAACTGCATATGTGGAGGAAATTCCCCTAAGCAAATTTTGGATGACCATGCCAGAAGCGTGACATCTCATAACAACTTACTATGATTGTGTGCTACATTTATTTTACACTTTACAGTATCTGACATGTTTGCCTCTAAGAACAGATCTAGAACCATTACAAACACGACAATATATATCGATTGGTTTTGTGAATAACAATCACTTTGTATAGCTTCAACTTGTCCTGGGCCGCCCTATCCCAGCAATTGCAAGAAATCGGAGTAGATACCATGCGGTTGTTGCAACTAGATGGGAAGAAGCTTATGTAGATATGTGTAAGAAATTCAAGGATATAGTCCAAGACACCGTGGTCAAAGTGGATACTATGGACATTGATTGAATTCTATGTGTAATGTATGTATAATGATAGGTGTAAAAATTTCAGATCTTTGTCAATATCAACGTATCATAGTTGTCAGACTGCATCAATGTATCATATTTTAAAAGAGTTTTTCAGACTGCATCAATGCATCATTTTTCACATTATTTTTTCAGTCTGTAGCAATGTATACTTCATAGGTATCATATTTCAGAATTTTCTATCACTATAAAAAAACTTAAGATATTTTTATTCAATTGGTTTGTTGAATCTGTTTCAAATTGAATTTCTGTGTTTCTGTATTGATATAAGATTATTGCTGCTTCATATGTATCTGTTTCAGATTTTTTTCAGCTTTGTATCAGATTTTATGTGTTATGTATCAGATTACCTGTATCAGATTTTTGTTAGATTGTATCAGATTTGTATCAGATTTGTGTATCAGTTTGTATCAGATTTATATTTCAGATGAAGCTGTGAACATCCTAATTTATGTATCGGATTTGTGTCAGATTGTCTTGATTTTGGTATTGGTGAAGCTGTGAACATACCAATTTTTTGTATCAGATTTGTGTCAACTTTGTGTCAAAATTTCTGTGTGATATATCAGATTTGAGTTTTAGATTGTATTGATGATTAGTGTTATGAAGATATATGATAGTATCTATGATCAATTTCAAAATGGGTTTTTGTATCAGATTGTATTGATGATCCTTCTATCTACTATCATGTTGTACAATTTGTGAAGTTGAATGTTTGTTTCTGTGTTCTATATCTAGTAATGAAGTTGATTGACTTTCTTGCGCACGAAGTAAATTGGAAGAACCTTTGTTCTGCACGTTAGCAGAACGTCGATCCTCACGAACCAATGACATGCGTTTGGGGCTAAACCGTCTCCCTTGAGCTGGACTGCATCTCGAGGCGAGCAACACCCTTGTCGTCGAGCCAAACATGTGCTCCAAAAAGTTTCACCTTGGGTGGATCCCCCGTTAAGATTCCGGATCTAATCCAAACTCTTTCGTAGCCTTGCTAGGACTCGATCAGGAGCAGAGAAGAAAGAGGGATAATCAGGGAATTAAATTTGGCTTTAGATTTGGGCTTGCTAGGTGGAGCTACCCTAATCTAAGATCTGGTGCGGAGTGCACCGGTACAAGTTTCAAGGAGGAGATTTAGCCCCTATTTATATATGGAGCTGACCCCTCCTACTCTCAAAATATCCGATGTGGGAGTAATAATTTAGAGGAAAAGTTAATTATAAGTTTGCCCTCAATGAAGGACAAACTTTAACAAATTTTTCCGCCCTCAGTATTGAACTCTAAAAGTGATATCTTATATCAAATCGAAGAGCTCTGAATGGTAAACGCATAGAAACAAACGGTGAGTGATTCCGAGTCCGTTTAACCCCTCAAATGTATGCACGAAGTTGACCAAAAAATGCATTTTCCAAAAAAAACACAGCCATCGGGATTTTTTAACAAAGGGGGGCCCACCACGCATGTGCACATGCCCATGGGCGTGTGCGCGACACAGACGCTTATGTACGTGCTCCGCTGCTGCACCCGCGAGCCCAACAATGGTCTTGCCCAATAAACCCTTCTGGGTTTATATAATATATTTAATATGCTCGCAAACCTTTTACGACATATTTAATTCTTTTGCATCATATGCTTTAATCCCACATCATTAATGTTCTAAAGCCTATATCACAAACCTTTTGTGTACAATTAATTCACATGCATCGTATGCATTATCTCCCTAATCCTACCTACTGCTTGATGAAGGTCTCACTTTATTTGAGACTCTACAGCCTGACCCTACTACAGGTGGGGATCGAAAGCCCAGACGGTAGTGACCACGAGCTGCAGGTCACATCCCTGTTTTGGTATCATAATTATGTGGTCAGCCCTTTGACATGAGTATTGTCGTGACCACACCGACTGCGTCCGTGATGAATGCTGCAGTTTTAGTTCCTTCGTCATAACTATGTCGCTTAGCCAAGCCTAGGGTATGGTCAACTGTCAATACTAATAGCTTGAAATCGGTTAGTCTCCATAAGTCTTTAGTTTATTATTATTGGACGTCTTCCAACATACTTTGGCCTAAGTTTTTTACTAAGGACCAAACTAACACATGCGACACTAACTCCCCATAAACGAGAGAGACGAATTCTCTCTTAGTCATTACTCTCCTCGCATGCTTCAAGAGTCACCCAACCAAAGACCTTTCGACAGGCCTTGCCTCAAATCTAAGTCTGAGATCTAAGTGACACTGTTCACGTACAAGTTTGTACAATGATCTCAAGGCTAAGAACCAACTTGCATATCATTACTGAGAGATATCATTGACAGATTGGTTTATGTTAACCATGTGATAACTCTCGTTTGGTCATTTAGTGAACTTATTCTCTAAAGAGCACCTACGTCTCGTCTCTGACTTCTCCAAGTCGAACGATCATGAGATCATCGTCACCAATTCATGGTGAAGACAAAGACATAATGGTCTATCCAATATGTCGATATACTTTTCTCAAAACATCTATGACCACGAACGATTTTAGACTTATGCTACAAACGGTCAAGCACTTCTCCATGATCGAGATCTCCATCTCGATACTTGTTTGACCTCGCATTAGGTCTCGGGACTTTACCTAAGTTCTAATGAAGACTACATTATTATTTACTTAGGTAAATTTTTTACCAAACAGCTTAATGTTATTTCGAATAAGATGTTTGTATTAGAGGTAAATTGCCTCGATGGCATACACATCTCCCAACATCTCCTACTTGCACCCAGGTCCATTTATCCGAGTATCTCATACCGCATTTAGACATAAGTCTCTCTAGACTTCATGTAGTAGAACTGTTGTGAGTGAATCTGCTAAACTGTCTTCTGTATAGACTTAAGGAGTTATATGTTACAACTATATCACGCATTTGAATCTCATCCAAATTGTTTCCTTGGTCTCTTGGAATCCGTAACATTTGTTTTGCCTGGATCACTTCCATCTCCTCATCATCACTTGCGGCTAAAATAATATCCTTCATGTACCTTACGAGAATGATAGTTACTGGTCATCTGCATAGTTCATAGTCATTTCTGACAAAGTGTCAAATTGTTAGATTACTTTATCAAAACATATGTTCCAGTGTGTTGATGCCTCATTTGCTTTTATTCGCTCCCATTGACCTTGAAAACTTTCTGGCCGATCCATGTAAATTTGTTCTTCTAAATCATATTTAGACAGCAGACTTTACATGCATATTCCAGATTTTATGGTCGTCATAAGCAGTGACAACGAGTCTAATCTGAATAGATCTGTACACAGCTGTTGGCGAGAAAGTTTCATCATAATCTGTTTATAGGGGTTCTGATGATAATCTTTCTCAACCAGCATAACCTGCACTCTATTAAATCTGCAATAATCTTCTGTCTTAAATATTCACTTACATCAAATGGGAACACTTCCCTTGGGTATGGTTTAAAGGTCATACCTTATGTACATGCAAGGACCTTTTTCGGATTGCATCAAGTCATTTCTTAGAGTCTCTACTCTGAATGACATCCTGGAAATTAACTAGGTCATCATCAACTATGATGTTTTATTCAACTCCTTTGTCTTACGAGAAAATTCAGGGGCTCGAGTAATATTGTGACTTCCTAACGATTGATTTGAGCAATATCAGATTTACTGGTTCCGACAGATGTGTATTCTAGTTAGTCTGAATTAAGCCACTTGACATATTTAGGAAAACCACACACCTTAATGTATTTTAAGCTTGGTTTTCCACTGTTCCAAATCATATATGGAGTCAATGGCACGACCCTTGTTAGGACCTTATCAAGAACCTGAACACTATTATCCGGGGCTTAACCCCAAAGGGAGGATTCTAACTCAGAGTTATTTGCCAGGTATCGCACCAAGTCTAACCGGGTGCAATTCATGATCTCCAACACATTGGTGTGTTAAGAGACTTGACCTGAGAGAAAATCTAATTCTCTTTTAATTACACAAGAATTACATAGCTAAGTATTCGCCTCTTTGATCTAATCGAAGTAGTTCAAATACTTCTGCCATTGTGTTCTCTATTTCATTACTATGCTTCATGAATTGCTCAAAGGTATCAGACTTGTGTTTCATCAAGAACACGCCACATCTTGAGTGATTCATATGTAATCGAAATAAAATAAGAATACTGGTAAGGCCAAAAATGACCGAAATAATTGAGTTGTTGACGTGAACCCTTTCCTGCTGAGTAGGAGCCTCGTCAGCCGGTTGAGTTGGACTCTAGGTTGAAAGAACCAGGGTCGTAGATGAATGGTAGTTGACTTGTGATGCACAATCGACTCTTGATTTTTTCGTATTTCAATCGGTCGAGGCTGATGAGCTCGAAAATGACCCTCACGGAAGATGGAGCTTCGGCGATCTGTACCACAAGGAAGCCTCGGGGGGGGGGGGGTCGGATCCAGGTCCTGACCCAAATCCCCTCTGATGCTTAAGTTAGAATGGAACTTAAGGAAAAGAGGGAGCTTGGAGCAGCTGAGATCAACCCACGGAGGTTCGTCTTAGATTTGACGTCGAAAGCTCTTTTGTGGTAAAAATGTAAGATGGAATGTGTATAGTCTATGTATTAGATCTCATACCTTGGGATTGGAACCCTTTTACCATTGTCTTTTCAGGTATTTATAGGCGTTGCTCTGATGATTGCGAGTAACCGTCCCTCATTGATTTGGGCGGGATCTTCTCTGAGATTGGTGATAACGACTGCCATTTACTCGGTCTCATTAACTCTCCCCTGAGTATCAATGTGAGTTTAACGGTCGAGTGAGCTATTTGACTGGGCACCCGAGCAATATGGTGCCCAATACCCAGTGCACTAACAATAACCAGATCCACCCATTCGTCAGAGGTACCCGAGCTCAGAGGTTCCCAAAGTTATTTTGGAGATGGTGCCCGAGTTTTCCCTTGATTTGGTTGCTGAGGTTTGGTCGGGATGCCTCTGTCCTCCTTTTTGGGTTAGGTTGCCCAGTTTTGATAAAAGAGTTTGCTTTCCTCGAAAGAATGAGGTTGGGGTGTATCCCACAACTTTTCATTTTGGGCTCCGCTTTCCTCTTCATCCCTTCATTAGAGAGATCATGTGCTCTTTGGGGCTTATTTCTCTATCAACTTGCACCCCAAGCCATTTCCCCCTAGTCTACTTCATCGTGCTTTGTGAGCTTTGCAGGGTTCGACCATCTGTGTGGCTGTTTAAGTAATTCTTCCGGATTATAGTCGACCCTCGCAAGGTGTGGTGTCACATCGTTGCTAGCCCAATGATGATGCTCATATATGATCTCCTGCTCTCTGATCCTAGTTGGGTAGATACATTCGTGTTCGTTATTCTCCCCGACCTAGAACCGATGCTTAAGGGTTGGAGTTCTCCGAGTCCAGACCTCGATGAAGGGTCCAGGCTAACACCAGAGGAGGTTGAGGTCAGATTAACACCAGGAGAAGTTGAGGTGGTTAAACTCCTTCTGAGTCGACCGTGGTGAGAGAGGTCAACTTTGTATCTGTTGGATGGCCATCGACTAAATACCGTCTTGTGGAGTCCAGGTAATGTATACTGCTTCTGTGTCCTTATCGCAGCCACTCATGATTATTATATCCGTTGTTTACAGATATGACTAACGAAGATCATAGAAACGTAGACCCTGGACTGGGTCGAGTTTGGAGGGAGTAACGAAAGAAGAAAAAGGAGCACTGAGGGATCAAGAACCTGGTCTCCCCTTCCCATCAGTCAAAGTTCTTCCTCCAAGTGAGGTGAGGTCAGGCGGACCTCGAGGTCATCTTTACGTGCCTCGTCAAGGGAGGCCCCGAGTCTAGTTATCGCTCGCATTGTTCCACCCATTACCTCCATCATAGTTTCGGAGCCATTGGTGGTGGAAGATGCCGACCCTGTTGTGGCTCTTGAGCCCACCGAAGCTGTCAGCAAGAAACATGGCTCATCTTCCTATAAAGAAGAGGAGTCGTAAAAAGGGAGGCGGATCGAGGAGACAAACCCTCCGCTTTCACCTATGGCAAAAGGTTGGGAGGTGGCCCTTCTCGATTCTCAAGGGACGACTGAGACTCCCATGGCTCCCCTTTTGGACAAATTGCCATTGGGCAGTATCTAGGCATCTGCTCAATTGGTCGGCCCGATCCCTTCGGAGTTCGATCGAGTTCTGTTGCTCAACCAGCTCTCGTCTCGTTCCTCGGGACCTGTTTGAGGAAAATATCATCAGCATCCCTTCATCATCGAGAGGGAAAAGTTGGCCCTGTTTGTCACGCTCCATTCTCACAAATACCTGATATGGCACTCTATACCATGGGAGAAAGGGAGGATGGATCCTGACAAGCTGCGGTATTACACCAAGCGTGCAGAGAAAACACACAATAAGCAGGCCACTACGAATGCTAGGATTATACATCACATATATATAAGGAGAATATCACAATCAGCCATCACAGAGAGTTCATAACTACAGAACTATATAATCAAAGAAGATACTACACACCAGCATCAAGTACAAAGTGAACTGACTCAAGTACATATATGAGAAGTGATATAAGCCACCAACATATATGGTAGCTACAAAAGACAACCCCCTCACCACTCGACTCAACCTACACTACACAATACAGCTCAAAAAGATTGGTCTCCCAAGTCAACTCACGTCTAAGGATTCTCCTGATGGAGATCCTGCTCTGGTGTCACCTGCTCAAGACCTGAAAAGTAAAATGAGCACGTCAAATGTGCCTAGTAGGAACTAATTAGGGTAGGAAAAATCATTTAGGGTTATGAGTATAAAGACAATAGGAGTATAATCAACCAAGGTAAAAAGTACAACACACAAGTGTGCCACAATAACAACACATATATGGTTCATTAGTTAATTGATGTTAGTGATTTTTGGAAGCCTGGCTATCACCAAAGATAAGGGCCTGGACTTCACCCCAAATTTGGGGTGAATACAACACACGACGCAGTGGACACGAGCACTGTACGCCGGGCCTCTCAGCTCCCCCGTCCCTGGCAGGAGTGAGGCTCTCCACATAATATCAAAACCTCCGTATGTCCCTTCCAGTCCCGGTAAGGCGAGTGGGAATAAATATCACATATCACATATCATTTTCCACAACTTCTCAGTCCAGCCCCTTATAGTTAAGTTATACCCAAACTTCCCCCATCCCAATGCTAGGATGTTCACCCGCCTTAGAGCAGATCGAGACATCCCAATTAACGTGTCATGTGTCATTATGTTCAATGGCCATACACAAGTTTACAAGAGTATTACATGGCACACCATTTTTAATGGCCAATATCCAAGTTCACCAATTTCAATTTCATTTGGGCATTTTAATGAACATATGGCGGATGCCATGTAAATGAAAAGTACCACACCATCACTTTTAGTAACAAATCTCATAATTAAACTTCTCAAAGACTTCAACAACATTCAAGCATGTTAAATTGAAGAATTTGACAACAAACACAATTTTAACTTCACCCAAAAATAGTTCAACTTGCTAAAAGTTGCAGGAACAACTAAAATGTCATCACTTTTAATCAATTTATACTAGGAATTTGACACACCTTACTGAATGAAAGTTGGAGATATAATCGTCCTGGATACACCCATAAAATTTCATTCAGAAATGTGAAGTATTTGATTTATAGTGAATTGTTTAGTCAAGTGTGTCAAATCTGTTCTACAGACAGATTTCTGAACCTGTCTTCAAAGCCAATTTAAAGCATTTTGGAGCCAGAATTACAGCATATAAGCACTCTGATGAAATTTTAGAAATACTTCTTAAGTTTCCAACAAGACCAAGATCAACAAAATCCATTGCGTGTGCAGGTTATAGTACTCATTTTGCTAAAATGTGTACAGCTTGACAGAATTTCAGACATCTTGCCAACAATGACGTTTTACTCCCACTTATTGAACTCAATATATGACAAATTTTATATGAATTTGAGGTAGAACTTCAAGATATACAGCTACATATTTTTTTCAAAAGGTGATTCTAACTACAGAATTAAAAATTGATGTGCAAACACACAAGCAGAATTCTGTTTTTCAGGAGAGGGTGATTTGTTAGCAAATACAAGAGAAAAATTGAATCTTTTGGGGCTATTACATATATAAAACATGAAATCAAGGACATGAACAATATAATTATCATCATATCAATCTCATAGCCCTAAGGAAAAATTCCCTAACCAAGTTAGAATTCCTACCTCAAAGAAATTCTCTTCTCCTTCTCTCCTCTTTCTCTTCTCTCCACCTTTCTTTCTCTTGAAAGCTATGTTTTTTTCCTTGAATTCTTTGGAAGCAAAGCTAGGGTTTTTATTGGTGATGAAGGGGGAAAATGGCCTAGAGAGGTTCGGCCATGGCATGGGTGGGATAAGAATGATTGAAGATAAGAAAAGAAAGGAGAAGAAAATGAAAGAAGGATGTAGAATTGTAAGAAAAAATCCTAGCTCTAGAATTCTCTTTAGGATAAGCATGCATAGGCTAAATGACCTTAATACCCTTCCAAAATTACCCCTCAAATTTCAAGTATTTACAAGTTTGCCATTACTTTACACACACACACAACTTCAGGATGTACGCTCAGCAGCTTTAGGCCAAAAGACCGTTTTGCCCCTGGCCATTCTAAAATTTTACGGGTGTGCCATTAAACCTATCCCTTTTCACACTAGCTCCTCTCACACTAACTCACTCTTTCTAAATTTACAAGTTTGACATTTCTTTACACACCCACTTTTACTCTACACACACACTTTCACCCGTGTAGTCAAATGACCAAAATGCCCCTACACTTTTCACAAATTTACATGACTGCCACGAGCCACATTCACGCCATTTCACTACTTTTCAACTCATTATACTCACTCTACTCGCGTGTAGAGGGCTATCGTATCAGTTGCCGTATATGACTAAACAGGCCATGACATCCTACTCTCCTTAAACTAAAGTACGTCCTCGAACTTTCGAAAGTCAATGGTTCCAGTCGAAGAAGAAAATACTTCTAAATTTCAAGAGCTTCTCTATATAATACCCTACATCACGGATCCTACAAAGCTTCGCATCCAAAATTATCAAAAGAGACATTGATACAGTGATAAGATACTTACATAAACAGGTGAGGATATCTGTCTCTCATCTCGTCCTCGCATTCCCAGGTGGATTCACCAGGGGATTCTTGCTACCACATGATTCTTACTAAATTTATGGCCTTCTTCTTCAGTATCTTCTGTCTCCGATCTAGGATGGCTACTGGTTGCTGTTCATAAGTCAGGTCAGGGCGCACTTCAATTTCTAAGAAGTCCACGAGGTGACTAGGGTCTCCTACATATTTTTGAAGCTGAGATACGTGGAACACATCATGGACGCCTTCAAGGGATGGAGGTAAGGCAAGGCGATAGGCAACGTCACCAACACGAGCCAAGATCTCGAAAGGGCCAATGAATCTCGGGCTCAACTTCCCTCGTCTACCAAATCGAATCATGCCACGTGTCGGGGAGATCTTCAAGAACACATAATCACCTGGCTGAAACTCCAATGGACGCCTCTTTGTATCTGCCCAATGTTTATAGAGATCCTGAGCAATACGGAGATTCTCCTTGACTGTTCGAACCACATCGATCGCTTCCACCACCAAGTCAGGTCCCAAGAGTTCACGATCTCCAACATCGTCCCAGCTTAGAGGCGATCTGCACTTCCTTCCATATAAAGCAGCAAACGGTGCCATTCCAATGCTTGCCTGATAACTATTGTTGTAGGTAAACTCCACCAAGTGCAAGTGATCTTCCCAGGATCCTTTAAAGTCCAGCATGCAAGCTCTCAACATGTCCTCGAGAATCTGAATAACTCGCTCGGACTGCCCATCTGTCTGGGGATGATAAGCGGTACTAAACTTGAGGTGAGTCCCCAAACTAGTTTGCAAACTTCTCCAAAAATATGAGGTGAATCTGGTGTCCCGATCAGAGATAATACAAACATGAAGTCCATGAAGCCTCACGATCTCCTCCATGTATCTACGGGCGAAATGCTCGGTAGACTGTCCAACCCGGAAGGGAATGAAATGTGCAGACTTGGTCAAGCGATCAACGACTACCCAAATTGCGTCATTTCCCTTGGGTGTGTGGGGGAGCCCAGTCACAAAGTCCATCGTCACGTGTTGCCATTTCCATTCAGGAATAGGGAGAGGCTGTAACAGACCTGGAACTCTCTGGTGTTCGGCCTTCACCTGCTGACAGACCAAACACGAGGCCACACTTCTGGCTATACTGCGCTCCATCCCATGCCACCAATAATGTTGTCGCAGGTCGCGGTACATATTTGTCCCTCCTGGATGAATTGAATAGGGTGAACTATGGGCCTCTTTAAGCAATTCCTCTCGAATAGCACCAACTGGCACACATAGCCGAGTCCCAAATCTAAGAGAGCCACCCTCGTGAATGAAGAAGTCGGTCCGAAGTCCGGCCTCTACCTGTTCTTGAATTCTCCTCAACTTTTCACCTCCTGCCTGTACGGATTTGATCCGGTCCACTAGACCTGCAAGTTTGACATGGTTGCTTTGATGCCCGGAAGAATGACCTCTACCTCCATCTGTCACAGGGTCCACTGGAGCTGAGGCTGAGCGGTCAACATCATCACAGCAGGATATCTACTGAGTACATCAGGGACCACGTTCACCCTTCCAGGATGATACTGGAGATCAAGATCATATTCTACCATCATCTCAAGCCACCGTCTCTCTCTTATGTTGAGCTCCTTCTGGGTGAATACGTACTTCAAACTCTTGTGGTCGGTGTACACCTTGACATGTTCCCCAAGCAAAAAGTGTCTCCACAGCTTTAAAGCAAAAATCACGGCTGCCAGCTCCAAGTCATGTGTAGGATAGTTTAGCTCATGCATCTTCAAAAGTCTAGAGGCATAAGGTACCACACGTCCATGCTGATGCAGGACACATCCAAGCCCTTTGCCAGAGGCATCACAGAAAATCTCAAATCCTCCAGAACGATATGGAATTGTCAAAACTGGCACAGTAGTCAGCCTTCTCTTCAGCTCCTCAAATGCACGCTGACACTCGTCAGACCGGACAGAAGCAACATCCTTCTTAGTCAGGTGAGTAAGTGGTGCTGCAATCTTAGAGAAATCTTTGATGAACTTCCTGTAATAGCCGGCCAATCCCAAGAAACTTCGAATCTCTGAAACCGACCTGGGGACAGGCCATTTCTCCACTGCAGCCACCTTTTCTGGATCAACTGATATACCTTCTCCTGAAACTATATGCCCGAGAAAAGCCACTTTAGATAACCAAAACTGACACTTGCTATATTTGGCATATAACTGATGCTGCCTCAAGGTCTCTAGGACAATCCTTAAGTGCTCTGCATGCTCTTCCTCATCCTTGGAATATATCAGGATGTCATCAATAAAGACTACCACGAACTTGTCTAAATAGTCAAAGAATACCTGATTCATTAATCTCATGAAGGTAGCTGGAGCATTGGTCACACCGAAGGGCATCACCAGAAACTCATAATATCCATAACGGGTTCGAAAAGCTGTCATCGAAACATCAGACCCCCGAACCTTAATCTGATGATAACCACTCCGCAAGTCCAACTTTGAGTAGACTTGAGATCCACCAAGCTGATCAAAGAGGTTATCGATGCGAGGAAGTGGGTACTTTTCCTTTATTGTCACCTTGTTCAGTTCCCTATAATCAATGCACATCCTTCGGGACCCATCTTTCTTATTCACTAAAAGCACTGGTGCTCCCCAAGATGACACGCTTGGCTGTATCAACCCTCGCTCTGAAAGATCCTTTAGCTGATTACGAAGCTCAGCCAACTCAGGTGGTGCCATCCGATAAGGAGCCTTCGCAATGGGCTGCGTGCCTGGTATCAAGTCAATGGTGAACTCCAATGATCGTTCAGGAGGAAGTCCATAAATGTCATCAGGGAAGACATCAGGAAAGTCTCGCACAACCCTAGGTAAAACTGGCTCTGCCTCCATGGCCATTGCCCACACTTCTGCTTCCACTGGTGTCGCTCTGAAACTTACAGGTTCAAATGTGTAACTACCACTCCTGAATTCGAATTCTGGGTGATCGGGAATCTGAAAGACTACCCTCCTTGATTTGCAATCAATAGTGGCACAAAAAATCGCTAACCAGTCCATCCCAAATACCGCTTCAAAGGTGGGCATCTCAATCACGAGGAAGTCAGCATATAACTCCCGACCATAAATTTCCACTGGACAACAACAGAGTCCTGAAGTACTCCTGATCACACCATTCCCTGTGTGAATATTCCAACTAACAGTGAAGAAGTCAACTGGTACTGCATTTTTGTCCACAAATTGTCGGGACAGAAAACAGGGGAAGAAGATATCCGACGAAATGGCCTTGTTGACTTGTCCACAAATTGTCAACTTCTACAGAAAACAGGGGTAAACAGTGAAGAAGTCAACTTCTAGAATTTTTGTCCTTTTGAGTTGTATTGTGTAGTGTAGGTTGAGTCGAGTGGTGAGGGGGTTGTCTTTTGTAGCTATCATATATGTTGGTGGCTTGTAGCACTTCTCATATATGTACTTGAGTCAGTTCACTTTGTACTTGATGCTGGTGTGTAGTATCTTCTTTGATTATATAGTTCTGTGTTATGAACTCTCTGTGATGGCTGATTGTGATATTCTCCTTATATATATGTGATGTATAATCCCAGCATTCGCAGTGGCCTGCTTATTGTGTGTTTTCTCTGCACGCTTGGTGTAATACCGCGGCTTGTCAGGCTCCATCCTCCCTTTCTCCCATGGTATAGAGTGTCATATCAGGTATTTGTGAGAATGGGGCGTGATAGGTTTAGTGGTGGCCCATGCAGGTCCGCTCACACTGCGATATGCGAAAGGATGATACATCTAATACACTTTAATGATGTCACATATGGTACTAATTCCACTTGTGCTGTCTTCTTTCCCTGCAGAATGAACAGTGGAAACGGGATATCTTCGTCGGAATATTCACACGACGATTAAACAAGCCTAATATGGTCAGGGGTAAACAAGGACCACTAAAGTAACTCCTACGACGATTAAATCAATTGCTAAAAGGGAGTCTAACTACAATCAGAGGCCTCTAACTACCAAGCACAGACGTCTAACTAAGCCTTCTTACCACCTAGTGTCGTAAGAAAACGACTGGATGTTGCAATTTACTTAATGGACATTCCGTTATTATCGTTGTTCCGTTAATTCGCAATTGCAAGACCGGACCTGCATGGGCCACCAACAAAACCTGTCACGCCCCGCTTCCCAAAAATATGGAGGCGAAGCGTGAGAAGGTCCGCTCAGACTTGAAGCTACAAAGCTGCAAGTCCGATAAGCGTCAATCAAATTTAAAACTGCAGGTCCTTGCAACGCGAACGAAACAAAGATAATAATAATGAAATGAGACAAAAGAATAATCTCAGAATATCCGTAAATATAAATTCCAACAACGCAGAAAAGCCACCAGGCTGAATAGAAAAAGAGGCTAAAGGCCCAAACATGGCCAACAAAGTACAAGTACAAAACAACGGTGCTACGCACCAACAACTAACAAAAAGCCTAAAACAAAATAAAGCTCAACAAAGACTCAAAGAATGGTCACCGGTGTCCATCAAAATCCTCCTGGGCAATCATGGACTCAGGCTCAGCGTCATCAAAACACCACGTACTCAGCAACGGTCTCTGGCTCAGGGTCTAACATGTGACACCCAAAAGAGCAAGGGGCACATGTCAGCAAGTCTACAAGAGACTTGTGCAAGGAAACTGAAAGTACAAGTAAAAGCAACCTAAAAGTTCTAGCATGATGCAATGACATGGCAGTTAAAGTAATGAGTGCAACATGTAAAGTAAAGCGAAGTAAAGTACGAGCATGGCATGACATTCACAAGACAAGTACAAGACAAGGAAAGTAAGCACCTCGTGCACAGGGATTCCGTCTTTTGGCTAGAGGGCTGATCAGGCCACTCCTAAGCTCAAGCGAACGTTTATCCCTACCCCTCCACGTGTGTCGAGCCAGGGCCTTACCCCCGAACGGTAATGCTCGCTTCTGGATCACGAGCCAGGAAGTGTTTTATCTTGCTGGTCTAGGGGTGCACCTAGCCAGTCAAGGGAGTACAAGTACAAGTATTGTAGCGTGTGCTACCAATGCGACATTCAATGCATGGATGACATGACATGACAAGTAGTAAGGCGTACAGGTAAGGAAAGTAAACGTGACAGTTTAGTATGCATGAACAACAAGTTTAAGGGTTGGATCTAGCTTCGTTGTCAAGCTAGATCAATTAGGTGACGGATCTAGTTTCGTTGTCAAACTAGATCAAGTAGGCGTCTAGCCAGCTATCATTTCACTGACTAGTCTCTTTTACGCTAAAAGCAAGGAAGTGGCCTAAAAACATGGCCCTACATAAGAGTTGGCAAGTTTCACTTGCCTGCAAGCACGACGTCTGAGCACACCGTCCAAGAGAGTCCAAAATCACAATTATCCTACGTGCACAAGTCCACCGGCCTAAAGTCCATATTATTAATCTTGATTAGTGAATTTAAAACATTTAAAATACTTTAAAAATACTGATTTTAGTCTTGATTAGCATGCAATTTGGTTGGGGGTCCTAGGGGTGCAAAGCGTTACCTCAACACGACGCGAAAGCTACACCGGCGTCGGGTAGCGACGCCGTGGGGTTGGAATAATAGATCGCGCTCCAAGTCCAGATTCCAATTAGATTCCTCGCTGGAAATTTCAGAGCAATCGACCGGGCGACGATTCCAGATTCCAAAGCTCGCACGTGCGACGACGGGCTACGACGTGCGACGATGTCGTACGCGACGAATCCTCAAAGAGCAAGCACCAAGGTGGGGCCCACAGTAGTCCTAGGGGCCTTTGGGGGACCCACAATAACTCTGGAGAACTTGGGGGGCCCACGGAGGCAAGTGGTGCGACGGATGCGGGGTTGCGACGAGTGGCTCTCGGTCGTACACAGCCGATGCGGGGAGATCCGTCGGTCGTGCGCTCAAAATGCGGGGCTGCGACGTTTTGGGGCGTGCAGCGGCTGCGGGGTGGCTGGGTGCGAGGGTTCTCGTCGGTCAGGTCGAGGGAACGGGTCGGTCAGGCGCTTGGATTGCGGGCGGGGCGATGTTGCAACGTTGCAACGTTGCAACACCGGTCGGTGCGGAGCAGCGGGTCGGTCGTGCGGGCTGCGGAGCGGGGCGACAAGCGGGCGACGGTGCGGAGCTGTGCTGCGATGCGGGGCTTCTTGGATGCGGGCCAATCCCTCGGTCAGACCGAGGGGACGGAGCGGGGCTGCTGCAGCGGTGCGGAGCGTCTTGGGTGCGGGCGGGGCGACCGGTCAGAGCGGGGGAACGGCGGTGTTTCCTTCGGTCGTGCGGCAGCTGAACGTCGCAACGTTGCGACGATTCGTCGCAACGTCCAAAATGAGTTTGGAAGAGGCTAGGGCTAATTTCTTGCGAAAAATAGGTCTTCCTAGGGGTTGCTTATATAGTATAGATGGGTTGACTTGGTCTAGGGCTAAATCTAATAGGATTAGAATATTAAAATAATTTAAAATTTGAATTCCAACTACTCCAACTCACCCAAGGGTTTGACCTGGTCCAAATGAGCTGGAAATTGGCTCAAAAATTCTTTAAAACGTTTAAAACTTAAATAAATTTTATTTGGCCGAAAATAATTTATAAATTAATTATTAAAAATATTTTAAAGCTTGTTAAAAATATAAAAGTGGTCAAATAAACTCCAAAAATTATAAAATAAATATCGTGGTGATCGTGATGTCGAATGTGAGCTAACTAAGAAGACGGAACTCAATTTTGACGTCGGACGACGAAACTAAAAATAGAAACGTCTCCCGTCAAGAGTGAGAATCGTCACGTCTCATCGAGTAAGTTTAAATTGTGGGAAAACGACTCGAGAAACGTCGTTCCAAAATAGTGCCACTATTTAATACTCTCAGGGACGTTCACAACGGCATATCACACGAAAGTGTTCACAACAAACAAAGTCTAAAACAAACACGTGCACGGCCAAAAGCACGTGCACGAAAAACGTACCACGAAAAGTGGTCGTTACATCCTCCCCACCTTAGAATAAAGTCCGTCCTCAGACTTTCTAATATAGCTAGTCACTCTAGTAACTACCCCAATCAAGCCACATTATAATTTAAACCAAGTATAGTCATTGCAAGTGCTTATATATGCACTAAGTAGTCAAACATTAATACCACCAACACGTATATACATTCACATACGTATACACTTATACCTATTATATTCAGTCAATTTCATACATGTATTTCAATCATATATATAAACATACATCCCTTATATAACTACTACTCGCAAAACAACAGTTCAGATACTTATATAAGGATAGTCTCACACTTAGCCAATACAATCATTGCTCTACCTATATGTAGCTACCTATGCACAAACATCAAGGGTATACTACCCTCTAATATTCATCCAATACAAAACATCTCAACACATATAGTCACACCATACCACTATTAAATCAAATTCACCATATCTAATATAAATTCACCACTACTATAATTTCACGATATATAGCCATACAGTGCATGCAAATAATTCACCATATATTCTTATCACATACGGTCCTATAACTGTATTTACGACACACCACATATATCGTAGTCACCAATACCTATAACTAAGCACATACTTACCCGTGCATGGTGCACACCCATACACGCTAACATTTCATTTATGCATACCATTCATACCATAATATATAACTAGCACACCAACACACCTAGTTTAGCTAGTACACATATGTTCACACAACAAGCCCTTAGTAAGTAACTATACCACAAGACCAGCACCTATAACTATATACTGGTGTAGCGACCCACAATCATGTGCGTAACTCAACCATGCACAAACACTTCTATCACTATACATACATCAAGCATTGCTATGTTCAAACTACAAACATACATTCAATATACTTAGAGTATACCCACTCAAGCTTGAGTGAGACTCAAAACACATATCAGAATATTCTATGTACGTAACACGGCATTCATACATATACCAATATCACTCCAATATTTATACATCTACCAATACAACCATATACATTCCATAAATCAATCACACTTAATATTTAGTCAGGTAATACTTACATAGTTCAATCACTCTATATACCATAATAATAATAATACAGACATCAGCACACGTATAATTATAATACACTCCCCAATACATGCATACGTGTTCATCGTATAATCACTCACATGCAACATATATATTCACACCATAGCCTACTACCTATAACGGGTGTACCAACACCTATTATTATTATCACACCTAGCATACATATAGTTTTTACCAGCATATTGCTTCAACCATTATAAGTATCTCCTAATTACATACACCCTATTAAACATTCCAACCCTAACTCTTATATACACAGGCATCCCTCGTATAGTATAGCTAACTACACCCAAATCTATAACTACTAACACACAACAACTTCATACTATCACGAATAACTCCGAGTATATATATATCACACAATAGGCAATCATCAATATACTATGGGGGTACACTCATACAAGCTCACGTACACAGCTTAGGTACGTGCACTATGACTACCTCACAAGGTCCAAGGGCCTACTAACAATTAAGGGTTGACACAGACATTGACGGACCCTAAGGTCTAAGCAATAAAGAGAGGTCGAGAGCGTGACGAGGGAAGGATCGATAAGCACGAGTTCAGATAGGACGAATACAAGGAGACGGCTTGGTTAGGGAAAACATTGGCTCAATGGTGATGTTTAGGTAGAAGGAACAGGAGATGTAGTGATGCTTAAATAGGATACAGAAAAGGAAATAGGGTAAATAGCATAAGCTAAAATACGTGGATTTTGAAAACTGTTGTGCTTCAAAAATTGGAATTCCTCATCTGTATAAAATATTTGAAGATCGATAAAGCGAGTTGAAATAAGTTTGAGTCGAATATTCATAATGAGAGAAAATGTTTTATTGGTTTACAAAAATCGTTATAAAAGGAAGTAAAATCATTTACACGAATATTAAGGACATGGTTGAGAAAATTCTTTCCGTCAGTAATTTAATATAACGTTGTCAAAAAGTTTTGGAAAGTCAAGAATGAAATCAAGTAACGGAAAAATTTAAACTCATGTTAAATGCTTTCAAAACCTTTGGGCTATGGAAAATTTAAAATAACCAACATTGAAACTACTTTTAGAGAACCAGGGTTTGCAAAAAAAATGAAAAAAAAACTGATTTACGCAGTGTTCTTAATATACGAGCACCACAAGTCTGGCACGGATATAAAAATAATTGAAGTTCAATTTGGTTTAGAAATTTTTCCAAAAGCGTGTATGGTGTGAGCAGAAGAAAATAATAGTAATTAAGCATAAGAATTATCAAGGTCGAATAGCAAATCTTTAAAATCAAATCATGGAGGGTCTAAAGCAGGATGTGGTTATGAAAATAGTAATTTTGCAAAAATCTGAAGTAGCGAAAACGACGAGCAAAAACCAACTTGCTGAAAGCTGAAATTCCATGTGTCTTGAAAGTATATTAAAGTAAACACGACGTATCATTCGAATTACACAAATAAGAGGGAAAATTTATAAATCGAATTGGGCAGGGCAAAAGTAAAACTAACATATGAAAGAACGACTCATTTACATAAGTATAAAAATATAGGCTGGGAAAATACCATAAGCTAGTATTCAAAAATTCCGACAAACGTTTTAAAAATTTAAATCAATGAAGGAGGATGAAATATAGGTATATTAAAATTTTGAACAAGATTAAACTTAGTGGAAGAGAAGATTGAAAAACACCTTCAGAAGATTCAAGATTTGTAATGGAGATGTTTGAAAATTGACGACGATCGTCATGAGACGATCTCGTGAATCGAGGCAAGGAAATTGTTCGGAGATCAAAACATTCATACGCCTAGGATATGAATCAGAAGGGTCTACGGGAAACTCCTACGGTCGACCAACTAAGGATTAAAAACTAAGCGCTAAGACTTCTAAAGGTTAGACGGTAAAGAAATGCGTTCAGCTTGGTCCGAAATCGATGAACCCAAAAGCGAACGACTAAAAGAAATTCTAGAAGCCTAATATGGTCAGGGGTAAACAAGGACCAATAAAGTAACTCCTACGACGATTAAATCAATTGCTAAAAGGGAGTCTAACTACAATCAGAGGCCTCTAACTAGCAAGCACAGACGTCTAACTAAGCCTTCTTACCACCTAGTGTCGTAAGAAAACGACTGGATGTTGCAATTTACTTAATGGACATTCCGTTATTATCGTTGTTCCGTTAATTCGCAATTGCAAGACCGGACCTGCATGGGCCACCAACAAAACCTGTCACGCCCCGCTTCCCAAAAATATGGAGGCGAAGCGTGAGAAGGTCCGCTCAGACTTGAAGCTACAAAGCTGCAAGTCCGATAAGCGTCAATCAAATTTAAAACTGCAGGTCCTTGCAACGCGAATGAAACAAAGATAATAATAATGAAATGAGACAAAAGAATAATCTCAGAATATCCGTAAATATAAATTCCAACAACGCAGAAAAGCCACCAGGCTGAATAGAAAAAGAGGCTAAAGGCCCAAACATGGCCAACAAAGTACAAGTACAAAACAACGGTGCTACGCACCAACAACTAACAAAAAGCCTAAAACAAAATAAAGCTCAACAAAGACTCAAAGAATGGTCACCGGTGTCCATCAAAATCCTCCTGGGCAATCATGGACTCAGGCTCAGCGTCATCAAAACACCACGTACTCAGCAACGGTCTCTGGCTCAGGGTCTAACATGTGACACCCAAAAGAGCAAGGGGCACATGTCAGCAAGTCTACAAGAGACTTGTGCAAGGAAACTGAAAGTACAAGTAAAAGCAACCTAAAAGTTCTAGCATGATGCAATGACATGGCAGTTAAAGTAATGAGTGCAACAGGTAAAGTAAAGCGAAGTAAAGTACGAGCATGGCATGACATTCACAAGACAAGTACAAGACAAGGAAAGTAAGCACCTCGTGCACAGAGATTCCGTCTTTTGGCTAGAGGGCTGATCAGGCCACTCCTAAGCTCAAGCGAACGTTTATCCCTACCCCTCCACGTGTGTCGAGCCAGGGCCTTACCCCCGAACGGTAATGCTCGCTTCTGGACCACGAGCCAGGAAGTGTTTAAACAAGTATGGCGTAGGGGTGCACCTAGCCGGACAAGGTAGTACGAGGACAAGTATTGTAGCGTGTGCTACGATGCAACAATCAATGCATGGATGACATGACATGACAAGTAGTAAGGCGTACAGGTAAGGAAAGTAAACGTGACAGTTTAGTATGCATGAACAACAAGTTTAAGGGTTGGATCTAGCTTCGTTGTCAAGCTAGATCATTTAGGTGACGGATCTAGTTTCGTTGTCAAACTAGATCAAGTAGGCGTCTAGCCAGCTATCATTTCACTGACTAGTCTCTTTTACGCTAAAAGCAAGGAAGTGGCCTAAAAACATGGCCCTACATAAGAGTTGGCAAGTTTCACTTGCCTGCAAGCACGACGTCTGAGCACACCGTCCAAGAGAGTCCAAAATCACAATTATCCTACGTGCACAAGTCCACCGGCCTAAAGTCCATATTATTAATCTTGATTAGTGAATTTAAAACATTTAAAATACTTTAAAAATACTGATTTTAGTCTTGATTAGCATGCAATTTGGTTGGGGGTCCTAGGGGTGCAAAGCGTTACCTCAACACGACGCGAAAGCTACACCGGCGTCGGGTAGCGACGCCGTGGGGTTGGAATAATAGATCGCGCTCCAAGTCCAGATTCCAATTAGATTCCTCGCTGGAAATTTCAGAGCAATCGACCGGGCGACGATTCCAGATTCCAAAGCTCGCACGTGCGACGACGGGCTACAACATGCGACGACGTCGTACGCGACGAATCCTCAAAGAGCAAGCACCAAGGTGGGGCCCACAGTAGTCTTAGGGGCCTTTGGGGGACCCACAATAACTCTGGAGAACTTGGGGGGCCCACGGAGGTAAGTGGTGCGACGGATGCGGGGTTGCGACGAGTGGCTCTCGGTCGTACACAGCCGATGCGGGGAGATCCGTCGGTCGTGCGCTCAAAATGCGGGGCTGCGACGTTTTGGGGCGTGCAGCGGCTGCGGGGTGGCTGGGTGCGAGGGTTCTCGTCGGTCAGGTCGAGGGAACGGGTCGGTCAGGCGCTTGGATTGCGGGCGGGGCGATGTTGCAACGTTGCAACGTTGCAACACCGGTCGGTGCGGAGCAGCGGGTCGGTCGTGCGGGCTGCGGAGCGGGGCGACAAGCGGGCGACGGTGCGGAGCTGTGCTGCGATGCGGGGCTTCTTGGATGCGGGCCAATCCCTCGGTCAGACCGAGGGGACGGAGCGGGGCTGCTGCAGCGGTGCGGAGCGGCTTGGGTGCGGGCGGGGCGACCGGTCAGAGCGGGGGAACGGCGGTGTTTCCTTCGGTCGTGCGGCAGCTGAACGTCGAAACGTTGCGACGATTCGTCGCAACGTCCAAAATGAGTTTGGAAGAGGCTAGGGCTAATTTCTTGCGAAAAATAGGTCTTCCTAGGGGTTGCTTATATAGTATAGATGGGTTGACTTGGTCTAGGGCTAAATCTAATAGGATTAGAATATTAAAATAATTTAAAATTTGAATTCCAACTACTCCAACTCACCCAAGGGTTTGACCTGGTCCAAATGAGCTGGAAATTGGCTAAAAAATTCTTTAAAACGTTTAAAACTTAAATAAATTTTATTTGGCCGAAAATAATTTATAAATTAATTATTAAAAATATTTTAAAGTTTGTTAAAAATATAAAAGTGGTCAAATAAACTCCAAAAATTATAAAATAAATATCGTGGTGATCGTGATGACGAATGTGAGCTAACTAAGAAGACGGAACTCAATTTTGACGTCGGACGACGAAACTAAAAATAGAAACGTCTCCCGTCAAGAGTGAGAATCGTCACGTCTCATCGAGTAAGTTTAAATTGTGGGAAAACGACTCGAGAAACGTCGTTCCAAAATAGTGCCACTATTTAATACTCTCAGGGACGTTCACAACGGCATATCACACGAAAGTGTTCACAACAAACAAAGTCTAAAACAAACACGTGCACGGCCAAAAGCACGTGCACGAAAAACGTACCACGAAAAGTGGTCGTTACAGCCATTCAACTCCATTTCTAAGCTCTCTCTTCTCACAAGAATCTCTCCCTCACTCCTTGAGCACTAATTTGCTCAAGAGAGATTCTCATTCATTATGAGCTACTCAAGCTAAGAGCTTGAATCCAAGTCACCAACTTCACCCTAGCCATCTATTGCTGTCCATCTTGGTGGATCTAGGGTTTGGTGCTTACTACTTCCTCAAAATCCATTCTTGCCATATATTGGTAAGTATTTCTCGAGGCATAGGATTTTGTGGTAAGAAGCTTTATATTTCATTCTCTATACTTCTTAATTGTTGTATACTCACGGTGGTGAGAGGTTTGGCTTGATCCCAAGTTGTGGGAGTCAAGATTTCATTTTACTCTCGGTTTGTGAGAGTTTGCTTAGTCCCAGTTTGTGGAGGTTTTTGCGTGTTCCCGGGTTGTGGGATACACGAACATCGATTGTAGGTCGATTGCACTTGTGAAGTTTCCGCAAGTGGGCTAAAGGAAATCTCTAGCGGTTTACTAGAGTATCCGGAGGGGATCCGGGTGTTGCTGGAGTAGGGCACCGGTAACAAGTCGGGGAGACTTGGGTGGCACCGAACCAGGGTAGATTGCTTGTTAGCATTGCTTTCTTGCTTGGGTTGTTGTTCACTTATTGTATTCCGTATTTGTTGGTTAAGTAGGGTTTATTTGGCGTAAATTCCTTATAATTCTATAAAACACTATTCACCCCCCTCTAGTGTTTGTTCCTAATAGCACAGGGTCACTACAATTGGTATCGGAGCAAGGTTATAGCTATGGCAACCAACAACAACAACACACGAAGCTCTTTTCCACCATATATCATTGGACCCAACTATCAAATTTTGAGTGCAAAGATGAATGCTTATATTCAATCCATCGATGAGGATTATTGGAAGCTTGTGGAGAAGCCCTTTCGTGCACCTACCACTTCCGTACATAAGTGGACAAATGAGCAAAAAGAATTGGTGAAGAAACATGATGAGGTAATGAATATCTTGCTTGATTTTTTAACTTATGATATTCTTATGCATGTGTCTAAGGCAACAACGGCATATCAAATATGGCACAAGAGTCCACCTCGGAGTGTTCTTCCTCCAATGATGAAAGAGATTCACTCATGGTCTTGATGGCACGAGAGGACGACTCTAGTGACGAATCAAGCGACTCAAGTGAAAGCGATAGCGATGATGAAGAGGTAACAACGGATGATCTTAAAATTGAACTTAAGCAATTATTTGATAAATATCAAAAGCTTATGCATAAATATTGTGATGCTAAGAATAAAATTGCTAGTCTCTCTAACACATCTTCATATAGCACCTCTAACAATGACACCATTGTTGAGACACTCGCTATTGAGAAAGCAAGTTTGCTTACTCAAAATGGCATGTTGAGAAATGAGGTGGAGTCCCTCAAATCTCAACTTAATCGTGTTTCCATTGTGGATAGTAACGATCTTGAGATTGAAAATCTTCAATCTCAAAACACTTGTTTGGGCATTGAGAATGAGAATCTCAAATCCCAAGTGCACGAGCCCACCACACATGCATCCATCTTGAATGCACGCACCTCCTATAGTGAAGCAACTATAGATTTAGTGAGGTCATCTTCCGGTGCATCCACGAGTGGTGTCTATAACAACTTGGGTAGTTCCACTACTAAGGAAACCGCCACTCCTATTCCTCCCTCCTTTGGAAAGAAACCCACTTTGGGTGGACATCAAAGGAAGGGACATGCTTTCATGTACACCAATACACGTAGGAATGCATCCACTCCTCACATTTCTACAAATGATGGTTTTTATGTTCCATACCCACGAACACGTGCAAACATACATTTGAGACACTCTCATGCACGTACTCATGCTCATGCACCTTCACATGCTTATGATCACACATCACATCCACATGTGCATGCTTATTCTCATGATCATCCTCATGCATACACACCTCATATTCATCCACGTATGCATGCAACACCACACCATGGATCATATGCCCATCATCATGCTTTAGCACAACACAATGTTCCTCATGTTCTTGCTAGATCTCATGTTCCTAGGCCACATGCACCACGTAGAGATCAACCTTTTGTGCATGCAACCACTAGGAAGAGGATACCCAAATCTTACACTATTTGGGGTCCGAAGAGCACTAGCAATCATGCTAAGGATATGTATGTGCAATCTTATATTCATAATATTATTTTGAATGCTGATTATGTTGGGAAATCACGGTCCTCTTGGACTTGGTTTCCAAAGGGTTAGTTTCCGTTAACCCTTCTTTGCTTGGTACCATGAGTTTATTTCCATGTTATGGGTACCAAAGCATTTGTGTTAAGAATTGATTTATTCTTTTGTTTGCATTTTGGCCTTAGATGCTCATGTTTGTTAGAAACGTAAATTCATATTGAATTTAATTTCCATTGCATGTTAATTAGTAAATCATTGTGTTTATGATTTTCATGTGTAGAATATTTAATACTTTTTCATGCAACACATGCCTTGGTTCATGGTTATGTTTTGTTGCATGTGATGCATGTCATGCTTTTGGATTAATATACATATTTACTTTTGGTACATTTGGTACATGCACGTATATGGTTATATTTTTATCTAGTAAAATGATTACATGCAACATAAATATTGTGTATGATTACATTAGGATATGGGTTACAATAATTTGAATTTAGTTTGTTAAATTTGTTGCCTAACCCATAGGATCCAAAAAGATTCTTGGATGCCAAAATTTATGTTTTCTAGGTTCAATCCACATTGGGATACCAACCCTACCAACTCCTTGATTTGCAAAGATTTTCATTCAAATGGAGTTGTTGGTGCTTAAGTGATGCACCAAAGTAGGGGGAGCTTAATGTTGTAAGTATATTCTTACATTTGGTATCCATGAGTGTTGAATGCATGTAGATGTCACTTTGTGTTTGAGACTATCTCATGCATATCCTATGTTTGCATAGTGTGTGTCTTGTATGTCATTCATGTCTATGTATTTCACGTGTGTCAAATTCTTGACTAATGTGCATTGTGTATTCATAATCCTTACTCATATGTTTATTCGAGGATTATTTATAACATGTGGCTTAAAAATTTTCATGATAGAACTAATGCTCATTTGCATGTTTCACACACGGGACACGCTTATATTTATGTTCAACTTCACAAGCGTGCATCCCAACTTCATACTCATGCCTCTACAACCTCTTAAGAATCACAAATCACTATTTGTTGGATTCCTAAGATTGTTTCTAGGCATGGTATGAACACACATATAGAATCGTATATTAGGAATGACATATTCTCATGCGACTATATATATGAAAATCTATTTGATTTCCACCTTGCTAACTCACTCATATTGCACTTCATTGCTTGGGTACCTTGCTTGTATGATTACTTTTTGTACCCATATATATATATATATATATATATATATATATATATATATATATATATATATATATATATATGAAAAGTAAAGAAATATATTAAAACCAAATATTTTACAACAGGCATATCAGAACATAGTCACCACTAGAGAGAGGATAGGGCACAAGCGCCGTCACTCTCTACTAGTGGTACCTATCTCTAACAATAACCTGCAATATTTACAAGTCCGACCCCTCTATGGGTCCAAGGAAGTGAAATTAGCCATTGTCCCGAAATTCCCAATTTGACAAAGCCTCCGTAGCCTCATCATCTGATCTATCCAGTTCATGTAAGGCAATCCTGAGCTCTGCAGCAATATCATCAAATAAAGTTGTCTTACATTTCCGAGCCCTGTCAAAGATACGCTTGTTCCTTTCTCTCCAAATATGCCAGACCAGACCACTCAGAGCCGCTTTAGCCAGTATACTCAAGCTTTTCTTGTTACCAAAATGATTTAAGTAGAAGGACCCAACATCCAATAATCTTGGGCCAATTACAGTAGTGACCCCCAATTTAAGCATGCATCTGCGTAAAAGGTAGTTTGAATACTCGCATTCAAAAAAGATGTGTTCCGCGCTCTCCTCCTCCTTCCCATCACAGAGAACACAGTCCTTTTGAGTTAACAGCCCCCACTTGACAAGGATATCCTTTGTTAGTAATTTATTTTTAAAGGCTCGAAGAAGGGCAATGGACCACTTGGGAACTATATATATATATATATATATATATATATATATATATATATATATATATATATATATATATATATATATATATGAGTTCGTCATCTACTCCCAAGTTTGCATAGTTTGTATGATTGTGTGGGAGTATGACATGTTTTGATTGCTATCATGTTATGTTCATCTATATGTTATTGCATTTCATTCGTATTATGTTTGTGCATATAGATTAGTTGATTTCTCTAACCCTTGGTGATTTAATATAAATTTGCACCTTCCTATCTTGTTGATATGCTAAGGGAAAGAGAAATTTGGCTTTGAAAATTAATACTTTATGCTTTTCATGCACACTCTTTATGGTATTACTTTTTATGTCTTCCTTCAATATGTGTTGTGCCGTGAATGTTTATTTTGTGAACATATACATAATGAACGAGGAATCTTTCTTACACACACTATTGTATTAGATGTGTGTATTCATAATAATGTATTGTGATTAAATCATATGCATAGGAATTATTAATCTAGGTGCTACCAATTTCTAATGATTGAGAATTGTTAATTCCTTATATGTATGATTTTCGTGATTATAATAACTCCTATTAATGCATGTCATGCATTTCTATTGATGAGTGTTATTTACAATTGGTAAATGATTGGTTATTGGACTACTTGATTTTGTTCATTAACCTATTGGATCCAAAAAGTTTTTGGATACCACCAATTGTTGAATTGACAGATTGTTGTGCAAGATGCCTACCATACACATTCCTTGGTTTACAAATGACGGATCAATTCAAAGGAAAGGATGGTGCATTAGAGATGCACACATATAGGGAGAGCTAAATGGTTGTAAGTATGTGTTTTGCATAATTGGTATTTTAATATATTGGTTTTGACTACCATGTTTTCAATTGGTAGTTTAATATATTCGATTTGTGTAATATAGCATACTTCTTCATTAGCTCATTCTTGTCACACCCTCATGAAGATTGTGTGTTTATGTGACTACCTTGTTAATGAATTGGTTAGTTGTTTATTGATATTCATATCTTTGGAACACGTTGTCATTACACATCGCATTCCTCACATGCATGCTTCTTTGTGAAGATTGTTAAATATTATGGATATGATAACTGATGTGTATGACATGCTTGTTTGTTTATTAGATTATTTTAAGTATGTTGATCTTAAGATTCATTGCTACTTTGATTCTACAACTTGTACCTAATTCTCATTGATGACTATATTCATGGATTATTTAGACCATATCATGATCTGTCATACCATTCTAGTAGAATCTTTCATTTCTTTATGGCATGATATACTTCATCATGTTATACATAATTCATGCCATGTATAAGATTAATGATTTAGGATCTTTTTGTGTATTTGTTCATTGTATCACCACACATCTCATACTTTTCTCATAGTTTGTATGATTATCTTTATGAGACGTATTGATATGATTTGGGGTGATCAATGTATGTTACTTGTCATTTTAATTACTTCATGACTGATGTTTAGCTATAATTTTATTCAAGAGATCTTTCATGTCTATAGCTAAATCTCTCATGTATGATATTTTCACAAGTGACATAACACTCATGCATATTGGTTAGTGATCTTCATGTTATATTTTTCGCATTGATTATCTCTCATCTAAAGCTCATGTTTTTATGATATGTTAGAGATAATTTTTGCTATACAAGATCATATAAGTTGTGTTTGATGATATGTATATTCTGTCATAGATATTCTTCCATGAATATATCTTGATGCACTATGACTTCTTTGATGCTACCTTCGACTATATTGTGCTTACTCAAGTTTTTATTCTATTCACACAATTGGTATGCATGCTTG
Organism: Scilla litardierei; assembly: GCA_030789695.1. Taxonomy (NCBI): domain Eukaryota; kingdom Viridiplantae; phylum Streptophyta; class Magnoliopsida; order Asparagales; family Asparagaceae; genus Scilla; species Scilla litardierei. Next base: position 25,283,357 of record CM061142.1, read on the forward strand.
CGATGTTCATGATAACTTTATTCGTAGACTATCTTCATGCTTTTGCTCAAAAGATGTTTTGTCACATTATGCTTCATGTTGAATTCTTTGTGATATTTGAGCTAGGATGAGATCTTGTCTCTATTATGTTCACTTGGTTTCCTTCTCAAGTGAGATCATGATCTTGACATTATTTGCCTGCTTTGCATACTTTGTTAAACTAAATTTGGTATCATCTCTACATATCATATCTACATTTGGTATCATATTTACAATTGTTAGACTATTGATATTGGATATCATCTTTTCATGATCTTGCTTGATGCTAGTTTTGAGCTTATGATATAGTGCTTATCTTCTTTATGCTCATGGATTTCCATGCTTTTCATTGACTCTTTATGTGAGTATCTATTCTGGAATGCATGCTTGTACTATGGTTCTTTTGAACATTGTTTCAATTAGTATCCTAGTGTGCTAGAATTGTTTATGCCATACGTTTTATGATGTTTCTATCTCTATTTGGCATAACACCTTTGCATGATATAGATATTTGTGTATGCCCACATCGTACACTTCACTTAAATTTTGGCTGGAGATACTTTTGGAGATGATTTGGTATGACTACAATTTGTATCTCATGCCATTTTACTCAATTTGTGTTATTATTTAATAACATGACTTTGTACACATGGTTTTAAATGATATTTCCACAATTGGTATCTGATATTTACTTCGTCACTCGACGATTATATTGATTTGATAGCTTTGTTTGTATGAAAACAAGAATTGTTTTCCATGCACTTAATTTGCTAAAATATTGATCTATGTCAATATGATGATTTTGATTCCACCATGATGTATTTAATCATGTTCATGTCATTTGTCATGCTCATTGCTCACACTACTCTTCTTTATAATTAGTATCTATTGTAATCTTTTATCACATATGCTTTTTTGCTTATCTTTTTGTGATAATTGAGGGTGGTTGAGTTGTTGTTGGATATGTGCTCTTACATTTGATATCTTTATTCTGATATCTAGTTTTCAATTGGTAACTTTACATTAGAGAACTTTACAGTTGATATCTCTACAGTAGATATACCCCCATCTCTAAAATTGATATCACTTTTCTAACATATGCTTTATGTTTTCCACTCTATTGTTGCATTTGTTGTTTCTATACCCCCATATCTTTTTGTTTTTGACAAAGGGGGAGAGAAATAAACAAAGGATGTGCTTATTAAATGTTAAGTGTTAAACATTACCTTGAATCATATAGAATTTAAGTATGATCGTTCAAGTATATGATTAAGGGGGAGCATTGGAGCATTGGTTTATATTGATTACATTATACACACACACACACACACACACACACACACACACACACACACACACACACACCCACACATTGGTAATCATACTCATGTTTATGATGTGTATCACCTATATGATTTGTATTGTGTATGCATATATATTGGTCATTCATGCGATATATACACAACCACATGAGATACACACACTATTAACTGCTGAATGATGCTATTGATTATTGATATGAACTTGATTGGCATCATTGCAGGGGGAGTAAGTATATTTAATGCACAATTATTTGTTTTGTTTATATTTGGTTTGTCATCATCAAAAAGGGGGAGAATGTTGAGTATTGGACTCTCCACCTTGATTTTGATGATGATCAACCACAAATCATTGTGACTAACTCTTGTGTTTGCAGTTAGCTAAAAAGTCACCAATTAGATTCAAGAAGATCAAAAGTGACTACACATGTTGATTCAAGTGGAGGACTTGGTAGATCAACAAAGGTGAAGCATTGGCTTGAAGAACTCAACGGCTTCTTCAAACCTCAAGCCAATGGCATCAACAAATGAATGGAGATTCAATCCAAAGAGAAGATAGGAATGGATGAGTCAAAATCTTCGAAGACTATGACATTCAAGTCATTCAACTAAAAGACTCAAGACCATGAAGATTTATGGAGATCGTCGCCAAAGTAATTTGTTCATCTCAAGCGACGTCCCAAGACTTCCTTAGAACACGTGATCGTTGTTCCTAGAGCTTTGTTGAAGCTCGAGGAGTATTCATGAAGTCAAGGGATTCGGATTCTCCATGTTGAAGCTTTGAAGACGGTTCGTCAAGTTTATTTATAGTCTTCTAGCTTCATTTTCGTAGAATGTTAAGCCTTGAGTAGGTCTTACGTTTTAATCTTTATAATACTCATATCTTAGAGCTAGGATCTTAGTAGAAGTCCATACAAACTTTCCCGAAGCTTCGCGCTTCGTTTCGTGACTTCTTGAGCATGTTAGTTGGTTCAAGAAGAAGAACCAACCGACTAGATGGTGATCTAGTCGGTCGGAAAAGTTTCTTGGACCGACTAGTTTGCCTCCTTCAATTTCAAGCTCTTTACTATTTACAGTTTGTCGGTCTACGTTGACTCACCGACCGACTAGTTGGTGAACTAGTCGGTCATTGATCCTTCTTAGACCGACTAGTTGAGCCTCTACTGTACATGCCAAGTTATTGCTTATCGTTAGTCGGTCAAAGAACGTTTGGCGACCGACTAGTTGATGAACTAGTCAGTCAACATTTGTTCTTGGACCGACTAAATCAATTTGTTCTCAGACTATTTGTTTTATCTCTTAGTCGGTCTAAGTTCACTCACCGACCGACTAGTTGTGAAACTAGTCGGTTGGCAAGTCTTCTTGGACCGACTAGTTCTGTAAGTCTGAACTTCGACCTTTTGGCTGTTCAACCATTAGTCGGTCTACGTTGTATCACCGACCGACTAGTTAAAGAACTAGTCGGTCAGTGATCCTTCTTTGACCGACTAGTCTGGTTCAGAATAGAGCCGTTGGAGCTTTAATTGAAACGTTTTTCTCTCTCTCTCTCTTTCCTCTATCATATAAATACTTGGAGTGCTGCATTCATTGCACCCAAGGCTGAAATTAGAGACATTTTCACACCTTTGAGAAGAGCCATTCAACTCCATTTCTAAGCTCTCTCTTCTCACAAGAATCTCTCCCTCACTCCTTGAGCACTAATTTCCTCAAGAGAGATTCTCATTCATTGTGAGCTACTCAAGCTAAGAGCTTGAATCCAAGTCACCAACTTCACCCTAGCCATCTATTGGTGTCCATCTTGGTGGATATAGGGTTTGGTGCTTACTACTTCCTCAAAATCCATTCTTGCCCTATATTGGTAAGTATTTCTCAAGGCATAGGGTTTTGTGGTAAGAAGCTTTATATTTCATTCTCTATACTTCTCAATTGTTGTATACTCACGGTGGTGAGAGGTTTGGCTTGATCCCAAGTTGTGGGAGTCAAGATTTCGTTTTACTCTCGGTTTGTGAGAGTTTGCTTAGTCCCAGGTTGTGGGATAAAGGTTTTTGCGTGTTCCCGGGTTGTGGGATACACGGACATCGATTGTAGGTCGATTGCACTTGTGTAGTTTCCGTAAGTGGGCTAAAGGAAATCTCTAGCGGTTTGCTAGAGTATCCGGAGGGGATCTGGGTGTTGCTGGAGTAGGGCACCGGTAACAAGTCGGGGAGACTTGGGTGGCACCGAACCAGGGTAGATTGCTTGTTAGCATTGCTTTCTTGCTTGGGTTGTTGTTCACTTATTGTATTCCGTATTTGTTGGTTAAGTAGGATTTATTTGGCGTAAATTTCTTATAATTCCATAAAACACTATTCACCCCCATCTAGTGTTTGTTCCTCATAGCACAGGGTCACTACAGTCTGTTCTCTCTGGTCTGGCCCTAGTCTATTGTACCATAACTAAGTTTTATTGCAACTTAATCCATTGCATTTAATTGTATTAATATTTAACACAATATTATAATACAAAATGGACACACCTCAACATTGCTTCAGAAGCAAGGCGGTGACACTCGCATTGGTGTGTTGGACATCCCCTATGGCCCTAGACAAAACATTTGCACCTTTGTCAATATGTGGGACAATTTTTTCCTTTGTATAACAATTGTTCTGAAACTGAGGCATCAAATATGTCACATTTCCAGTTCATCCTTCTATGCCTTTTCTTATGAAAGACAAAACATTCTTTCTTTATTGACTTTCCTTAGTACCTTCTGTTTTCTTAAAAAAATTAAGACAATACATGTCCCAACACGAGTATTAGATATGCAACATTCTCATGCATCTAAAGACTTGAGCTTTACAATCTTGAGGAGACTCAACAAGTTTTTCTTCTTGAGATCTAATTTGGATACATGGTCTTGCACCACTCATGCACTCATCGTCGAGCCAAACAGTTTGCACGAAGTTTCAAACCTTGCGGATTGAAACTATTTTCCATACAACCTTGAGGAGACTCAACAAGTTATACGGAGAAACATTCTTTGAACATCAGTATGTTCAAGCTACCACTGAAGCATATAGCTCATAGAGGCGAGTGTCAAGTGATGCGTGTTCATATTTCACCTTTTGCACACGCTCTTTATCGTGTTTTCATATGCATTTCATCTTATTCCATGTTGTATATATCACATTTTGGTTCATATAGACTATTGGGTGTATTGTTTGTGTTTCAGGTGAATGTCGGCATTTCGGTGTCTTCTGTAGTCAACCTTGCATGTCGGGACCAAGGCGCGCTTATACGGCGAAGATTCGATTGCCAAAGATGAGGATTCATTGTTCTGGAGCTTCAACCGATCGGGTGGACAGACTCACCCGATCGGTTCGTGCACATATATCTGACCCGGACAGAAGCTGAAATGAAGAAGACCCCACCCGATCGGTTCAGTGATCGGCTGGTCACGTCAGTGCTCTCTTTTTTGTGTGCCAAAGCAACCCGATCGGTTGACTTCCCAATCGATCGGGTCATCTCCCCGGGTCATTTTGGGGAAGAGCCCACCCGATCGGTTGACACTTCAACCGATCGGGTGGCCTTTTCTTCCCCTTTCGTGCAACGCTGCTCATTCATTGAAGATATGCTATCATTTCAGTGGGAGTTTGGGTGATCTCTTATTTTTCTAGCGTCGGCGTCGTCGCTATATTTCCAACGATATGTCGCATGCCCAAATCCGATTTTTCTACATTTTTCTGGAATTTTCTGAGCGCAGCGGGGTGCTGAAATTGGCTGTTGTCTGAAATTTAACTTCAACCGATCGGTTGGGAGTCCAACCGATCGGTTGGGAGTCAATTTTAGAAGTTGTGCATCTCTGTTTGCTTCCACCTGATCGGTTGACACTTCAACCGATCGGGTGGTCTTGTTTTAGCAGTTTTATTGGGTTTTTGGACCCGAACCGTTAGGGTTTTGACGGGGCTTATAAATATAAGCGTGGGCACGACATGGGGGGAGTTCTCCTCTATTTCTACAGTGTTTTTCAGCCAATTTCAAGGGAGCTTTAGGTTAGTTTAGATTAGGGTTTATCTTCCACTAATTCTTGTAAGGGATTGATGATTTCAACTGCAAGATAAGTATTTCTCTCCTTATTTCCATTGTTTTGTGTTATTTTCATTTTGCTTGATGGTGAATGTTTGTTTGTCTCTTTTATTGCTTGTTTCTATGTTCTTCACCATTGAGTAGTTTTTGATGAACCCTAATATGGGTTAGAGTAGGATTGATGCTTTGGATTTTACGTTTGACTTGATTGCATGGTAAGTGTTTGATGGATTGTGTCAATGTGGATTTCTAGCAATCTGAGTCCAATTCGTACCGCAACAGTCTAGATGTGTTGGGGGTTGGGGTCCGGATGCTTGTCCTGTCAAGATCCGCTTTGATGTATTGCTAGGAATCACATTTGACCTAGTTGGCCATTAGGGTTACGCGGGGGCGTTTTATTGTCACTGGCGGGAGAAAGACCGCCTTTGACCGTCGGGCAAAGGGCAAATAAAACTGGCGTTTGATCCCTTAGCCACATCTCACACCCCTAGCGTTGACATCGAATCCTCGCGCGTGGGAACGACTTGGACGAAATGTTGGTAGTTATCATTATGGCCTTAATGCTCCCGGTTACAGAGGGTGTTGGACATGGGAATACCCACCGTCCGAAACTGGATAGACCTAGCGTATCATCCTGGGCATCGACCGGAATATCGAGCCCATAGGACGCTAGGTACCACCTTTAGGGGCAATGTCTCACCCTGGGTCAAGTCAAATGCCAAGTGTCATGAGTGCTCTAGCCCGTGTTAGCGAGAATGTGCATGAGGGCTTGGACACGATGGTCCACTTCATGGAGCCCGAGTCACATCTACCTCTACCGTCACTCTCCACTTCTTCAGCGGCTGAGCATCTACTTGAGCATACTTCCCATAATCAGGGAGATTTTCATACTCACTTTCACTCCACATTTAAGTCTCGCTTTTCAAGTCCTATTTCTTTATACTTATATGTTTTTGACACACCATATCTCTCGCAGGACACAGTATCAACTTTCCCTGAGGTATGCTGCGGTGTGTCACCACCTGGAGAGCCACTTCTGTTGGAGAGCGAGGATTTGGTCGTCACTAGTACAGAGGATAGCGACCCATTCTCAGGGAGTTTTCTAACCCCTTTATTATTTTTCCATCTTATGTTGATGATTATCTCTGGGATACATTTATTTTAGGAAAAATAATTTCTTGCTATGGACTAATGCACCTCGTCCTTTGCAGGTCACACGTAGACACCTACTAAGGATGCTTGGAGGTGCATTGCTTGGGTCCATTGGCACACGTGGCACAGCGCTTCTGGCGGAGCCACAACAGGAGCAGTTAGAGCAGCTACCTGCCCCACTCGAGATTCTAGATCCGCCTATGCTCAGGTGTATCCTAATCTAGTAGTGTAGAAATTTACAGCTTTCTAGTTTAGATTAGAATAATCTTGTCTCCTCTCATTAGCGAGGGAAGCGTATCTAGGGTTTGCTTTTACATCATAATAACCCATCATGTCGTGCCCTTCGATCATTTCACCCCCATCACCCTATCCTTGTTCTTTTGGCACTTTTCTTGGCCCCGTTATAATTTTCTCCATAAGACCCCTACCACCTCCAAAGGGTGGTGATGCCTGTTTTGTCTATTGTTCACTCTCCCTTTTATGTTTTATGCCCCGTATCGGATTTTCATATCTTTTGGGCATAGCTTATATTAGCTTGGGAGAGAGTATCACCCATAGTCATTTTTGTTATTTTTGATGCATTTCCCTCCCATTTTATCTTTGCCCTCTCATGAGTGATCTTATTGCATTGAGGGCAATGCAAGCTTTAGCTTGGGGGAGTTGCATTTCATGCATGTTTCCTTTATTTTCTTCCAATTTCACCTTTTTTCATGCTTTTTCATGCATCAAAAATTTTTCTTTTCATTTTTATGCATCATTCCCATCATGCATTTTTCTTTCTCCATTTCGTTCTTGCCTCTTTCTAGAGAGGAACCCTCAATGATACCTTGCCACTCATGCTTCACTTTTCGCATTTGAGCACCTTTCTCCATCACGCTATTTCTTTGATTATTCAATGCTCATATATGTGTTTTGCCATCTTTTGGGTTTATTTGCTATATTTCGAGATTGTTGGTTGTGATTGTGTTTAAGGCATACTTCTAGCTATATATCGTATTTCAATATTCCCCTCCGTTTGAAGTTCCTAGATTTTCACGCTTCACTTCCAAAAAACGGTTATTTTACCATCCTACCCCCGTGCTTCTAACTCTTGCATGAAATACTATATGTGTACTCTTATTGCATGTGTTACCTACCTTTCTACGTGATTAGGATAATCACACCCTTGTTCCATGCTTTAATTCATGAAGGATTTTCTTGCCATGCTTGGATTTCTCAAAATTTCTCTTTTATTTTACTTTGTAAATTGCCCCTCGTCGTGCATCGTTCTCCCATTTGGGGGAGTGTACATTTTTCATATTTTTGTATAATGGTCCTTCGGGGTTCTTCGTAACCCGATGCCCTAAAGCCATCTGGCTTGGGATGCGTAGGCCGCCCTTGCATTCCATTGCGATTCCGCAAGTTTGCAAGACAAAAATATTAAAACCAAAAACAACAAAAACAAACCAAAAACCAAAAATATGTATATATGCCACATTCTCCCCTTTTCCTTCGCTCTCCACATTTCCTATATTTGAGAGCACCATTGTATATAGGGAAGGCGAGAGTTTGTACAAAGTGATCTTTCCACATTTTCTCCATCTCCTTTTGAAAATACAAGCAAGCAAAGAAAGTGTTTCAAATATCAAAAACGACAAGTGTGTGTGGTGATTCCTTACATCCTAGAGATTGATAGCTATTCACATGATTCATTCTATTCTTTCTTACTTCTTCATGCATGTATATGTATCTCATATTCACCGTTTGGAAGATTTGATATGAATTTTGAGCTTCCTCATATTTGGGCATATTATCTACTATAACATGCTATGATAGCTATGCCTTTGCCAATGTCACGCTTCTATCTCTTTTGTGCTCTATTGATATGAACCCATGATGCTATATTATGAGATTGAATTCTTGATTTAGATTGTGATATGCTTTTCCCTTGTGCTTAATTGTGTTGGTGATTACATTTGTGGTTTGGAGAGGGTGATCAAGGATTCTTCACTTTCCTTTCTTGCTCTCGCACCCGATCTTCATTCCAACTCGTCTTCCTCGGGACAAGGAAGAGTTTAGCTTGGGGGCTTGATGCATGTTCATTTTTCACCTTTTGCACACGCTCTTTATCGTGTTTTCATATGCATTTCAGCTCATTCCATGTTGTATATATCACATTTTGGTTCATATTGACTATTGGGTGTATTGTTTGTGTTTCAGGTGAATATCGGCATTTCGGTGTCTTCTGGAGTCAACCTTACATGTCGGGACCAAGGCGCACTTATAAGGAGAAGATTCGATTGGCAAAGAAGAGGATTCGTTGTTCTGGAGCTTCAATCGATCGGGTGGACAGACTCACCCGATCGGTTCGTGCACATATATCCGACCCGGACAGAAGCTGAAATGAAGAAGACCCTACCCGATCGGTTCAATGATCAGGTGGTCACGTCAGTGCTCTCTTTTGTGTGTGCCAAAGCAACCCGATCGGTTGACTTCCCAACCGATCGGGTCATCTCCCGGGTCATTTTGGGGAAGTGCCCACCCGATCGGTTGACACTTCAACCGATCGGGTGGCCTTTTCTTCCCCTTTCGCGCAATGCTGCTCATTCATTGAAGATCTGCTATCATTCCAGTCATAGTTTGGGTGATCTCTTATTTTTCTAGCGTCGGCATCGTCGTTAGCTTTCCAACGATAGCTCGCATGCCCAAATCCGATTTTTTAACATTTTTCTGGAATTTTCTGAGCGCAGCGAGGTGCTGAAATTGGCTGCTGTCTGAAATTTAACTTCAACCAATCGGTTGGGAGTCCAACCGATCGGTTGGAGTCAATTTCAGAAGCTGTGCATCTCTGTTTGCTTCAACCCGATCGGTTGACACTTCAACCGATTGGGTGGTCCTGTTTTAGCAGTTTTATTGGGTTTTTGGACCCGAACTGTTAGGGTTTTGAGGGGGCTTATAAATATAAGTGTGGGCACCACTTGGAGGGAGTTCTCCTCTATTTCTCCAGTGTTTTTCAGCCCCTTTCAAGGGAGCTTTAGGTTAGTTTAGATTAGGGTTTATCTTCCAATAATTCTTGTAAGGGATTGATGATTTCAAATGCAAGATAAGTATTTCTCTCCTTATTTCCATTGTTTTGTGTTATTTTCATTTTGCTTGATGGTGAATGTTTATTTGTCTCTTTTATTGCTTGTTTCTTGTAAGGACCATGTCTATGGGAAAACACTAGAAGGGGGGGGGGGGTTGAATAGTGTTTATGCAAATTTAAAAGGAATTTACGCTAAATAAAATGCAATCCAACAAATAGTGCGGAATAGAAAAACAACCCAAAGAGAAACACACGCAAACGCAGTTATGTTTCAAGGGTTCGGATTACCCAAGTCAACTCCTGACTTGTTCCCGGTAATTCTACGTCCCTACCACCCGGATACCACCGGATACTCAAGTTAGAACCCTAACTTGAGGTTTCCTTAAAACCCACTTGTAGCAACCCTACAAGTGCAATCGAATACAATCGATGTCCTTGACTCCCACAACCAGGGAGCAAGCAAAAACCACTCTCACAACCGAGAGCACAATTCAAATAAAGAAGTTATGAAATCTGAAAGCAACACTTACAATCACCTATGCCTTGAAGTAGAACTTGAAGGAGAAGTGTGATGTGTGTTGAAGAACTCTCTTGGAAGAGAGGAGAAAAGCCCTTTCTCTTGACTGCACCAAATGCCTAGAAGATCAATCTTTGGTTCTAGGTTGGAGAGCAAGAGAACAAGATTTAGAAATACTTAGGGCTTTGGATTTGAAAGCTTTGATCTTTGGAAATGAAAGCTTGAAGGATTTTGCAATGAATGAATAACCTTCCAATGAAACAGTAGAAGCTCTATTTATAGCTTTCTCAAATCCACAAAACAGTTTAGGCAAAAACCTAATCGAAATCCGTGAGAAAAATCTCAACGGATATAATCTGAACTTGCGACAGTCGACTGTTGAACAAACCACAGTCGACTGTTGCACAGTCAGCAAGGGTAGGTGAGAATTCATAACGGTAACTTACCACGTGGATAATCGACTGATGAAGCCAAGACAGTCGTCTGTAAAACCAACAGGCGACTGTACATTCTTCGACAGGCGATTGGCCGAGAGAATAGTAAGTTAGATAAAATACTGGAAATCTCACAAGATACAGTACAGACGACTGATGCAAGGAACACAGTTGACTGTCAATCAGAACAGGCGACTGTATATCCTTAAACAGACGACTGTCACAGACAGGAGAAATTTCCAGAGAGCAAAGTCAAAGAATAGACTTACAGACAGGCGACTGATGCAGTATAGACAATCGACTGATCTAATAGACAATCAACTGTATATACAGCATAAGTCGGCTGGCCGTAGAAATCGGATCAAACAGAATTTGGGCAAGGAGAGACAGGCGACTGATGAACCATTCACAGTCGACTGTCTCTAGGACAGGCACCTGATAAGCGTTCAACAGTAGCTTGTGCGAGATAATTAGAGAGGACCCAAAAACTACATTGTAATAGTCTGTGCGTAACATGCGACTGTAGAACAAAACACAGTCGACTGTTTTTGAGACAGGCGACTGTAAACTATTAAGCAGTCGGCTGTTATGAACACTCCTAGCACAAACAAAAGAGAATTGAATTGAGATCAAAGGACAAAGGTCTAGAGATGTCCTATGACCAAAAGTAGATGTGTGTGAGTGCTCCATCATAGTTCTACTTCTAAGCTACATACTAGAAGAGATAAAAGAAAAATTACATTGACGAATAATCTCTTCTTTCCATCGTATGAGCTTGAAGTCTTTTCGGAGCTTCAATCATCAATCTACGATCATCCAATTCATATCATTTGCCTTTAATCACGTTTGTGAGTCATCCATTGCTAGTTGATCTTCATAGTAAGCTTAGACAATGGATTAACTGCAAAATAGGGGATTAGTCACAAGTATTTATGTTTGCTCATCATTAACACCAAGTAGGGAGAAGGCCAATACTCAACATTCTCCCCCCTTTTGATGATGACAAACAAACATAAACAAAAAGATAAATAGTTGTGCGTAATGAAAACTTACTCCCCCTACATAGATGCCAATCAAGTTAGCCAACAAATATTAGAGTATCTACATAGCAATTGAAGCAAATGAGTGAGATATGAATGAATTTAATTCAAGAAATCTAGGAAATAAAATCCCTATTCATTGTAATCTTACTCCCCCTGAATCTAAGGCAACAAAAATCTTAGATTCAAGCGTTAGAACATACTTAGTACATCCATTATGAATCTTGTATGTTTATTTCTCTCCCCCTATGACATTATCCAAAAAGGTGGGAGCAAATAACAACAATAATAGTGCTAAAATACTAACTAACAACAATCAAGGAGTATAAGATATATCGAATCAAAAACTCATAAAATCTCATCATATACACATGTGAGTAATGGAATTAAAATCCAATATCAACATTTTAGATATTCGTACTGAAAATAATTTTCACAAATTCATCACATCAACGAAAGAGCATGAATTAACCAATATCAAATTCGTGTATTGTCTCAAAAGCACATCAAGAAGAGGGAAGCACACATAGAGACAATATATAATACATCACACAGAAGTTAATCAATATAGCATAGTGTGACACAAGAGAGGAATGCAACATCATATATATAGATATAAAGAAGCTGAGTACATCAACGGATGGTCATCAACATGGCCATCCCAAAAAGATACATCATGATCAACAAAAAAATAAGTACATCATGATGACATCAAAGAGTATATCAACATATATATATATATATATAAAAATGTCGCATACATCATCATCCATCATACAAAGACAAAACATATATCATAATCACTCAAAAATATCATCACTCAAACTCATCGATCTAAGGGTGAGCGTCTCCAGGGGCTGCGGACGAGGAAGCAGTCTCTGAAGCAGCAGGAGTGTCCTCTGGAGAAGGGTCAGAAGGAGCAACAGAAGCAGCATCCTGTGTAGAAGCAACACCAGGAGGCTCAACGACACCAGAAGGCTGAGGAGGCACATGAGGCTGAGGAAGATACTGTCTCAAATCCTCAGGGAAGGGAATTCCCTGATGGAGGAGAGAGAGAGACAACAGCCGGTAAATACCAGAGATCATCGACAAAAGAGTATCCTGAGACGGTGGAGCAGATGATGATGAAGGCAAATCAGCTGGAGGCACAGCGGATGAGGATGGAGCTGAAGTAGTCTTCCTCTTCTTCGAGGCAGTCTGCAGAGCCGAAGAGGACTTCGACTTCGCAGAAGCGTCGAGGAGAGGGCCAAAGGGCATGGGCTCGTAATGAGTCAAGTCAATACCAAAGTGACGGAAGACACGAGTCAAAAGACCACCAAAGGGAATGTGAGATGAGGAGGACGTGAACTCAACCTTGTCCATCCTGTCAAGGAGGACACCGGCCCAGTTCACGGGCATGCCAGAGAAAATAGCATACATACACTTTAGTATATCCTGAGACGGCTGGTCGGACGATCCATATCTCGGCAGAATGTTGGACTTCACCACTAGGTGAACAGCCCAACCCCGTGTAGAGAACATGGATGATCTGACACCCGAATCAAGATCTATAGGAACCTCTCGAAACATATCCCGGAGAACAGACTGGTCAAGATTGTCAATCTCCGAAAAGCTGATATCAGTGGGGAGGGAACCGACAGAAGGAATCCATAGAATAGTCCCTAAGAGAGAGGTAGTGATCTGAATGTGGGTTCCCTGGACGACAGTATCAAGGATGCCGGTAGTCGAATACTCACTGTGAACGCGGTTCGCATAGAAGAGCTTCACCAGAAATGGGTAGGCTCTGGGGGACTCGCTCTGGGAGAAGCAAAAAAGATCGGCCAGGTGAGTAGCGGACAGAATGTCAGAGAGTCTCTCAGCAGTGAATGCGGGGAAAGTAATGTACCGCTCCCTAAGTAGGTTAATCCCTAGGAGAGAGTGAAACTTTACAAGACAAAGGTCGTCTCGGTAAACGGGAACTAGGGGATCAGAGGGGGGTACAGCAGGAGGCTCTTCAGACGAACTGGATGCAGAAGGAGACACATGAGGGATCTCAGCAGCAGGCTCACTGATGTGAACACCAGCAGGCTTGCGCTGACGATGAATCAACGACTGAGCATCGCTAGAAGAGGCAGAAGGTGAGTAACCCGGCGAAGACGAACGCACGGGAGACCGAGCATGCTTGGTTCGAGCTTTATAGGGTTTCTTTCTCTTGGCAATGAGTTTCTTAGTAGCCCTAGGTTGTTTAGAAGCAATGATCTTCTCTTTTCCCTTAGGTTTAGGAGCCATGGAAATAAGAGAAGAAGAACTAAGGCAACAAAGTGAAACAACGAAGATCAAGAGAGAGAAAGCAAACCAACTGACGGAATACAGACGATCGCAGAGAGGAAGATCAAAGACGACGGTAGACCACGATCGACAGCAACGTTTAGGAGGAGATCGACGGTTGAAGACACGAAAGTGATCGTTTTTGTAGAGAGAAACGAGCGGGAAGTGGAACGGTCGAAGCGGAGGAGAGAGAAAATCAACGTGGGGAAATGATCGCTTCGAATGAATATATAATAGGGGAAATCAATCTGAGCCGTTGGATCAAGGAATCGACGGCTCGGATCAAATCACATGAACCGACACAGTAGGAGACAGTCGACTGGAGAACAAAAGTCAGTCGACTGTATGAAGTGATAAAATTAAAGCTCAGAGAGATGGGCAGTCGACTGGCAAGTATAATGCAGTCGCCTGTACGCTGGACAGTCGACTGACATATACATAACAGTCGGCTGGCCGAGAAGTAATACAGATCACAAGAATAACAGAGAACACTGTAAAAATTCGACAGAGAGTACAGTCGCCTGATAACTAAATTGCAGTCGCCTGTTAAACTAACAGTCGACTGTAAAACAGTCATCAGTCGGCTGTGCGAAAGATATCAATTTTCATATAGAGGATATAGAGTAGGGCAGTCGACTGTCAAAAGAAACACAGTCGTCTGTTCTGGTCCAAAAATGCACAGTGAGATAGAATTCCAGAGAATAAGAACACACACCCTAGGACCTATACTCTAATCACAAATACATCTTAAAATCATTATGAAAACACTAAATCTATTGAAACACAAATTATTCCAATCAACTTCGAAAACTCATGAAATCAAATAAGTCACAATTGCCTTTCTTAATTTCATAAAACAATAACGCATAGGAAGAAAGACAATCAAAAAGATATGAGCTCAATAAGGAGTTATAGCATGAAGATTGAGCTTCTAGATTTCAGATTCACCCATGATTCCCAATTCTCCACGCAACCTCACAAATGAATCTTCTTTAAGAGGTTTAGTGAAGATATCGGCAATTTGTTTTTTGGTTTCAATGTACTTTAAGATGATGTCCTTCTTAGCTATATGATCATTTATAAAATGGTGTCTCACGTCTATGTGTTTGGTACGGGAGTGGTGTACCAGATTCTTGGAAAGACAAATAGCACTTTGATTATCAACCATGATAGGGCAAGTATCATAATTGACACCATAGTCACTAAGAGTGTGTCTCATCCAAAGAACTTGTGCACATGCAAGACCCGCGACAATATATTCCGCTTCAGTCGTGGACAATGACACCGAATTCTGTTTCTTAGAGAACCAAGAAACTAAGGAATTTCCTAAAAAATGGCATGTGCCACTAGTACTTTTCCGGTCAGACTTGCATCCGGCAAAGTCGGCATCACTATATGAGATTAACTCATACGTGCTAGACTTATGGTAAAGTAACCCATAATCTAGGGATTGATTGAGATAACGAAATATTCGTTTAACCGCAATCAAGTGTGACTCCTTAGGTCTTGCTTGATATCTAGCATATATACATACAGAAAACATGATATCGAGCCTACTAGCGGTTAAGTAAAGTAAGCTACCGATCATACCTCGATATAGACGAACATCTACATCTTTTTCCGCTTTCATCCTTGTGTAGATGAGTAGTAGTACTCATGGGAGTCCTTTTGCTTGAAGACGATTCCATCCCGAATCGCTTAATAAGCTCCCCTGTGTACTTTGTCTGATGTATGAAAGTGCCATTCTCCATTTGTCGAATTTGTAATCCAAGGAAGTAGGTGAGCTCTCCCATGTGGCTCATCTCAAACTCATCCTTCATAGACTTGGAAAATTCTTGACAAAGATTAAAGTTAGTAGAACCGAAAATAATATCATCTACATAAACTTGAACCAAAAGAATGTCATTTTCATAATCTTTAATGAAGAGTGTAGAATCAACTTCTCCCATTTTAAAACCTAAATTCAAAAGAAAGGTCTTAAGGCGATCATACCAAGCTCTAGGAGCTTGTCTCAATCCATACAACGCTTTCTTAAGTTTGAAAACATGGTTTGGAAATTTCTCATGAATAAAACCGGGAGGTTGAGAAACATAGACTTCTTCATTTACAAATCCATTTAAAAATGCACTTTTAACATCCATTTGAAATAATTTAAAATTCTTATGGGATGCAAAAGATAAAAGCAACCTAATAGCTTCTAATCTAGCTACGGGGGCAAAGGATTCTTCGAAATCAATACCTTCCTCTTGCCGGTAGCCTTGAGCTACTAACCTTGCTTTGTTCCATGTGATTACCTCGTTTTCATCCGTCTTATTCTTGAAGATCCATTTGGTCCTAATAGCTTGGTGACCACTTGGAAGAGGTACAAGTTCCCAAACTTCATTTCTCTCGAATTGCGCTAGTTCTTCCTCCATTGCCACTATCCAAGAGCTATCCTCACAAGCTTCTTGAATGTTCTTTTGCTCAATGGTAGAGACGAATGCGCAATGGGAGAATTCTTCAATTCTTGATCTCGTTCGAACACCCACACCAATATCTCCAATAATTTGGTTATGGGGATGGTTGCAAACGGTTAGATAAGCTTTGGGTAAACCTGGATCACTAGGAACAACTTCAACAACTTCGTTAGAAGTGTTAGTCTCAACAATATTATCATTAATCTTAACATTATTAAGAGAATCACAAAGAATATCTACATTATCATCATCAACACGAGGAAAGTCAAAATCTTCATAAAAAGATACGTGAAGTGATTCCTCAATCGTTGAAGAAGTTTTGTTGTATATCCGGTAGGCTTTACTACGTGTGGAATATCCAACAAAAATTCCTTCATTGGATCTTGGCTCAAATTTGTCTAAATTACCAAATGTGTTCTTTATAAAATATTTTGAACCAAAGACACGAAAATATTTCACTTGAGGCTTTTTATCGTAAAACAACTCAAAACAAGTTTTGTTTGTTCGGGGTCTCACTAGGATTCTATTGAGCACATAACATGCCGTGTGCACCGCTTCTGCCCAAAATTGTAGTCCTAAATCATTATCATGGAGCATAGTGCTAGCACACTCAATAAGAGTCCTATTCTTTCTTTCTACAACACCATTTTGTGGTGGTACACGAGGAAAGGAAAAGTTATGGGTTATCCCGGAGTCATCACAAAACTTAGTAAAAGACTCATTCTCAAATTCTCCTCCATGATCACTACGAATAGTGATAATGGTGGATCCTAAAAGATTCTGAATCTTCTTTGCAAATTTGGTAAACTCTTCATGAGCTTCATTCTTATTAGTTAAAAATGAAACCCAAGTAAATCTAGAAAAGTCGTCAACGACAACTAGTCCATAATGAGCATTACCTAAAGAAGCCGTTCTAGTTGGCCCAAATAAATCTAGATGTAGAAGTTCTAGGGGCCTCTTAGAAGTAATCCCTTCTTTAAGCTTAAATGAAGATTTACTTAGTTTACCTCTTTGACATGAATCACAAAAGTTTTTCTTATTAAAAACAATCTTAGGAACACCTTTGACTAGATCATGCTTTGCTAACTTATATAAGTGCTTGAAGTGAACATGACCAAAACGGCGATGCCATAATAGTTGTTCACTTGTGTTAGCAACTAAGCAATGTTCTACGATTTTAGGCAAGCTTAAATAATAAATATTTTTACGCCTAATACCGGAAAATAAAACATTCGAATCACAATCAACAATAGTACACAATCCTTCTCCGAAGTTAACCTTGTAACCTTTGTCACAAAGTTGACTTATGGAAATGAGGTTGTGACATAAACCACTAACAAGATAAACATTAGTAATTAGGGGTTTGGAAGGATTACCAACGATACCTACTCAAATGATGGTTCCCTTTTGATTACCTCCAAAAGTGACCGTTGCACCATCTTTGATGCTAATCACTTCGGAGAGCAATGAGGGATCTCCTGTCATGTGTTTGGAGAAGCCGCTATCAAGAATCCATCCTTTCCCTTTAGAGCTAATAAGGCATTTATAGCTCTTCTTCTTTCTCTTGGGTACCTATATAATATATCATAAGCTTATGGTACCCAATGTTTGTTGGGTCCAAGGGGATTAGGCCTTTGGAAGCCAAGTCCAAGTGGACTTCCGCTTCCCAACATAGTTACTATTTCTAATTACATCATGAAAATAGGAATCAATATAAGCATTCCTAACATTTAGACTAGTGTTCTTAGGACCCCAAATAGTGTACATCTTGGGAGTCCTATTCCTAGTTGCATGCATATGAGTTGGATTTCTATGTGGTGCATGCTTCTTAGGAACATGATTTCCAGCATAGATATGAGGTGGAGGATATGCATTGTACATTCTTGAATGATATGTATTCTTGGGAACATGCATATTATATGAAGCATATTGATCATGCATGACATGTGGAGAATTAGAATACATGAAAGAATGATGCATATGAGCATATGGGTGTGTGGGAGCACGTACATGAGTATTTCTCATGTGTGGTTGTGTACGTGTCTGTGGGTGCGGAGCATAAAATGTGTCATGATTATCCACTTGTGAAGTAGGATGTTTCCTACGTGGATGAGTATTAGTGTACATATAAGCATGACCTTGCTTTTGGTTTCCACCCTTAGTGGGTTTCTTACCAAAAGGATGAGAAAGTGATGTGGTGACATTCTTGGTAGGATTGCTACCTATAGTGTCTTTGACACCACTTGTGGATGCACCGGAGGAAGGCCTCACAAAATCTATAGTGACACCACTATAGGAGGTGCGATCATTATTTGCATTAGCTTTTACAAATCCAAGGCCAACACGATGTGTGGCCGAAAATTGATTTGCAAGCAAATCATCCAATTGTCCGTGTCCCTTATTGAATCTCACAATACGGGAGGACATGAGCTCATATTTCTCATTTAAAGAAGAAATGTTGGTATCCAAGGTGGACACCCGTGCTTTGAGCTCGTGCACTTGGGTTTTAAGAGAATCATTCTCTAATCCCAATTGTGTGTGGCGTGTAACTAGATCACTATTATCCATGGGATGTGTTTGATCTAGTTGAGATTTGAGGGAATTCACCTCATCTCTCAAAGTGACATTTTGAGAAGCTAAGTTTGCTTTCTCACGTGTTAAAGTATCAACAATGGTGTCATTGTTGATAATGCATGGAATGGATGACTTGCTAACTTTTGATTTCTTTAAGCTAGAGTATCTAAGCATTAAAGATTGGTATTTAGCAAATAGTTCTTCATTAGCTATGCGAAGTTCATCCATTGTTACCTCAGTGTTATCCATATCGGAATCACTCTCATCCGAGAGTGGGTCTTCAAGTGCCATGAAGCACATGTGGGCGCTCTCACCCTTCTTATCATCGGAATCGCTTGATGAGTCATCACTTGAGTCATCAAAGGTACCGACGAGTCCTTTCTTCTTGTCTTTCTTGTTCTTGTTGGACTTGTGGTACTTTGGTGCCTTCCACTTTTCTTTGTTGTTTAGTATTGGGCAATCCCTCTTGATGTGCCCTGGCTTATTACACTTATAACAAAGAGAGGAAGTAGCATTACTAGATTCAAAACGTTTGTTGGTGGGAAATTTACCTTTGCGGAAGAAGCGTTGGAACTTCTTCGCCATTTGGGCCATTTCACCCAAATCCATCTCGTTCTCGGATTCATCACTTTCGGAGGATGACGAATTGGCGTTGAATGCCAAAGCTTTTTTCTTGGCCTCCGAGGGATTCATCATGGCTCGAATCTTCAATCAGTTATCCCGTCTTACTTCGTAAGACATAAGAGTCCCGATGAGATTCACCACGGTGTAATTCTTAAGTCATTGACCTCCTCAATGGCGATTGCTCGTCTTTCCCATTTGGAGGTCATCCCCATGATAATCTTCCTTACCTTTTCAGGTTCGGTGTAGATTTGGCCAAGGGCTTCCAATTTGTTTGTGATGTCGGTAAAGCGTCCGTACATCGACGCAATGCTCTCATTTTCCTGCATGTGAAACAAGTCGAAGTTTTGCACGGCAACATATAACTTTGAAAGCTTTACCTTATTCGTTCCCTCGTGGGTAACGATGAGATGGTTCCAAATTTGATATGCACTCTTACATGTGCATATCTTGTTGAAGTCATTCGGGTCCAACACACAATGAAGAGCGTTCATTGCTTTAGCGTTGTTGACTTCGACGGACTTTTAGGAAGTCGTCCATTTCTCGAAATCATCTTCGGAGGGCTCGACGTACTCCTTGTGGAGAGTTCTCCAAAGAGAAGCACTCCTAAGGAATGTCTCCATCCTACACTTCCAATAACCAAAGTTAGTACCATTGAAACGTGGAGGACGTACCATAGATGGACCTTGAAAAGTGTGGACGCTCCATCACGGTCGTGATTGTTGTATGTAGGCGGCGGAGGAACGTTGTTGTTGTTGGATGCCATAGATAAAACCTTGTGCTCTGATACCAATTGTAAGGACCATGTCTATGGGAAAAACACTAGAAGGGGGGTTGAATAGTGTTTATGCAAATTTAAAAGGAATTTACGCCAAATAAAATGCAATCCAACAAATAGTGCAGAATAGAAAAACAACCCAAAGAGAAACACACGCAAACGCAGTTATGTTTCAAGGGTTCGGATTACCCAAGTCAACTCCCGACTTGTTCCCGGTAATCCTACGTCCCTACCACCCGGATACCACCGGATACTCAAGTTAGAACCCTAACTTGAGGTTTTCTTAAAACCCACTTGTAGCAATCCTACAAGTGCAATCGAATACAATCGATGTCCTTGACTCCCACAACCAGGGAGCAAGCAAAAACCACTCTCACAACCGAGAGCACAATTCAAATAAAGAAGTTATGAAATCTGAAAGCAACACTTACAATCACCTATGCCTTGAAGTAGAACTTGAAGGAGAAGTGTGATGTGTGTTGAAGAACTCTCTTGGAAGAGAGGAGAAAAGCCATTTCTTTTGACTGCACCAAATGCCTAGAAGATCAATCTTTGGTTCTAGGTTGGAGAGCAAGAGAACAAGATTTGGAAATACTTAGGGCTTTGGATTTGAAAGCTTTGATCTTTGGAAATGAAAGCTTGAAGGATTTTGCAATGAATGAGTAACCTTCCAATGAAACAGTAGAAGCTCTATTAATAGCTTTCTCAAATCCACAAAACAGTTTAGGCAAAAACCCAATCGAAATCCGTGAGAAAAATCTCAACGGATATAATCTGAACTTGCGAGAGTCGACTGTTGAACAAACCACAGTCGACTGTTGCACAGTCGGTAAGGGTATGTGAGAATTCATAACTGTAACTTACCACGTGGACAGTCGACTGATGAAGCCAAGACAGTCGTCTGTAAAACCAACAGGTGACTGTACATTCTTCGACAGGCGACTGACCGAGAGAATAGTAAGTTAGATAAAATACTGGAAATTTCACAAGATACAGGACAGACGACTGATGCAAGGAACACAGTCGACTGTCAATCAGAACAGGCGACTGTATATCCTTAAACAGACGACTGTTACAGACAGGAGAAATTTCCAGAGAGCTGAGTCAAAGAATAGACTTACGGCCAGGCGACTGATGCAGCATAGACAGTCGACTGATCTAATAGATAGTCAACTGTATATACAGCATAAGTCGACTGGCCGTAGAAATCGGATCAAACAGAGTTTGGGCAAGGAGAGACAAGCGACTGATGAACCATTCACAGTCGACTGTCTCTAGGACAGGCACCTGATAAACGTTCAATAGTAGCCTGTGCGAGATAATCAGAGAGGACCCAAAACCTGCATTGTAATAGTCTGTGCATAACAGGCGACTGTAGAACAAAACACAGTCGACTGTTTTTGAGACAGGCGATTGTAAACTGTTAAGCAGTCGGCTGTTATGAACAATCCTAGCACAAACCAAAGAGAATTGAATTGAGATCAAAGGACAAAGGTCTAGAGATGTCCTATGACCGAAAGTAGATGTGTGTGAGTGCTCCATCATAGTTCTACTTCTAAGCTACATACTAGAAGAGATAAAAGAAAAATTACATTGACAAATAATCTCTTCTTTCCATCGTATGAGCTTGAAGTCTTTTCGGAGCTTCAATCATCAATCTACGATCATCCAATTCATATCATTTGCCTTTAATCACGTTTGTGAGTCATCCATTGCTAGTTGATCTTCATAGTAAGCTTAGACAATGGATTAACTGCAAAATAGGGGATTAGTCACAAGTATTTATGTTTGCTCTTCATTAACACCAAGTAGGGAGAAGTCCAATACTCAACATTTCTATGTTCTTCACCATTGAGTAGTGTTTGATGAACCCTAATATGGGTTAGAATAGGCTTGATGCTTTGGATTTTACATTTGACTTGATTGCATGGCAAGTGTTTGATGGATTGTGTCAATGGGGATTTCTAGCAATCTGAGTCCAATTCGTACGGCAACACACTAGATGTGTTGGGGGTTTGGGTCTGGATGCTTGTCCTGTCAAGATCTGCTTTGATGTATTGCTAGGAATCACATTTGACCTAGTTGGCCATCAGGGTTACGCGGGGGCGTTTTATTGTCACTGGCGGGAGAAAGACCGCCTTTGACCGTCGGGCCAATGGGAAATAAAACTGGCGTTTGATCTCCTAGCCACAGCTCACACCCCTAGCATTGACATCGAATCCTCGCGCGTGGAAATGGCTTGGACGAAATTTTGGGAGTTATCATTGTGGCCTTAATGCTCCCAGTTACAGAGGGTGTTGGACATGGGAATGCCCACCGTCCGAAACCGGGTAGACCTAGCGTATCATCCTGGGCATCGACCAGAATATCGGGCCCATGGGATGCTAGGTACCACATTTAAGGGCAATGTCTCACCCTGGGTCAAGTCGAATTCCAAGTGTCATGAGTGCTCTAGCCCGTGTTAGCGGGGATTCATTTCTTGTCTTTTTTATTTCTTTCTTTTATTTCTTCACTTCCACTCATATTAACCGCGTATCTCTCACACGACCTAGGCGAGGCTGGTTTCCATTCAAGCCATCCACCTCCCTGAGTTCGATATACCCGCACCCTACACTAACCGTGCACTTGCGGTAAAACGACACCGCGCCCAAACCGTAAACGGGGCGCCGGTCATCAAGTAGCGTGCTTTTATTGTGCTGGACCTAAAGATAATGGAAATCATTTCAAGTGCTAAGAAAGACACTTTAAGGGAGGGGTCAGTGAGAACATAGTTTAGTCTATCAAATTGGATTTTGAGTTGACATTCCTCAACCAATCATTTTGACCAGTTAGCCCATTCTTTTAGGATATTATGATATGGATTCCATGCGGTAAAACATAGAACTTGTAATACCCCTACGGGTCATATAGTATATTAGTGTGTATGTTTGGATGTATAATGGTTTATGTTTGTATTTGGATAGCTATGTGAATATATTCTTGTGTGAATATATGCTTGAGTGTAGTACATACATGTTAGTAGATCTATATGTTATGTGTGGCTAAAGTGTGTGACTTGATATTATGTGTGTAGTATATATGTATCGGTGTATGTGTGTCTATATTGTAAAAGCTCTAGATATGGTGGTGCATGTGTGTAGAATACAAGAGCATGTGTTCTTTGTGTTGTTTCGATGGAGCATTACATGTACTATCCCAGTATGTACGCAGTGGCCTGCCTTTCCTTACTGCCTCTTTATCACCCTCGCCTCTCTGGGATCCTAGGACAAATTCGTACTTCCCAGGTATCCTGGGGAGCAGGGTGTGACAGAACTGCCCTAGTTTAGTATATGTCCAATTTAATATAGATAGAATGGTTTTTATCTAACTATATCCTCCCATTGTTTTAGCTATCATCTTAACCCATATAGATGAATGAATTTTGACATTAAGTGAGAGAGGGACCCAAGCACACTGAGCTTCACAACCTTGAGGGTGCTCAACAAGTTGCTTGACTCTGTGATCGATAGATGATTCTTTATCAATCACATCATATGTAATTCCCTTATCCGGTTTTACCCCTAGTCACTTATGACCTTGAGTGTGCTCAACAAATCATAATGACTAGTCTAGTCGGGCCCTTACTTTCTTGTCCATTCCTAACTTACACAGGCGCGCGGGTATGTTCATGACGCGATGGTTTGGGTTAAGCTGAACTACATCATATATTTAATGGAATTGGATCCTAAAAGATAGACACATTATAGCTTTGGTATGCCCAACAACTATATAAGTAATCCACAGCTTCCAATCGCCAAAAATAAGGAGGGCAACAGCTAATCCTGAAAAGGATTTTTAACGTAAGTAACCATATATAATCGATGGCGTCAAATTATGATAATATGTGTTCTAATTTGGTCCAGTCGAAGGGTTGGCTAGTTTAGGATCATTATCCCCAGTCAGGTCTGGGGTGATCCAGAGCCCTAGCACAAACGATTCTAGACACTGTTTCGTGAACGACTTAAGAACAACGATTATTAAAATGTGTACCATCGATTTAATTTGGGTTCACCTTTCCTAGTTAATCCTAATTAACTAGATATATCATATAACTAACATTTTAGGATTTTAATAACTTTTATTATCTTTGCAATCTTAATCAACTATTACGAAGTTAATTACAAAGTTAAAATTATTATCACATAACAATTTATGGTGCATAATAATTTAATTTATTAATTGCTATCCTAATCAAGTATTAGGAATCTAAACTATTAACACCTAATAAATTTAGATCATAGCAGCATTAAGCTAACATAATTATCACATAATTATCCAAATCTACTTTTAAAATTATCACATAATAAAATAAATCAAATTTTGGAAAATGATTTTCGAAAAAAAATTAAAACTACATATAATTATTGCAAGAGCCACAGGACCTCGTATACGCTTATGGGTTAAATAACTGTTATCGTCTTAAATTTATAAACCGCAAGCGCACGGCTATCGTCGTAGCGCTTTACGGGTCGTTCGCAAGGAGGCAGATTGATCGAGTACTAGCTCGATAAAGGGTTGTATGCAAGCTATGTCAATCGGATTGAATGGGGTATAGATTACGGGGATATACGAAGAATACGATGTAAATGGCACATGGGAATGAAGATAATAATGAGAAACAACAATCAAAAGACAAATATACAACCCAAAACAACAATTAATAGCAAGATAATAATAAAAAATGCAAAGAGAAGCAAAAGAAAACTTATCTCATTGATTCATAACCAAGTCGTCAATCTCCTTCACAAATCCATGAGAAAAGCACCAAAAATCCTATCTGAAACTAATCTACTCCTAAAAATACTATAAGAAAATGGAAAAGGGTAGAAAACGAGCCTAAAAACATGGTTCTCTCTAAAAGACAGCACCCCCTTTGTTTTTATACAACCCTAACGGCTATCGGGTCGAGTTCCATACCCGCTTTCAAATGGCCGCGTGGTTGAACCTCGATCTTGCACCGCTGCTGCTTTGCCTTGGTTGGAGGAGTGAAACGACTGATGTGTCTATATTTTCCATCTTTTATAGCATCATTTCATCTCATTCCATGTCACATTCGCATCCAAATCCCTTATTTTCATACGTATACGCGCTTCTAATGCCATATTCGAGTCTCGTATAGCTTTTTGTACTTGCAGGGATTTTGGAGTGCTTTGGAGCTGATTTGGGATGCAGACACATCCAGGACAACCAGGACGTCATATGTGTTGAGTATTGGTGTTTCATACCAATCTTATTTTGATGATGATCACAACATTATGTTGTTGTTAATGAATCTCATGTCTTAGTCTCTCAGTTTATTTCAAGGATATCTTTCTTGGAGACTAATCACTTGGTGTAAGGATGGACATCATATGAAGAAGGGCCAAAGTTTGGACTCAAGGAGTGCCAAAGCTTGGAGATGATAGAGAGCTATCAAGGAATCAAGATTGAAGACTTAGACTCTTAAGAAAGCATTGTAATTCATGTAATTTACTTTATTACATTCTCTCTCTTTTGAGTCTAGGGTTGATGTAATGCCTTGCTAGATGGTTTGCTCATTCATGCACATGCATTTAACCATCTTAGTGAACCTTAGGATTATCATAGAATCCAACCCAATAGGTTCACTCTTTCCGTCAGTCACCTGTTGAGGGAAACACAGCCGACTGGGTGATATCCAGTCGCTTGTAGATCCTTCTACAGTCGCCTGATATGCACTGCTTAAGTCAACATTTCTATTGACTCAAACTTGAGCTTTACGCACAGTCGTCTGTCGATCGGTTTCCAGTCGCCTGTATATTTACAGTCACCTGGATATTGGCCAACAGTCGCCTGTCTAGCGTAAGTGCAATCTCTGCATCTCTCTGTCTTCTCTCCATGCTTTACAATAGCCTGTATTATTAACATCAGTCGCCTGTGCGAAGAATTGGAGAAGGAGTGCAGCTCTCTGTTTTGAACCATCCCCTGCAGCAGTCGTCTGCTGAAGGATTAACAGGCGCATGTCCTGTTTGTCAGTCGACTGTATTGACTTCGTCAGTCGACTGTCCTGGCTCAGATTATAGCCGTTGGATATTTTCTAGCCGTTGATTAGTCGACTGTCTTATGATCATCAGTCGACTGTTCCTGTCATTTTCACCCAGTTTCTAGCCGTTGCTGATTTGATTATTTGGCTGTTTCTTTGGGTTTTTGGGCTTGATATAGGTTTCCTATATATATGAGTGTGCTGCCTATGCTTAAACTTCTTGATTGATTCTTGATTACTCTTGATTCTATTGAAAATCTCAAGAGATCTTTAAGCCACTCTCAAGCTCCCTCATTTCCCTCTATTGAGCATTCATCTTCCTTCATGCATTGAAGTCCAGCTCAAGGGAAATCATCCAAGTGCTCTCGAGCATATTCCAACACTTGGAGATCCTCTTCCATGCCTTGCATTCATTCATGAGTAAGCATCTCAAGGCATAGATAAGAGTATTTACTTTACAGGGTGTAATTTGTTTTCCTATTTCTCTTTGTGGGATTAGGATTCTCTCTTTGTGGGAGTTTCTCTCTTTGTGAGAGGTTGTCTCTTTGTGGGACTAGGGAATTCTCTTTGTGGGAATTAACTCTCTTTGTGGGAGTTCGAGTGTCCTAGTGTAGGGCTAACCCTAATTCTCTGAGTGGGAGTTAGTGATTCTCTGTGTGGGAGTCTTGATCCTTGTATAGGATTGGTTGGGTCCTTGTGTAGGGCATAAATCATCTTTGTGGGGTATCTCCTTGTGAGATTTGTATTCACTTCTGTGTGTGGGAATATAGTGAATTTTGGTGTGGCTGGATGTACCCAAGTTTGGGGAACCAGGGTAAAACTGTGTGTTTGCGTTTGGATTGATTGTGCCATTTATTTCCTCTTGCATTTATATTTCCGCATTTGCAAGTTAAATTTTATTTGGACAATTTTATTGCCATTACATTATTCAACCCCCCTAGTGTGTGTTGTTAGTATTGCAAGGGTTAGACGATCCCTACAATGGGTATCAGAGCGAGGTTAAAGCATACTGCAACGATGGCATTCAACGCTACTTCCGTGCCTCATGAAGAAGGTCTTTCTAGCGTCTGACCCCGCTCTTCAACGGAACCAACTATCCGAGTCAGAAGATCAGGATGATGGTATACTTAAAGAGTCACGACCTTTGGGACATAATGGAATCACCTTTCGAGGAGCCTTCTACTCCCGCGGCCTTGAGAACTAAAGCGGAGAAGGACTTGATCAAAGTCAATGCTAGGGCTATGTGTGTTCTCCATTGCGCCCTCACTCCGAATGAGTTCGATCGCATCTCCATGTGCAAATAGGCCAACAGTATTTGGCATACCTTGGAGGTCTCTCATGAAGTGCTACTTCAACATAAGGAAGAGATTCAGTCAACCAAGACCGAGAAGAAAAAAGGGCGTTGCTCTGCATGGTGAGAAGGAGTCTTTCAAGTGGAGAAAGAAGTTCCAACAAGAAGCTCCAAGTGGTGAAGAAGAAGTTCTTAGTGACGCTGACTACATCGAGCTTGCCAAGCAATTCAAGAATTTCAAGGCATTCCTCAAGGAAAATCAAGGTATGTCGTCATCAAAGTTGGTCTCACAGTCTAACAAGTTGGTTTGTTTCAACTGCAGTGGAATATGTCATGTGGCTACCGAATGCCCTTCCAAACTCAACATAGATACCGATAAGGGTAAAGGGAAGAAACATTGGAAAGCCAAGTCCGAGGTCAAGAACCAAAAGAAGAGACTTATTGGCACATTTGATGATTCCGATGGGGACACATCTAATGATGAATAAGAGGATGACAAGGAGCACGATCAAAGGTGTTTCGTTGCCTTTGATGATTCTTCATCAACTTCATCTAACACTAGCGATGAAGAGATAGAGACATGGCTCAACTCCAAAGAAGAAAGTTGTTTTATGGCTAATGGGGAAGAGTCTTCGTCAAGCTCAAGCGAGGAGGATAGTGATGAGGAAGCCGAGGAGGAAAAGCCATCCTATGAGGAGCTTGAATACCGCCTAAATGTGGCCTCTAATTTGGCAAGTAAGTGCATCGATTCATATGATAAATTGAAAGCTAAACTTGATAATGCTATGAGTAGGGTGCATGGGTTAGAATCATCTAGTGTAAATATTCATGATGAAAGGCATGTGTTTGACACTTGTGAGAGAGACACACTTCTCTCTCAAGTTAAGGAATTGAGCATTTCTAATGAAAATCTCATTGCTCAAAACCTTAGCTTAGATGCTCACATTCAACAACTTACGTTAAAATGTGAAGAGGAATCCCGGAAGCTCATTAGCTTTGTGTATATTCTAGGGATTCACTCCACGATTTGTTGGAAAAACAACATCCGGCAAATCATAGAGGAGGTTTGGGTTATATTCAAAATGTGGTTCCCAAACCCACCTCTAATTCTTCTTATGGTGCAAATTCAAGAAATATTGCTAATTCATCTAAGAAGAATCACCATGCATTCTTGTACAACAATAACACCAACAAGAAGCATGTAGATCACAAGGTGATGAGGAAGAATGAAGAATCTTCATTTTTTGCTAAGAAGCAAAATCCTCATTCTTTGCATGCTAAGAAACTTGTTTCTACACCTAAGCATGCCACATCCTTCCCTCTTGCAAAGGCAAAACCATTGCCTAGGAAGTTCTTGAGATTGTGGATTCCCACTAAGGCTAGTGTGCAAGAGAGAGATAGCTACATCAACTCTCTAGTTAAGGATGTGATCACCTCGTGTGATTATGTTAGGAAATCAAACTCCTCTTGGGTTTGGTTACCTAATGTTTAGGTTCCTCACACATTTGCATATTGCATGGGTATTGTGCTTCTATGATTATTTTAAGCATACCCATTGATTGTGTGTGTTTCATGATTTTGAAAATATTTTTCAAATTTATTTCTTTTCATGAAAATTGGGACTTTGGGGTTTATTGACATACATGCATTTTTGATCCATGTGTATGTCAATGGGGGAGTTAATATATTATATGTTTAAAATTATGTTAAGACATATTTTAACTCTCATTTCGGAGGTCTATTTTGAGATCATTATTTACATTTGGTTATTTTGGGTCTCAAACAAAACCTCTTGTTTATTGCCAACTTGTTTTATGTTCCATTGTTTTTGGCAATATCCTCGTGTATCTTTGAAGCTTGATTTTTCCATATCTATTGCTTTGATACACTTTTTAAGGCCCATGGCTCCATTATTTAATTGGTGTTCGATCCTAGAAGTCAAGAGTTGAACATTTCTATGATCTAGGGGGAGCATGGGATAGTGAATTGATACCCACTAAATTTTCATATTTGGTATCATACATATCTTTCTTTTCTTGTATATTGTCACATCTTGGTTAAGATGGCAAAGGGGGGAGAGATATATGCATTATGTGATCATATCTATAGGGGGGAGATATATACATATGCATACGGGGAGAGATATCTCTATGAGGAGAGATATATGGGATTAGATAAACCTTTCATGTTTGCATGCTTTTATTCCTTGCAATTGGTTTATGTAATCCATGCCTATTATATGTCACCATGTTGTTATTGGTATTTTGAGTATTTACCTTTGTGTAGCTCATTATATATTTGGTGCATATAACTAGGGGGAGATCATTAGCATTGTGCTTTAATTCTTTATGATTTACATAATGTGTGTCATCATCAAAAATGGGGAGATTATTTAGTATTGGTGTTTCATACCAATCTTATTTTGATGATGATCACAACATTATGTTGTTGCTAATGAATCTCATGTCTTAGTCTCTCTGTTTATTTCAAAGATATCTTTCTTGGAGACTAATCACTTGGTGTAAGGATTGACATCATGTGAAGAAGGGCCAAAGTTTGGACTCAAGGAGTGCCAAAGCTTGGAGATGATGGAGAGCTATCAAGACATCAAGATTGAAGACTTAGACTCTTAAGAAAGCATTGTAATCCATGTAATTTACTTTATTGCTTTCTCTCTCTTTTGAGTATAGGGTTGGTGTAATGCCTTGCTAGATAGTTTGCTCATTCATGCACATACATTTAACCATCTTAGTGAACCTTAGGATTATCATAGAATCCAACCCAATAGGTTCACTCTTTCCGTCAGTCACCTGTTGAGGGAAACACAGCCGACTGGGTGATATCCAGTCGCTTGTAGATCCTTCTACAGTCGCCTGATATGCACTGCTTAAGTCAACATTTCTATTGACTCAAACTTGAGCTTTACGCACAGTCGTCTGTCGATCGGTTTCCAGTCGCCTGTATATTTACAGTCACCTAGATATTGGCCAACAGTCGCCTGTCTAGCGTAAGTGCAATCTCTGCATCTCTCTGTCTTCTCTCCATACTTTACAGTAGCCTGTATTATTAACATCAGTCGCCTGTGCGAAGAATTGGAGAAAGAGTGCAGCTCTCTGTTTCGAACCATCCCCTGCAGCAGTCGTCTGCTGAAGGATTAACAGGCGCCTGTCCTGTTTGTCAGTCGACTGTATTGACTTCGTCAGTCGACTGTCCTGGCTCAGATTATAGTCGCTGGATATTTTCTAGCCGTTGATCAATTGACTGTCTTATGATCATCAGTCGACTGTTCCTGTCATTTTCACCCAGTTTCTAGCCGTTGCTGATTTGATTATTTGGCTGTTTCTTTGGATTTTTGGGCTTGATATAGGTTTCCTATATATATGAGTGTGATGCCTATGCTTAAACTTCTTGATTGATTCTTGATTACTCTTGATTCTATTGAAAATCTCAAGAGATCTTTAAGCCACTCTCAAGCTCCCTCATTTCCCTCTATTGAGCATTCATCTTCCTTCATGCATTGAAGTCCAGCTCAAGGGAAATCATCCAAGTGCTCTCAAGCATATTCCAACACTTGGAGATCCTCTTCCATGCCTTGCATTCATTCATGAGTAAGCATCTCAAGGCATAGGTAAGAGTATTTACTTTACAGGGTGTAATTTGTTTTCCTATTTCTCTTTGTGGGATTAGGATTCGCTCTTTGTGGGAATTTCTCTCTTTGTGAGAGGTTGTCTCTTTGTGGGACTAGGGAATTCTCTTTGTGGGAATTAACTCTCTTTGTGGGAGTTCGAGTGTCCTAGTGTAGGGCTAACCCTAATTCTCTGAGTGGGAGTTAGTGATTCTCTGTGTGGGAGTCTTGATCCTTGTATAGGATTGGTTGGGTCCTTGTGTAGGGCATAAATCATCTTTGTGGGGTATCTCCTTGTGAGATTTGTATTCACTTCTCTGTGTGGGAATATAGTGAATTTTGATGTGGCTGGATGTACCCAAGTTTGGGAAACCAGGGTAAAACTGTGTGTTTGCGTTTGGATTGATTGTGCCATTTATTTCCTCTTGCATTTATATTTCCGCATTTGCAAGTTAAATTTTATTTGGACAATTTTATTGCCATTACACTATTCACCCCCCCTCTAGTGTGTGTTGTTAGTATTGCATGGGTTAGACGATCCCTACAATATGCAAGGCTCTGCAGGAGTTTACGGAGGTTTAGAAGCAGGAAGGAGGAGAGGAGGAGCGAGCGAGCGAGAAAAAGGAGCAACAGCCAAGGCACAAGCCATTTTCCCAGGCGACTCGGCCCGACAGCATTCTGCTGCTCAGTTGAGTTGACACGCGAATTCAACCAGGAGATGTGCACGAGCCACACGATCGATCAGAGAGGTGACTCGACCTGTGTGAAGCCAACTTTGAGCTTCATCCATCAGACATCCGACTCGACCGAGCAGGACCGACTCGACCCGAGCTGGCAGAGCGAGGTTTTGGACAAAGAATCCAGACTTTCTGACGACTCGACCGAGCAGGACCTACTCGACCCGAGCAGGCAGAACGACAATTTAAGGAGGCGCTCAGATCCATTGATGACTCGATCGAGCAGGAGGGCTACTTCGACCGAGTAGCCCGCATCCGTTCCAAGCAGTGCATCAGCAGAGTCCACACCAAAGTACTGCTCGACCGAGCAGCCACATACTCGGTCGAGCAGTCGATGCGGCAAGGGAGAAGTGGGCCCCAAACTTCCAGATTTTGAGTTTTTTCTTGTGGGGTCCATCCCCTATGTATTTAAGATGTTTTTCCAGACTTTTTCAGGACGTCGAGTTTTAGGTTAAGCTTTAGTTTTAGTTTTAGTTTTATTTTTATTGAGAGTTTTAGATCTGGCTTTTAGAGATATTGTGCCGACGAAGTAAAGATGACATTTTTATCGCTTGTTATTGCATGGAATCTTTGGATCTTAACTTTCTCGTTGTTGTCTATTGTGCTATTTGCTTCCGGTACGTAAAAATCCCAACTTCCTTATTTTCTCTATTTGCTAATATGAATTCCTATCTAAAAATCGCATCTTTCTTTCTTCTATTTGCTATGTCTGAGTAGTCTTATCTAGAATTGATTTGCTAATATTTGCTAATATTTGCTATGTCTGAGTAGTCCTATCTAAAAATCGCATCTATTTGCTAATATCATGCACACTGTCTGTGGAATTGATTTGCTTAAGGATTATCCTAAGGATTTAATTAAGAAGTTAGTGGATCCAACCAAGGCTCATGACCATGCTCGGCTCGTGCCTTGAGGGGATCCACCGACGAACTATATCACTAAATTGACGGCTAACGCCATTGCGTCAATGAGATCCACCAAAGTACCACGAAGCTCTAATCCATGAGAGTTGTACGAGTTGAGAGACCAACCCCATAAAACCAATGCAACGTAGGAACCCTAGCCTAACATTGACTTCCGACGGTCCTAGCGGTGATCCCTAAGGCCCTAGTTTCCTTTTATTGAACCAACAACATCAACCAACAATCTTCCAATCGACTGCTAATTCTTTCTGAGATTTAGAAATATTCTGAGGCTCAATACATCGTCACTGTCTCTATGGGATTTGACAATATTTTATACTATAATTTGACACCGTCCGTGTACGGATAGAACCCAGAATCGACACCTAGGAACCATACATCGCCTGACGACCGTGACACCGTCGGGTGGCTTTTAGGTGTAAGTTCTGGGCACGTCAAGTTTTTGGCACTATTGCCGGGGAAAGTTACGGTGTTACTCAGTTTTTTTTTATTTTGAAGAATTTTCTAGCAACTTTTATCATTTCCCACCTTTCCATTCTTTTTAATCTCTTTTATTACTTTACTACTAACACCTCTCTCCAGTCAGTAATCATTCTTAAGAAATCAAACATGATGGAGATGGAGATGGAGATGCAAGTGCAATGGACCAGTGAATCCGATAGTGACTTGCATGGTATTAGCTTTTCTCGATACTATGTACATGGTCTTCAAGAATCGCGCATGGATGAAGCCATGGTCGAAGGTGCAGCTAGGGAATTGATTGATGCAGTCCGATTTATCGGAGCAGGAACCTACGTGGCAGGTTACGAAAATCAACAAATGGTTATGGATCATATAATGAACATGGTTTCAGATGCAAGTACCATCGAGGACGACATCCACATAAGCTTCGAAGGGGATGTGATGTTTCTCCAGGCCATCGAAGCCCTACCTGTTGCCGCATGCTGGAGAGAGACTCATCAATTTGAACCATTGGACAATTCCCAGCTCTCGAGTATAGTGGAAAGCATGGTGACTGATGTTTGGACCAATGGTCCAGTGGAATTCCTTGCAGATGACACGGTTGTTCAAGAACTCTCCGTCTTTATCACGAACACCTTCCACAATGCAGATGCCTTGGATGGCGTCCCCATCGCTTACGGAGTCTATGTGCAGTACGAGGGAGACGCTCTACGCTTCTACAATGATAATATCCCACAGGCTGCGACATGTGAAGACCACGTCTGCGAGGAATACACAGACCCCGGACCATTCCAGAGCGACATCGATCAGGGAAGTTTGTAATGCCCTGATAGCTACTGCACAAGTACTAGAGGGGGGGTGAATAGTACTTTAAAATAATTAAGAAGATAATTCCTAATTATCTTGCAAACTCAACCAATAATGCGGAAATGTAAATATGACAACAAAGAACTGCAATCGCAAACAAACGAATTAACGGATTCGGATCCACCCAAGTCTCCCCGACTTGTTCCCGGTGATCCTATGTCCCAAGCACCCGGATCCCCTCCGGATACTTGAGTTAGAAACCTCTAACTCAAATTTGCACTATGAAATACTTGTAGAAAACCTCTACAAGATCAAATCATACACAAATGAAAATGTGACTCCCACAAACCGGGATCACACACAACTCTCACAACCGAGAGTAAATCACTTGCAATATTCAAAGTAAATGAAATACGAAATGCTTACCACAAAACCCAATGCCTTGAGTAAAACTTACGATTTAGGGCAAGAAGGATTTTGGGGAAGATGAAGGCACCAAACTCTAGCTCCAAGATGTTGACCAGCAATGGAAGTCTAGGGAGGAGTTGGTGACCTAGAATCAAGCTCTTGGCTTGGAAGGCTCACAATCAATGAATCTCTCTTTTGAAATAAGAGTGAGGGAGAGATTCAAGTGAGAAATGAATGAGCTTTGAATGAGAATTAATTGCTTCTCGTTGATCTCTAAACTTCAATAAATATCAGCCTTGAATGCTATGAAAGCAGCCCTTCAAGTATATATAGGATAGAGGAAAGAGAGCAAAAATCGTGGCATTTAATGCTCCAACGGCTCTATTCTGAAGCAGACTAGTCGGTCAAAGAAGGATCACTGACCGACTAGTTCCTCAACTAGTCGGTCGGTGATTCAACATGAACCGACTAACAAGAGAACAGCCAAAAGGTGAAGTTCAGGAGATAGAGAACTAGTCGGTCTAAGAAGACTTGCCAACCGACTAGTTCCACAACTAGTCGGTCGGTGAGTGTTCTTTGACCGACTACCAAATGAAATCAAAGTGGCTGAATCAAAAGACAGCTAGTCGGGTTAAGAACAACTTCCAACCGACTAGTTTCTCAACTAGTCGGTCGGTCGTTGTGCTTTGACCGACTAATTGTAAACAGTAAGTTAGGCTCAAAAATGGAAGCTCAACTAGTCGGTCTAAGAAGGATTCTTAACCGACTAGTTTCACAACTAGTCGGTCGGTGAACCTTCTTGGACCGACTAACTGTAAACAGTAAGTGAGCAGAAATTGAACAAGGCATTCTAGTCGGTTCAAGAAGGATTGCCGACCGACTAGATTGCTATCTAGTCGGTTGGTTCTTCTTCTTGAACCAACTAACATGCACAAGAAGCCGTGATGAGAAGCGTTAAGCTTCGGGAAAGATTCTATGGGCTTCTAATAAGATCCTAGCTCTAAGATATGAGCGTTATGAAGATTAAAATGTAAGACCTACTCAAGGCTTAACAATCTACGAAACGAAGCTAGAAGACTATAAATAAAACTTGACGAACCGTCTTCAATCGCTTCGATCTGAATCTCTTGACTTCAATAATGGTCCTTGAACTTCAACGAAGCTTCAAGCATACGATCACGCGCTTTGAGAAGTCTCGAGACGTCGCTTTTGATGTTCATAGAAGTTTGGCGACGATCTCCATAACTGCGCTCACAAAGAGTTAGTTCACGATATTTATGTTTGTTCATCATCAAAACCAAATCCGGGGAATCAATACTCAATATTCTCCCCCTTTTTGGTGATGACAAACCAACATAAATAATAATAAAAAATAATGATTCAAATGAAATTTACTTACTCCCCCTACATTGATGACACGTTAATTCCAAATTAAATAATAATCATACGTATCAAGCAGACGAGAAAAGTATAAAATGAGAATTCAATTATTGAAATATCGGATTTGAAATCCATTTTTATATCTTAACTCCCCCTGAATCT
Source organism: Scilla litardierei (assembly GCA_030789695.1). Taxonomy (NCBI): domain Eukaryota; kingdom Viridiplantae; phylum Streptophyta; class Magnoliopsida; order Asparagales; family Asparagaceae; genus Scilla; species Scilla litardierei. The sequence goes on from CM061142.1 coordinate 25,319,537, forward strand.
AACATATCAAATTAGATTCACGGTAATTGCTTTGAATTATCATGTAGCACATCGTCATTATTAATTCTCTCCCCCTTTGGCATTAGCAAAAAGAGCGGGAGGAGATCAACGACAACAACAATGGTAAAATATAAAAGCACGGGAGTCGTAGAATACGATCATGGTCCAAATGACACCAAAGGAAAATACGAAGTAAATCAAAGCGTGCCAACAAGACCATAGTTGAAAATCGAAAATGAAATCATCAAAACTCAAATTAATTTTACATATTGAGTTATGGAACATACTCTCCAATATCAACATTCTTGATGAATTTAGTGCATGGAAAATAATTCTATGTTTTCATAGAATTAATTTCTATTAAATCAAATGTAATCGTCGAGCGACGAAGTCAACATAAGAGACAAAAATATAAGTGATGTGCACACGAAAGTAAATGGCAACATGATGTATATATATCAAACATGGTACATCAAAAGTATACATTTGCCAACAATAATATAAACGATCCTCAGATCGGGGCACACCATACACCATATATCTCACACACATCAAAATGATCATACAATAGAAGTGTAGCATCAAAACACCAAAAATACATCAGAAATCCAGAACCACCCAAACTATCCTACCCCACTCTCACTACAAAATATATCATCCAATGTGCATAGGGAGAGTCCTCCAATGCAAGCTCAGGAGGCGGAGGGAGGGTCAGCAGCAGCAGCAGGCTCTGCAGGAGGGGTGGTGGTCTCAGCAACGACCGGAGTGTCAACTGATGGGAGAGTGGCAACAGGAGTGGTCTCGGGAGCACCAATAGACGAAGTATCCACCGGAGGAATGATGGTAACAGGTGTGCTCTCGGGATCACCAGCAGAAGTAGCAGCAGCACGCAGACGTACCCTCAGGGGCACGAGCAGCAGATCGAACAAGCTCCTGGAGCTTATCCTTATCCATCTTCTCATCGTCAGAAACAGACGGAGGAACCTCAATGCCCAAGTGAGAGCAGATGCGAGCTAGCATCGCCTCAGAACGAGAGACACGAGACTCCACACGTCTCAAGGAAACGGCAAACTCAGCGAGTATAGGAGCAGGAGGAGGAGCAGAAGCTGAAGCTGAAGGAGTCGTCCTCTGAACGTGACAGAGCGCCGCAAGAGACTTCTTGACGGCCGTCGCATTCAGAGGAGGACCAAGAGGACGCTGGTCATCGGGAGGGAGAGGGACGCCGAAGTGACGGAAAACGAGAGTCAATAGGCACAGATATTGAATGTGGGCTGACTTGGTGGACTTTCGAATACATTTGAAAGAGTCCATCTTGTCAAGAATAATCCGTGCCCAATTGATCTCACTCCCCATGAAAAGGGCATAGATAAGCTTAAGAAATGGCTGGGATGGCAAGCTTGATGAGCCGTACTTCGGAAGGAGGCACGACTTCAAGATCAGATTAAGAACCCATGCATTTGGCTTGAAAGATTTAGAAGGGACGCCTATCATGGCGGGAGGGATCACATGAAACATATCGGCAAGCACGACCTGGTCAAGATCAGAAATATCATCAACAGAGATATCAGCAGGAAGAAGGCCACCGGATGAGACACCTATCAAATACCCTAAGATTTCTACCGTGAGGACAATCGGTGTCCCCAAGACAGTCGTCTCAATGGAATGGGTGTCGTCATACTGACCCCGAACACGATTCGCATAGAATAGCTTGACGAGACGGGGGTACGTAGGAGGATTCGCCTTAGGGTCATAGCGAAGATAATCAATGAGACCGCTATCGGAAAGAAGATCGACGAGATGTGGAAAATCGGAGAACTGAACGAAGTGCTCCAATAGCAATGGACAGTGTTCGATACGATTGTATACCTCGAGACACATCGGGTCATCGCGACATAACGATATATCGACACCGCTCACTGGCATGGGAGCATTCCCCTTAGACGGACGAGTGCTAGATCGATGAGGAGGAGTAGGATCCCTAACGGTATGCTCAGTCTCCGGAATATACTCGGTGTCGGAGTCATCGGGAGGAGAGGGTGCACGGAATGAAACTGGAGACACGGTCTGTTTCCTAGGCTTGGGCTTGGGCTGAGATTGGGCTCTAGGCTTGGCGGTCGCCGTCCTCTTCTTCCTAAGAGGAGGTGAAGAAGACGATGGATGGGTCGATTTGGCTCGGTGTTTGGGTTGAGGGGGGTCCGTAGACGGAGACTCTATGGTCATAGGAGACGGACTCGAGGGTCGGACGGGGATACACGTCTTTGCCATAATCGAGACGAGACACGCACAAACGAACTAGAAATCTACAGCTAGATCGAAAGACAAACCCTAGACAAACCCTAGAAACCGACGGAAAAATCGAAGATACCTAACCCTAGAAGCTCAGGGGGAGTGAGAGAGTTACCCTAGGGTGGAGGAGAGAGGGAGATCGACGGCAACCTAGGAGGAGATTGCCGGAAATGGACGCAATCGATGGAGGAAGATGAAGAGTCGAAGGGGTTTTAGGGGATGAGAGACTTTCACACCGATTAGAAATGAATCTAATCGGTGCGGGAGTGAATAAGTCGACAAGAAGACCAAAAGACGCAACTGCCCCCGATGCATTTAGTCGGTCACAGTTCATGCGCTGACCGACTAGATTGTAATCTAGTCGGTCGGCCAATGAACATGAACCGACTAAGTGCAAACAGTAACTGAAGCCAAAATTAGGGCTTGAGTTAGTCGGTCTAAGTTCATTCACTAACCGACTAGAACTGAATCTAGTCGGTCGGCTATTGAACTTAGACCGACTAAGAGAGTCCAAAAATTAGAAATTTAGAAATTTTGAGTTCTCTCCTAATTGCACTTGGACAAAACATCGAAATACTCTCATATATCATTATACTACCCCATAAAACATTGAAAATCTTAAATACGACGTTCATGAATATTTCGAGCGAAATTCCGAAAATTCACACATAAATCCAACAATCCCAATACATCTAGCATGATCATATATAAACGAAATTGAATATCATGCAAGATTATTGAAAATATGAATCCTAAAGCTCGGATTCACCCATAATCCCCAATTCTCGATGTAACCGCACAAATGAGTCTTCCTTGAGTGGTTTCATGAAAATATCGGCGATTTGCTTCTGGGTTTCAACGTACACTAAAATGATGTCCTTTTTAGCAACATGATCATCTAAGAAATGGTGACGGACATCTATGTGTTTAGAACGGGAATGGTGTACCGGATTCTTAGAGAGACATATTGCACTTTGGTTGTCCACCATGATAGGGCAAGTATCACAGTTTATACCAAAGTCTTTAAGAGTGTGTCTCATCCAAAGAACTTGAGCACACACAACACCGACGGCAATATATTCTGCATCGGTGGTTGAAAGTGATACGGAATTCTGCTTCTTGGAAAACCAAGAGACAAGAGAATTTCCTATAAAATGGCAAGTGCCACTAGTACTTTTCCTGTCGGATTTGCATCCCGCATAATTTGCGTCACTATATGAGATTAACTTATATGTGCTAGACTTTGGATAAAGTAATCCAAAGTCGAGTGTGTAACTTAAATAACGGAAAATACGTTTTATCGCTACTAAGTGAGATTCCTTAGGTTGAGACTGATAACGAGCACATACACATACGACAAACATAATATCGGGCCTACTAGCAGTAAGATATAATAAACTACCTACCATACCTCGATATAGACGAATGTCTACATCTTTGCCGCCCATATCTTTATCAAGATGTGTAGTCGTGCTCATTGGAGCCTTCTTGCCCGAGGCATTCTCCATTCCAAATCGCTTTAGCAACTCCACCGTGTACTTGGTTTGGTGGATGAAGATTGCATCGTTCATTTGGCGAATTTGGAGACCTAAGAAATATTTAAGCTCACCTATGTGGCTCATCTCAAATTGATCCTTCATAACATTAGAAAACTCTTCGCAAAGAGTGAAGTTAGTAGCACCGAAAATGATATCATCAACATAAATTTGAACTAAAATAATATCATTATTCGAGTACTTAACAAATAATGTAGAATCAACTTCACCCATTTTAAAACCTAAATCCAAAAGAAAATTCTTTAGACGGTCATACCAAGCTCGAGGAGCTTGTCTCAAACCGTAAAGTGCTTTCTTAAGTTTGAAAACATGATTTGGAAATTTTTCATTTATAAAACCCGGAGGTTGAGAAACATAAACTTCCTCAACAACATCTCCGTTTAAAAACACACTTTTTACATCCATTTGAAAGAGTTTAAAATTTTTATGGCATGCAAAAGATAACAATAATCTAATAGATTCTAATCTAGCTACCGGAGCAAAGGATTCTTCGAAATCTATACATTCCTCTTGCTGGTAGCCTTGAGCTACTAACCGAGCTTTGTTCCGGACGACGATTTGGTTCTCGTCGGTCTTGTTCTTGAAAATCCACTTCGTTCCTATAACGGTGTGGTTCTTCGAAGGCAATGAAACAAGCTTTCAAACCTCATTCCTCTCAAATTGAATGAGTTCTTCCTCCATGGCTAAGATCCAAGCACTATCATCGCACGCTTCGTTAATATTCTTTGGCTCAATTGAGGAGGCAAATGTACAATGAGCGAAGTAGTTGACTTGAGATCTCGTCTTGACACTATCATGAATGTTGCCAATGACTTGCTCATGGGGATGGTCACGAACTGTATGAAGCCGTTTGGGAATTCCCTGATCACTAGGAACATTCTCAAAAGATTCATTAGTAGGGTTAGTATCAATAAAATCAATAGAATTAGAATTACCAATAGAATCACATAAGACATCCATGGAGTCATCATCATTAGTAATTCTAGTAGGGACAAAACCTTCAATAAATGAAACATGAAGAGATTCCTCAATCGTTGAGGTTCGTTTGTTGTATATCCGGTAGGCTTTTCTACGGGAGGAATATCCAACAAATATCCCCTCATCGGATCTTGGATCAAATTTGTCCAAACTACCATAAGTGTTTTTAATAAAACATTTTGCGCCGAAAACTCGAAAATGTTTAACTTGAGGCAATCTGCTAAACAACAATTCATAACAAGTTTGTTTGGTGCCGGGCCTCAAAAGTATTCTATTAAACACATAGCAAGCGGTATGTACCGCTTCCGCCCAAAATTGATGGCCAAGTTGGCTATCATCAAGCATAGTGCGAGCACATTCCACTAGCGTCCTATTCTTCCTCTCAACTACACCATTTTGAGGGGGTGCGCGAGGGAAAGAAAAGGTGTGAGTAATACCAACTTCGTCACAAAAATTTGAGAAAGACTCATTCTCAAATTCCCCTCCATGATCACTACGAATAGGGACAATGGTGGTTCCAATGAGATTTTGTACTTTCTTAACAAATATTGTGAAGTTTTCAAAAGCATCATTTTTATTACTTAAGGAAAATACCCAAGTAAATCTAGAAAAGTCATCAACGATGACAAGTCCATATCGTGCATTTCCTAATGAAAGCAACTCTAGTTGGCCCAAAAAGATCTAGATGTAATAGCTCTAGAGGCCGCTTAGATGAAATGCTTTTCTTAGGTTTAAAATACGATTTTGAAGCTTGCCTCGTTGACACGAGTTACAAAAGCTTTTCTTTTGAAAGACAAGCTTAGGAAAGCCTCTAATAGAATTTAACTTGAAATGTTTGAAAAGTGTTCCAAAGTTCACATGACCAAAACGTCGATGCCATAAGTGTTGTTCACTTGTGTTGGCAATGAGACATTGTTCATGTGATTTTGGAAGATCTAATATATAAATATCCTTATGGCGTGTGCCAGAGAATAACAAATCATTATTATCTTTTGTCAAAATATGACACATTCCTTTCGCAAAGCTAACTTTGTAACCTTTGTCACAAAGTTGGCTTATTGAAATAAGATTGTGGTTTAATCCTTTAACAAGGTAAACATCACTTATTAGTGGTTTAGAAGGATTACCTACTTTACCAACACCTATGATGGTTCCGCTCTCGTTGCCTCCAAAGACTACCCGGTTCCCATTTGAAATAGGCACCACTCCAGAGAGCAATTGAGCATCACCCGTCATGTGTTATGAACACCCACTATCGAGTATCCAATTATTATTGGAACTAAATTTGGATTTGTTGCTCCGTTTCTTTTTCTTGAGTACCTAAAGATAAACATATCATTCCATGGTATCCAAGGTCATTGGGTCCTAAAAGATTAGACCTTTGGAAGCCAAGTCCAATTGGACTTAGACTTCCCCACATAATCATCATTATGCACTACATTCATGAAATAAGAATTCATATAAGCTTGTTTTTCATGCATTCTTGTGTCCTTCGGGCTCCAAATAGTGAAGATTTTGGGTGCCCTATTCCTATTGGGAGCATGCATGCGTTGTTGATTTCTACGTGATGCATGTCGTGGATAGGCATATGGCACATGATGAAATGGTGCATGATGATAATTGTTCATATAATGGTGTGGGTGAATATATGCATGTGGAGGAACACGTGCGTGAGGGTGTCTCACTTGGTGTGCACGTGCCCGTGGACATGGTGCATAAAAATCATCATATGTGTGAACATGTGGAGTAGGATGTGTATTCCTACGTGGCATGGTATTGGTGTACATAAAAGCATGAACCTTCTTTGGAGGTCCACCCAAAATGGGTTTCTTTCCAAACGAGGGTGTGTACGAAGTGGAAGCACCATTGGTAGATGAACTACCAATAGAGTGTTTGCTCCCACTCGTTGAGGCATCGGAAGTTGGCCTAACAAAGGTAGTAGACGATTTGGATGAATTTCCCATCTTATACCCCAAGCCAATGTGGTGATTGGCCGGAAGTAAGTCATTTAGGATTTTGTCCAAATGATCCTTACCTTTATTGAATTTATTAATTCGGTCTAATGTGCACTCATACTTCTCGATGAGAGAACACATAGAAGCATCCAAAGTGGACACTTGTGATGTGAGCACATAAACACGAGATTTGAGATTCTCATTCTCAATAGTCAAAGTAGAGTTTTGAGAGGTCAAATCCTCTATCTTGTGTTCCTCCGAATCCTCAATATGAACATGCTCAAGTTGAGATTTGAGATTTACAATCTCATTTCTCAAGTCTTCAACAACGGTGTCGTTGTTGATGACGATAGGTTTAGGCGAGGTTTGGAGACTAACTAACTCATCTTTGGTCTTAGTATATCTATTTACTAATTTAGAATATTTAGACCAAATTTGTTCGTTAGCTAATCTAAGGTCATCCATAGTTACCTCATCGCCTTCATCCTCGCTATCATTGGAGGAAGATTCTCGATCATGTTCCTCTCTTGCCATGAAGCACATGTGTGCTTGCTCCACTTGTTCATCGTCCGACTCTCCACTTGAGGAGTCCTCGTCGGAGTCGGTGAATGTGCCGACAAGTCCTTTCTTGTACCCTTTCTTGAAATTACCTTTCCGGAAGAACCGGTTGAACTTCTTTACCATGAGGGCAATGGATTCCAAGTCCAACTCTTCTTCCGATTCTTCATCATCGGTAGATGTAGATGTAGATGGAGCGGCCTTGAATGCAATCGCCTTTTTCTTTGGCTCGTCTTGCTTCAAGTAAGACTTCATCTTGTCCTGTAACTTTAGTTTGCTATCCTTGCGTACCTCATAAGACATCAAGGTACCCATTAGTTGAATAACAGTATATTTACTCATGTCATTACCTTCCTCGATGGCGAAGGTACACTTTTCCCAACAAGAAGGAAGTCCGTCAATGATCTTTGAGACTTTCTCCTTTTGGGTGTAGGTTTTACCAAGAGCCTCCAACTCGTTGGTGATGTCGACGAAGCGAGCATAGTACTCCTTCATCTTCTCACCCTGTTGCATATGAAATAATTCGAAATATTTATTTACAACAATGAGTTTGGAGTCTCTTACCCTACTCGTTCCTTCATGCAAGATGAGGAGTGAGTTCCAGATTTGATATGCACTCTTACATGTGCATATCTTATTGAAGTATTCGGGCTCCAAAGCGCATTGCAAGGCATTCATTGCCTTGGCATTGCTTACCTCCGCGGCGACCTCCGCGGTAGTCCACTTAGCGAAATCTTCTTCTTCGGACTCCACATACTCCGTCAACGTGGCTCTCCATAGTGAAGCACTCCGGAGGAAAGTTTCCATCCGACATTTTCAGTACCCGTAGTTGGTATCGTTGAAGAAGAGAGGCTTAGTCGAGGAGTGTCCTTCCATCACCGAAGAAGCTCCTTCACGGTTCCTGAAGGTGCTATAGTCTGAAGGTGGACGAACGTTCTTGTTGTCGTTGGAAGATATAGCTAGGTACTTGGCTCTGATACCAAATGTAATGCCCTGATAGCTACTGCACAAGTACTAGAGGGGGGTGAATAGTACTTTAAAATAATTAAGAAGATAATTCCTAATTATCTTGCAAACTCAACCAACAATGCGGAAATGTAAATATGACAACAAAGAAATGCAATCGTAAACAAACAAATTAACGGGTTCGGATCCACCCAAGTCTCCCCGACTTGTTCCCGGTGATCCTACGTCCCAAACACCCGGATCCCCTCCGGGTACTTGAGTTAGAAACCTCTAACTCAAATTTGCACTATGAAATACTTGTAGAAAACCTCTACAAGATCAAATCATACACAAATAAAAATGTGACTCCCACAAACCGGGATCACACACAACTCTCACAACCGAGAGTAAATCACTTGCAATATTCAAAGTAAATGAAATATGAAATGCTTACCACAAAACCCTATGCCTTGAGTAAAACTTACGATTTAGGGCAAGAAGGATTTTGGGGAAGATGAAGGCACCAAACCCTAGCTCCAAGATGTTGACCAGCAATGGAAGCCTAGGGAGGAGTCGGTGACCTAGAATCAAGCTCTTGGCTTGGAAGGCTCACAATCAATGAATCTCTCTTTTGAAATAAGAGTGAGGGAGAGATTCAAGTGAGAAATGAATGAGCTTTGAATGAGAATTAATTGCTTCTCTTTGATCTCTAAACTTCAATAAATATCAGCCTTGAATGCTATGAAAGCAGCCCTTCAAGTATATATAGGATAGAGGAAAGAGAGAGCAAAAATCGTGGCATTTAATGCTCCAACGGCTATATTCTGAAGCAGACTAGTCGGTCAAAGAAGGATCATTGACCGACTAGTTCCTCAACTAGTCGGTCGGTGATTCAAAATGAACCGACTAACAAGAGAATAGCCAAAAGGTGAAGTTCAGGAGATATAGAACTAGTCGGTCTAAGAAGACTTGCCAACCGACTAGTTTCACAACTAGTCGGTCGGTGAGTGTTCTTTGACCGACTAACAGATGAAATCAAAGTGGCTGAATCCAAAGACAGCTAGTCAGTTTAAGAACAACTTCCAACCGACTAGTTTCTCAACTAGTCGGTCGGTCGTTGTGCTTTGACCGACTAACTGTAAACAGTAAGTTAGGCTCAAAAATGGAAGCTCAACTAGTCGATCTAAGAAGGATTCTTAACCGATTAGTTTCATAACTAGTCGGTCGGTGAACCTTCTTGGACCGACTAACTATAAACAGTAAGTGAGCAGAAATTGAACAAGGCATTCTAGTCGGTTCAAGAAGGATTGCCGACCGACTAGATTGCTATCTAGTCGGTTGGTTCTTCTTCTTGAACCAACTAACATGCACAAGAAGCCGCGATGAGAAGCGTTAAGCTTCGGAAAAGATTCTATGGGCTTCTAATAAGATCCTAGCTCTAAGATATGAGCGTTATGAAGATTAAAACGTAAGACCTACTCAAGGCTTAACAATCTACGAAACGAAGCTAGAAGACTATAAATAAAACTTGACGAACCGTCTTCAATCGCTTCGATCCGAATCTCTTGACTTCAATAATGGTCCTTGAGCTTCAACGAAGCTTCAAGCATATGATCATGTGCTTTGAGAAGTCTCAAGACGTCGCTTTTGATTTTCATAGAAGTTTGGCGACGATCTCCATAACTGCGCTCACAAAGAGTTAGTTCACAATATTTATGTTTGTTCATCATCAAAACCAAATCCGGGGAATTAATACTCAACAAAGTTTTCTTAACTATACACTTGATAGTGCATACATACCTGAATATTTTACCTCCCCTGACAGGTGCACTACAGAAAAAATTCCTATGGAAACAGATTCTACAGGCGTCTACCACGACGCACCATCGTCACCTTGTTCATCCTATGAATCTGCCAACGAAGAATTTCCAGCGTCTGAACCGGCAGTTGAGGACGCATCTTTCTCACAAGCAAGCGATGCTGGGGTTGCAACGCACCCTTAGGTAGAAATAAAACCTCCTCTTACCAATTTAAAATATACATTCTTAGGGGAGAACTCCACTTACCCCGTCATCGTCATCGTGGCCCTTACCGAGCCACAACTAGAAGCCTCCTCAAAATCCTTAGAGCCCATAGGAATGTGAAGGGTATATCATTACCGACCTAAAAGGCATTAGCAAAACCATATGCACCCATAAAATCCATCTTGAGGATAAGGAAGTTACCTTTATTGAGCATCAAAGGCGATTAAATCCCAACATGAAGGGGGTAGTGAAAAGGAGGTATTAAAACTACTAGATGCCGACATTATCTATACCATTTTCGATAGTAAATAGGTTAACCCTGTTCAGGTTGTCCCGAAGAAAGGGGGCATTAACCGTTGTAAGGAACGACAAGAATGAATTAATATCCACTAGAACTGTCACTGGTTGGCGTATGTGTATTGACTATAGGAAACTCAATAAAGCCACCAGAAAAGACCATTTTCCGCTACCCTTTATTGATCAAATGCTTGAGCGACTAGCCAAGCACAAATACTTTTGTTACCTCGATGGGTACTCCGGATATTTCCAAATCCCATTGCATCAAGAGGACCAAGAAAAGACAACGTTTACATGTCCATATGGCACATTCGTTTACCGAAGAATGCCATTTGGATTATGTAATGTACCTACGACATTTCAAAGGTGCATGACGTCTATTTTCTCGGATTTCATCGAAAATATTATGGAAGTTTTCATGGACGACTTTTTTGTCTATGGCACCGAATTTGATGCTTGTCTAGCCAATTGTCTAAAGTTTTAGAATGGTGTCATGACGATAACTTGACCTTGAATTGGGAAAAGTGCCATTTCATAGTGACGGAAGGACTTGTGCTTGGCCATGTTATCACCTCTAAGGGAATCGAGGTTGATAAAGCCAAAGTCGAAGTCATCAAGGACCTACCGCCTCCCACTAACCATAAGGATATCCATAGTTTTCTTGGGCATGCGGGGTTTTACCGTTACTTCATAAAGGATTTCTCTAGCATTGCTCGCCCTCTCACAGAGCTCCTTGCTAAGGATGCTCCTTTTGTGTTTTCTGACGCCTGCTTGCTAGATTGTAACAAGCTAAAGGAAGCCCTCATCTCAGCACCAATTATACAACCGCCAGATTGGAATCTAACGTTTGAGCTGATGTGCGACGCTAGTGACCAAGCGGTGGGAGTTGTTATTGGCCAAAGAAAAGAAGGAAAGCTTCATGCGATATACTACGCTAGCAAGACTCTGGATGATGCTCAAAAGAATTACACTTCTACAGAGAAGGAGCTACTGGTCGTGGTATACTCTATCGAGAAGTTCAGATCGTATCTCTTTGGGTCCAAGGTAATTATTCACACGGACCATGCGGCACTGAAATACCTACTGAGCAAGAAGGATGCAAAGCCGTGCTTGATACGATGGATCCTCCTCCTTCAAGAATTTGATATAGATATCAATGACAAGAAAGGAGCTGAGAATGTAGTGGCAGACTACCTTTTGCGGTTGATTCACATGCAAGGGGATGACAGTTTACCGATCGATGACTCTTTCACTGGCGATCAGCTATTTGCAACGACCTCCTCGGAAGTCCCTTGTTACGCAGATATAGTCAACTACTTGGTGAGCAGCATAGTCCAGCATGGGTTGGCGACCTATTCGAGGAGGAAATTTTTACATGACGCCAAGACCTACTTTTGGGGTGACCCGTACTTGTTCAGAACATGCGTCGATGGGATCATCATATGATGTATTCCAAAAGAAGATGCGACCTCCATCATATCACATTGCCATGATCAACCATACTGGGGACATGCAGCGGTCACCAAAACCACATCAAAAATCCTCCAAAGTAGCTTCTATTGGCCCACCATCTTTAGAGATGCAAATGAGTACATCAGAAAATGCAACAGGTGCCAAAGGACGGGAAACATCATAAAAAAGAATGAAACACCCCTTCAGGGCATCTTGGAGATAGAACTATTCAACTGTTGGGGCGTTGACTTTATGGGACCCTTTCCGTCGAGTAACGGCAACAATTACATCTTGGTTGCCGTTGATTACGTCTCGAAGTGGGTGGAGGCCATAGCCACCCCGACAAACGACGCAAGGGTAGTAGCCAAATTCTTCAAGAATACAATCTTTCCCCGTTTGGAGTCCCAAGGACAATTATAAGTGATGGAGGGAGCCATTTTATCGAGAAGAAGTTCGAGTCGATGCTCAAGAAATACGAAATTCATCACAAGGTCGGCCTTGCTTATCACCCTCAAACAATTAGCCAAGTGGAAGTGTCCAACAGAGAAATCAAGATCATCCTAAAGAAGTCAGTGAGCGCTTCAAGGAAAGATTGGTCCCAAAAGTTGAGCGACGCTCTTTAGACATACCGCACCTCGTTCAAGACCTCCATCGGAACAACCCCTTACAGGCTAGTATATGGGAAAGCTTGCCACCTACCGGTAGAATTAGAGCACAGAGCATATTGGACAGTAAAGAAGATGAACTTTGACTACAAGAGCGTCGCCACGGAACGAGCCTTGCACAACAACGAGCTTGACGAAATCCGGCGACACGCTTATGAGAAAGTAAAGATATATAAGGAGAGGACCAAAGCCTATCATGACAAGAACATCACGGTGGTTCACCACGATGTCGATGACCAGGTACTCCTTTACAATTCAAGACTATGCCTCTTCCCCGAGAAACTAAAATTGAGGTGGTCCGGCCCCTACAAGATAGTGAGTTTACCTCCAGGGGGTTCCATAGAACTTAAAGGAAAGAACGGCATGCTCAAGGTGAACGGCCAGAGGATAAAGCCGTACATAGTGGGAGAGCCAATTGGAAGAGTGGGGACAGATTTCCTCGAGGAATGCCCTACCATTCGTTGGAAATCTAGATGGAGTCGAGCTCGTGACTCAAAAAGAGCGTTTATCGAGAGGCAACCCGACTTTCTATATCTTAGATTTTCTTTTTCGTTTTTGTTTTGCTCAATCTATCCAAAAAAACCAAATAAAAACGCTTTCTATTCCATAAAAATACAAAATTGTAAAAATCTGACAAGTTTCTCCTTCCTATAGGTCGAACGTCAAGGGGAGTGCACAAAACGATATATTGAGGGTAAGGGCGCTAGGAGAAGAGCAGCCAATAGAAGAACAAGCTTGAGGGATGAGCTCTACAGGTGACTTGATCGAGTAGACACCTACTCGGTCGAGTAGCAGATAGCATAGGAAAATCGAAGAAATCAGCATTCTGCCTACGCAGCCCGAGTAGATCATACTCGGTCGTGTAGCCACCTGCTCGATCGAATATCTACCTACTCGGTTGATCATCAAAGGTGCAGAAAAATGGTGAAAAATGTCGTTCTGTCTATGCAGCCCGAGTAGCTCCTACTCGGTCGAGTAGCCACATACTCGATCGAGTAGCCATCTGCTCGATCGAGCTAAGGGAAACACAGCAACATAGAAGAAATTAGCATTCTGTCTATACGGCCCGAGTATACCCTACTTGATCGAGCAGCTGAGGGAGTATTCTGATCTTAAATTCTCATATATTTTTAATTTTTTCTACTCGATTGAGCAGCTCTAGATGCTCGACTCGAGCATCGGCTGACTTGTAAGCATGGCCCACATATCAGATCGAGTCGGGTTTATTAAAAACCCAACTCGATTCTATCTTAACCTAATCACACTCGGCCCCCTCGAATCCCGCTAAACCGAACTCTATATCCTTCACCCTACTCGATCGAGATCTCCGTCGATCACCGCCGTCCCTGCCACCACCGCCACCGCTTCCTCTGTCGTTTCGGTTTGCCAACCCAACCTCTCTCGCTCCTCATCTCTATCTCCCCCTATCTCCCTCTATTCCTCTCTCTCCCTCTCAATTTCACCCCCCCAAACACAAATGGCAGAGCACCGCCATCGGCGCCACCCAGCACCGGCAATGCCTCCGTGTCACGCCCCGCTTCCCAAAAACACGGAGGCGAAGCGTGACGAAGGCCCGCTAAGGTCGGGGCTAAGAGCGCAGACCCAATAAGCGTCTGTAGTTTTCCATAGCGAAAGTACAGGTCCCTGCAAGTTAGTACGAAATAACAAAAGTACTGAAAAGAAACATTTCATTTTATTCCAAAATTTATCATCAAAGTACTGAGTCTAAAAATGCCGTAAACGGCTACAACTACTGAAAGGGAAACTAATGGTGCAAGCACCCAACCTAGACGAGAAAGTAAGAGTGCAACGCACCCAACTCAAACTGAAATGGATAACCTCTGGAACAGCAACAGAAGACCTCTAACTCTGATCATCCTCTGGATCGTACTCCGGATCGGCGCCCTCCGGCTCCAAGTCAACTGGCAGGTCCGCCTCGTACTCGTACTCTGACTCCACACCTGACGTACAGCACCAAAAGAAGGAAACTGTACGTCAGGCAAAGTCTACACAAACGGTCAGACTCTACTGCAAGTGTATCAACTATTAACAATGATTTACTGGTTGTTTTAGCATGCTGGGGTTATAACTGAGTAACGAAAAGTAGCGTAGCAGGAAAAGTAAACGTAGCAAGCAGTAGACGTAGCGTGTGCTACCGACTACGGGACTAACCTACAGGTGTCAAGACAAGACGGGACGTGATGGGACAAGACAAGACAAGTCGGGACAGGACAAGTAAGACACGAAAGGGTTCACGCCTTACGGTTCGAGGGGGATCAGACTCTCTTGCCTGCGCACGCTCAACCCAACCCCAAACCCAGGAACTCAGGACAAGATTTACAGGGATCATTTCCGCTAGGAAAACATCCGAAACGCCCGAAGGATTTTTGTATAACAGGGATCACTTCCGCAAGGGAAGCATCCGAAACGCCCGAAGGCTTTTTGGTAACAGGGATCACTTCCGTAAGGAAAGCATCCGAAATGCCCGAAGGCTTTTTGGTAACAGGGATCACTTCCGTGGAGGGAAGCATCCGAAACGCCCGTAGGCTTTTTGTGTAACAGGGATCACTTCCGCGGAGGGAAGCATCCGAAACGCCCGAAGGCTTTTTGTGTAACAGGACACGACATGACAAGTGTAGGAAAAGTTATTCTAGGGTGTCCACACGCACCCACACACAAGATAGTCCTATGTTGTCAGCAGTTTATTGTTGTCAGGCTCAGACTTCGTCGTCAAGTCTGAGCCGTCACGGGTCGTCCCGGACGCTATCATTTCACGTCCGGTTCTCATCACACACAATCTAACAGTTCTACAAACTAGAACTAAAGCACAGTCAAATCGCAAGTGGGTACACTTGCCTGGAATGGCGAGTGCGTCGTCTGTCCGGGGCGTCTCGTCCAGTCGTCGCGTCCGCGGTAGTCCGTCTGAAAGGAGATCACGGCGACGGTGTCAAGTCGCGATTTTCGTCAAATCCTATTTAGGTTCATTTCTAAGTTAGGCGTGGCTACCCTAACTGTCACAAGTCAAAAGTGTCCGATCAACCTATCCGACGATTCTATCCTATGTACACAGTTCAAAAGTCCAAACGTCGGTCTACGGTTACACATCGATTTAAGAGAGCAGAAAATAAATTTACTGAGTTAAGTTGCCGGTTTTAGTTAGGTTTTCATTTTTGCTACTGTGGGGGTTTCGCTACAAGGTAGGGGAACCAACCTGTCCGGAGTCTGGGGTAGAGCGGACGTAGAGTCTGAACGGCGACCGATCTGATTGGCACGGCTACGGATCTTCTTCTAGCGGTGTCTCGGCTATGGGCAGCATAGCCAGACACGTTCTGGTAGCGGACGAAACGCGCGAACAGCGAGCAGTGCGTCGGGTAGGCGTACTACGGCTTCCAGAGAACTGCAACGACAACCGAGATGAACGGTTCGTCGTACCCAACGCCTACGACGTCGGGAGTCGTAGGAAGAGTTCGTGACGTCGATGAATACTCCCAGAAGGTGCATGAGGCTGTCGGAGGGCTCCAACAGCGAGGAGAGTCGGCGAGATCTTGGCGACGCGTCGAAAACGTCGCCAAACACCCAAAACAGCAAGCAAACACGTTGTTAGAGGGAGTTTCGCGGCCTGGGGTCGCTGTCAACGGCGAGAGGAGGCAAAGGGGGGTTCACGGCGACGGCGTGGGGGCTCCGGTGGCGGGCGGCAGCGGCGGCGGTGGCCGTCACGGGCTACAGCAGCTGCTGTGCGCGCTTGTTGGCATTTTGCGGCGGTTTCCGATGGCGACAGGCGGCGGTCGGGGCTGCAGTCGAGAGAGGGGAGGTCGGGGAAACCGCTGGAGATGATCGGCGGTGGCGGCAGCCTCCAGCGTGGGCTCAGGTGGGAGAGAAAGGGTTTTGCGTGGAGGTTGTTGTGTTTCTAGGGCCGGCGCATAGTAATGCTGCGGCTGTGAAAGTTTTTAGAAAAAAACTTAGGGTTTTCTTATAGGAGTGGGGCCCACGTGACTAGGGAGATGCTACACGTGATGGGGCTGCCACCTAGCTAGGTTTAGGGTTAGTTAGGGCTTAATAGGGCTAAGTTGTTATGGGTAATCTTGTAATTAACGGGGTCTGAAAGTGTACATAGGTCAAACGGTGCCCAAAAATTATAAGAAAAATACCGGGGCGACCGGGGCGACAAGAGCAAGAAGTCGGAAGAGACGGATTACAATTTCAATGACGAGAAACAAAATTAAAAATAAAAACGCCTCAAGTCAAAAGTGTGATACGCGACGTCTCCTCGGAAAAGGTCAAATCGTGGGTGAACGGCCCGTGAAACGACGTTGCAAGTCAACACGGCAAATGTAGTACCCTCAGAGAGAGTCACAACGACATATCACACGATAGGGTTCGGAAACAAACAAAGTCTAAAATAAATACGTTCACGGTCAAGCGCACGCACACAAAGAAATTACGATTGGAAACCGACCGTTACATCCTCCCCAACTTAGAAATGATTCCGTCCTCGGAATCAACATCAGGCACTGCCCGGGAATAGATGCGGAAAGCGCTCTCTCATATCATCTTCGCGCTCCCAGGTGGACTCTCCAGGTGATCCATGACGCCACATCACTCTCACCAGGTCGACTATCTTATTCCTCAACTGCTTCTGTCGACGGTCCAAAATTTGCACAGGCTGCTGGTCATATGTCAGATCCGGGCGAACTGTAATCTCTGAGAAGTCAACCGTGTGCGATGGATCACTGACGTACCGACGTAGCTGAGATACGTGGAAAACGTCGTGAACTCCCTCCAAAGATGGTGGCAGAGCAAGGCGGTAGGCCACTGCTCCCACACGCTCTAGCACATCAAACGGCCCAATATACCTCGGACTCAGCTTTCCCTTCTTCCCGAAACGAATAACTCCGCAGTTCGGAGAAATCTTCAGGAAGACGTGATCTCCCGGCTGAAACTCCAAAGGTCTCCTCTTGGCATCAGCCCAATGCTTGAAGCGATCCTGTGCAACTCTAAGCTTCTCCCTGATGTCTCTCACGACATCCACGGCTTCCACTATCATCTCGGGACCCAACAGCTCCCGATCTCCGATGTCATCCCAGCTCAATGGCGAACGACATTTCCTTCCATATAGGGCAGCAAACGGCGCCATGCCAATGCTTGCCTGGTAGCTGTTGTTATATGAAAACTCCACCAAGTGGAGATGGTCCTCCCAAGAACCCTTCAAATCGAGCGTACAAGCTCGCAGCATATCCTCCAGGATTTGAATAGTCCTCTCGGACTGGCCATCAGTATGCGGGTGGTACGCCATGCTGAAACTCAGACTCGTACCCAAATTCTCCTGCAGACTTCTCCAGAACTGAGATGTGAACCTCGTGTCTCGGTCAGACACAATGCTCACAGGGACTCCATGTAAGCGTACAATCTCCTGCACATACACGGTCTACATCACGACCATTTCAAAGAGAAAATCAAAGTGGAAGTAAAAGTAGAAACGAAATTTTACCTCCAGATATTTCCTCGCCAAAGCTTCCGTAGACTGGCCCACTCGGAAAGGGATAAAATGCGCAGACTTGGTCAACCGATCCACGATCACCCAAACTGCGTCGTTCTGCCTCGGGGTCCGAGGTAAACCAGTTACGAAGTCCATCGTAATATGTTGCCACTTCCACTCGGGAATAGGAAGCGGTTGCAGCAACCCGGCAGTACGATGGTGCTCAGCCTTCACCTGTTGGCATATCAGGCACTTGGCAACGCTCCGTGCCACGCTCCTCTTCATGCCAATCCACCAATAATTTAGACGGAGGTCCTTATACATCTTGGTGCCTCCAGAATGTATAGAATAAGGCGAGCTATGAGCCTCGCTCAACAGCTCCTCGCGGACATCACCTGCAGGTACACAGAGTCTACTGCCGTACCGCAGTGAACCATCCTCATGAATCATGAACTCCGTCCGTAGTCCAGCTTCAACCTGCCTCCTGATCCTCTGCCGCTTCGGATCTCCTGCCTGTGCTGCCTTGATCCGATCCACGATTGTGGACTGAATCTGCAGATTCATGAATGAATGAACTACACCCGGTAGGACAACCTCCAAATCCATCTCCCTCAGCTCCTGTTGAATCCTCCAGTCGGCTGTATGCATCATCGCGACAGGGAGTCTACTCAAGGCATCAGGCACTACGTTCACCTTCCCCGGATGATACTGCAAGTCAATCTCGTAGTCAGCCATGAGCTCTAACCATCACCTCTGACGCATGTTGAGCTCCTTCTGCGTAAAGATGTACTTCAAGCTCTTGTGATCGGTGAAAATCTTCACACTCTCACCTAGCAAGAAGTGCCTCCAAATTTTCAGTGCAAAGATCACCGCTGCCAACTCCAGATCGTGCATCAGGTAATTCTTCTCATGAGTCCTCAACTGACGAGAAGCGTACGCGACCACGTGGCCATGCTGATGCAAGACGCATCCTAGGCCCTTCCCTGATGCATCACAATAAACTTCGAAGCCTCCGCTTCGATCCGGTACTGCCAACACCGGAGCCGTGGTCAATCTCGCCTTCAAGATACTGAAGGCCTCCTCACAAGCATCTGACCAGAGAAACTCCACATCCTTCCTTGTCAGCTTCGTCATCGGCTCCGTAATCTTCGAGAAATCCTTGATGAACCGCCGATAATAGCCTGCTAAACCCAGAAAACTCCTGATGTCTGATGCTGACTGCGGAGTCGGCCAATCTCTGACTACTCTGACCTTCTCCGGATCCACAGATATGCCATCACCGGACACCACGTGTCCCAGGAATGCGACTCTGTCCAGCCAGAACTCGCACTTGCTATACTTGGCATAAAGCTTGTGTCTCCTCAGCGTCTCCAGCACTGTCCTCAGATGACAGCTGTGCTCTTCCTCAGACTTCGAATAAATCAAGATTTCATCAATGAAGATGACAACAAACTTGTCCAGGAAATCATAGAATATCAAGTTCATCAAATTCATGAACACGGCTGGAGCATTGGTCACGCCAAACGGCATGACCACGAACTCATAATGTCCGTATTTCGTCCGGAATGCTGTCTTCTGAACATCGTCCTTCTTCACCTTCAATTGGTGGTATCCACTCCGCAAGTCCAACTTCGAGAAGACCCTCGAACCTCCAAGCTGGTCAAATATATCGTCGATGCGTGGCAGCGGGTACTTATTCTTCACGGTGACAGCATTCAATCCTCGATAGTCCACGCACATCCTGTGGGACCCATCCTTCTTCTTCACGAGTAGAACTGGTGCGCCCCATGGCGACACACTAGGGTGGATGAAACCCTTCTGCAACAACTCATCCAACTGCTTCCGCAGCTCCTCGAGCTCAGCGGGAGCCATACGGTACGTCGCCTTCGATATTGGTTGCGCTCCCGGCATAAGATCAATACCAAACTCTAAGGCTCGGTCGGGTGGCAAACCTGAGATATCCTCTGGGAAGACGTCGTCGAAGTCTCGGACGACTGCTGGTCGTTCGATCTCCATCTCCATCAGCATAGCTGCAACAATCGGCACCACCGGCGTGGCGCGATACTTGATGGGTCCAAGCGACTCATCTCTGCTGCGGAACTCGAACTCTGGATGGCCTGGAATCTGGAACACCACCCTCTTGCTGCGACAATCGATCGAGGCGTGGAAATCTCCCAACCAATCGATGCCAAGAACGGCATCAAAATGTGGCAGGTCGTGGACAATGAAATCTGCAAAGAGCTCGTGTCCACTGACCACCAAAGGAATCGATCTACATCCCAAGTTCACTGTCACCACTCCGTTCCCTGTGGTGATGTCCCAACACTTGGGAAGTGTATGGGTGGGAATGGAGTGTCTTGTCACGAATCTCCGGGATAAGATGCACATGGATGCACCGGAGTCGAACAAGGCCAAGGCCGGGTGAGAAGACACTAGAATGGTGCCTAAGATATTAAAATAAACTACGGTCAAACCAAGCTACTCTAACAAACAAGTCAGGCAAGCAAGACTAACAATTTAAAAGCTAAACTATGAAATGAAAGACTAGAATCAAGGAGTTACCTGCAATGACTCCATCCAGCTCCTCAGTCTCCAAAGCCGTCATGGTGTAAGCCGGCCTCTGGGGCTACGCTGCTCTCTGAAACATCTGTCTCTGTGGCACCAAGGGTGGTCCACGAACGGCAGGTCCTCTCTGAACTGGAGTGGACGCTCTCATCTGCAGCGGGGCTGGCGCTCCAACTACAGCATGACGGGCTCTCGGACAATCCTTCGCAGCATGCGAAGCATCTCCGCAAACTAGGCACAGTCCCATCTTCTTCCGACAATCCTTCTGAACGTGTCCCAGCTTCCCGCAGTAATGACACGGTCCCTTGCTCTGACTCTGAATGGGTGCTCCAGGCCTCTTAAATGGTACTTTCTGAACTGGCCTCATCGCCGGCCTAGCAGGTGGCCGGTACTGCTCCATAGGGCGCTTCCCCTTATCAGCTGGAGGGTCAAGTAGGAGTGAAATAAGCTCATGATTCTTCGCAGCATCCAGCACCTCCCTCATAGTCGTGAAACTCGCCGAAGACATAGAAGCCTGAATCTTCGGACGCAGTCCCTGTCGGAAACGATCAGCTCGCTTCTCCTCCTTCTTCACCATATGCGGAGCAAAGCGACTCAGCATCTCAAACTCCGCCTCATACTCCTCGACGGTCATGTTCTCCTGCTTCAGATCTATAAACCTGCTCAGCAGCTCCCTCCTAGTAGTCTTGGTGAAGTACTTCGTCCTGAACATAGACCTGAAAGTCTTCCAATCCACTGGCTTCTCCAGACGCCTCTCCTCAAGGCGCCACCAGTTCCTCGCATTCTCTGTCAGCTGCATCTTCGCTATCTCCACTCGGGTATCGTCTTGAATCTTCGCAGCAACTAACTTCTCCTCCGTGCTCTGGATCCACTCGTCAGCAGCTAGGGGTCCCTCCTTCCCCGAAAATGTCCTCGGCTGGAGCTCGGTGAACTGCTTCACTCCTGGAGCAGCTCGAGGGGCAGGTGGAGGTGGCGGTGGTGCAACTGGAGCAGCCTGGACAGCACGCTGGGACTGCTGAACCAACTGATGCTGCACCTCCAGCATCTCTCTCATCACGCTCAGAACCTGACGGAAGTCTCCGCTCTGGTCTTCCTGAATCCCATCTCCAAAGCTCCCTGATCGGGTAACACGTCGTCCTGCCATCCTATTGACAGAAAGACACAGATTAGACTCGTACAATTTCCGGATGATAATAATAAAATGAAATTTAATACTTCAATTATTCCGTACTCACAGAAGAGGGGACCTGCATGGGCCACCACTAAAACCTGTCACGCCCTGCTTCCCAAAAACACGGAGGCGAAGCGTGACAAAGGCGCTTAGGTCAGGGCTAAGAGCCCAGACCCAATAAGCGTCTGTAGTTTTCCATAGCGAAAGTACAGGTCCCTGCAAGTTAGTACGAAATAACAAAAGTACTGAAAAGAAACATTTCATTTTATTCCAAAATTTATCATCAAAGTACTGAGTCTAAAAATGCCGTAAACGGCTACAACTGCTGAAAGGGAAACTAATGGTGCAAGCACCCAACCTAGACGAGAAAGTAAGAGTGCAACGCACCCAACTCAAACTGAAATGGATAACCTCTGGAACAGCAACAGAAGACCTCTAACTCTGATCGTCCTCTGGATCATACTCTGGATCGGTGCCCTCCGGCTCCAAGTCAACTGGCAGGTCTGCCTTGTACTCGTACTCTGGCTCCACACCTGACGTACAACACCAAAAGAAGGAAACTGTACGTCAGGCAAAGTCTACACAAACGGTCAGACTCTACTGCAAGTGTATCAACTATTAACAATGATTTACTGGTTGTTTTAGCATGCTGGGGTTATAACTGAGTAACGAAAAGTAGCGTAGCAGGAAAAGTAAACGTAGCAAGCAGTAGACATAGCGTGTGCTACCGACTACGGGACTAACCTACAGGTGTCAAGACAAGACGGGACGTGATGGGACAGGACAAGACAAGTCGGGACAGGACAAGTAAGACACGAAAGGGTTCACGCCTTACGGTTCAAGGGGGATCAGACCCTCTTGCCGTGCGCACGCTCAACCCAACCCCAAACCCAGGAACTCAGGACAAGATTTACATGGATCATTTCCGCTAGGGAAACATCCGAAACGCCCGAAGGCTTTTTGTATAACAGGGATCACTTCCGCAAGGGAAGCATCCGAAACGCCCGAAGGCTTTTTGGTAACAGGGATCACTTCCGCAAGGAAAGCATCCGAAACGCCCGAAGGCTTTTTGGTAACAGGGATCACTTCCGCGGAGGGAAGCATCCGAAACGCCCGTAGGCTTTTTGTGTAACAGGGATCACTTCCGCGGAGGGAAGCATCCGAAATGCCCGAAGGCTTTTTGTGTAACAGGACATGACATGACAAGTGTAGGAAAAGTTATTCTAGGGTGTCCACATGCACGCACACACAAGATAGTCCTATGTTGTCAGCAGTTTATTGTTGTCATGCTCAGACTTCGTCGTCAAGTCTGAGCCGTCACGGGTCGTCCCGGACGCTATCATTTCACGTCCGGTTCTCATCACACACAATCTAACAGTTCTACAAACTAGAACTAAAGCACAGTCAAATCGCAAGTGGGTACACTTGCCTGGAATGGCGAGTGCGTCGTCTGTCTGGGGCGTCTCGTCCAGTCGTCGCGTCCGCGGTAGTCCGTCTGAAAGGAGATCACGACGACGGTGTCAAGTCGCGATTTTCGTCAAATCCTATTTAGGTTCATTTCTAAGTTAGGCGTGGCTACCTTAACTGTCACAAGTCAAAAGTGTCCGATCAACCTATCCGACGATTCTATCCTATGTGCACAGTTCAAAAGTCCAAACGTCGGTCTACGGTTACACATCGATTTAAGAGAGCAGAAAATAAATTTACTGAGTTAAGTTGCCGGTTTTAGTTAGGTTTTCAGTTTTGCTACTGTGGGGGTTTCGCTACAAGGTAGGGGAACCAACCTGTCCGGAGTCTGGGGTAGAGCGGACGTAGAGTCTGAACGGCGACCGATCTGATTGGCACGGCTATAGATCGTCTTCTAGCGGTGTCTCGGCTACGGGCAGCGTAGCCAGACACGTTCTGGTAGCGGACAAAATGCGTGAACAGCGAGCAGTGCGTCGGGTAGGCGTACTACGGCTTTCGGAGAACTGCAACGACAACCGAGATGAACGGTTCGTCGTACCCAATGCCTACGACGTCGGGAGTCGTAGGAAGAGTTCGTGACGTCGAAGAATACTCCCAGAAGGTGCAAGAGGCTATCGGAGGGCACCAACAGCGAGGAGAGGCGGCGAGATCTTGGCGACGCGTCGGAAACGTCGCCAAACACCCAAAACAGCGAGCAAACACGCTGTTAGAGGGAGTTTTGCGGCCTGGGGTCGCTGTCAACGGCGAGAGGAGGCAAAGGGGGGTTCACGGCGACGGCGTGGGGGCTCCGGTGGCGGCGGCAGCGGCGGCGGCGGCCGTCGCGGGCTGCAGCAGCTGCTGTGCGCGCTTGCTGGCGTTTTGCGGCGGTTTCCGGCGGCGACAGGCGGCGGTCGGGGCTACAGTCGAGAGAGGGGAGGTCGGGGAAACCGCTGGAGATGATCGGCAGTGGCGGCGGCCTCCGGCGTGGGCTCAGGTGGGAGAGAAAGGGTTTTACGTGGAGGTTGTTGGGTTTCTAGGGCCGGCGCATAGTAATGCTGCGGCTGTGAAAGTTTTTAGAAAAAAACTTAGGGTTTTCTTATAGGGGTGGGGCCCACGTGACTAGGGAGATGCTACACGTGATGGGGCTGCCACCTAGCTAGGTTTAGGGTTAGTTAGGGCTTAATAGGGCTAAGTTGTTCGGGGTAATCTTGTAATTAACGGGGTCTGAAAGTGTACATAGGTCAAACGGTGCTCAAAAATTATAAGAAAAATACCGGGGCGACCGGGGCGACAAGAGCAAGAAGTCGGAAGAGACGGATTAAAATTTCGATGACGAGAAACAAAATTAAAAATAAAAATGCCTCAAGTCAAAAGTGCGATACGCGACGTCTCCTCGGAAAAGGTCAAATCGTGGGTGAACGGCCCGTGAAATGACGTTGCAAGTCAACACGGTAAATGTAGTACCCTCAGAGAGAGTCACAACGACATATCACACGATAGGGTTCGGAAACAAACAAAGTCTAAAATAAATACGTGCACGGTCAAGCGCACGCGCACAAAGAAATTACGATCGGAAACCGACCGTTACACTCCGCAACCCACCTCCCCCTCCCTTCCCGCCCCTACCCCCTCTCCTATTATACCCCCCCGATGCGCCTCCTCCGCCCTCCACTGCCCTGGGGCACAGCTCGACCTACTCTACTGAGCACAAATTGTGCTCGGGCCAAGTACCCCCAATCTTGCTACTCGACATCCATCCCCTTTCCACCTGCACCGATCCATGTCCTTCTCCCCCTACTCTTCATTTTTACGCCTTCTGATATCATTTTCTCTTCCTATTTCAGGTGCATCGCGCTTACAGTGGAGGACACATACATGAGCATCTTGGAGGACACCTTGGATTCGCGACCAGGCTCATGTACGACCACATTTCTTTTGCAGCGACTATCGTGTCGGTATACTCTTTCGCAATTTACTTTACCTGCCGACGCGCTTCGTTTCACCGCTTACACAATGCCCCCACGCCGAGCTAGGCCGAGGAACACCGACACCGGTGCACCCTCCTCTAGGCCGACTCGACGCCCCCCATCATACACACTCTCCCAGACACGAGCATAATGTTGGCGAATCATCAAATCCAGCACCTCAGACCACCCCCAGACCCACCCCTCCCGACCGTCTATATCTCAATAATGTAGCATATGATGTTACCTTCAGGGACACTAACCAGGGCGACCAGTTCATCGTTATGCTCCTACTCATATGTCAGGGAGGCAGCACCACTCAGCAGTCCGCTGAGCAGGACCTCCCCATCTTTCACGACCTGGTTAGGCACTGGCAGTCTGACACTACAAACACGCCTTCTTCACCTGGGCCTGCTGACCCCCAGACCGAACCACTAGTCATACCTTTGCCTATTACCGATCCTACTTTAGGGTCCCCTGCAGCGGACCCATCACCACCCCCAGAGGGTGGTGCCTCTGCTTGACGCCATATTTTCACTCCTACCCTACCCCCACACCCTTATCGCCTATCTGTCCTTTTGGGGCCCTGCTATTATTCATCTTGGGGGGCCTTCTTTCTTTTGCATATGTCTATTATCTTTGCATTTTGCATTTTGCATGTTTCCATCATTACGCATTTTCATTTCGTATATGTCTATCATTTTCTCATTTGGAAACTTGCATGATTTCACCATCCTGCATTTTTTCCTTTTGAATATGTCTATCATTCTTCCATTCACATCATGCCATATTTCGCCTTATTTTGCATGACCATCCACGTTCTTGCATCTCTAACATTAGTCCATGCATATGCATCATATTTTTCTTACATCATATTGCATCTTTGAATTCATCTGCCCACCCACCCTAGCCTCAGCTCCCACTTGCCAGTGAGTTCCTAGCAGTGAGGACACTACTGTGTTTAGCTTGGGGGATGAGCGTTGTCGCTTTTATTTTTATTTTACTTTTTTTTATTATTCTCTTTCATTTTACACATCTTTATTTTCATTTTCCACCCATTTTTCCGCCTTTATTTTTTTTTTCACATTTAGCATCACGTTTTCCACTTTCTGTCATGCCTGCATGTTTGTTTTCATTTTCCTTCTTTCTCCGCCTTATTTTCACTTTTGCTAGAATTATTCTGCATGATGACATCTCTTGTAGCCCTCAGTAGCTTATTTCGATGCTTATCCCTTTTGACGTGCTATATAGAGTATTTCAGTCTTGCTATTATATGCTTGCATATTCTGTTGATGATCTTTCTGAATGAATGCCTGATATAAATTAAAACTGAATGTATGCAATAGTATCTAGTATGTTCTTTTTTGGGTAATGCACCAAGCTTCACGCATCATTAGAATATTTGAATCACATGCTTTTCATCTTATCCACTTCTAATTGCATGTCTGATATGATTGTACTTTTTACCGCATGACTTCAGTATTTATTGAGATGAATGAGAATATCCATGCTATCCATGGTTTAGTTAGAGTATTATCTTATTGAAATGTTGTGCACTTCTTATGAGTGAACCAAGTGATATTATGTTCCTTCTCCATATATCTTATAAATTCTCTACATGTCATTTGGTTTCACCCCCACAGCTACTTATACCGCATCAATCTCCCAAAAAATCTCAAAAGAAAAAGTTAGCTTCCAAAAATCCAAGAATACCAAAAAGGAGCCAAAAATCGGCTGTATAACCTTTGCTCCCATTCAAAAAAACAAAGAGAAAAAAGAAAAAGAAAAGAAAAGAATATCCCTTTGTATCTTAGTATTGAAGCTACAAAATTACTTGGGAAAAACAAAATTTCCATATCCCATTCTTAGATGCGACGCCTCAAGCTAAGCTTGTGGGATGAACCCATTTGATTATACGAGTGAGTATGACATTAGAGTGGAGACTGTGCATAAGTGGAGAGATTTGATAATGCTTAAACTTTACGAAATATTTTAGCTATGGAGATTTTTCAGGATTCGAAATGAATATTTGAATGCCATGATATGTTTTCTATTCTCTATTTGCATGCTTGGTGTGATCTCTATGTGCTTCATTTATATCTCTTAATTGAAAAGTGTGTTGCCAACTCTTTTTATACTAGACTCTATGAATTGCACGAAATTGATCTGAGTTGACGACATGATTTTACGAGATCCATATCTTTGCCTTTAAATGCTTGCAAGCCATATGATTAGTTAAGACTTGAAATACCTTTTAGCATGTGGTTTATCATTCCAAGTATCATAATATGTTGATGGGGCTTGAGATCTGATTGAATACTCTAGCACTTCCCTCCATCTCCTATCTCTTCCATTTTTATTTATTATTTTTATCGCCCGGCGAGCCTAGTATTCATCTTCCTCGAGGATGAGAAAGAGATAAGCTTGGGGGATTTTGATGTGTCCATATTTTCCATCTTTTTATAGCATCATCTATTCTCATTCCATGTCACATTCACATCCAAATCCCTTATTTTCATACGTATACGCGCTTCTAATGCCATATTCGAGTCTCTATAGCTTTTTGTACTTGTAGGAACTTTGAAGTGCTTTGGAGCTAATTTGGGATGCGGACACATCCAGCACGTCCAGGACATCATAGGCAAGGCTCCGCAGGAGTTTGTCGAGGTTTAGAAGCAGGAAGGAGGAGAGGAGGAAGAGCGAGCGAGAGAAAGGAGCAACAGCCAAGGCCCAAGACATTTTCCCAGGCGACTCGGCCCGAGCAGCATTCTGCTGCTCGGTCAAGCTGACACGTGAATTCAGCCAGGAGATGTTCATGAGCCACTAGATCGAGCAGAGATATGAATCAACCAGAGCCAACCCAACTTCGAGCTTCCTCCATCAGACATCCGACTCGACCCGAGCTGGCAGAGCAGGTTTTAGACGAAGAATCCAGACTTCATGACATCTGGACCGAGCAGGACCTACTCGACCCAAGCAGACAGAACAACAATTTGAGGAGTAGCTCAGATCCACTGACGATTCGATCAAGCAGGTGGGCTACTCTACCGAGTAGCCCGCATCCGTTCCAAGCAGCACAGCAACAGAGTCCACGTCAAGGTGTCTGCTCGACCGAGCAGCCACCTACTTGGTCGAACAGCCGATGCGGACAGCGACAAGTGGGCCCCAAACTTCTAGATTTTGAGTTTTTTCTTGTGGGGTCCATTCCCTATGTATTTAAGACGTTTTTCCAGACTTTTTCAGGACGTCGAGTTTTAGGTTAAGCTTTAGTTTTAGTTTTATTTTTATTGAGAGTTTTAGATCTGGCTTTTGGAGATATTGTACCGACAAAGTAAAGACGACATTTTTATCGCTTGTTATTGCGTAGAATCTCTGGATCTTAATTTTCTCGTTGTTGTCTATTGCGCTATTTTCTTCCGGTACGTAAAAATCCCAACTTTCTTATTTTCTCTATGTGCTAATATGAATTCCTATCTAAAAAGCGCATCTTTCTTTCTTCTATTTGCTATGTCTGAGTAGTCTTATCTAGGTCTAATGGGTTAGCCCTAGGATCTTAGGAAAAATATGTAAAGCCGGGACTTTTAGGTTGTGTTGGGAATACAAGGGGAGTACTTTGGTTGATCCAGCCAAATCCCTAGGAGAACTCGTATTGAGATCATGCACACGGTCTGCGAAATTGATTTTCTTAAGGATTATCCTAAGGATTTAATTAAGGAGTTAGTGGATCCAACCAAGGCTCGTGACCATGCCCGGCTCGTGCCTTGTGGGGATCCATCGACGAACTATATCACTAAATTGACGGCTACCACCATTGCGTCAATGAGAGCCACAAAGTACCTCGAAGCTCTAAGAGAGTGGTACGAGCAGAGAGACCAACCCCATAAAACCAATGCAACGTAGGAACCCTAGCCTAACATCGACCTCCGACGGTCCTAGCGGTAATCCCTAAGGCCCTAGTTTTCTTTTATTGAACCAACAACATCAACCAACAATCTTCCAACCGACTGCTAATTCTTTCTGAGATTTAGAAATATCCTGAGGCCCAATACACCGTCACTGTCTCTGTGAGATTCGACAATCTTTTATACTATAATTTGACATCGTTCGCTTGTGGATAGAACCCAGAATCGACACCTAGGAACCAGACACCGCCTGACGACCGTGACACCGCCGGGTGGCTTTTAGGTGTAAGTTCTGGGCGCGTTAACGACACGGCTGTATGGATTAAATTCATATGGCTGTGTGAAGCTAAGTTGGGCCATTGAGGTGGATGATGCGACCGTTTGGGAAAATTCCAAACAGGCGTGTAAATATTGATTTAAATATTGATTTAGAGGAAGATCGACGCGGCCGTTTTGATTTTTTGAAATGGTCGTGTAGACTCTATAGACTTCCCACATTTCTCCAAAGTTTTTCCAAGAGATACGCGGCCGTTTGGATTAATCCAAACGGCCGTTTGGATTTGTCTTTGAGTCGAGGAGGAGCTTTTGTCTTCAAACGGCTCAAACTGCTGAAATAGTTCGTACGGCCGTGTGGAAATCCCATGGCCGTGTGGAATTCCAGCACTACAGAATTCTGCACCAAGCTGCACTCAAAAAAATCTAGAAAAATATAGAAAAATCAGATTTGAGCAAACGATGTGGTGTTGGAATCATGACAACACCCTTTACGAGACAAAAATATGAGAGCTCCGAAAATATCTCTGGAATGATCGTATATTTCTAAAAGGTGAGAGGGTTGCACGCAACGGAGCTTCTTGGGAGTGAAATGGTCGTGTAGATGGCTTCAAAATAGCACTTCTTGATCTTTGACCATGGAATCTTTGTCGCATCTGCGTCCTTTGATCCCTGCATATGAGATCGACTCCAAAACTTCCCAAAACACCCGTATTTACTAGAAATTCACACAAAACACCCAAATAGTCAAAATGAATGGAAATGTGATAAAAACAATGTAAAGTAGGATAAAATGTGAACAAAAGTGTGGTAAAACATGGGTGTAAAAGGTGCAAAATAAACACTTATGAAAGTCCCCCAAGCTGAACTCTTCCTCGTCCTCGAGGAAGACAAGTGTGAGCAAAGCTCGGAGAGAAAAAGAAAGAAGGGTAGGAGAATCCTAGATCGCCTTCTCGGTTGATACATATATACACCACTAAACAACAACGACATGATAAAGATGTCTGCACACCACAACAAGCATTTTAATTTCATAGTGAAAGATGGGTTTTCAATGGATTTAACAATAATGAGCAAAATCTATCAAGAGGTCATATGATCAACATAATCATCATTATCGAGCTAGGGCATGGCACATGGTATACGAATTCATGGTTATCACAAATCTCGATCAAAATTCATAACTAGGAGCGAAGAGTGTATCATGCAAAGTCAGCAAAGAAAACAATGGTTTCAAGAATTACACTAGCATGCATCAATTCATAGGCAATCACACCACAATTCAATTCAATTCTCACATCATGGAAATTTTCCTTGTCTCCTCCCATATGCATATGAAAAACTTATTGTCACTCATCAATGCACCCCTCAAGACTAAGCATAGGTTGTCTTAGAATCAGAATTTTTGTAATTTTTATGATTTTTGGCCTCTATGAGATTTTTGGCCTTCTTAATATTTGTGGTGGCCTTGTAATATTTGGTATTTTTGAGATTTTTGGGGTCAAGGACTTTGCTTGGAGGATTTGGCTTAGCTTGAGAGTAACGTGCATTATTATTGCAATATGTTATTATCATTTATATACAAATATTTTTCTATTTTCGAGCAATCGCTCTCACTCTCTCGCTTGCCTTCATGTGCGGGACTGAACAATGTAGTTTCCAATCATCAATTCAGGAATGAAGTGGGTTATCCTACTCATATCAGCATGTAGTGGTTCAATCAACCCAAATGGCACTCAAGGCATGCAAATAGTAATGAAAAATGAGATTGAAAAACAATTACTCCAGTTATATAAGAATTATGGATCATGAGAATTTATTTGATTTCTATAGATGGTATACTAATATGCCAAACCATGACTAAAGCTAATTAAGACTCAACTACTTTCAAAATCAAGAAATAAATGGAAAATAAATCCATAAGCATGCACAATACATAGCATATGAGGCCGAAGTATCTTATGGCGAAGTGGAAAAGTGGCAAAGCACATGTGTCTAGGAGGTGGAACGCATAAGAGAAAACACATCATCGAAGGTTTATATCTAGGGGAAGGAGAATAAAAGGGAAAAGAGAAAAAAATGAAAGGAAATGAGGCATTGGGTCTAGACTTTTACTGAAGTCATACCCATAAGGCTTGAGTTATTTTGGTCGGGACCATATTCATAATAGACAACAGTCTACAAAGTGTATGTACAAAATGAAACGACGCGGAAAATGGCAGAAAATGGCGGAAAACACAAGATACACAAAGTGCAACTCCCCTAAGCTAAAACTAGCATTGCCCTCAATGCAATAAAATCACAAGTAATGGGAGGGCAAAATATAAATGGGATGGAAAAATTGCACAAAAAGAACAAACAAAACTAGAAAAACACGACAAAAAGGGGAAACACACAAAAAGTGAGTGACAATGGGTGATACTCTCCCCATGCTGATAAAAACTATGCTCAAAGGATATGAACATCTAATATGGGGCATACGAGATAAAAGGGGAGAGTAAAAATGATAGGTAAATCAAGCATCAACATCCTTTGGAGGTGGTGGGGTCTTATGGATGAAAATGAGTATGGAGTCAAGGAAAAATGGGCCAAAATCAAGAAAAGGGTGTTGGGGGTCAAATGATAAATGGGGACCACTAGATAGGAAAAATTATTCAAACAAAAGCAAATCCTAAATACGCTCCCCCGCTATCGAGAGGAGACGAGATTAATCTACTCTAAACTAGAAAGCGGTAAAAATTTTACACTCATGGATTAGGATACACATGAGCAAATGGTGGATCTATAATCTGAAGCGGGGTAGGTAGCTGCTCCAACTGCTCCTTTCGTGGCTCCATCAAAAGCTTCGTGCCAAGAATGCCAACGGTCCCAAGCAATGCAGACCCAATCGTCCCTTGAAGATATCCACCTATATCCTGCAAAGAACGAGCTGCAGCAGTCTATGGCCAAAAAATTATTCACCAAAATAAAAGTATCCCCAAGATAGTCGTTAATATAAATTGGAAAGATAATAGAACGGTGACGAATACTCACTGAGAATGTCGTGCTATCCTCGACGCAAGAGACGACCAAGTCTTCGTTTTCCTCGATGATCGGTCCACCAGGTAATGACAAACCCAAGTTAATCTCTGAAGAAATATCTTCTGTGTCTTGTGAGGGATATGGTAAGTCAAAAACATATGAATCAAGAGGAATATGAAGTGAAAAACGAGACTCACAAATGGAGTGTGTGGGTGCTATAAAATCTCCCTGAATAGGGGCGGTATGCTTTGGATGATGCTCAGCCACAGAAGGGATAGGAATGGGCTGCAGGCGTAGCTGTGGAGGTAGATGTAGTGTGGACTCTGCAAATGTGGGCATGGTGTCCTCGTCCTCACGTACATCCATCTCATCGAAGTACATAGGCTCCACAGTTTCCCCGGTGTCCTCAAATGTCTTATAGTGGGGAGACTCATCTGAAGGGATGAAGTGCTCGAGCTCATCAAATGTGGAAATCTCTGTATAGCCCTTGCAAGAATCGTGTATGTCGTCCCATCCAAAATGTATGGTCTCTCCCACTGATCCAAAGGATATCCCCTCATTCTTCCCATCATCATCAAATATTACTTCGTCATCTAAATGGTGGAATGGGAAGGGGTGAATAAGGTTCTCCAACGTCTCTCCCCTCGAAGGTATAGGCACAGTGGTCGAATCCCTAGCCTGCAACTGCAACTGCCCCTGTGATATGGCCAGTTGGTTTACACTTTAGGCAAGTTCTAGGAGTTGGGCATTGGCTATGGCTTAGGTTTCGAGCCATTGAGCTTCGTCTTAAAGTTGGCTTTCTAGAAGCAACTCGAGGTGGGATTTTTGAGGTGGAGGAGGAGGACTGGGGTAGGAGGGTTCATGTGATAGGTCGTAGGTATATGATGGTGGGTTGTAGGGGTAGACATAATATTGGCATTGGGCAAAGATATGCCCCTGCATCCCACATTTTATACAAAACGATGTGACCTACGGAAGAGAATCATAACCACCCATCTGAGAACTCTGTAGTGCTAAAGCATCAAAATCGGATCTCCACATGGTAACTCCAAAGATACATGGACAACAAAAATAGGAGAACTAGATATGAGCGTCAATAGTGCAAAAGAGTAGCAAAAATGACAATATGGTAAAGGGGGAAAATTTCTTGTTTATTAAGATTTTTATAAACTTTTGAAGCATACGTAGTCTAGTGAACCCTAATCTTACTAATATAAATCAAATCGTGCCTCCCCGACAGCGACGCCAAAAACTTGGTATCGTCTTAATTTATGAACCGCAAGTGCACATCTGTCGTCGTAGCGCTTTCCAGGTCGTCCGCAGGGAGGTAGATTGATCGAGTACTAGCCTAATAAAGGGTTGTACGCAAGCTACATCAATCAGATTGAAGGGGGTATAGTTTACGTGGATATACGAAGAATACGATGTAAATGGCACATGGGAATGAAGATAGTAATGAGAAAAAAACAATCAAAAGACAAAGATACAACCCAAAACAGCAATTAATAGCAAGATAATAATAAAATAATGCAAAGAGAAGCAAAATAAAACTTATCTCTTTGATTCATAACCAAGTTCGTCAATCTCCATTACAAACCCATGATAAAAGCACCCAAAATCCTATCTGAAACTAATCTACTCCTAAAAATACTATAAGAAAATAGAAAAGGGCAAAAAAAACGAGCCCAAAAACATGGCTTTATCCAAAAGATAGCGCCCCCCTTCGTTTTTATACAACCCTACAGGCTACCGGGTCGAGTTCCATACCCGCTTTCAAATGGCTGTGTGGTTAAACCACGCGGCCACGTCGATCTTGCTGCCATTGCTGCTTTGCCTTGGTTAGAGGAGTGAAACGACATAGCCGTATGGATTAAATTCATACGGCCATGTGAAGCTGAGCTGGGGCCATTGAGGTGGATGACACGACCGTTTGGGAAAATTCCAAACGGTCGTGTAAATATTGATTTAGAGGAAGATCGATGCGGCCATTTCGATATTTTGAAATGGCCATGTTGACTCTGCAGACTCCTCACATTTCTCCAAAGTTTTCCCGAGAGATACGCGGCCGTTTGGATTAATCCAAACGGCCGTGTGGATTTGTCTTTGAGTCGAGGAGGGCTCTTGTCTTCAAGGCTAAGCATAGGTTGCATTGGAATCAAAATTTTTGTGATTTTTTGAGATTTTTGGCCTTCTTGATATTTTTGGTGGCCTTGTAATATTTGGTGTTTTTAAGATTTTTGGGGTCAAGGGCTTTGCTTGGAGGATTTGGCTTAGTTTGAGAGTAACATGCATTGTTATTGCAATATGTTATTATCATATATACAAATATTTTTCTATTTACGAGCTATCACTCTCACTCTTTCACATGCCTTCATGTGCGGGACTCAACAAGGTAGTTTCCAATCATCAATTCAGGAATGAAGTGGGTTATCCTACTCATATCACCATGTAGTGGTTCAATCAACACAAATGGCACTTAAGGCATGCAAATAGCAATGAAAAATGAGATTGAAAAGCAATTGCTCCAGTTATATAAGAATTATGGATCATGAGAATTTATTTGATTTCTATAGATGGTATACTAATATGCCAAACCATGACTGAAGCTGGATTAAGACTCAACTACATCCAAAATCAAGATATAAGTGAAAAATAAATCCATAAGTATGCACAATATATAGCATTTGAAGCTGAAGTATCTTATGGTGATGTGGGAAAGTGGCAAAGCACGTGTGTCTATGAGGTGAAATGCATAAGAGGAAACACATCATCGAAGGTTCATCTCCAGGGGAAGGAGAATAAAAGGGAAAATAAAAAATGAAACGAAGCGGAAAAAAGTAGAAAATGGCGAAAAAACACAAGCACAAAGTGCAACTCCCCCTAGCTAAAACTTGCATTACCCTCAATGCAATAAAATCACAAGTAATGGGAGGGCAAAAGATAGATGTGATGCAAAAATTGCACAAAAAGAACAAACAAAAATATAAAAACACGACAAAAAGGAATAACACACAAAAGAAAATAAAAAATGACAATGGGTGATACTCTCCCCCAAGCTGATAAAAGCTATGTCCAAAGGATATGAACATTCGATACAGGGCATAAGAGATAAAAGGGGAGAGTAAAAATGATAGGTAAATCAAGCATCACTACCCTTTGGAGGTGGTGGGGTCTCATGGATGAAAATGAGTACGAGGTCAAGAAAAAATGGGACAAAAATCAAGAAAAGGGTGTTGGGGGTAAAATGATAAATGGGGACCATTAGAAAAATTATTCAAACAAAAGGAAATCCTAAATATGCTCCCCCTCTATCGAGATGAGACGAAATTATTCTACTCTAAACTAGAAAGCGGTAAAATTTTTACACTACTGGATTAGGATACACATGAGCAAACGGTGGATCAATAATCTGAAGCATGACAGGTAGCTGCTCCAACTTCTCCTTTCGTGGCTCTATTAAAATCTTCGTGCCACGAATGCCAACGGACCCAAGCAATGCAGCCCCACACATTCCTTGAAGATATCCACCTATATCCTGCAAAGAACAAGCTGCATCATTCTATGGAAAAAAATTCTTCACCAAAATAAAAGTATGTCTGAGATAGTTTTCAATATAAATTGGAAATATAATAGAACAGTGACGAATACTCCCTGAGAATGTCTTGCTATCCTTGACGTAAGAGACAGCCAAGTCTTCGTTCTCATTGATGATTGGTCCACCATGTGATGACAAACCCAAGATAATCTCTGAAGAAATGTCTCATGTGTCTTGTGAGAGATATGGTAAGTCAAAAACATATGAATCAAGAGGAATAGGAAGTTAAAAAATGAGACTCATAAATGAAGAGTGTGGGTGCTAGAAATTCTCCCTGAATAGGGGCTGTTAAAGCCAAAAATGCCCGAAACAATTATGTTGCTGACGTGGACCCTTCCTGCTGAATCGTAGCCGCATTAGCCGATTGAGTGGGACCATAGGTTGGAAGAACCAGGGTTGGTGGTGGGTGATGGATGACTTACGATGCTCGATTGACCCTCGAGCGATCCGTTTATCGATCAATTGAGGCTAAGAAGCTCTAGAATGACCCTAGCGTATGAGTAAGGCTCATAAATCTGCACCACAAGGAAACATTGGGAGGGTCAGATCTGGGTCCCGACCCAAATCCCTGTTGGATCCTGTGGATGGCAAACAACACTAGAAGGGGGGTTGAATAGTGTTGTGCAAATAGTATACTTTTTCGATCGTTAAGATTAGCACAAAGTAAAATGCTTCTAATGTTGCCTAAGAAGCCAAGTAGAGTGATCTACGCTTGGTTCTTAATCAACAAAGTAATCTTACAAATATGATAGAGAAAAGATTACAATCAGATATAAATCTTTACAGAGAGATCTTTACACAGCGGAATTGAATAAATAATCTTTGCAATAATAAATCAACAAGGAATTACAAAGATGTAAGATTAGCAAATGAAAAATGCTTGTACGAGAAATATAAACAATCACAGAAAAACAAACGCAGAGACAATCAATTTTATCCTGGATCCCCGCAACCCGGGTACGTCCAGTCTCCGACCAATCCGGTACGAGATTTTTCATTATCTGCCTTGGCAAATACAATTACCTAACTTTACTTATTAGGATTTCCAACGACCTAGTCTCAACCAGGATTTCTGACTGGCAACACCTAGACTTGTTTAGTGTTCCAACAACAACACAATGAAACTTATATCCAATACACCACAATAAATTGATGGAGATTGGTTTTTACACCCGATTCTATAGCCAATTAATGATAGACAAAATTGTGTAGTGGCTTGATAGAATAAGAGTCTAGATCACACAAAGATACGAGAGAATTCTTTGTGATCTAGATCTAATGCCTTTCAAAAATCCTTTAAACAAAAATAAAGAGAATAGCAATAAGGATTTTGAAAAACGTTTAGCCAATAAAACAAGAGTAAGATCTTTTTAAAAAGCAATAACAAAATTTTGCAAGATCACAATAAAAATTAGAATTGGCTAGAGAGAAAATGAGAGCTTTTGAATTGAAGAGCGTTTGCACGAGAGATTTGATTTTCAATAGATGTTGTGTTTTTCTCAAATGAAATTAGCTCTTATTTATAGGGAAAATTCTGAGATTTGAAATTCAAATTTTCTTTGACTTTTTGTCCCAAAAATCTCGGAGAAAATCACTCAACGAATTTTCAAAATTCAAATCAAAACGTCAGAATTTTACAGCTAGTAGTCGACTCCCTCAGGTAGGTAGTCGACTCCCAGAGTGTTTCAGGGAATCTCGAATCTCAGCTGGTAGTCGACGTAGTCGACTCCCAGAGTGTTTCAGGGAATCTCGAATCTCAGCTGGTAGTCGACTCCCTACTGTTGGTAGTCGACTCCCAGAGGAGTTTTTCCTGCAACACTTCTAGTCAGACAGGTAGTTAACTCCAGGGTGTGTGGAGTTTCACTACAGAAGTTATAGGATGACTAGAAAAAGCTCTTTACAACATTTTTGAAGATATAAAAAGATTTTCAAAAAGCTTTTTCAAATTTTTTGTGTGCGTGTGTTTTGTCTATATGATTTGGCTTTGACAAATACCCTAAAGAGACACGACACACTCACTATAGACTTAGGACATGTCTTCGGAAGCTCGATCAAATTTGATGAAGTGGATGCGAGCTTCACTTGAGCTTCTTGTTCTATTTGAGCTTGAACTTCATCATTTGACTTAGCCACGTTTGTCCTTGTCTTTGAGCGTAGATTTGTGCTTTCATTTGGTGTGCTCATCATCAAAATCACTTGGGGTGAAATTCAATTTCCATCACTCTCCCCCTTTTTGATGATGACACCCAAATGAAAAAAAATGAAGTAAGTTAAAAATGAAAATACATTTAAGTATACTTACTCCCCTGCTTTGATGTGGTTCTCCCCCTGCATCGAAGCTGTTAGCAATACAATTCATATACTTTCATTTTTGCATTTCATATATTTTTCTCCCCATTGTCATCAACAAAAACAAAATGATCTCAACATAATATAATCAGGAGAGGAATTCAATTTCATATGCCTGCAAGAGAGATGTTAGTTCATATGAACAACTAAGTATTGCATAGTAGATAAGTTCATGATAGCTAGCATCACACGATAAAAGTTATTACAAGCCATAAGTCTTAAGGACATAGTTTTTAGAGAATCATTGTTTTGAAAGAGAACCATTGTTTATGAAGCTAAGTTCATGAAGCTAAGGATGACCGCTGTTCTTCTTCAGTTCCTTGATCTCTTCAAGGATCATAACAAGCGTATCCTCAGTCATCTTGTTGCTTTTCACGACGATCTCCTTGAGGTCGTCCACCTTTTGATTGGAAATTCAAATCCTTTCTCTTGTGAGATCTTCAATTTTCCAATCTTCTTTAAAAGCATTTCTTGAAGCTTAAGAATATACGCCGGTGCTTCTTCTTCTTCGCTTCCTTTTTCTTCTTCTCCTTCTTCTTCTTCTTCAGAATCTGAAACCACAATTTTCTTACCTTTCCTAGAGGATGAGGATCCTCCTTCAGCTGCAAGTTTTTCTTTAGGGATGTTCTCATCAAGGTCATGGTGGAGATTCATTCTCCCAGGTGCATGAACATCAAAAACTCGAGCCGGTTCTAGAATAGAGGTTTCATGATCCAAAGGCACATTATAGCTAATAAACAATATAGTGAGATAGTGCCCATGAGCTAAAGTGGAAGAGGGTTTATTTGAAGAAGCTGAAGCAAGTATAGAATCCATGATAACTTTGGCCCAATTGATGCGAATGTTACCTAGTATAGCATAGATGCATTTGGCTTGTTTTTCTGATAAGATCGAATGACTTCCAGATTTTTGAGTGATATTATAGGATAATATATTTGCCAAAATTCTTGCCGGATAGCGAATATCGCTACATGGCAGTTTAGTCTGAAAATGTCGTCCTGGCAAATACATTCTCTCTAAAATATTTCCTTCAGTCATTTCAATTTTATCAAGAAGCATGCCGGAATATGGGATTCCTAGGGCTTCTCCTAGAGATTTGACAGTAACGGCAAGCTTGGTGTCAAGGACTTTGGTTATGAAACGGCTTTTAGCAAGATCGTAGTCCATGTTGGCATAGAACAAGTGCACAAGCCTAGGGTAGCAAAGATAAGTATTTTCAGATGAGAATAGGTTGGCCAAGTTTTGGAAATCAAGCAAGCTATCAATGCCATAATTTATAACATCATTAAGCTTAACAAAACGTTCATGCAAGATGGGTCTCGTAGTGATCTTAACGAATTGTTCATAAGTAGTGGTTTTGAAGAGATAGGGTAGAATGGTTTCTTTTTCAGAATCAATTTCAGATGATGTCTTCTTGGTGAAAATTCCTTTGATAGGCATCTAGAAAGAGTAAAAACAGTATTTTTACAATGCTAGATAGACAAGAGAAAAAGAAGTAATGAAATAAAGAGCATGAAGTAAAATTTTTTTTACCTTGGGTGAAGTTTGGAGGAGTTTCAAATGAACCAAGTGATCACTCCTTATTTTACACCTTTTTCCCGCATGTTTGCATGCCATTTAGATCGCCCAAATCATGTTTTTCACGATATATCGACGATATTGCGATGCTTTTCACGATTTGTTGTTTTTGTCGCATTTCAGGTGATTTGGAGCGATTCGGAGTGATCTCGAGATACGCCTACTCCAGAGTGTCACCGATGACTTCCCCGAGGGGTATTTTGCTGTTGGAGAGAAGCAGAAGAAGAAAGAACATCGCAGGAGCGACGAGGAGGCCAAAACAAGCTGTTTGGGTATTTTTGGTGTCCCACTCGGCCGAGTGAAGGAGTCACTCGGCCGACCAGCGAGACACCGCTCGGCCGACCAGATCGGATACGCTCCATACGTGCACTCGACCGAGCAGCGGAAGCCACATCGGCCGAGTGACGAGATCCCGTCCGCCCGAGTGGCACCCAGACGACGCATGTCAAAAATCGCCAACTTACTGTTTTTCGTCTGCCTGAGCTTCAGAAGACCCACTCGGCCGAGTGGCAAATGCTGACCGCCCGAGTACGAAGAAGCCAGCGGCCGAGTGACGACAACTCACTCGGCCGAGCGACTCCCGAAGTGAAGACCCCTGAAGGCGCCGACTTACTGGAAATTTACAGGGTTTCTCACTCGGCCGAGCGACTTTTGTCACTCGGCCGAGTGCGACGCGCTGCCTGTAGCGAAAATTGCGGATTTCAGGCTGCGCAGGGGTATTTTGGTCACAGTTTTTGGACGATTTTGGGGGGGTATTTAACCCATGTTTTTACCCTAGTTTGGAGAGCTTTTTCCTTTAGATTTTTGCAGCTTTTTAGATTAACTTTTTAGCTTTATTCTTGTGATTGGAGTGGAGACAAAAGTGGATTTTTGTTGAATTATTTGAAGAACTCCATTGGTTTGTGTCTCTCTTCTCTAAAAATTCTATTTTTATTGTATATCTCAATAGTGTGATGAATTCTCTTATTAATTTCATTGATTATTTTTGTGTTTGTGCTATGAATTGTGAGTAGTCTCCACGTCTTGGGGCGTGGGGATGAACCCTACGAGCCCAATTTCAGATTTGTGATGAATTGGTAGAAATTTTGCTAGAATTGCTATTAGGGATTAGATTGGGATCAATTTACTACGGATGGCTAGGTATTCACATCGATTGGGATTTGCAAGAGATTGGATCCCAATTCGATAGGAAACCCTAGAAATCCGAATTGGGTTGGAGTCGAATTTCCGTAGTATCGGTTTGCAAGAGATTGGATCGATACTAGGGTTTCCGGTTGCAATTCCATGCCAATATCCGTTTGCAAGAGATTTGACGGGTAGGAACTATCCCAACCTAGGTCGTGGCCCGAGTTTGCACGAGAGTGGGCTCGGGGCGCGATTGAACGATGATGTTGATCCTAATGCTAGCTTCCCTAGGCTAGGGTTTGCAAGAGATTGGACCCGAACCTAGGATAGCTATAGACCGGCAACAGCGCGAGAGCGTGAGCTAGGTTCTACATTCAGTTGCAACTAGTTCATCCAAATTTTATCCTAGCAACTTTGATACCAATGAACCACATTGACGGGATACTGTGAGTAGCGGGGATTCCCCATTCCCTAGACGTTCTTTGTTTGATTTGATATTTCCGTACTTTGTCTGACGATTGTGACAGGATCGCCCAAGGAAAATTTCTCTCTTCTTAATAGCCAGGTTGATTGGAACAAGCACGGTCATTCGTCCTCCCTGTGTTCGATAAACCGCTCGTCGCTATACCGTGCGCTTGCGGTAAAACTACAACCGTTCTTTGGGTTACATTCCGGAGCGATCGAGTTTTTGGCGCCGTTGCCGGGGAGACATTTTGACGGTGTTCGGCATCGACCACCCGGGAGAATGGAGAATGCAATGTCGACAATAGAACTCAGTCAGGAAGACTATGACTCCTTCACAGACCTCCTTAAGGAGCTTGTCGACGAGGTCCACGCTACCGGAGCTTTTGCTATCGATATCAAGGACCCCGACGAACAACTGTTTGCTAGTTTTGTGATGGACCAAGTCTCCCCAGATGGGACTATCGGAGGCAATGTCAGAGTTGATGTGATCGACGACAAATTATATTTCGAAGACGGTAGAACAAATGTCGAAGAACACTATACTCCTGAAGAATCCTTCGAGCAAACCGACATTCAGGGAGTTACACTCTATGACGCTCACTCTTGCTTTTATGAATCGTCTGATGTGTTTCTTGATTCCAGGCACGAACCAGAGCAGAGCGAAGGTTTTGACGATGCTAGCACAGAATTGGAGAGCGCCTATTTCGATGCCTCGTCGTCACTAAGTAGTGAGTCTGACTCTTCACAAGAGAGCGCATCACCTGAACATGAGCTAAACCCGGATGACAAGGAAGAAACCGAACTCATGCGAGCTGATGAAGTAGAAGGAGCAGCGCCTTTTGAGGTAGAACTTAAACAATTACCTCCAAATCTAAGGTATGCCTTTTTGGGTAATAAATTAACTTTCTCGATGATAGTAAACTCCCACCTCACGCAAGATCAACTTGAAAATCTCCTAGACGTTCTTAGGAGCCACAAGGTGTCCTTGGCTACACTATCTCCGATCTAAAAGGGATAAGCCCTAGGCTCTGCACACATAGGATCCATTTGGAAGATACCGACGCCACCTCCATAGAGCCTCAAAGGCGGTTAAACCCGAATATGAAGGAGGTGGTTAAAAAGGAAATCCTAAAATTGCTCGACGTCGGTATCATTTATCCTATCTCTGACAGTAGGTGGGTTAGCCCCGTTCACGTCGTCCCCAAGAAAGGGGGGATGACGGTCATAAAAAATGAAAAAGGTGAGCCCATATCTACACGCACCGTCACGGGATGGCGAATGTGCATTGACTATAGGAAACTCAATAAAGCCACCCGAAAGGACCATTACCCATTGCCCTTCATTGATCAAATGCTTGAACGCCTAGCAAAACATAAATACTTTTGCTATCTCGATGGGTATTCGGGATTCTTCCAAATCCCTTTGCACGAAGACGACCAAGAAAAGACCACTTTTACTTGTCCCTACGGTACCTATGCCTACCGTAGGATGCCGTTTGGTCTTTGCAATGCTCCCGCCACTTTTCAGAGGTGTATGACATCCATATTTTCCGAGTACATTGAAAATATTATGGAAGTCTTTATGGATGATTTCTCGGTTTATGGAAGTGAGTTCGACTCTTGTTTGGCCAATCTTACTAAAGTCCTTAAAAGGTGCCAACAAAATAATCTCACTCTAAATTAGGAGAAGTGTCACTTCATGGTCACGGAAGGTATAGTTCTCGGGCATCTTGTTTCCTCGAGAGGAATTGAGGTAGATAAAGCAAAGATTGAGGTAATCGAAAAACTTCCTCCTCCTATTAATGTCAAGGGCATTAGAGGCTTCCTTGGTCATGCGGGGTTTTACCGCCGCTTCATCAAGGATTTCGCCTCGATTGCCCGACCACTTACTTCCTTGCTCGCTAAAGATACTCCTTTTGTTTTTTCAGGGGAATGCTTGCAAGCCTTCAACACCTTGAAGGAAGCACTAGTTTCCGTGCCCATCATACAACCACCGGATTGGAGCCTTCCCTTTGAGCTAATGTGTGATGCTAGCGACCAAGCCATTGGAGCGGTATTGGGACAAAGAAAAGATAGGAAGCTTCATGCGGTATACTATGCGAGCAAGACATTGGATGACGCGCAGAAAAACTACACAACTACCGAAAAAGAGCTTCTAGCGGTCGTCTATTCCATAGAGAAATTACGCTCCTACCTCCTTGGTTCCAAGGTGGTTGTCCACACCGACCATGCGGCGTTGAAGTATCCTTTGAACAAGAAGGAAGCCAAACCTCGGTTGATTAGGTGGATACTCTTGTTGCAAGAATTTGATTTGGAGATCAGAGACAAGAAAGGTACGGACAATGTCGTGGCGGATCATTTGTCTAGGCTCATTCGCGACAAGGAGGATGAGAGTCTACCTATCGACGACACATTCGTGGATGAGAGGCTATATGCCATAAGGAACGGAGAAGTACCTTGGTACGCGGACTTCGTCAACTACTTGGCTTATGGGATTAAACCGCATGGGATGCCCACGCATCAAAAGAGGAGATTTCTGCATGAGGTCCGTAGCTATTTTTGGGAAGATCCATACCTCTTCAAGATATGCAAAGATAGTGTCATTCGGAGGTGTGTTTCTAAAGAGGAGGCAACGTCTATCATTTTGCATTGCCACGGCCTACCATGCGGAGGGCATCATGCCGCCTCTAAAACTACCGCTAAGATCTTGCAGAGCGGATTCTTCTGGCCAACAATGTTTAGAGACACCCACGCTTTTGTAAAGGGGTGCGATAGATG
Source organism: Scilla litardierei (assembly GCA_030789695.1). Classification (NCBI taxonomy): domain Eukaryota; kingdom Viridiplantae; phylum Streptophyta; class Magnoliopsida; order Asparagales; family Asparagaceae; genus Scilla; species Scilla litardierei. The sequence continues at coordinate 25,363,960 of CM061142.1, forward strand.
CCAACGGACCGGGAATATCTCCAAACGCAATGAGATGCCAATGAGGCCCATCCAAGAAATTGAGCTTTTTGATTGTTGGGGAGTAGACTTCATGGGACCATTTCCGTCGAGCAATGGTAACAAATATATCCTATAGGCCGTTGACTATGTCTCCAAATGGGTGGAAGCAATCGCCACCCCTACCAATGATGCAAGGGTCGTCTCTAAGTTCTTCAAGCAGAATATCTTCCCACGTTTCAGAGTGCCTCGTACCTTGATAAGCGACGGGGGGAGCCATTTCATAGAAAACACGTTTGAGGCCATGATAAAGAAGTACGGGGTAAACCATAGAGTTGGCATGGCATATCACCCCCAGACAAGCGGCCAAGTGGAAGTCTCAAATAGAGAGATCAAACAAATTCTTGAGAAGACAGTGGATCGATCTAGAAATGATTGGTCAATGAAGCTAAACGATGCTCTATGCGCATATCGCACGGCCTTTCGCACTCCCATCGGCACCACACCGTTCTGACTTGTTTATGGGAAAGCTTGCCACTTGCCGGTAGAATTGGAACACCACGCGTATTGGGCCATCAAGACCTTTAACTATGATTACAAGAGTGCGGCGGTAAGGCGACTCTTAGACATCAACGAGCTTGATGAGATAAGAAGAGACGCCTACGAGAGCTTGAGAATTTACAAAGAAAGAACCAAGATTCTCCACGATGCCCGCATAACCGTCACAGACTTCAAGGTAGGAGACAAGGTCTTGCTCTATAATTCCCGGCTCCGACTATTTCCTGGTAAGTTGAGGTCACGTTGGTCCGGACCTTTCACCATCAAGCACATACAACCGGGAGGAGCTTTCGAGTTGGAAAGCAAGGACGGTTCCACATTCAAAGTAAATGGTCAGAGGCTCAAACACTATTCCGAGGGAGTCCCAACGGGCGAAACCAATAGAATATATTTGCTTAAGGGACGGTCGGATGATCTTTCGGACCTCCTTGATGAGGTAATTGAGGAGGCGATCCCTCACTCCATTGGCGCTCTATTCGATGAAGATTTCGAGGAAGGCCCGGATTTAGGCCAAGATGAGAATATAAATGATTCCCCCGACCTCTCCGCTGAAAATGATGAAGGCGACGCTGATGTCGCAAGGATTCGAGAGCTCTGCAAGCTCTCGAAATTAAAGTCTCCGAAGAAAGCTCCACCAATACGGAAATCGGCGTCACCGGTGAAGCCGTTGACCGGAGCAAATGCTAGCTTGGGGGAGCCTCCTCCCAACACTATTCGAGACGGGAGACCACCGTGGGAGAACACGCCGCCGTAACTTCCAAATCCAAGCGTTCTCCCCGGAAAGTTTGATGGGTGCATCTCATATGCACCAAACATCCCGCATTAATTGAAAATCATAGGGGGTCGAGCTCACGACCTTAAACGAGCGCTTGTCGGGAGGCAACCCGACGGAGAGGGGAATGAGGTACCCATCATTAGGAGGATGCATAAGGCGTCGAGGAGTGCCCCAGGAAGGTGCTCGATGCTTAGGAGGAAGATGAAATCGACTGGAGGAAGTAAGACGGAGTTTAGAGCCCAAACAAAGACAAACAGCAGAACACAAGGCTCACTCGGCCGAGTATACTAGTCACTCGACCGAGTACACAAGTTCGTCCGGCCGAGCCGCTCACGAACGAGAGAAGTCTGCTGTACCCAACTCTCTGTTTATTTTCCTGATTTCAGTATAACTGCTACTCAGCCGAGTATATATATTCACTCGGCCGAGTAAAACTGATACGCTCCTAGGGCGAGTCTTGCCGAGTAGCTTGAGCCACTCGGCCGAATGTACTTACTCCACTCGGCCGAGGATGGCGAGGCCACTCGGCCGAAGCGTAAGCGGGGAGGGATTTTCCATTGAGCTCGCTCGGCCGAGTGACCCTGTCACTCGGCCGAGTCGTAACTTTTCCTATAAAAGGGGGCGGGGTCGGGCTCGTTTTTCGAAACGACACAAACCGCAGATCGCCCGACCCCTCAGCTCCCTCGCCTGAACCCTTCGCCCACTCGCCCGACCGTCGACCCCGTGCCACCGCTCGGCCACCCACCGCCGGCCGAGCCACCGCCGCTCCTCGCCCGAGTCGCCGCCGGCGGCCACCGCTCCGGCCGACTCCGGTAACCCCCATTTTCGTCGATTTCTCCTCTTTTGTGTGTTTTTCAAGGATCCATGTGCTTAACGAACCCCAAACCCAAATTGATTTCTATTTCTATCTATTATACCCCTAATGCTCCATACGTTTTGAATATTACCCGCTGATAACTCCATTTCATGCGCAGGTCATTTTTGGGAGCTTAGGGGAGCCCAGGGGAGCTTCCAGGGACTGATTTGGGGTGCGTGGAGGCGTCGTCTTCGCACGCTTCCATTGCTTTGCACTCACGGCGTGTTGTGGTATACTCTTTCCTTTTTTTACACACGCCGCACTTTTCACGCTTTTTGGTGTGCGCTCGGGGCCCACATGCCGCCCCGGACACGGCCGAGGTCGAGGAGAGCTTCCACCAAGCGGAAGCGGTCGAATGACGCCGGCCCCTCCCATGAGTTGGAGGACTCTCCTCCGCCTTCTCCCACACACCCCGTCCACCGAGCACAGCCTGCAGGACCCACACACCCCGCACAGCCTGCAGTGCCCGCACAGCCCATACACCCCGCACAGCAACCCCTTGCCGCTCCACAGCCACCACCTCCGGCTCCACTTATCGGGCCGCTGGGGATCACGTTCCAGAACGACGCACATCACGTCACTTTCGAGCGTATCTCCCAGCGCTCGATCGTACCCTCCAGGTTTGCACACATTGCCGACCTAGGACGCCTGGGGGTACTAGAGGGGATGCTCATGTTGTACGACAATGTGGGCTGGCGAGATTTCTTTCAGGTGTCGGCGGATACGTTTACCCGCTCGACACTTGAGGTACTTAGTTCGATCGCCCGGACCGACGAGGGATGCTCGTTTCGGTTCATGGACCGGGAGTGCCAGGTCACTCTCGGTATGATGAGAGCCTTCTTCTCATGGCCCGACGTCCCCGGGGCCGACCGAGGTTACGCCCCCACCCATATCCCCCCACCTTCCTTCGATGCCGGCGCCTTCTGGGCCCGGATTACGGGTCTTCACGCTGCCTATGACCCTAGTAGGGCCAAGGCCTCGGCCATTGTCCATCCCTGCCTCCATATAGCTCAGCGCCTCATGGCGACGACCTTTTTGGCCAGATATGAGCCGGGTACGATGTCCACGCCAGAGCTCTATATGCTCTACGCGATGACACGACCCAGAGCTCTATCTAGGGATGGCGATGAGCTGGTCCCCGCCGTCGTGATTGATGTCGCGGCTTGGTTTTTGGACCGCATCATTGTATCGATGGGCGCTCGCTCACCGATATGCTGCGGTGGCCTGATCACCTTGCTCGCTCTTATGACCGGCGAGGACTTCCCTGACGACCTGCGACGCGCACCGGGCCCCACTTCTCTGTCGATTGATGTTATGGCCCGGATGAAGATGCTGCGTCCGCATGGTGAGCGACACTGGGTCTGGCTGTACGGCCCTTACGGTACCGATTACATGATTCTTCCGATCCTAGCTCGGACTCAGATAGCACCGGCCCATGTGGACTGGCTCCCTGCGATGGATGTTCTGATCCCAGCCGCTTACGTGCTCGAGGCCGAGGAGGCCGAACAGGCCCATGCTGCCCCCGCAGACCCTATTGCACCTGCCGCGCCTGCTGCCCCTGTTGACCCCGTGGACCCTCAGCCTATCCTAGATATTTCCGCTGCTCCAGACACCTCTGTCCACACCTCTGTCGGTGTCGGGAGTACCTTAGCTGAGCCCACCTCCACTGCTTCCACGCCTGTCACCACCCTCACTGGCCCTCTGTCTGCCGAGCCCGTTTCCTCTGCCCCACCCGAGCGCCTGCCGACTATAGTTGAGTGCGGAGAGCCCTCTTTTGCCACCGCTATAGAGACCGTAGTCTCCACCCCTGTCTCCACCGCTGCTGTGTTTTCCGAGAGTGTCGTGGCGTCTGTCCACACTTCTGTGCCACCGACCTCTCTGGCCACCTCGCCGCCACTTTTGTATTCTTCTTTCGCTGCTGCTGCCTCCACTTCTCACTGTCCTGCACAGCCTCGCACTGAGGCCAGGCCCCCACTTGCGAGCGCATCTCCTTTTGTTCCCTTGCCTGCTGAGCCCGTCACCTACGCCACCAGAGTCCGCCAGCCCCGACCTGCACAGCCCCGACCGGTGCGTCCCTCTGCACCACCTCCCCCTGACACTATACTTCAGAGCATTCGTGCTCTCGAGGGGGCGGTGGGTGGCCTCAGAGGCGACCTTCGGACCCTGTCCGCCACCGTCACTGTGATGGCTAGCCGCTTTGACCTGCTCCCGCACATTCACTATTGTCTTACCCAGGTCCTGGAGCGTCTCCCACGCGTACCCCCGCCCACCCAGCAGGTTCCCACCCCCACTTCCACACCCACACCCGCTCAGCAGCCTGCACCACCACCACCACCTCCTCCGCCTCAGGACGGAGACGGCGCAGCACCACCTTCTTAGGCACCCTTGATGCCATCGATTATTTTTGCCGTTATGTTGCCCGTTTCTGCTGGGTCCTGATGCTTTTTGACCACCCCCTCCCCTCACTTATTTTGGGATTCTCATTCTGATCGTATCTTTATATATCTTTTTTGGGAGAGAGGGAGAGTTTTTGGTGCCACACATATATATCTGTATCACTCCTATATCTGCATGCATCATGTTCGCATCATATTTTTCGTTTCATTATTTTTCTTTTTTTTCCTCCCATCATGCATGCATCCTCACTTACCCCTCACATTACTTGTCTCTCGGTGCGCCACACTTTGCACATTGAGGACACTGTGCCATTTAGCTTTGGGGAGTGAGTTCTCACGTTCTTTTGATTTATCACCTTTATTTTTAGTTTTTCACGCCATTTTCTGCTTTTGCACTTATTTTCATCAATTTTCCTTTATTTTACCATGCATCACGTTTTTCTTATTTTTCTGTGTGCCGCATTGTAAATATTTCTATTTTCCCCTTTATCTTTATTTTCTTTTTCATCTCATGCTAGAGATGACTTTTCTATGATGATGATGATGTGGAGTGAGCTTACTCTATTTGCATGCTATATTTGTCATGTCTTAGACTTTATTTCTGATATCATATGCTATGACATTGCCTTGCATTTAGAGATAGTAACCCACACTTTTTCCACATGAAAATGGATGAAAGTTTATTATTAGCTGAGTCTGAATATTCATATGTATGCTATCGCAGAAAACACACCAAGATTCACGCATTGAATGCTTATATCTGGAGTACCGATTCCTTTTCCTATATCACTTCTATATGCATGAACTGTACATTTCACTTCAGGACGATTGAATGATGTTAGCTATGATAAATCTGGATTAGTTAGCTTTTTTGTGATCGAAACTGAGTAGATTAGATTACCCTGCTGAAGTTGTCGTGCATGTCTTATAGAGTGAACCGAGAGATATATTTATTTCTTTCTCCACAAATCTCGAACATCATTTCTCTACTTTTAAAATCATTGGTGAATCTCCCCTTAGCGATTCTATTACGTGGCATTTTCCCCGCTATTAATTCCTAGCTCCAAATTTCCCGAATTCAAAAAAAAGGAGAAAATATTCTTGTATATCATTATCTCTCTTTGAGTTGGGATCATTGTGTATATATGCTATAAAAAAAGAGGAAAAAACAAAAGAAAAAAAAGAAAAAGAAAAAGAAAAGAGGAAAAATCATCAATAAAAGATCCCATCTCACTTTCTTTCTTTCTTCTCTCTTTTCGTGTTCATTTTCATTACTTTTGGAGCTTTATAAAAATGGGGATGTGAATATTTTTTTTATGCCACCACGCTTATAGATAAGCTTGGGGGAGGGAATCCAATGATGTGTGAGAGAGTGACTACTTGACTTTGCACGACAACCTAGGCTAAGTAATATTCTATACTCAGTGAGATTATTTTCAGCTTTACGAAGTCCAAAATTCTATGTCTAGCACTCATTTCATGAAATCCATACTTTTCTATTCTTTCTATTCTATTGCGTGATATTCTTATACTCCTCATAGAAAGCATTCAATTGAAAAGTGTGTGATCTGCGATTTGTATACCGCTTTAGATGATTCAGACGATGTTAATTCTAAAATTATTCCGTTTTTCATGATTATATCGTTGTTCGTGGGTTTTCTATTTCTATTTGCACTATTATACTATGATATCAAAATAAAACTCTTTGACATGTATTTTTCATTCAGTGCATACTATATGAGTAAGCGAAACCCACGTCCTGAGAAAATGATCTAGCAGCTTCCCTCTTCGCTTCTTTCTTTCTTCTTTGTTTTTATTTCGGTTTTCATCCTTCTCTGTTTTTCATTTTTCATTTTTCACCATTTTCGTTTTCCGAATCCACCGGGTTCACCTTTTACTTACTTCCTCGAGGACGAGTAAGAGGTAAGCTTGGGGGATTTTGATCACTCCTTATTTTACACCTTTTTCCCGCATGTTTGCATGCCATTTAGATCGCCCAAATCATGTTTTTCACGATATATCGACGATATTGCGATGCTTTTAACGATTTGTTGTTTTTGTCGCATTTCAGGTGATTTGGAGCGATTCGGAGTGATCTCGAGATACGCCTACTCCAGAGTGTCACCGATGACTTCCCCGAGGGGTATTTTGCTGTTGGAGAGGAGCGGAAGAAGAAAGAACGTCACAGGAGCGACGAGGAGGCCAAAACAAGCTGTTTGGGCATTTTTGGTGTCCCACTCGGCCGAGTGAAGGAGTCACTCGGCCGACCAGCGAGACACCGCTCGGCCGACCAGATCGGATACGCTCTATACGTGCACTCGGCCGAGCAGCGGAAGCCACATCGGCCGAGTGACGAGATCCCGTCCGCCCGAGTGGCACCCAGACGACGCATGTCAAAAATCGCCAACTTACTGTTTTTCGTCTGCCTGAGCTTCAGAAGACCCACTCGGCCGAGTGGCAAATGCCGACCGCCCGAGTACCAAGAAGCCAGCGGCCGAGTGACGACAACTCACTCGGCCGAGCGACTCCCGAAGTGAAGACCCCTGAAGACCCCGACTTACTGAAAATTTACAGGGTTTCTCACTCGGCCGAGCGACTTTTGTCACTCGGCCGAGTGCGACGCGCTGCCTGTAGCGAAAATTGCGGATTTCAGGCTGCGCAGGGGTATTTTGGTCACAGTTTTTGGACGATTTTGGGGGGTATTTAACCCCTGTTTTTACCCTTGTTTGGAGAGCTTTTTCCTTTCGATTTTTGCAGCTTTTTAGATTAACTTTTTAGCTTTATTTTTGTGATTGGAGAGGAGACAAAAGTTGGTTTTTGTTGAAATATTTGAAGAACTTCATTGGTTTGTGTCTCTCTTCTCTAAAAATTCTATTTTTATTGCATATCTCAATATTGTGATGAATTCTCTTATTAATTTTCTTGATTATTTTTGTGTTTGTGCTATGAATTGTGAGTAGTCTCCACGTCTTGGGGCGTGGGGATGAACCCTACGAGCCCAATTTCAGATTTGTGATGAATTGGTAGAAATTTTGCTAGAATTGCTATTAGGGATTAGATTGGGATCAATTTACTACGGATGGCTAGGTATTCATATCGATTGGGATTTGCAAGAGATTGGATCCCAATTCGATAGAAAACCCTAGAAATCCGAATTGGGTTGGAGTCGAATTTCCGTAGTATCGGTTTGCAAGAGATTGGACCGATACTAGGGTTTCCGGTTGTAATTCCATGCCGATACCCGTTTGCAAGAGATTGGACGGGTAGGAACTATCCCAACCTAGGTCGTGGCCCGAGTTTGCACGAGAGTGGGCTCGGGGCGTGATTGAACGATGATGTTGATCCTAATGCTAGCTTCCCTAGGCTAGGGTTTGCAAGAGATTAGACCCGAACCTAGGATAGCTATAGACCGGCAACAGCGCGAGAGCGTGAGCTAGGTATTACATTCAGTTGCAACTAGTTCATCCAAAATTTTATTCTAGAAATTTTGATACCAATGAACCACATTGACGGGATACAGTGAGTAGCGGGGATTCCCCATTCCCTAGACGTTCTTTGTTTGATTTGATATTTCCGTACTTTGTCTGACGATTGTGACAGGATCGCCCAAGGCAAATTTCTCTCTTCTTAATAGCCAGGTTGATTTGAACAAGCACGGTCATTCGTCCTCCCTGTGTTCGATAACCCGCTCGCCGCTATACCGTGCGCTTGCGGTAAAACTACAACCGTTCTTTGGGTTACATTCCGGAGCGATCACCAAGCACCAAGAGAATTTTCAAGAGAGGAGGAACAAGTGGGGTAGTCGGTTACCTAGGGTTTCTCTTGGGGGGTTTTAATCTTTGGATGAAAGATGGATAGGAATGAGGGCCTTAGGATCAAGAGATGAAGGGTTAGGATGAAGTTTTAGCTTATTGGGTATAAGTTACCTTGAGGATATGAACCCAATTACTCAATAGAACCCATTTGGAGTTTGTCAAAAATAAACCCAGATTTTCGCATATACTCTGGTAGTCAACTCCCTCATGGAGGTAGTCGACTCCCTACTGGGTTGAGTCGTTTTCTCATCCCGAGGGGTTTTTGATCTAGGTTGAGTGCGATTTCTGAACACAAAATTTTTTTAGGAGTATACCACAAATACATAAGATCAAAAATAAAAAAAACATTTATTTAATCAATTTTAATCATTTATATATATATAATGAGTTGCGCAAGAAAATTGTTGATGTTGATTCTTTTACAAAGCGTTTGACCTTGTTTTCTTCCTTTCATTTCTTTGGAGTACCTGAAAAATAAAACGTTTATGGTACTCTTTTTTTTGAGTCCGAGAGGTTAGTCTTTAGGAAGCCAAACCCAGTATGGTTTAGTTCCCTCATGAACAATATATTAGTAATTTTTGTTTAAATGAACTTGTTGAACAAAGTCAATAGCGTACCTTTTCCTTCGTTGATCAGATAGTTTCTTTGGTATCCAGATGCTCAAAACATTATTGTTAGAATGATGCATCCTAGTATGCTTAACCCGTTTCTTGGTATGATGTGAATCATAACCGAGTCCGGTTTTGCTAGATGAGGCTTTTTGATTATTTATTAGACTGTCTAGCTTCCCTTTTCCTTTGTTGAAATTCTCAATAATTTTCATCGTAGCTTCATATTTGTCTTTGACAGATACGAGAAGATTATTCAGATTCTCAACCTTTTCATTTACTAAAGAAATATCTTTTTGCAAAAAAATCATTTTTTTCTTTAAGGAGACTATTTTCTTTAATGATTTCTTCTTTTTCTTTAGTATCATTTTTAATATTTCTAAGTGTTCTTCTATGTTCTTTTATGAGCTTTTCATGCATTTTGCATAGCTCCTTATATGCTCCCCTATAATCCATGTCTTCATCATCACTTGATGACGAATCATTGTCGCTAGATGAATCATGATGCGTGCTTACCTTAGAGGATGTGGATGCCATGAAGCACATGTGTGCTGTTTCTCTTCTTTCATCGTTATCTTCCTCTGAGGATTCATCGGATGAGGAATCGTTGCTCTGGTCGAATGCTGTGTAAGCTTCCTTCTTTGGTCGTCGAAATTTGTTTCTTCCGTTGTTTCACTTTTCATTATTATCTTTGTTCTTCCCACGATCTCCGGAATCACGATTGTTTCTCTACAATGGACAGTCTCTCTTGACATGTCCTGGTTTGTTGCAACCAAAACAAATAATACTGTTAGTGGGTCTAAAAGATCGTTTTCCATACTTACTTGTGATGAACTCTTTAAAGTTCTTTGAGATGAACGCAATATGATCTTCTTTGTCCGTGTAATCGGAATCTTCCTCTTGGGCTTTGAACGCGAGATTCTTCTTCTTTGGTTTTTCTTCGATCTTCTTGTCTTCTTCAAGCTCAATCTCATATGCCATGATATTTCCCATTAGTTCTTCAATGGTGAGGTCTTTCACATTATGAGCTTCTCGGATGGCGGTTGTCTTTCCCTTCCATTCGGGCCGGAGGGATCTTAGTATCTTCATTACCTGCTCATATTCGGAAAGTTTCTTTCCTAATCCTGCGAGCTCATTTGTAATATTAGTAAAACGAGTATTCACATCGGTGATACTCTCTCCTTCTTCCATTTTAAAGGATTCGAATTTAGAATGTAAAATATTTATGCGGGATTCTTTTACCTTTTCGGTTCCTTCGTGACTTACCTGAAGGGTATGCCATATTTGGTGTGCTGTCTCACATTTGGAGACTCGATTGAACTCATTTTCTGTAACGGCGCAAAATAGTGCATTCATTGCTTTTGCATTTAGATTAGCTCTCTTCTTGTCGTCGACAGACCATTTTCCAAACTCAACGTCGGTGGGTGCGATGTACGTGACTTTAGTAACGGTCCAAGCTTCAATGTCTAATGACTCTAGGTGAGTCTTCATTCGGATCTTCCAGCTAGCGTAGTTGGTTCCATTGAACAGTGGTGGTCGCATGGTATTCAGTCCTTCAGAGTGAAAGGCTGTTGACGTCATCACCTTTGTAGCCTTGCTCTGATACCAAGTGTTGGATCCTGTGGATGGCAAACAACACTAGAAGGGGGGTTGAATAGTGTTGTGCAAATAGTATACTTTTTCGATCGTTAATATTATCACAAAATAAAATCCTTCTAATGTTGCCTAAGAAGCCAAGTAGAGTGATCTTCGCTTGGTTCTTAATCAACAAAGTAATCTTACAAATATGATAGAGAAAAGATTACAATCAGATATAAATCTTTACAGAGAGATCTTTACACAGCGGAATTGAATAAATAATCTTTGCAATAATAAATCAACAAGGAATTACAAAGATGTAAGATTAGCAAATGAAAAATGCTTGTACGAGAAATAGAAACAATCACAGAAAAACAAACGTAGAGACAAGCAATTTTATCCTGGTTCCCCGCAACCCGGGTACGTCCAGTCCCCGACCAATCCGGTACGAGATTTTCCACTATCTGCCTTAGCAAATACAATTACCTAACTTCACTTGTTAGGATTTCCAACGACCTAGTCTCAACCAGGATTTCCGACTGGCAACACCTAGACTTGTTTAGTGTTCCAATAACAACACAATGAAACTTATATCCAATACACCACAATAAATTGATGGAGATTGGTTTTTACACCTGATTCTATAGCCAATTAATGATAGAAAAAATTATGTAGTGGCTTGATAGAATAAGAGTCTAGATCACACAAAGATACGAGAGAATTCTTTGTGATCTAGATCTAATGCCTTTCAAAAATCCTTTAAACAAAAATAAAGAGAATAGCAATAAGGATTTTGAAAAACGTTTAGCCAATAAAACAAGAGTAAGATCTTTTTAAAAAGTAATAACAAAATTTTGCAAGATCACAATAAAAATTAGAATTGGCTAGAGAGAGAATGAGAGCTTTTGAATTGAAGAGCGTTTGCACGAGAGATTTGATTTTCAATAGATGTTGTGTTTTTCTCAAATGAAATTGGCTCTTATTTATAGGGAAAATTCTGAGATTTGAAATTCAAATTTTCTTTGACTTTTTGTCCCAAAAATCTCGGAGAAAATCACTCAACTAATTTTCAAAATTCAAATCTGTTACGAGGTGGAACTCGCGTACAATGAATTTGTATTATGGGGAACCAAGGGCACGATGGTTATATGGAGAAGAAGGTTTAGGTAGGCTGTTTTACAAGTGATTAGTGGGGTGAAGAGGTTGGATCCGTTGCCGGTGGTGCTCACGGGATCGAATCTCACAGGATGCAGTTGAGGAGGGTTGGACGGCAGGGGGCTGACGCTGACTTTGGTCAAGGGGCGAGCTCTCCTGCAGCACGAACAACTCGTTAGAAGGGCAGGGTTGGGGTTCAACCCTTAGCCCCTCCGATGCCTAAGTCAGTAATAGGGCTTAAAATGGGGGGCTAGACACGCCGGTCGGACTAACGGTGTGTCGACCGCACGTGGCGAGCTATGGGTGGGAGAACAAAGATATGGATGACCCTTGTTCTCGTGTGTGAATTATAGATTAAGAGAGAATTTTCTAACCCCCTTTCCGTAAGAGGAGAGGGGGTATTTATACCTGATGGGTGATGACTAGGCGTGCTGAGCTGGCTCGGGTGTCAGCGGAAGCTTCGGACAAGGACGTCGGGAACAGGAGTTCCTGACCTGCTTTTGTCAGGCGGCGCAACGGCTAAGGGGTGCTTTTGTCGGGATGTCAGGGCTGAAAGCATTAACTGTCAGATGGGTCAGCCGCCAGGGGGTGCTTTGTCAGGCGGTCGGGTGACGTATGTGTCGATCGCGCCCTTATCCTAGGTCGTTTGTCGTTGGTGACGAACTAAAGGTCGGGCTATTCTATCCCTGGCGTCGGGGCGCATGAGAATCAGACGGGTCGTCCGGATCGGGAGCTGTCCGGCCCGGCCGCGCCTCCCGTTCGGTCGCGGACTATGGTTCGCCGGCACAGATAGATACCCGCGCTTAAGTCAGCTGGCCGAACGGTGCCGTCCGGGCGCACCTCAGCACCCCTGGCCTAGGCGTATAACCGCGGTTGTTCGACCCGCTCGGGGCGGTGCGCTCGGGGAGCGCCCGTCCCCAAGTGGGTTCAGATTTCCGGGGTGGCGGCCCCTTTGTGAAAAGGTGAGTTAATGGGGTACGTTAGCGGATCCGGGCGGGAGTCGGACTCCTACGATCTTTAGGTCGTAACAATTGCCCCCAGCCTTCGAGTCCGAGGCGGCAGCCCGGCTCGGCTCGGAGGGCGAACCACCTCCGACACTCCGGACCATCAATATGGGCCTTGGACCCACCGGGTAGTGACGGCGGCGGCTTCGGAACTCCCGCCTTAGCGGTCATTATTATGATTTGAAAAGGGGGTAGAGGAAAACGAAGCGTCTCTGCGATTGAGTTTGCGACACGTGGATGAGGTGACCCTCACGCCAGTCGAGGCGTCGGGGACGTCTCGATGGGCGCCGCGTGGCGAAAGTTTGACGGCCGAGATGGCCCGGGGGCCATCTTTACCGCTAAAAGGGTCCGGGAGGCGGTCGGTGGGAGTTTTTGTCTTTCTCCAATTCTCCTCCGGCGTTCGATACTTCTGTTTGGAGCTTGCCGGCTAATTTTCCACTTCCGTCGCCGGTCATCTTCTTCCAATCGCCCTCCGGGTTCAGGGGATCAACAGGTAATAACAGTTAATTTCCTTCCTTTCCGATCAATGGCTTCTCGTTTCGAGGTTGGAGGAAGTAGCCGGGTGGGGGAGGAGGAGTTGGTGGGCGAGGGGGCGTCGCAGCCGGGGGTGCGGCGGCCCAGGGAAAGACGGCCATGGCGATCCGTTGTATCGAGAGACATTGAGTCCCCCCGACGTAGGTTGGATAGGATCAACATCAGGGAGATTCGTGTGCAGTTTGTGCGACAACCCTATGAGGTGCGGGTTCCCGGGTTGGAGGAAGCGGTAAGTTCACCGGGGGCTAATGAGGTCGGGGTCTATGTCCGGTCCTTCGAGTTGGGGCTCCGCTTTCCGATCCATCCGTGCTTGTTTCATTTGTTGAATTTCCTGGAGCTGCCGATATTTGCCTTAGCGCCCCGTTCTTGGGGCTTGTTAGTGGGGTTCGTCGTCTTGTGCCTTGCTTGCTCCTTGAGTCCCTCCTTGATGTTGTTCTAGCATTTCTTCGTGATTCGGAAGTGGGGGATGTATCATCACGTTTGTGCCAGGAGAGGGCGAGAACTCATCCTCGAGGTGCCTGACGATGTCGGCGATTGGATGAGGGAGTTCGTCTTCGTGACGGTGCCAAGCGACGTGGCGCTGATGTCGAATTGGGGGGCGCGGAATCCCTTTGTAAATGAAGGGGTGGAGCTGACTGGGGAGGATATTGCCAAAGCTCAGATTTTGGTGGAACTGCCCGAGGCGTGCCGTCATTGGGCGAGTCTAACGCTGAGCAGTCGGCTCGCCAAGGACTTTTGGACCCTAGGTATCTTTGAAGTTTTGTAAACTCTGGGCTAGGCTCGCCCTGATTGTCTCTCTTTTCCTTTTGTAGGCGAAGACGCGATGAGGGAGCCGGAGGAGGTGTCAGGTTCGGCCGGGGCCCCGACCTCGGAGGATACTGATCCCTGCGGGAAAGGCAAGGGGGTGGCTAGCGAGGCAGGATCCCAGGAACGTGGGGGCAGGGCCCCCCGTGGGGAGAGGTCGCACCCGGGACGGGGGGCAGTCGGGCAAGGTATCTCCGCCGGTGGGCCCGTCGAGGGTCTTCATGAGGACGCGCCCGTGCGGGGGGCCAGACCCTCCCTCCCTCCACGGGTACCAGCGACGGTCGCGCCTCGCCGAGCGCCTGTGGTTTAAAGGTGGCCATACGGGATCCCTTCGTGGGAAATGGGGGTGTCGTCGAGTCCAGCTTGCGAGGGCGCCCTTATTTGTTTTAAGAGGACCCGAGAAGAGGTCGAGGCATACCCTGATGACCGTCTCCACAAGTTTCCTTTTCGAGTCAGCGGCAACAAGTCGGTATTCAAGGACGTGGGAGTGGCGGCGCGCCTCGCCGAGTATTGCGTGTTACCGCGTGATCGTGAGTCTTTGACTCGTGTGGGGGCGGAACGGTTGGGCGGCTCGGCTATATGGCACGTCGTGCAGGTAAGCCGGCTTTCTTTCCTCGCTCGCAGGCTTTATTTGTTCGTGTCTCGCTGATTCGAGGTTTATGTAGATGATCGCGAACGTGTTAGCCCTGCGGGGCCGTACCTCCGCGGCCGTCACCAGGGCGTCACTGGACGTGGCGAAAGCGAACCTTGTCGAGGTCAAGGCGAAGCTGAGGGACACGGAGGCGGAGCTGGAGAGGGTTAGGACAGCCTACGGGGTGGAGAAGTGGCGGGCTGCGTATTTCGATTCGTCCAAAGCAATGGTCGAGAAGCAGCTCCAAGAAGTAACACGAGAGAGGGATGATATCCGGTCGAAGCATACCGCGGAAGTTGTTAGCAAGGAAGCAGTGATCGGGGTACAGAGGCGGCAAATAGAGGACCTAAAGGTCGCCCTGGAGACCGAAAAGAGGGAGAAGGGTCTAGCGGTGCGGCGGTTGGAGGAAAAACGGGACGCTGAGGGCAAACTGATCGAAGCCGCTATCCACCGCTATCATGACGAGCATGTTGTGCCGATGCTGCAAGAAGCTAAGGATGCGGCGATTCGGCAAGTGGTTAAGGATGTGAGAGATCGGTCGGTTGAGAGGCGGCGCCGTTAGAAACGTGGGTTTGGGGAGGTCCGTACCTTCTTGTGAGAGGGTTATAAACAATGTGTTGTTGTTGTGTGTGGAAAGTCCAATGTATGGGTTAGCTATTTGAGTAAATACATTGTGATTGTTTTGTGCCGAACTGTATTCTTATTTGGTTTGCTCGAAGAACGTCAGCTTTGTGAGGGACGTAATTGCCCCCAACTTCGCTCTGCCGAGGTATCCGGGAGAGGGGAGTTGAAATGAGTCACGTTCTCAGGCGGTTTGCCCGGAAGCCCGGCACGGGAAGCCCAGCACGAGCCCCTGCGGTGCAGTGGTGGGGCGAAGTTGCTTGGTGCGTACAAAAGTTTACCAAGTCTTGGAATTGAGATCCAACTGAGTTGGGCGGCGGATTCCTGTTCCGGCCGAGCCGATGGAGAGCGGACAATTCATTAGTACGAGGGAAGCTCTTGCTTTGGCCGCACCGACGGAGGTCGGACTCAAACTTGGATCGAGCGCTGACTTCTTGTTTTGGCCGCCCTGACGGAGGCCGGACTGAATGTTGGAACCCACGGCACAAGGGGTAATTTCGAATTGGGGTAATCATTTCGCAGGGATTTGGGCGAGAATTGATGGCGGTCGTATGACTAGACGTCATCCTGACGAATCGACGGCGGGCGGGAACCGAGGCGGCCCGACCACTGTAGTTATGACGCGTGGTGGAATTGACGGTTTTGACAGTACGCGAAGCGTCAGAACACGTGGGTCGGTGATGGACAGGGCCCGGATTGGTGACGCGTGTCTTGGGGTCGACGGTCATGATGGTTTGCGCAGTCGATATAAAGAGATCTCGGGGAGGGGAGGGAAGCCAAGCTGATTGTCGGGCGAAAATTTTTGACAAGCAGCTAGGGCTCGTAGGAGATTTCAGTGTCCTTGCCAGAGTCGTCCTCGTGGGAGCGGTCAGCAGAGTAGCGCAAGCGCCCGAGTCGTCGGCACCCGTTAGGTAAGACGCCCGTTTTAGAAATGTCTTCCTCGATGTCTCCGTTTCGGGGTCAGGGTTCGGGGGTAGTTGGGGAAGGAAGCTCCGCCGCGGAGACAGGAAGGGTGCCCATCGAGATTGCAGGCGTGAAGTCGATGCTGAAGAAATCCATTGGGGAGATCTTCACGATGTACGTCAGGCCGCCGTATTCGGTTCGTGAACCGGAGCCGCAAGAAAGGGTGTGTTTTGCGGGCGACCGGGAGGTTGGAGTATACGTATCTTCGTTTGAGCAAGGTTTGTGATTCCCCCCCCCATCCGTTCTTGATGGAAGTGTTGAACTTCCTGGAACTGCCCCTGTATCGCCTGATGCCCAATGCCATCAGTGCCATTGTGGGGTTCCTAGTGCTGTGTATTAGCAACCAGGTTAGCCCTTCCCTGTCCTTATTTCACCACTTCTTCTTGGTCAAGAGGTTGGGGTCATGCTACTATCTCTCTGCGAAGAGGAAGCATCCGCTCATTAGGGGGTTGCCTGGGAAAATTAAGTCGTGGCGCAAGCAGTATGTGTTTGTGGAGGTGCCGGAGGATGTGCTGATAAGGTCTGACTGGTCGGAGCTGAATCCCGAGGCGAGAGAGGGGGTGGAATTGGGGGACGAGGAGAAAGTGGTGGCCCAGATTTTAATGGCCATACCAGCGGAGGGCCGAGATTATCGGATGCTCGCTAGGGCTGAGCTGATAACAGCGTACATATGGCCCGAAGGTACAAAAGATTTTGGTGTCCATGCGCCTGATATGCTCACGCTGAACTTTCTCTCTTTGGCAGGTGGCACAATGAGTCTGTCCCTCGAGGAAATGATGCGGCGGGCTTCGGAGCAGGCGGGGCGATCATCGACCAGAGTTGGCCCCAAGAGGTCACGAGCGGAAGGAGGGGCGGGGAGCTCGACTGGGGTACCAGCGTCCACGAAGAGGAGGAAGAGGCCGACGAAGTCGTCCGAGCCTGACGCGCCGGGGGAAACCGGTCCGCCAGACGGTGGGGCCGGGGGGGGGTTGTCGAATCCCGTCATCGACTTGGAGGGCGGGGACGAAGGGTCGATAGGAGGAGGGGGGGAAATGCCCCGAACGAGGCCGTCTAGCCCCCTGGCACCTGCAGGGGGGAGGGGGCGTCGGGTAGTGGTCAACCGGGTAGGGCCAAAGCGTCGAGTGTCCCGACCGGGTCCGTTGGGTAGGACCCTTGGCCTTATGGTTGTCCCATGTTCGGTCTCGAGAGGGCCGCCGACCCCCGCTGTGAGGCCACATTGGTTAAGTTTAAGGCCAAGAGGACCGATGTCGAGGGCTACCCCGACGGGACGCTTCATCGGGCGCCGTACAAAGTAGCAAGTGATGAGTCCATGTTTGAGGACGGAGGCGTGGCGGCGAGGCTGGCGGAGAACATTTTCCTGCCCCGCGATAGGGCAGCACTGGAAGCGGTGGAGCCTGAGGGGCAGTGCGGGACCGCGGTGATGCACGGCGTCCAGGTATGTTCTGTATGACGTTCGACGCTTTTCAGCGGGTTTTATTGAACACCCTAAATGAGTTCACTTTTCTGCATTTCTTTACTCAGATCATCAACTTGATGCTGGGGATGATGAGGCACGTGCCAGCCATACACAAGGCCGAGGGTGCTGTGGCTAGAGTGGTCGCCGAGCTCGCTGCTTTTCGTAAGAGCGCCGGAGAGGACCTGGCGAAGGATAGGGAGAGGGGCGGCCGATACGAGGCGGAGGTAGAGCGCCTGAAGACGGTCATTTCCGATCATGAGCTGAGGGCGGCTGAGGCTGGAGAGAGAGCGAAGGAGCTGGAGGAGGCCCTTAGGAGGGAGGAGGCTCGTGCGGAGGACCTAGCGGAGCGTGCCAAGGCCGCCGAGGAGGAGTTGGCCCGTAGGGTCGAGGAATTTCGGTCGTACCAGGAGAAAACCTTCATCCCCGCCCTCGCAAATTTGATGGCCGAGGGCATGGAGAAGGGCCGCGCGGAGGGATGGGAAGCCTGCTTGGCTCAGATGAGGGAGAAGGTGGCGGGCCTGGTCCCGCCGGTAGATGTCGACCTTGACGGGCTCGCCACATGCAGCGACGAGGAGGAGGGGGATGGAGACGGAGGGGAGGGTGACGAGCCAGAGGCCGGCGGGGCGGTGGGAGATTCCATTGAGGGAGAGGGCGTCGTGACTGGCGGAAGCGCCAAGTAGTTTTGTATAGGCTCCCCCCCCCCCCTTTTTTTATTTTAAAAACGAACGAAAGTGAAGATTCGCCGGGCTCGTCCCCGCATTTTTCTGGGATTTTCTGCCTGTGTGTGTGCATAAATTCCCTTCTTGGAGTTATGCCTTGGTGCTGCCGTTTCTATCCTGGCGTAGGGGGATCGTGTTAACTCCCTTTATTTCGCGTAGCGCTCCCGAGAGATTTTACAGCGAATTAGCCTCCCTTTTCACGGGTTGCTCGTGTCTAGGTGTGCCCGAGCCATAAATAGCGGTCAATCGGGAGTAGTCTTTCCATCAGCCATTATTGATAGTTACTAAAACAGGATCGGCCCGTAGGCGTAACATTGAATCGGCCCGTAGGCGTAACATTGAATCGGCCCGTAGGTGTAACATTGAATCGGCCCGTAGGCGTAACATTGAATCGCTCTAGGTAGGTTGATGTTCTCATCGTAGTTGATCCGCCTCTCTCTGGCGTCGCGCCCCTGACAAGGGGCGTGGAGTTCATTCAGAGGGTTCCCCCTTGGCTTAGGGGTGGATGGACGCGTCGGAGCCAGGCAGTGGCTTTGGCCCTTATTCCCAGAATTGGGGGGAGAGGGAGTCCTTGGTGGCTGTTCTATCCCACGGGGCCTTGTTGCTCCCCTCGACTGGAGTCTCCGTATGATAGGCGCGAGGGGATGCGGTCCGTAGCCCATCTGTGCGTCCTCCTGGCGTAAACGGTCCAGGGGAGGTCGATGAGTGGAAAGGGGGTGCTACTGGTGTAAGCGGAGTAGCCCGTTGGAGCACACCGGCGCTCGGGGACAAGTTCCCCTCGGTTGGGGTGAAGCGGGCGGCTGCCGGGGTGTCTGGTGAGGTGATTTGGCAGGTCTGTCCCATCCATCGGGTTGTCTGCCAGCCACGCCTGCGTACGCGGGGCGTCCGTGGAGAGGCATGGTATGCCAGTGGAGCTCCAGTTTCCATGCCTTAAGTTGTCTAAAGGAAGGAGGGGAGCAGCGGGCTGGGCAACCGTCGTGTAAGGGGAATATCCTGTTGGGGGATCGTTTACTTTGGCGGTCGGCGAAGCTCGCATTTTTCGCGCATTTTTAGGGGGAGAGGGTGGCAGAAATGATTAGTCTTTCTTCACATCCTTTCTCTCTCCTTCCTCCCCCCTCAAGGAAGCTGAGGGGGGGATTTATAATGGTGTATTTCTACCCTCATTTCCTCTTCATGGAGAGTCGGGGCCGTCTCGAAATTTCGCTCTTTGGGAGCGTTCCCAATGGGTGACGTGTGATGTGACTCCTCAGACCCCGTTTTTTGGCAGGTGTGCCATTTGTCCGTGGCGTTCGTCCCGAGTGTCCTTTTGGGTTGGACAAGTCATTTCGGGCGTCGGCTTTATGGGGGTCAGGCGTTACTCCTCAGGGATGGCTCCGTGTTGGGGTTGCCTTGATTCGTGGGCCCTGATTCGTTTCACGAGGTTTGAGGGGGGTGACAGGCCCTTTCTGGGGAGGGAGGGTATTGGTCCGTCGGGAACCCCGCACAAGGAGCTCCGGTTTGGGAGGCCTGGCTCGGTGGACTTGCCCCGGAGGTCTTCTTTGGGGGGGCAAGTACGCAGCTCGGCCCGAGCCCCTCTCCGGTTTGGGTGGCGAGGATTGGTCCTGCCCCGGAGTCTTTGAGAGGGCGGGTATTGGGCCGTCGCCTCCCCGTAGCCTCTATAGTCGGACGGGTATTGGGCCGTCGCCTACCCCGTATATGGCGCTCCGGTTTGGGTGGCCAAGCTCAGTGACCTTGCCCCAGAGGTCTTCTTTGGGGGGGGAGCGAGTACGCAGCTCGGCCCGTGCCCCTCTCCGGTTTGGGTGGCGAGGATTGGTCCTGCCCCGGAGTCTTTGAGAGGGCGGGTATTGGGCCGTCGCCTTCCCGCAGCCTCTATAGTCGGACGGGTATTGGGCCGTCGCCTACCCTGCATATGGCGCTCCGGTTTGGGTGGCCAAGCTCAGTGAACTTGCCCCGGAGGTCTTCTTTAGGGGGAGAGCGAGTACGCAGCTCGGCCCGTGCCCCTCTCCGGTTTGGGTGGCGAGGATTGGTCCTGCCCCGGAGTCTTTGAGAGGGCGGGTATTGGGCCGTCGCCTCCCCTCAGCCTCTATAGTCGGACGGGTATTGGGCCGTCGCCTACCCCGCATATGGCGCTCCGGTTTGGGTGGACAAGCTCAGTGAACTTGCCCCGGAGGTCTTCTGTGGGGGGGGGAGTGAGTACGCAGCTCGGCCCGTGCCCCTCTCCAGTTTGGGTGGCGAGGATTGGTCCTGCCCCGGAGTCTTTGAGAGGGCGGGTATTGGGCCGTCGCCTCCCCGCAGCCTCTATAGTCGGACGGGTATTGGGCCGTCGCCTACCCCGCATATGGCGCTCCGGTTTGGGTGGCCAAGCTCAGTGAACTTGCCCCGGAGGTCTTCTGTGGGGGGGAGCGAGTACGCAGCTCGGCCCATGCCCCTCTCCGGTTTGGGTGGCGAGGATTGGTCCTGCCCCGGAGTCTTTGAGAGGGTAGGTATTGGGCAGTCGCCTCCCCGCAGCCTCTATAGTCGGACGGGTATTGGGCCGTCACCTACCCCGCATATGGCGCTCCGGTTTGGGTGGCCAAGCTCAGTGAACTTGCCACGGAGGTCTTCTGTGGGGGGGAGCGAGTACGCAGCTCGGCCCGTGCCCCTCTCCGGTTTGGGTGGTGAGGATTGGTCCTGCCCCGGAGTCTTTGAGAGGGCGGGTATTGGGCCGTCGCCTCCCCGCAACCTCTATAGTCGGACGGGTATTGGGCCGTCGCCTACCCCGCATATGGCGCTCCGGTTTGGGTGGCCAAGCTCAGTGAACTTGCCCCGGAGGTCTTCTATGGGGGGGAGCGAGTACGCAGCTCGGCCCGTGCCCCTCTCCGGTTTGGGTGGCGAGGATTGGTCCTGCCCCGGAGTCTTTGAGAGGGTGGGTATTGGGCCGTCGCCTCCCCGCAGCCTCTATTGTCGGACGGGTATTGGGCCGTCGCCTACCCCGCATATGGCGCTCCGGTTTGGGTGGCCAAGCTCAGTGAACTTGCCCCGGAGGTCTTCTTTGGGGGGAGCGAGTACGCAGCTCGGCCCATGCCCCTCTCCGGTTTGGGTGGCGAGGATTGGTCCTGCCCCGGAGTCTTTGAGAGGGCGGGTATTGGGCCGTCGCCTCCCCGCAGCCTCTATAGTCGGACGGGTATTGGGCCGTCGCCTACCCCGCATATGGCGCTCCGGTTTGGGTGGCCAAGCTCAGTGAACTTGCCCCGGAGGTCTTCTTTGGGGGGGAGCGAGTACGCAGCTCGGCCCGTGCCCCTCTCCGGTTTGGGTGGCGAGGATTGGTCCTGCCCCGGAGTTCTTGAGAGGGCGGGTATTGGGCCGTCGCCTCCCCGCAGCCTCTATAGTCGGACGGGTATTGGGCCATCACCTACCCCGCATATGGCGCTCCGGTTTGGGTGGCCAAGCTCAGTGAACTTGCCCCGGAGGTCTTCTTTGGGGGGGAGCAAGTACGCAGCTCGGCCCGTGCCCCTCTCCGGTTTGGGTGGCGAGGATTGGTCCTGCCCCGGAGTCTTTGAGAGGGCGGGTATTGGGCCGTCGCCTCCCCGCAGCCTCTATAGTCGGACGGGTATTGGGCCGTTGCCTACCCCGCATATGGCGCTCCGGTTTGGGTGGCCAAGCTCAGTGAACTTGCCCCGGAGGTCTTCTTTGGGGGGAGCGAGTACGCAGCTCGGCCCGTGCCCCTCTCTGGTTTGGGTGGCGAGGATTGGTCCTGCCCCGGAGTCTTTGAGAGGTTTGAACTGAAATTTTCATGCAGAAGAAGAGAAATTCGAAGATAAGAAAGGGAACAAGATATTTCATTCATGACTTACAGTTCCCGGCTATACCACGACCGGCGCTCCACGTCCCCTGGAGTGATTAGCCCGTCCTTCTCAGGGGGGGCTCTGGGGGGGCGCGGCCGGTCCTGTTCCTCTTTGCGGTGGCATCGGCTGGAGCTAACTCTGGATGGTAGGGGTCATAACTCCGCCCGGGCGAGTCGATCTTCAGGTTCATCTCCGGTCCCTTGTGCTTGGTCGACCCCACGTAGCAGCTCCTAGACAGCTTCTGGCTTCCCCGTACGATCCCTACCCCCCGGGGGGTTTGGAACTTGACCATCTGGTGGAGAAGGCTTGGGAGCGCTCCGATGGCCGCCATGTAAGGTCGTCCTATGATCCCGTTGTACGCCGACGTAATGTCGACCACAACGAACAGCGTCATTCGAGTGACGACTTGTGGCTCTTCTCCGAGGGTTATCGGCAACGTGATCACTCCCATGATGGGGGTCGAGTGACCGGTGAATCCGACGAGGGGTCCGGTATAGGGTCTCAGGTCCGCCGGCCTTAATCCCATCTTTTCGATGGTGGACATGAACAGGATGTCGGAGGAGCTCCCTGTGTCGATCAGGAGGCGGCTGACGATGGCCGTCCCAATCTGGGCCTCGATGACGATGGCGTCGTCGTGGGGCTGCTCGACCCCCTCCAGATCCTCGTCGCTGAAAGTGATGGGAGGGTAGGCCATCCTTCTACCTCTCCGGTCCCCTCCAAGACCCGCCGTCATCACTTGCCTCGCATACGCCTTTTTGCTTGACGACGATGCCCCCCCCCCCCCCCGAAGATGGCCCGCCGCATATCGTGTTTATGCGCATGACGGGTTTCAGGGGGTGAGGCTCTTCCCGGTCGCCGTTTGTAGGAGGGTCCGCCCTCCGTGCCCTTCGGTGGTTTCCATCTTCTCGATCCGATCTCCGGCCTCCGACGAAGTCCCCCAGGTGGCCCGCCTGGATCAGCCGCTCGATTTCCCTTTTGAGGGTGAAGTAGTCGTCGGTGTCGTGGCCGTGGTCCCGGTGGTATCGGCAGTATTTCTTAAAATCTCTCCGAGCTGGGTCCGACTTCATTTCTCGGGGCGGCTCCGGCAGCAGTCCGGCTCGTGTAGCCGTGGCCATCACCTCGAACAGGGGAGCATTGAGTTGCGTGTAATGCGCCCGTAGGGGGCCTTCTTGTCTCGGGACGACTCGAGGGAGCCCTTGGGCCGGAGCGAACTCGCGCGCCGGGCCAGGTCGATCTTGCGGGTGAGGCCCGAGCGGTTCCCGCCTTGGTCGGGCCAGCTGGTCGCGACCATGGTGCCCCTCTTCCTGCCTCGGCCGTGGGTGTGATCGGGGTTCGCCTTGGGAGGGTTTCGCCGGGGGGAATAAGGCATTGGCACCGAGAGTCTCCTCGGCCAACGCGTGCCTCTCCGCCATAGCAACCAATGCCTCATAGTCGGTTGGCGGATCCCGGAGCAGGGATTTGTGGAGGCTCCGAGTCCGCAACCCCGTTTTGAAGGCCAGCATAAGCACCTCATCGCCGCATGTCACCACCGCCCGTCTCTCCTCCTGAAAGCGGCGGAGGTATCTACCCGTTGTCTCTCCCTCCCCTTGGACTATCGTGCTGAGATAGTCTAAGGGCTTCTTTTTCGTCCGCCCGGCCCGGAACTCTTGGCAGAACTTGTGGGATAGTTCGCCAAAGCTCCCGACGGACCTCACGGGCAAGCCAAAGTACCAGTCCAACGCGGTGTCCCTCAGGCTTTGGGAGAAATGTCGGCATAGGAACGCCTCATCCACGTCCTGCGCCTCCATCGCCCCTCGGTATTGATGCACGTGCGTGAGGGGGTCGCCTCTCCCATTGTATGTGGCCAAGTGAGGGGGTTTGAACCTTATGGGCCTTGGGGCGGACGTGATCCACCGTGCAAGTGGCGTGGCCTCCTCCGGGTAGGTTGGGCGATCCGGCGCATCCCCTCTCCGCCATTCGGGGGTCTGGCTTCGGTCGCGCCTCGGCCGCCGACGGTCCTCCGTCCCCGGGGAGTAGCCCGACGGTCTTCTGGCGGGGCTCCTTCCTTGGGCCGAGGATTCGACGGGTTGCGGGCTACGGTTCTCCCAGCGCCAGCGCCTCCCGGCCAGCTCTCCTCGGGCCTCCATCCGTTCTTGATTCTCCCGAAGGAGCCTTTCACCCTCGGCGGTGAGGAAGCGTAGTTGTCGGCAAACGGCTTCCTCGTGCTGGGTATCAGAGGGGTGGTGCAGGCGATGCGGGCTGCCTCCTCCGGGTGGGGACCTGTTCAGCAACAGGTCCCGCCTGTCCCTGAGCCGCCGACCCATCGCCGTCTCGTCCAGGATTTCTCGGTTGCTCCTGTTTTCTATCCTTAGCCTCTCGCGCTCCGCGACGATGAGACGGAGTTGGCGGCGAGCGGATTCTTCGTCCTGGTAGGCCCTTCGGGCGGTCTCTGCCGCTTCGTCCAAACGCCTTTGCGCGGCGGCTGCCTCCCCCAGGCGCCTCCACCGCCGCGCAACTTCCATCTCCTCTTCCAGGAGCCTTTGCTGGGCCGCAACCTCCTCCGCGAGCCCCCTGTTCTCCCCCTCCTCCTTGAACTGAAGGTGGAGGTTCCGCCTCACGTTCTGGGGCTCTGAGGGGCCGGGCGGAGGCTCCGTTCCAGCCGTCTGATAGCCTCCCCTGGCCTGAGTGACGGCCTCGAAGCTCTTCAGGACGGCGTGGGCTGAAGTAGGTTCAGTTTCGGTACCCGTCCCCAGAAGGGGGTCGGACGCCGGGGTGATTTGTAGGGAGAGCGGATCCTGACCCACGAGATCTTTGTCGTGGTCAGGGTTCCGCGAGATCGGCATGGAGTCTAACATGGGTGTGACCCTTCGTTCCCACAGACGGCGCCAATTGTTACGATGTGGAACTCGCGTACAATGAATTTGTATTATGGGGAACCAAGGGCACGATGGTTATATGGAGAAGAAGGTTTAGGTAGGCTGTTTTACAAGTGATTAGTGCGGTGAAGAGGTTGGATCCGTTGCCGGTGGTGCTCACGGGATCGAATCTCGCCGGATGCAGCTGAGGAGGGTTGGACGGCAGGGGGCTGACGCTGACTTTGGTCAAGGGGCGAGCTCTCCTGCAGCACGAACAACTCGTCAGAAGGGCAGGGTTGGGGTTCAACCCTTAGCCCCTCCGATGCCTAAGTCAGTAATAGGGCTTAAAATGGGGGGCTAGACACGTCGGCCGGACTAACGGTGTGTCGACCGCACGTGGCGAGCTATGGGTGGGAGAACAAAGATATGGATGACCCTTGTTCTCGTGTGTGAATTATAGATTAAGAGAGAATTTTCCAACCCCCTTTCTATAAGAGGAGAGGGGGTATTTATACCTGACGGGTGATGACTAGGCGTGCTGAGCTGGCTCGGGTGTCAGCGGAAGCTTCGGAGAAGGACGTCGGGAACAGGAGTTCCTGACCTGCTTTTGTCAGGCGGCGCAACGGCCAAGGGGTGCTTTTGTCGGGATGTCAGGGCCGAAAGCATTAACTGTCAGATGGGTCAGCCGCTAGGGGGTGCTTTGTCAGGCGGTCGGGTGACGTATGTGTCGATCGCGCCCTTATCCTAGGTCGTTTGTCATTAGTGACGAACTAAAGGTCGGGCTATGCTATCCCTGACGTCGGGGCGCATGAGAATCAGACGGGCCGTCCGGATCGGGAGCTGTCCGGCCCGGCCGCGCCTCCCGTTCGGTCGCAGACTATGGTTCGCCGGCACAGATAGATACCCGCGCTTAAGTCAGCTGGCCGAACGGTGCCGTCCGGGTGCACCTCAGCACCCCTGGCCTAGGCGTATAACCGCGGTTGTTCGACCCGCTCGGGGCGGTGCGCTCGGGGAGTGCCCATCCCCAAGTGGGTTCGGATTTCCGGGGTGGCGGCCCCTTTGTGAAAAGGTGAGTTAATGGGGTACGTTAGCGGATCCGGGCGGGAGTCGGACTCCTACGATCTTTAGGTCGTAACAAAATCAAAACGTCAGAATTTTACAGCTAGTAGTCGACTCCCTCAGGTAGGTAGTCGACTCCCAGAGTGTTTCAGGGAATCTCGAATCTCAGCTAGTAGTCGACTCCCTACTGTTGGTAGTCGACTCCCAGAGGAGTTTTTCCTGCAACACTTCTAGTCAGACAGGTAGTTAACTCCAGGGTGTGTGGAGTTTCACTACGGAAGTTATATGATGACTAGAAAAAGCTCTTTAAAACATTTTTGAAGATATAAAAAGCTTTTCAAAAAGCTTTTTCAAATTGTTTGTGTGCGTGTGTTTTGTCTATATGA
Organism: Scilla litardierei; assembly: GCA_030789695.1. Lineage (NCBI taxonomy): Eukaryota > Viridiplantae > Streptophyta > Magnoliopsida > Asparagales > Asparagaceae > Scilla > Scilla litardierei. The sequence goes on from CM061142.1 coordinate 25,390,533, forward strand.
TTTGGCTTTGACAAATACCCTAAAGAGACACGACACACTCACTATAGACTTAGGACATGTCTTCGGAAGCTTGATCAAATTTGATGAAGTGGATGCGAGCTTCACTTGAGCTTCTTGTTCTATTTGAGCTTGAACTTCATCATTTGACTTAGCCACGTTTGTCCTTGTCTTTGAGCGTAGATTTGTGCTCCTTTGAGTATAAGTAAAACTTTGCATATTCTGCACACTTCAGTGTAGTGTAGTTAGTACACTTAAGCTTTCATTTGGTGTGCTCATCATCAAAATCACTTGGGGTGGAATTCAATTTCCATCAATCCCCTCCGATGCTTAAGTTAGAATGGAAACTTAAGGAAGAGAGGGAGCTTGGAGCAGCTGAGATAGACCCACGGAGGTTCATCTTAGATCTGACGTCGCAAGCTCTTTTGTAGAAGAAATGTAATCTGAAAGAGTCGAGTCTATGTATTAGATCTCGTACCTGGGGAGTTGGAACCTTTCTGTATTTATACACCTCCTGGGTCTTTTCAGTGATGTTAGGAGGATAACGGTCACCAATTATGGTGTCAAGATCTCCCCCCTTTAATAGGAGTAATTGAACCCACAGTCCCGATATTTATGAGCCCACCTTCTATCCCACGTTCGATTGGTGGGAGTGCAACGAATAACTGGCAGGAGGGCTTTAATGAGTCAATATCATGCTTCTCTTATGGCCTTTATGGTCCTTAGTTACTTGTCGAACGAACCATCTCGAGTGCCAGCCTGTTGATTCAATAATGGCCCCCGTCGCACGACCTCAGACAGTCTGCCTGTTGGGGTCAAGCGACGATACACCTGCTAATTTAATAGGGCATGGCAGTTGAGGAGTTAATACTCAAGTTCTTGGCACCAAAACATCCACCTTGCTAATTTGGATGATTCGTCGGAACAAAATCCAAGATGCTTAGATCCTCTGATCTTCCTGACTGTGAAAATTATGTAGTTAACTCATTGACATGAGTATTGTCGAGACCACCCTGACTATGTCCGTGATGAATACCGCAGTTTTAGTCTTTTCGTCAAAACTATGCCATTTAATTTCAAGCCTAAGGTACGTTCAAACTATCAACCCTAATAGCTCAAAATCGGTTAGTCTCCATCGATCTTTAGTCAAATAATGTTGGACTTCTTCCAACATACTCTGGCCAGAGTTTTCACTAAAGATCGAACTAATACTATGACACTAACTCCCATTGCCGGGAGAGACTAATCCTATCTTGGTCTTGAAGCTTCAAATGTCACCCAACCAAAGACCTTTCGATAGGCCTTGCCTCGAAGTTAGGTCAGGGATCTAAGTGACATCGTTCACGTACAGGTTTGTAAAATGACCAAAAGTCAAATGACCAACTTGCCTATCATCACTAAGAGTTATCATTGACAGATTGGTCAATCATAACCATATGATAACTCGTGTTGGGTCAATCAGTGAACTCATTCTCCAATGAGCACCTGTGTCTCGTCTTCGACTTCGCCAAGTCAAACGATTATGGGATCATCGTCACCGCTATACGGTGAAGACTAAGACACAATGGTCTACCCAATGTTTCGATATCCTTTTCTTGAAACATCTAAGACCACGAATGTTTCTAGACTTATGCTACTAATGGTCAAACACTTATCCCTGATCGAGATCCTCATCTCGATACATTTTTGACCTTGCATTAAGTCTCAGGACTTTACCTAAGTTTCTAATGATAACTATATTATGATTTAAATTTGATAAATTCTTACCATACAGCTTACTATAATTTTGAACAAGATGTTTGTACAATTACACAGAGATAAATTGCCTTGAGGGCATACATCTCCCAATACTCGGGTGTCGTCTATGGGGAAAGGATGGCTCGATCGTCGGAGGAATGACCCATTGTCGTTGAGAGGGCTACTCAGCTGGCCCGTCTCCAGTGGAAGAAAAAGGAGAAGCCCCCATCGAATTTAAGGTGGTTGCAATTGAGGGAAGTAAGAGAAGGCGGCGCCTTCGCCTTAGTGACTCGGAGCTATCTCGGTCGACTGAAATCTTGGAGCATATTCCTCAGCAGGAGCGAGGAACTCTTCTGGAGGGAGAATCGACAGAGACCCGAGTCCCTCCGAAGCTTCTTCTGCACGAGGATTCCTGGCCTTGGGGAGGACTGTTTCCTCCCGTGTATTTGTCTGAAGACATTCCTGATGAAATCAGACCAATTTTGCTAGAGAATCGATCTCCCCAGGCTACATTTGATTGTCCCACTGAGGAACTCGTTCAAATGGAGTTTTTGATGAGGAGAGACGACTCTGTCCTTCTGGAGTGCGGGACCACCTCTCAGAGTGCTGAAAACGTGACCCTACCGTGGGATAGGGCCGTTGTGGAGAGGGTCGATTATGATAGGCTTGCGTCGATGACCGTCCATACTAATGTCCAGGTAATTACTGCACCAGCCTCCATTGTATGTGATGCCAGCATGGATGTTGACTATCATGTCTTGTTTGCAGGATCTTGTGGCCATTGTTGTGTTGCGTCGACGTGCACATGTGGTGGATAATCACGAAGTCACCCTGGGGGCCGTTAAGGGGGCCGTGGAGAATTCTCAGTCTGAGGTGGATAGAATAGAGATTCTATGCAAACTGAGACTAATCCACTTTCATGGGCTCGAGCATGTGTTACGCGAGTCCTATAAGAGAGAAGCCGATCAATCTGCCTTGAGGGAGTAGGCAGAGAAAGCTCTGCTGGAGGAGAAGACCAGCACCGAGGCCATAGCAGAGAGGGCGGTCAAGGAATTCAAGGATTTATTTCTCGATTTCGACGAGCTATACTCACAAGGCTACAAAAAATGTCGATCGAAAGTGAAGGACCGATTCCCTGGCCTCTCCACTGAGATCGATCGGATCCCCATGCTGTTCCCGAATATCGATGACTACGATCTAAGCCAGGATATGGGGAGGCTGCTCATACCATCGAAGTCGTCACCACGACGGGTGACGATGCTGGCGCTGGTGCTTCGGGAGACCAAGAGCCATTCAATGGCAAAGGAGCGGCCCCTTTGATTTATGGGTGACGACGCAGTAGGGTCATTTAGCAACGAAGGGATAGCCCCTTCGACTTACAACTGACGACACGAGATAGTCGTTCAGCAAGGAAGGTGTGTCCCTTCGACTTACGGCTGACAACACGAGAGAGTTGTTCAGCTGAAAATAGGCGGCCCTTCGATTTATGGCTGACGACATGGAAGGGTTGTTCAGTGGCGAAGGGGTGGCCCCTTCGACTCACGACTGACGACACGAGAGAATCGTTCAGTGGCAAAGGGGTGGCCCTTCGACTTACGGCTAACAACGTAGTAGGGTCATTCAGTGGCAAAGGGGCGGCCCTTTCGACCTACGGCTGACGACACGAGAGATTTGTTCAGTGGAGAAGTGGTGGCCCTTCGACTTTCGGCTGACGATATGAGAGAGTTGTTCAGTGGCGAAGGGGTGGCCCTTTGACTTAAAGCTGACGACACGAGAGAATCATTCAATGGTGAAGGGGTGGCCCTTCGACTCACTGCTGATGACATAAGCGAGTCGTCCAGTGGCGAAGAGGTGGCCCTTTGACTTACGACTGACGATAAGAGAGAGTAGTCCAGTGGCAAAGGGGTGGCCCTTCGACTTACGGCTGACGACACGAGGGGGTCGTTCAGTGGCGAAGGGGTGGCCCCTTTGACTTATGGTTGATGACACGAGAGAGTTGTTCAGTGGCGAAAGAGAGTCCCTTTGACTTACAAATGACGATATGAGGGGGTCGTTCAGTAGTAAAGGGGTGGCCCTTTGACTTATGGCCGACGACATGAGAGAGTCGTTCAGTGGCGATGGAATGGCCCTTCGACTTATGGCTGACGATACGAGGGGTTTGTTCAGTGGTAAAGGGGTGGCCCCTTCGACTTATGGCTGACGACACGAGAGACTCCTTAAGTGATGAAGGGGTGGCCCTTCGACTTACGACTGGCGACACGAGGGATTCGTTCAATGGCGAAGGGGTGGCCCTTTGACTTAAGGCCAACGACACGATGGAGTCGTTCAGTGGCGAAGGGGTGGCCCTTTGACTTACGGCTGACGACACGAGGGAGTCGTTCAGTGGCGAAGGGGTGGCCCTTCGACTTACGGCTAACGACACGAGAGAGTTGTTCAGTGTCGAAGGGGTGGCCATTCGACTTACATCTGATGACACAAGGAGGTCGTTCGGTATCAAAGGGGTGGCCCCTTCGACTTATAGCTAACGACACGAGAGAGTCAGTCAATGGTGAAGGGGATGCCCTTCAACTTACGACTGACGACACGAGGGGGTCGTTCAGTGGTGAAGGGATGACCCCTTCGACTAATGGCTGACGACGCAGGGAGCCGTTCAGTGGCGAAGGGGGTGGCCCTTTGACTTACGGCTGACGATGTAGTAGCATCGTTCAGTGGCGAAGGGGGGTCCCTTAGACTTATAGCTGACGACTCGAGGGGGTCGTTCAGTGGTGATGGGGTGGACCATGCAACTTATGGTTGACGATGCAGGGAGTCGTTCAGTGGAGAAGGGGCGGCCCTTCGACTTACAGCTGATGACGAGAGAGAGAGAGAGAGAGTCGTTCAGTGGCGAAGGGGTGGCCCTTCGACTTACGTCTGATGACATGAGGGGTTGTTTAGTGGCAAAGGGGTGGCCCCTTCGACTTACGACTGACGACACAAGAGAATTGTTTAGTGACGAAGGGGGGCCCTTCGACTTACTACTGACAACACAAGAGAGTCATTCAGTGGCAAAGGGGTGACCCTTCAACTTACAGCTGATGACACGAGGGAGTCGTTCAGTGGCGAAGGGATGGCCCTTTGACTTACGGCTGACGACACGAGGGAGTTGTTCAGTGGCGAAGGGGTTGCCCTTCGACTTACGGCTGACGACACGAGGGAGTTGTTCAATGGCAAAGGGGTGGCCCTTTAAATTACGGCTGACGACACGAGTCGTTCAGTGGCAAAGGGGTTACCCCTTAGACTTACGGCTGACAATGCAAAAGAGTCGTTCAGTGGCAAAGGGGAGGCCCTTCGACTTATGACTGATGACACGAGGGGGTCGTTTAGTGGTGAAGGGGTGGCCCCTTCGAATTATGGCTGATGACTCAGGGAGTCGTTCAGTGGCAAATGGGTGACCCTTTGACTTACGGTTGATGACCTAGTAAGGTCGTTCAGTGGCAAAGAGAGGGTCCCTTCGACTTACGGCTGATGACTCGAGGGTGTCGTTTAGTGGCGAAGGGGTGGCCCCTTCGACTTACGACTGACGATGCTTGGAGTCATTCAGTGGCGAAGGGATGTCCATTCCACTTACGGCTAACGATGTAGTAGGGTCATTCAGTGGCGAAGGAGGGTCCCTTCGACTAACGACTAACGACTCGGTATATGAGTTTCACCATTACGAATTCGGCCCATCTAGACTTTCCAAAGGATTGGATCTTTTTGATGGGGTAATTGTCATAGAATTCATAAATTCTTTATCGAAGAAAGTTGTTTTGAAAATGAAACAAAATTTATTTGATGAAAAGTATATCTTATGGAAGAAAGTAAAAGAGCATACATGCATTTTTCGAGTTTCGTCAGGAGTTGATTTTGTCCCACGCTTTTTATTTGACCTTGAGCTTAGAAGCTCGTTAGTCGACCACCTTAGTGACAGGTGACCCCTGTCATCTTGCCCTTCAGCTTTGAGGGTCCCTCCTTGCTGGGTTGATCGGTGATCGGGTTTTTGGTATGTTCGTGCTTGACCAGTGCGTCAATCTCCTTCTTGAGCGTCTAGCAGTCGTTGGTATCATGCCCATAGTCGTTATGGCATTTGCAGAATTTGAGGTCGTCCCTTTTCTCATATTTGCCTTTCTTGGCTGATTCTTGGACCAGTTCTTCTCGTGGGTTATAAGTGAGGACCTCTGTGTTAGGCGCATTTGGCATCGCAAAAGTTGGGTGCTCCTTACTCCGAGGGCTTCTCTCTGGGCCTCTTGTACCGAGATTCCTGATGATGAGTTCACTAGGTTGGCTTTTCCCATCTGGTGTCTCCATGGTGGGAAGGTGTACCTTTCCTAGTAGTTTCAGTCAGTTCCTCTGCTTCTTTGGAGATGGTGAACCGATCTGTTATATTGAACATCTTTGCAAGGTTGTTAGGTGGGAACTGGTGGAGCGCCCTCCACAAGTGTTTGTCTCACACCGCTTGAGTAAAAGCCACGATGATAGTTACATTCGGTATGTCCTCTACTTCAAGCCTTTCATCGTTGAATCGCTGGACAAAGGCTCGGATTGATTCCTTATCCTTTTGCTTGAATGTAAAGAGGTGAGAAGACTTTCTCTTGGGACGTCGACCTTCGACGAATTGCTTGCAGAACAGATCGACCAATTCATCGAATGACCTGATACAGCCATTGGGTAATCCGTCATACCAGCCTTTCACCCTCTTGAATAGGGTGGCATCGAAATATCGGTAGAGGTACAGCTCATCGGCCCCATGATGCAGCATCACATTTAGATACTTGCGGATGTGCGACCATGGGTCGCCTCTGCCATCATATGCTGGCAAGGCAGGGAGTTTGAACTTCGAAAGAGAAGGAGCGGAGGTCATGTTCTCCTTCAATGGAGTTTGTCGAAGTTTAGACTGGATGAGTAGGGATCGCATATCTCCGCTTTGCATGTATGTAGCTCCTGAGGATCGGTTTGGGATTTTCTCTCTCCTCATGTACCCACCTGCAAGATTCAGAGGGTTGTAACCTGGGAGATCTTGTATATTACCTGATGCAAGATGTAGCAGGTCACTTCCTTATTGTTGGAGGGTCTAGGTCCTCCCTGGAAACCAAAGGAACGATTGTCTTTTCCCCCTTCGTCGTATTGGTGAGATGTGGGTGTTGTATTGTGTGGGGTGATCTCTTATTGGTCTGCTCTCGGATGTCTTGGATCCCTGAGCATAGATGCGCCTCTTGTTGGTGTCAGAGTTGGATTTGGAGGCAATAGTTGCTCATTTGTGAGTGGCGGATCTCCCATGCTTTGGCATATCAGGGTCGCCAAAATGCCGAGACTCTTGTCGACTCGCTCAGCAAATTAGTCGAATTGCTTCTAGGATTTCTTAGGTTCTTTGGTGGCCTTCCCAGGTCGCTTTGATGGGGATGTAGAATCTGAGGCATCCTCCACCAGGATGCTATTCGCCTTTTGTTTCTCACTTGGACCTGGATTCAGTCCGATGTTACTGGGTCCATCCGACATAGCTTTTTGATTGCCTTGGGATGCCAAGCTAGTTAACATTTTCCCACAGACAGTGCCAAACTGTTAAAGCCAAAAATGACCGAAACAATTATGTTGCTGACGTGGACCCTTCCTGCTGAATCGAAGCCTCGTCAGCCGATTGAGTGGGACCCTAGGTTGGAAGAACCCGGGTCGTTGATGGGTGATGGATGACTTGAGATGCTCATTCGACCCTCGAGCGATCCTTATATATCGATCGATCAAGGCTAAGAAGCTCTAGAACGACCCTTGCGTAGGAGTAAGGCTCGTAAATCTGCACCACAAGAAAATGTCAGGGGGGTTGGATCTGAGTCATGAACCAACTCCCCTCCGATGCTTAAGTTAGAATGGGAACTTAAGGAAGAGAGGGATCTTGGAGCAGCTAAGATCGTCCCACAAGGGTTCGTCTCAGATCTGAAGTCGTAAGCTCTTTTGTGAAGAAATGTAAGCTGAAAGAGTTGAGTCTATGTATTAGATCTCGTTCCTTGGGAGTTGGAACCTTTCTGTATTTATAGACCTCCTGGGTCTTTTCAGTGACATTGGGAGGATAACAGTCACCAATTATGGTGCCATGATCTCCCCCCTTTAATAGGAGTAACCGTAGCCCACGTTTCCACTATTTATGAGCCCGCCTTCAATCCCACGTTCGATTGGTGGAAGTGCAACGGGCGACTGGCAAGAGGGCTTTGACTGAGTCGATATCAGGCTTCTCTTGTGGGCTTTATGGGCCTTAGTCACTCGTCGGACGAACCATCTCGAGTACCGGCCTGTTGATTCAACAGGGGCGGTATGCTCTGGATGATGCTCAACCACAGAAGGGAGAGGAATGGGATGCATGCGTTGCTATAGAGGCAGATGCACTGTGGACTCCTCAAATGTGTTCATGGTGTCCTTGTCCTTACGTTCATCCATCTCACCGAAATACGTAGGCTCCCCTGACATTTCCTTGTGGTGCAGATTTACGAGCCTCACTCCTACGCGAGGGTCGTTCTAGAGCTTCTTAGCCTTGATCGATCGATATACGGATCACTCGAGGGTCGATCAAGCATCACAAGTCATCCATCACCCATCAACGACCCTGGTTCTTCCTGAAGGGTTTTCTAGGTCCTTAAGGCTATAAATTCGACGCCCGACCTAAGTCGGACGGACAACGAAACCATAAAATCAAAGGAAAACTGATCATAAAACATTTTCTAAATCAAGCCTTAAAGATATTAACCATAGCCAAGATCTCTACTATTCCGGGGTTGGGTCCGACCAACCCCTAAGGATAGATCTATCTAACTTTTGCAATTATAAACACATGAATATTTAAACTACATACCTTTCACTTCGTTTCCGCAGAATACGAAGCGTCATTTTCAGCAACATTTCTTTGGCCCGCGCTAGTTCGCCCAAGTCGAACCGCATCTCGAGCTACACCTCGTCCCGATGGTAGCTCCGAAATAGTGCTTCTATCAAGCGCAAGAGTCCGTACAAGTAGTAAAATCTGGGAGTCCAAATGTCGAATCCTCGGGAGAAAATCTGTTGAAACCACAACTCAAATCAAATAGAAATCTGTCGGAAAGAAACTAACCACTTCAACCAGGATGGTGATGATGGTGTGAAAGTGCGTTGTGAATACGTAATCAATGCGAACAACGAACTTAGCGTATGAAAGTATATATGAGAAATATGCACATGGTATGGGTTCGTTAGGATCAGTGATTCGTATACGTTGGTTGATTAAATATAACTCAATAAATCCTCCTTTTGGGAGCGATTCATCGGAAAATACCCTTTTGGGGGTTCAAGCACAATATGAATAAAATCGTCGCTAAAATTATAATCCTACAAATACGGTATGAAACTCTCTTTTGGAGAGATCAAAGCTCACCCTTGTGGGGCGATCATCAACTTAATCACTTCTTTTGGAAGATGAAAAAGAGGATTTAATAATAAAAACTACAACTTTAGCGACATTATCGATTAAGCATAATGAAATTCAACCAAACAAATACGATTCACATCCCCTAACTACTCCATACCATGCACAAATAAGATTTAGCTACTCATAATGCAAGAATAAACGAAGTTCATAGCAAAATACATGGTTCTAATAGCGAAATACGATGAAAAACACCCAAATACGGGGTATGAGTTTAAGAAACTATCACCAAAAATCCAAGCTAAGACTCCAAACTCTCTGGAAAACTGAAGAATGGCCTCTGAAAATTTACAGAATTTTTCAGAGAGGAAATTCGGCTCCTAGGTGCTCCAATACGCCCAGAATACGCCCAAAAACCCTAGAATACGCTTATATAATTAGATTGCGGGTTTAAGTTGTGCTAACGGGTCTAAACCCGCATCCAAAATCAACTTAAACCCACACCCGTCATCGGATCAAATCGCAGCCGTCGGATCAAAGGCGGGATTGATCCTGGGAGCGCCACGTGCGCTTCAAAATTCGTGCTCCGCCCGCTCACGCTCAATCTGGATCGGCTTCGGATTTTTCATGCACCGTCGGATCAGAATCCGACGGCCTGGAAGCAGCCACTCGCCCTCAAAAGTTCGCTCTCCGCTTCGCTTTAGAAGTAATGAGGACCGTTCAATTCGTGGAGCAACGGCCACGATGCCGCAGCTGTCGCCCGCTCGCTGCGCTCTCCTAATACGCTGCGGCTTCGCTCGGGAGCGTTGGATCGCCATCGGACGGCCCGTAAGCAGCCACGTGGCCAAAGGGAGGACGAAGCCGCCTGCTTGAATTTGCTTCGCATCTGACCGTTGGATTGTGATCCAACGGTCCCGAGCTCGCTCTTATTTCACAAGGCGGGATCACATCTGGCCGTTGGATGTTGATCGGATGGATCTCCGTTTGCCACGTCTCCCGCATCTAGTAGCTGCTGGATGAAGAATGGGCGGCGTGGATTGTGCCACGTGGCCTGTGATGTATACGGAACGGGACGTATTTCAGTATTTACGACTGTATTTAGCACGTATTTCTCCATTTTAATAGTATTCTGCATTCAAAAATACACAGTAATTAGCACAGAACTCAGAAAAATACAAATAAATAGTCGTTGGAATCGTGAGATCGAGACCAAGCTAGAAAAAAATATAAGAAGTGCAGAAATACTCTGTTAATTACTATTTTGTGCTCAAATAGAGTGTTTTCTCTAATAAATAATTGTGTAGAAAATACGAATATATTAGAGAACAATATAGCATCAAATGTGCACAAAATAGGGCTAAATGGGGGGTTAAATATGTAATATTGAACCCGAATCACACCCCCCAACTATCGATTTGCTAGTCTCTAGCAAAAAGAGCGACATCAAAAATGCACCTAAATCACCTTATCAGATCTCAAATCTCTCACCACCATACTACTACGACAAAAGAAGTTAACCACACACTAATGTCAATATTTCAATCTTAAAAATAATGGTGCTTGTGGGTTTAAAAATGAAGATCAAGTGTCTCAAATGGTTATAAAATAGACTCAACTTCATTATTCATTACTTCATAGCTCATAGTATACAACATCAATGGTTCACACTGTTCAATCAAATGTTCTAACTTGGAGCGTAGATGTTTCATGCAAAGCAAGCATCAAAAGTAAAATGGTATTAAAACGTACACACGTCAATCGTCATTCATAGTAGATCACACCACATCTTGTGTTTTCTTTAAGCCTTGGAAATTCTCTTGCCTTGCTAATTATGCACACGTATTCTCTATTTTCTTTCGCTTCCTTTTTTTTATAGTTCCGCGTAACGCGCATCAAGCAACATTCGTAGAAAAATATATAACTTGGATCGCTCCATCAAATGATTGAGGTTCCGGTCAATGGCTCCCAAATCAGACGATCATAGGGCATTAGGCCAAGAAGGACCCCTCGGACTGTACTACTCGAGCCAACCAAGTTATTTCTTCAGTAACACATTTATTCATTTCTTTCTCTTCATTCATCTCATTTTTTCTTCTTTTGTGTGTGCATAAACAACTTAGCAAGATAGCTTCCTTTTCTTTAATCTTTCACAAGAATGGGTTATCCTAATCATTTCAAAAGACGGTGTACATTTTTCTACCCAAAATCATACCAAGCATGCAAATAGCAATGAATACGAGATAAAAAGCAATGCTCTAGTTATTTTATGAATTATTGGTGCATGAACTTTGGTGTGTTTCAATGAAAGCATACTACTTGCTAATCCATAATTTCTAGATTCATTAAGTCGTCAATTAATTTTGCCATTGAGATGTATCAAAAGGAATTTACCACAAGTACTCGCATTCATGTAAAATGAGACTGAAATATTTAACAATAGCGGTGGAGGAAAATATATAACGTGTGTACGGTGGTGAGTATACTTCGAGAAATTTCATCACATGAGGGTCATCTCTAGGTAAAATAGATTTTGGTGATATATCTTAACTCAAAAAAAATTTTCAATGCAAAAAAGGGAACTAAAAACATAAAATCCTAAAAGAAAAAGAAAAAAGAGAAAAAAATAAAAATCCTAAGAGTTATACCCCCCCCCCCCAACTTAAAATAGACATTGTCCTCAATGTTAGGAAGAGGGAATCATGGAAAGAACACACCTGATTAGTCCCCACCCGAAGGTGGGTCTGTGAGATCCATGGTGCTCGCTTCCTTGGTCCAAGGCTCGTGAAAATGCTTCAATCTTTGGCCATTCACCTTGAACTCACTTCCATCCTTTTCGTTCAATAATAGCACTGCGCCATGTGAGAAAACTTCTTTGACTGTGAAAGGTCCATACCACCTAGAGCGAAGCTTCCCGGGAAAGATGTGTAGCCTGGAATTGTATATCAGTACTTTTTGGCCTGGGGTGAACTCCCTCCTCAAGATCATCATGTCGTGGACGGATTTCATCCTCTCTTTTGATATTTTGGCATTGTCATAAGCATTTCTCCTCAACTCCTCTAGCTCCAACAATTGTAACCTGCGAGAAGAAAAAGATGAATCCGTATCAAAATTCAATTTCTTTATAGCCCAATAAGATCTATGTTCCAATTCAACAGGTAAGTGACAAGACTTCCCAAAAACAAGGCGGTAAGGTGACATCCCCAAAATTGTTTTGTAGGCCGTCCTGTAGGCCCACAACGCTTCAGGTAAGCGCAAACTCCAAGCTTTTCTTGATGGATTCACCATTTTCTGTAGAATTCCTTTGATCTCTCTATTTGCCAACTCTGCTTGACCATTGGTTTGGGGGTGATACGGAGTAGAAACTTTATGTGTGACCCCAAACCTCTTCATTAAAGTAGCGAACATGCGGTTGCAAAAAATGAGACCCTCCATCACTGATCAAGGCCTTTGGCACTCCAAATCTAGAGAAAATGTTCTCTTTGAGGAACTTAAGCACAATGGAAGTGTCGTTCGACCTACAAGGAATAGCTTCCACCCATTTAGAAACATAATCGATACAAACCAATATATAAGCATATCCAAAAGAAGGTGGGAAAGGCCCCATGAAATCTATGCCCCAACAATCAAATATTTCAATTTCTAAAATGGGGTTTAAAGGCATCATGTTGCGTCTAGCAATACACCCTAATTGTTGGCATGCAGCGCAAGTCTTGCAATAATGAAATGTATCTTTAAACATAGTTGGCCAATAAAAGCCACATTGCGAGATTTTTACCACAGTTTTGTTCGCAGAAAAATGTCCACCACATACTCCTTCATGGCAAAATTGTATCACACTGGTTATTTCATGGTCAGGAATGCATCTCCTAACAATTTTGGTCACTACAATATTTATAGAGGTACGGATCATCAAAGAAGAAATATCTTACCTCATACTTGAACCTTTTAAAGTCTTGAAGAGACCAAGTGTCAGGGGTCTTACCAGTCACGAGATAATTTACTATATCAGCATACCATGGAGAGGTGGAAACGCTAAAAAGATGCTCGTCAGGAAAGGAGTCCTTCAAAGGCACATCTGCTGAATCAAGGCCTACTGTCAATCGTGATAAATGGTCAGCTACTAGATTCTCCACGCCTTTCTTGTCCTTGATTATGACATTGAACTCCTGCAACAATAAAATCCATCATATCAATCGAGGCTTAGCATCTTTTTTAGACAATAAATATTTTAAAGCAGAGTGATCACTATAAATCAAAATAGGTGATCCCAAAATATAGCTCCTGAATTTTTCCAACGCGAATACTACAGCCAGCAACTCCTTCTATGTGGTCGTATAGTTCCTCTGAACGTCATTTAATGTCTTGCTAGCGTAGTAAATCACCACTGGAACTTTGTCTTTTCTTTGGCCTAGGACTGTACTAACTGTGTAATTGCTCGCGTCACACATTATTTCAAATGGTAGGGACCAGAATGGTACCTGCAAAATGGGAGCAGAAATCAGCAACTTCTTTAAAGTTTCAAAAGAAATTTGACACTCAGGTGTCCAAATAAAATCCACATTCTGAGTTAGTAAGTTGCAAAGAGGGCGAGATATGGCGCTAAAATCTTTGATGAATCGCCTATAGAATCCTGCATGTCCCAAAAATGATCTAATGTCCTTCACGCATTTAGGACTTGGTAGCTTCTCAATTACTGCTACCTTGGCTCTGTCTACCTGTATACCATCTTTAGAAACCAGGTGACCTAGGACAAGTCCCTCTGTGGTCATAAAATGACACTTCTCCCAATTCAATAGGAGATTCTTTTCAATGCACCTGTCAAGAACATGAGCTAAGTTAGTTAAACAATCCTGAAAAGAGCTACCATATACTGAAAAATCATACATAAATCCTCAACAATTTTCTCAACCATATCATCAAAAATACTGAGCATGCATCGCTAAAAAGTAGCTGGAGCATTACATAAACCAAACGGCATTCTTTTAAAAGCAAAAGTACCAAAGGGACAGGTAAAGGTGGTCTTTTCCTGGTCCTCAGGTGCAATCTCAATCTGATAATAACCTGAATAACCGTCTAGAAAGCAATAGTACTCATGTCCAACCACCCTCTCTAAAATTTGGTCAAGAAATGGAAGAGGGAAATGATCTTTTCTAGTTCGGGAGTTCAATTTCCTATAGTCTATGCACATCCTCCAACCTGTGGTAGCTCTAACTGGGATAAGCTCATTATTCTCATTTTTAACCACAGTGAGGCCAGACTTTTTAGGAACAGCCTGTGTAGGACTGACCCATTTGCTGTCAGAAATAGGATATATAATACCTGCATCCAATACTTTTAGTACCTCGCCTTTCACCACTTCTTTTAATGTTGGATTTAACCTACGTTGCATTTCTCTAGTAGGTTTGGCGTCATCCTCCAAATAAATGTGATGCATGCATACAATAGGGCTAATACCTCTTATGTCAGCAATGGACCAACCAATAGCACCTCTATGCTTTCTTAGCACTTCAAGTAAAGAGCTTTCCTATTCTAAAGAGAGTTTAGAAGATATTACCACAGGGAAGCTGTTTTCATTTCCAAGGAAGGCATACTTGAGATATTCAGGAAGTGGCTTCAATTCGGGCTTTGGATCCTCCACCTCTGATGAAATTTGAATTTATGCATTAGGTGGCAAAGCCTCGAACTTAGGCTCCCATACCGCGTTAAGCTCCTTCACGTTCTCCTGCACAAAAGAGATGTCATCAGAATCACCAATAATAGTCTCAACAATAAAAGTATCAGCACAAAATTCAGAGCAAATATAATCATCCACCAATGAGTCAATCATATGCACCCTCTCAACCTCATCATCCACATGTGGCAACTTGCAAGTATTAAAAATATTCAAATCCAAAGTCATGTTGCCAAAAGTGATTTTCAGTTGACCATCCCCACAATTTATTAAAGCATTGCATGTCGCTAGGAATGGTCTACCTAGGATGATAGGCGTAGCATTGGCAGTTTGGGGTCCTTGCATGTCTAGAACTATAAAGTCTGCAGCGTAGTAAAATTTTTCCACCTGAACGAGGACATCCTCAATGCATCCCTTTGGAACTTTAATAGATCTATCAGCTAGTTGCAATATAGCAGATGTAGGTTTTAGCTGTCCTAACCCAAGCTGCACAAAAATAGGGTATGGCAATATATTGACACTAGACCCTAAATCCAATAAAGCATTTCCAATCTTTTTAGTGCCAATGGTGCAGATGATGGTGGGTGATCCAGGATCTCTAAATTTAGGTGGTGTATTTTGTTGCACAATAGAGCTAACCTGTTCAGTCAAAAGTGCTTTCTTTTTCACATTCAATTTTCTCTTAACAGTGCACAAGTCTTTCAGAAATTTAGCATAGGCATGTATTTGATTAATAGCATCAAGCAATGGAATATTTATCTGGCACTTCTGAAATATTTCGCGAATTTCAGTTTGATACTTATCTTTGCTTTTCTGAAGTAGCCGATGAGGGAAAGGCGCTGCAGGTACATATGCTGCGGGTTCCTTCTCTTTAATGACATTCTTGCTCAAACCCACTTCCGTGATCTCTTTTTGCACCTCCTCTTGCTCTTGAATTTCCTCTTCTTGGGTCTGAATTCCCTCTTCTTGCTTAGCTTCTCTGCTTGGTGGGTCAGGCTTCTGAATCTCTTTTCCACTCCTCAAAGTGGACACAGCTTGGCATGGCTTCATATTGTTACCTGCAAAAGAAGATGAGCCCATATTAGGATTTGGAATTGATTGTGATGGAAGCTTACCTTTCTCCAATGTCGCTGTAAACCTCGCCAAGCTCTCGCTCATCTGCTGATTTTGAGTCTGCTGAGCCTGAAATTGAGCCTGTTGTTGCTGCATTTGGGCTTGTTGTAGCTGAATGAGCTGCTGAAGTGCGTCGCCAAATGGTTGCATCTACTGTTGTGGCATTGGCTTATGGTCTCTCCTTTGGTTCACACCTTGATAATTGTTGTTATATTGATTTTGTCTGAACGGCGGTGGAGCTTGCTGCTGAGGTTGCTGATTGGGGCCCCAGTTTAAGTTTGGATTGTTGCGCCACCCCTTATTGTTGGAATTGAAGTTCTGGTAGTTTGATGACACTTGATTCACCCCCGTTGGTTGCCTAGCATGCTCTTCAAAGCTGGAAGTGTAGGACAAGCACTAGTGTCGAGGCCACCAACGTCGCAAAGTGCATAAATTTGCTCTATCTCAACTGCCTTGGCCTCTTTCAAATTCATGGCAAGAAGCTTGTTTGTGATCATGGCCTCCATCTTTTCCTCCAATGCATCCTCTAGCTTCAAATTGAATACCACTCCTCGTGTAGGCTGAGATGGTGCAGAGTGGCCCCCTCTCTCGTAGTCTGAAGTAGTGTCCCATGTCTGCGCATTTTCTGCTATCTCCTCCAGGTACGTCCAAACTTCATCTGGCTCTTTATTAAAGAATCCTCCATTGCACATCATCTCTACAAATTGCTTCATCTGCGGCTGCAGTCCATCGTAGAAGAAGCCAATAATCCTGCTTTTGTCGAAGCCATTGTGTGGACATGCAAGCAACATCTCATTGAACCTTTCAAACGCCTGGTAGAATGTTTCCTCGCTTTTCTGGGCAAAGTTCATGATCTGCCGCTTCAATCCCTGTGTCCTGTGAATAGGAAAAAACTTCTTTAGAAATTCAGCCTGCAAATCAATCCATGTAGTAATAGAACGTGATGGCAATGCATTCAACCAATTTTTAGCTTTGTCTTTCAATGAAAATGGGAACAGTTTAAGGTATACAGTGTCCTCGCTAGTTTTCCCATCAAAGCATGTCAAGCACACCTCCTCAAATCCTTTTATATGAAGATATGGATTTTCCTTGTCTAACCCATGAAAGGTGGGTAAGAGTTGGATCACCCCAGGTTTAAAATTGAAAGAATTTGCCTCGGTAGGTAAAACAAAGCATGAAGCTGTGCTAGTCCTAGTGGGTCTGAGTAAATCTTTTAAAGTCCTAGGAACTCCAGGTTACGCATTATTCTCGTTATTGTTGCTAAAATTTTCATCCATATTATTATTAGCCATATCAAAACGTCGAGTCAACCTATGTGTCCTAGGAGTCCTATGCCACATAAACTAGCACAAATATGTTTTTTTATATGAAAGCAAACAAAAATTATATACAATAAAGTGGAAAGATCTCACCGAAGGTCTTCTGTATGAAATAAACCGTAGTAACAAACCGTTCTCCCCGGTAACGGCGCCAAAAACTTGGTAGGCCCAAAATAGTGCTTCTCTCAAGCACAAGAGTCCGTACAAGTAGTAAAATCTGGGAGTCCAGATGTCGAATCCTCGGGAGAAAATCTGTTGAAACCACAGCTCAAATCAAATAGAAATCTGACGGAAAGAAGCTAACCACTTCAATAAGGATGGTGATGATGGTGTGAAAGTGCGTTGTGAATACGTAATCAATGCAAACAACGAACTTAGCGTATGAAAGTATATATGAGAAATATGCACATGGTATGGGTTCGTTAGGATCAGTGATTCGTATACGTTGGTTGATTAAATATAACTCAATAAATCCTCCTTTTGGGAGTGATTCATCGGAAAATACCCTTTTGGGGGTTCAAGCACAATATGAATAAAATCGTCGCTAAAATTATAATCCTACAAATACGGTACGAAACTCTCTTTTGGAGAGATCAAAGCTCATCCTTGTGGGGCGATCATCAACTTAATCACTTCTTTTGGAAGATGAAAAAGAGGATTTAATAATAAAAACTACAACTTTAGCGACATTATCGATTAAGCACAATGAAATTCAACCAAACAAATACGATTCACATCCCTTAACTACTCCATACCATGCACAAATAAGATTTAGCTACTCATAATGCAAGAATAAACGAAGTTCATAGCAAAATACATGGTTCTAATAGCAAAATACGATGAAAAACACACAAATACGGGGTATGAGTTTAAGAAAATATCACCAAATCTCCAAGCTAAACCTCAAAACTCTCTGGAAAACTGAAGAATAGCCTCTGGAAATTTACAGAATTTTTCAGAGAGCAAATTCGGCTCCTAAGTCCTCCAATACGCCAATAATACGCCAGAAACCCCTAGAATACGCTTATATAATTAGATTGCGGGTTTAAGTCGTGCTAACGGGTCTAAACCCGCATCCAAAATCAACTTAAACCCACACCCGTCGTTGGATCAAATCGCAGCCGTCGGATCAAAGGCGGGATTGATCCTGGGAGCACCACGTGCGCTCCAAAATTCGTGCTCTGCCTGCTCACGCTCAATCTGGATCGGCTTCGGATTTTTCATGCACCGTCGGATCAGAATCCGACAGCCTGGAAGCAGCCACGTCGCCCTCAAAAGTCCGCTCTCCGCTTCGCTTTAGAAGTAATGGGGACCGTTCGATTCATGGAGCAACGGCCACGATGCCGCAGCTGTCGCCCGCTCGCTGCGCTCTCCTGATACGCTGCGACTTCGCTCGGGAGTGTTGGATCGCCATCAGACGACCCGTAAGCAGCCACATGGCCAAAGGGAGGACGAAGCCGCCTGCTCGAATTTGCTTCGCATCTGACCGTTGGATTGTGATCCAACGGTCCCGAGCTCGCTCTCATTTCACAAGGTGGGATCACATCTGGCCGTTGGATGTTGATCGGATGGATCTCCGTTTGCCACGTTTCCCGCATCTAGTAGCCGCTGGATGAAGAATGGGCGGCGTGGATTGCGCCACGTGGCCTGTGATGTATACGAAACGGGACGTATTTCAGTATTTAAGACTGTATTTAGCATGTATTTCTCCATTTTAATAGTATTCTACATTCAAAAATACACAGTAATTAGCACAGATCTCAGAAAAATACAAATAAATAGTCGTTGGAATCATGAGATTGAGACCAAGCTAGGAAAAATATAAGAAGTGCAGAAATACTCCGTTAATTGCTGTTTTGTGCTCAAATAGAGTGTTTTCTCTAATAAATAATTGTGTAGAAAATACGAATATATTAGAGAACAATATTGCATCACATGAGCATAAAATAGGGCTAAATGGGGGATTAAATATGTAATATTGAACCCGAATCACCCGAGCTGAACCGCTTCTCGAACCGCTTCTCGAACCGCTTCTCGAACCACGCCGTGTCCCGAGGCAAGCAACACCCTTGTCATCGTGCCAACCACGTGCAGAAGAAGATTTCACCTTGAGTGGATCCTTTGTCAAGACTTAGGATCTGATTTGAGCTCCTTCGTAGCTTTGCTATAGCCCGATCAGGAGCAAGGAAGAAATTTAGGGAGAAAGAGAGAATAATTACTTTAAGCTCAGATCCAGGCTTGCTCACGTTTAATGGAGCTACTCAGATCTGGAGCTTCAAACGAGTTTCAAGGAAGGGGGTAGACCCCAGTTTATATAGGCGGCTGACCTCTCCCTTTTACTCCATTTCCGATGTGGGACTAAACGTATTAAGAGATTTTACTTTGTGCAAAACATGCATTTTGCAAATGCAATGTTTGGGAAATTAAATCTCTCCCACCATTAATCTCCAAGAGCGATGTCACACGTCGTTGCAAAGAGAGTTGAATGGTGAACGCGTAGAAAAAATGGCACTCCATTTCGAGTTCGTTTGACCCCTCAAACGAGGCTCCAAAACTTTCTTTATGTACCGACCCAGCCGCCGCTTATAAACCCCTTAGGGTTTACTCAGCTCAGCATGTGGGCAGGTCTGGGTGCCCGTGGGTGTGGGGCCCCGACTCGCAATGCCTCTAATGGGCTAATTTGACTATTTTGGCTCTATTTTGTGTGTTTGGAGTCTGTTTTTGACGCGATTTGAACCTGCATTTAGACCGGGATGATCCCATCACCTTGATAACCATTTTCACTTGCTTATTATATTAAATACACATAAATATTTTACGACACATTTAATTCCATTTGCATCATATGCAAAATTCTCACATCTAATGTTAAAAAACATTTGCATCAAATACAAATGACCTGAGGGCATACATCCCTAAACACTTCCAACCTAGGGTCCCACTCAATCGGCTAACGAGGCTCCGATTCAGCAAGAAGGGTCCATGTCAGCAACATAATTGTTTCGGTCACTTTTGGCCTTAACAGTTTGGCGCGGTCTATGGGAAAATGAGTCGACATCCCTGTCAACAAAACGACCATGTCGACTAGACCATCAACACCCTCCGGAGATTCTTTGGTGCCTCCAAGTATCAACTTCTTCAACATGAATGGGAGGACCTCCGCACCCGGAGCTGTCAATCTCACTCCAAAGTTCCTACGCTGGAAGGTTGATGACAATCTTCGTCGGAAGAAAATGCCCCAGAGACCACATACCTCCTATATCTTCTCTAATGAAGATCTAGAGGGTGTAAAGCTGCCACATGATGATGACGTCGTCGTCACAGATGCCATAAATGAGATCGGCGTAAAGAGATTGTTCATCGACATGGGAAGTTCGTGCGATGTGCTTTTCCTCACCATATTGGAGAGGATGAGGCTGTCTTCAACAGAGTTGAGACCCTTTTCGAGAACTCTTGTAAGATTCACCGGACACTCTGCTTCAATAGTGGGCATCATCACCCTCCAGGTGACTTTGGGAACGTATCCGCGACAGGTCACTCGTCTGACCAATTTTATAGCGATAGAGATCATTTCAGCATACAACGGAATCATCGACAGACCACTGCTCAAGAATCCGGCCAAGAAAAAGAAAGTCTCCGTAATGATATAGAAGCGATGGTCTCAACCTTCCATCAAGTGATCAAATTCCAAACTCCTGAAGGAGTCAGGAAGGCGAGAGGGAATCAGAAGCAAGCCAGGTCGTGCTACTCTCTGTCGATCGCTTTGAGAAGGGTAGGGTAGACAGACCCAGTTGATCCCAAAGGTGAGGATCAATAACCCGTGGCAGTAGAAGAGAAAGAAAACATTTGTCTGAAGAAGAAGGGAAGACTGTCTGTTGGATCCTGTAGATGGCAAACAACACTAGAAGGGGTGTTGAATATTGTTGAAAAAAAACTTTTCACAAATGAATAACACAATAAATAACTTCTCTTCCAATGTTGCCTAACGAACCAAGTAGAGTGATCTACGCTTGGTCCTTAATCAACACAATTGATCTCCAAATAAAGACAAGATAGTATATAAACAATAAAGATCAAAAGAGTAATGATAACAAAATAGATCTCACAGCGGAATGAAATATAAACTCGCAATAACAATTTTAATTAGCAAGAATAATTTAACAAGTGATTGCAAATGACATAAATTTAAATAATAAATAAGTTAGTGAAAAGTAAATGAAAATCGCAAACACACAGATTTTTATCCTGATTCCCCGCAACCTGTCCAGTCCCCGAAACTCTTGTCGGGCTTTAGTCCATTATTATCGGTAAATAGTACAAACCACTTCCCGCCAAGATGATTTACAACCATCTTGCCTACAACAAGGATTTTCCCTTGCCTCACAAGCCAAGGACTTTTACAAACTCCTTGCCTAAAACAAGGATTTCCAACACCCTTATCTCCAAGGGACTCAAAGTAGTATTAGATACAATACACCCCAATGAATTGGTGGAGATTGGTTTTTACACCCACAAAACCTATAGCCAAGTAAAAACATTGCAATAGTGCTCTAAGTGGCTTATAGGAAATTCTCCTTTGATCACGCAAAGAATATTGAATTAATCTGTTGTGATCAAGAAGAGATGTTTTCAAAAATCCTTTGAAGGAATATAAAATTGAGAGTAGAGGATTTGAACACAATTTTACTAGCCAAAAGAAAAATAGATCTTAAAACAAGAATTAGAAATTTAAACGTAGAAATAAGATCTAAAATTAAAAATGCTTTGGCTAAAAAATCTTGAGAGCAAGAACATTGATAGCTTTGATCTTGAAGAATTTTGAGAGAATTTGCCCAAGAGAATTTGTGTAGAAAAGGATCTTAAAAGGCTCTCTATTTATAGAGCTAAAAGAGAATTCAAAAGAATTCAAATCAAGTTAGACTTCAGCCCAAAAATCAAGCTAGGAATAAATGAAAGTGAATCAAGAAAATCTGGTCGCACAGCTGGTAGTCGACTCCCAAGGTTAGTAGTCGACTTCCAGAGAGTTTTCAAGGAAAACTCTGCTACAGCAGGTAGTCGACTCCCTAATTTTGGTAGTCGACTCCCAGAGTACATTTTCCGGGAAGAAGGTAGGGTAGTGAACTACTAGGTGTTTGTGTAGAGGAATATGCTCTCGGATCATTTGTATTTGATGCAAATGATAATTTAAGCTTAGATAGGGGACTAATTTACAAATGATGCAAAGGGGATTAAATGTGTCTTAAATAGTTTAAGACTATATTTAATAATATAAATGCAAGGAAAAATTTACAGGTAAGACGGGAATGTCCCGGTCTAAACCCAAGTTCAAACCGCGTCAGAAACGGAGTTCAAATGAGCTGAATAAGTCTATTAAAAGTGTTTAAATAGAGAGCCCAAAACAGACCCAAAGAATAAAGCCCACACCTTTAAATAACAGAATTTATTTGTGTGTGGGCCCGGCCCAAAGGCCGGGCTTCTCTCGTTTACCCATCCTCAAAGAAAAATAAAAGGGGGCGCCACGTGGCGCCCCCCGGTTGGCCACAACCAGGCGCCAAAATGGGCACCAGGCGAAAATAAGGGCCCAGGCACATGCGTGCCCGTGCAATGCACAGGCACGCCATGCGCACGTAGAGGCGTGTGCAGCGCATGCGCCTCGGGGCACGTGCGCTGCACGCGCCTGGCGCAGTGGGGCCCCGCACGCAGCCCTAGGGCTGCGTGCTTCTTGCGGCGGCTGGGTTTGTGCATTTGTGTAGGGGTTTTGGCATACTTTGACACGACGTTTGGAGGGTCAAATGGACTCGGATTGACGAGCCATTTTTTCCTATGCGTTCACCGTTGAACGCCCTTCGAATTGATAGGTTGTATCAATCATGAAGCTCAACGGTGAGGGAGTTAAAATTCACGAAAGTTTAGCCTTTGTGAAAGGCAAACTAAATTGAATTTGATTAACTCCAAATTTAGTCTCACATCAGATTTTGAGTAAAGGGGAGCAGTCAGCCGCCTATATAAATAGGGGTCTGCTCCCCTCCTCAAAATTCGTCCCAAACTCTAGATCTGAGCGGCTCTCGTAAATGTTGGAGCACGCTCGGATCTAGGCTTAAATCTATATTTCTCTATCTCCCTATATTTCTGCCTTACTCCTGAGGGCTTTAGCAAAGCCGCAAAGGAGTTCAGATTCTGATCCAAAATCTTGGAGAAGGTTTCACTCTCGTGAAACTTTCTTCTGCGTGTGGTTGGCTCGACGACATGGGATTGATCGCCTCGGGATGCGGAGCGGTTCGGGGAGCGGTTCGAGGAGCGGCTCGGCGTGGGACGGGAGCAGCTCGGAAGACGGTGCGAAACATCTCGCCTGCCCCAGGGTTGAGATTCCGGGTATGTGTTTTAATAAGCATTAGTTTAATTTAATCGCAGTAGGTTAGATCCTTCTTGGGATGGTCAGATCCATCCCAAGTTGGCATAGATCTTGGCTAAGGGTCTTGTACCTCAGGGCTAAGTTAAATCGTTTAACTGCATGTTAATTAGATTAACATAGATTTTTCTTCCGCTGTAAATTCTTTTTCTGTCTATGTTCCGTCCGACTTAGGACGGGAATAGAGTTTTTGTGCCCTAAGGGTCCTAGAAAACCCTTCAGTGATATCAGAGCGTGGTATGCGTAACGATCTAGCCTGCGATTTTACTAAACCTTGAAATGCTTTTTAAAATACTTTATAAATTTTTTTAAGTTATGAGATAATTTCAAATAATTTCTAGATGCCTTTTTGAAATATTTTAAAATTTATGCAATATTTTTTTAAGATGGTTTTAAAAGGAGTTTAGGTGTTAAATATTTTATATGATAAAATTTTAAACATGGAAATTTTAAAATGGTGTTTTAAATTTATGTGATAATTTTAAAATTGATTTTAAGGCCTTTTAAATTTATGCGATAAGTTTAAAATGTTTTAGATGTTTAAAAATTGTATAAGATAAATTTTTGAACATGGAAATTTTTAAAATGATGCTTTAAATTTATAAGATATTTTTAAAACTGATTTTAAAAGTCTAAAATTGTTTATGCGATAAACTTTGGTCTATTGAATTGTTAAATAGTTGTACACTTTCATTTTATGCGATAAAATTAGTGTAGCTTTATTTTAATGGCTAGTTCATCTTGTCCCTTATTTGATAACACAAGACAACTCTTTAGGTTAGCCATTAAGTACTAATTAAAATTTATTAATTGAATTTTAATGACATGCTATGTTTTAATAAAACATTAACAACACTTCAAGACCTAATTCCTGATTAGGGTAGTCCTTTTAATGAATTTTTTAATTCTAATTGTTATAATCAATTCTCATTAAAGTACTTTGCTTTTAGCATTGTTAGTAAAATTTATTAAAATCCTAATAACGATTAGGATAGCACGTGAACCTTATAGTTGATAAGGACTTAATAAAAGTTATTAAACAAATCCTAAAATTTTGAATTTAAGGATTCAACTAGTTGATAGGATTAATTAGTTGTTAATAAAAGCTGTTTAGTCTATGGCACGCATATAAAAATAACAAGCTTCATTCAATGGACCATGATCCAGTCAATGTGCTTGGCTAAGTTTGCTGGATCACCCTTTAGGAATAGTGATCCTGGCTTAGTCAATTCCCTGGCTGTGTTCCGCTGGACCGCAATGTCACGAATCATGATTGTATGACACCCTGGACTATATTTAAGTCAAATACGTTAATGATCTTTTTCAAGATTAGTCGTAGCCCTCCTTGTTTTAGGGGTTAGCAACTATAGGACCCGTGTTACAGTTGTTGAGCTACACTCAAGCTGTGACATAGCAACCCTGTAGAAACCAACTCCTTAAATACATAAGATGTAGTCTAAGACCTGACCCAAACCGACGGGTCGTGAATACACCGAGCGCCAGAGCAAGTCAGGCTAGACGCAAAAACAAGGGTCCGACTAGACTAGACATTGTGATTTGGATGAGCACACTCATGATCACAAATGGCTAGGGGTAAAAACCGATTAAGAGGGTCATATCTGATATGATCGATGAAGAGTCATCTTCCGATTACAGAGTCCTACAACTTGTTGAGTTACACTCAAGGTTGTTAGACTCAAGGTGATTGGACCTCTTACCCATTAATTTAATTCGATTGAATCGTTCGTTATTAAGCTTTGAAACGATCGTAAAAATAATAGGAGGATATAGATAGATAAAAGCCAATCTACCTATATTTAATATTGAACATATGCTAAACTAGGGCAAGACTACGTTTACCGAAGGAATCAAAATATAATATTTTAATGGAATTAGTTAACTGGTCGAATAGGTTGATTAATTGAATATCAAGTTAAAATCTAATTGATAGAATTAAACTATATTCTCGTTGACATTAAAATGACCTTCTAAAGAACAGACTTAAGAAATATGATTTCATTAAGTTCTGGGTCCAACAAATAAATTCACGCTACATGACACTCGTCTCTATATGAGGCAGCTTGAACATATATGATATTTGAAATATGTTTCTCCCTACAACTTGTGAGCTACGCTCAAGGTTGTATGGACAAACAATTTTGATCCACAAAGTTCGAGAATTCGATCAAACTGTTTGAGTCGAATACGAGTGCATGATCGGTGCAAGACTATGTATCCCAACCGGATCTTGAGACAAGCAACTTCTTGAGCTACACTAAAGATTGCAACTTTCAGGCGTTTGGATACATGAGATGCTTGCATAGCTATTTATTTATGTTGGGTTATTTAATATCTAAATATGATTTAGAAAAGGAAGAAGGCACTCTGGAAAGTCAACTGAGAAAATTGGTATAATTTATCATTAGTAAATGCATACGGAGGAGGAAACGAAAATGTGACATAGTCTGATGTCACGATTTCATAATTATTGTTATACAAAAGGTTAACACATTTTGACGAATATCGTCACATTGCTTCTGAAGCAATGAGTAATATGTATAACGATAATATATATATATATAATGTTAATACATAAATACACAAGATAGTAGCAGACTTATATGGCAAAATAGACTAGGTCATATCGAGAGACTAAGCTTCACAAGTCACATAAAGAGGGGTCTGACCTCTCGTATTATGAAGTCTGCGGACACTTGTGAGTCTTATCCTCTTAGATATAATGGCCGAAACCCATCTGTAAGATAGTGGGAGAATGAGTTGTCGAACTTAGTCTGGTACATACTGATATACCCGAGTCTAGATTAACCAAAATAAGTTATTCATATATTTTATTAAGACACGTGTTCTTGATGAAACTCAAGTCTGATAAAATACAGAACGAAATGACTAAAGTATTTAAACTGATTCGATTAGATCGAATGGTCAAATACTTAGCTACATAAAATCTTGCGAAATTAAAAGAAAATGTGATTTTCTCTCAGGTCAAATCTGTTAACACATCCTTGTGTTAAAAGTATGAATCACACTGAGTTAGACTTGGTGCGATCCATAGCAAGTGACTCTGAGTTAAGTCCTCCTACTGGGATAAGTCCCAGATAGTAATGCCTAGATTTTGATAATGTTCTATGAGGACATTATCTATAAGATATTCATTAAATCAATCGTAAGGAAGTTGTATAATTACTCGAATCTCGTGAGATGAATTATCGAGTTAGACATCATAACTGATGATGACTTAGTCAACTTCCGGGATGAAAATTCGGAGTAGTAACTCTGATTTATAACTTGATGCAATCAGAACAGGTCCGTGTGCGTAAATAAATTTTGGAATTTAGTTTACGTGTCCAAGGAAAATGTTTCCTCTCTTTCTGCAAGTAAATCTTTAAGTTGAAAGATTAGGAGCAGAAAGAAAATAGTGAAGTACAATTATGTTGGTCGAGAAAGGTTTTCATCCTAATTCCTATAAAACGGATTATTATGAAACCGTTTTCACCAGCAGATGTGTACAGATCTACTCGGACCAAGCTCGATGTAAACGCTCATGTTGACCATGAAAATTGGAGCATTCACTTATAAGTTCGTTTTTCTAAATATGATTTAGACGGACCAACTTATATGAATTAGCCAGATAGTTTTCAAGGTCAGTGGGAGCATATAAATTACATGCGAGGCATAAAAGAAATGGAACATATATTTTGACAAAGTAATCAAAAAGTTTGATACTTTATCAGAAATAGATATGAGCCATTTGAAATGACCATTAACTAATTTAAAGATTATTATCGTAAGGCTGGATAAGATCCAAGGAAATAAAATATTATGAATTCCGACAGACCAAATGAATTATTTGAATGAGATTCAAATGGTTGGTCTAACATGAACATAGAAACCCCTTAAGTCTATAGTGTAGACGGTTTTAGCATATCCACTCATGAAGGCTCTACCACATGAAGTCGGGAAAACTAATGTGTAAAAACGGTATAAGATACCGAGATAAATGGGCCGGAGTGCAAGTGGGAGATGTTGAGAGTTGATACCCTCGAGGCAGTATATCTCCATGTGTGAAAAGCACAAACATCTTGTTCGAAATAACCGTAAGCTGTTTGGTAATAATTTATCTAAAGTTATGTTATAATGTAGTTAACATTAGATATTAACTTAGGTAAAGTCCTGAGACTTTATTCGAGGTCAAACAGGTATCGAGATAAGTATCTCGATCATGGAGAAATGTTTGACCGTCTGTAGCATAAGTCTAAAAGGGTTCGTGGTCGTAGATGTTTCGAGACAAGGATATCGAAACATCGGATAGACCATGTGTCTTAGTCTTCACCGTTTAGCGGTGGTGATGATCTCATGATCGCTTGACTTGGCGAAGTCGAAGACGAGACACATGTGCTCATTAGAGAATGAGTTCATTGAACGATCCACAAGAGTTATCATATGGTTACATTGACCAATCTGTCAATGATAACTCTGAGTGATGATTGGCAAGTTGGTCTTTTGACTTGAGGTCAATTTACGAACCTGTGCATGAACAGTGTCACTTAGATCATTGACCTAACTTTGAGGCTAGGCCTATTGAAAGGTCTTTTGTTTGGATGTCACTTGAAGCGTACGAGGAGAGTAATGACCAAGAGAGGATTCGTCTCTCCCGGTCAATGGGAGTTAGTGTCGTAGAGTTAGTTCGGTCTTTAGTAAAATCTCTGGCCAGAGTATGTTGGAAGATGTCCAACATTATTTGACTAAAGATCGATAGAAACTAACTGGAGTCAAGGTATTGGGGTTGATAGTTTGACCATACCCTAGACTTGATTTACACGACATAGTTTAGACGAAGAGACTATAACTACGGAATTCATCACAGAAACAGTCAGGGTGGTCCCGACAATACTCACGTGAATGAATCAACCACATAATGATGATTCCTGAAGCAGGGACGGTAACCACTGCTCGTGGTCACTACCGAATAGGGCTTCGAGCCCAACCTGTTGTAAGGGTCAGGCTATAGGGTCTCACACAGAGTGCGACCTTCGTCTGGTAATAGGTAGAAATTAGTTAGGGAGAATAATTTGCATTTGATGCAAGGGATAAAATATTGCAAAAGATGTTTGCAATGATCTCCTACATTCGGCATAAATGATCCTGAGTGCAAGTGGGAGATGTAGAGGAATATGCCCTCGGATCATTTGTATTTGATGCAAATGATAATTTAAGCTTAGATAGGGTACTAATTTGCAAATGATGCAAAGGAGATTAAATGTTTCTTAAATAGTTTAAGACTATATTTAATAATATAAACGCAAGGAAAAGTTCACGGGTAAGACGGGAATGTTCCGGTCTAAACCCAGGTTCAAACCGCGTCAGAAACAGAGTTCAAATAAGCTCAATAAGTCTATTTAAAGTGTTTAAATAGAGAGCCCAAAACAGACCCAAAGAATAAAGCCCACACCTTTAAATAACAGAATTTATTTGTGTGTGGGCCCGGCCCAAAGGCCGGGCTTCTCTTGTTTACCCAGCCGCAAAGAAAAACAAAAGGGGGGCGCCACGTGGCACCCCCGGTTGGCCACAACCGGGCGCCCAAAATGGGCGCCATGCGAAAACAAGGGCACTGGCATTGCTCGGGCCCGGGCACATGCGTGCCCGTGCAATGCACGGGCATGCCATGCACGTGCAGAGGCGCGTGCAGTGCACGCACCTCGGGGCACGTGCACTGCACGTGCTTGGCGTAGTGAGCCCCACACGCAGCCCTAGGGCTGTGTGCTTCTTGCGGTGGCTGGGTTTGTGCATTTGGGTAGGGTTTTTGGCATACTTTGACACGACGTTTGGAGGGTCAAACGGACTCGGATTGACGAGCCATTTTTTCCTATGCGTTCACCGTTGAACACCCTTCGAATTGATAGGTTGTATCAATCATGAAGCTCAACGGTGAGGGAGTTAAAATTCACGGAAGTTTAGCCTTTGTGAAAGGCAAACTAAATTGAATTTGATTAACTCCAAATTTAGTCCCATATTGGATTTTGAGTAAAGGGGAGCAGTCAGCCGCCTATATAAATAACGTTCTGCTCCCCTCCTCAAAACTCGTCCCAAGCTATAGATCTGAGCGGCTCTCGTAAATGTTGGAGCACGCTCGGATCTAGGCTTAAATCAATATTTCTCTATCTCCCTATATTTCTGCCTTACTCTTGAGGGCTTTAGCAAAGCCGCAAAGGAGTTCGGATTCTGATCCGAAATCTTGACGAAGGTTTCACTCGCGTGAAACTTTCTTCCGTGCGTGGTTGGCTCGGCGACATGGGATTGATCGCCTCGGGATGCGGAGCGGTTCGAGGAGCGGTTCGGGAGCGGTTCGAGGAGCGGCTCGGCGTGGGACGGGAGCAGCTCGGAATACGGTGCGAAACATCTCGCCTGCCCCAGGGTTGAGATTCCGGGTATGTGTTTTAATAAGCATTAGTTTAATTTAATCGAAGTAGGTTAGATCCTTCTTGGGATGGTCGGATCCATCCCAAGTTGGCATAGATCTTGGCTAAGGGTCTTGTACCTTATGGCTAAGTTAAATCGTTTAACTGCATGTTAATTAGATTAACATAGATTTTTCTTCCGCTGTAAATTCTTTTTCTGTCTATGTTCCGTCCGACTTAGGACGGGAATAGAGTTTTTGTGCCCTAAGGGTCCTAGAAAACCCTTCAGTTTGTAGTTGACTACAAGTTGAAAGTTAGCTTCAATGGAAAAATAAGCTCTTAAATAAGTTTAAAACAAGTTTTAAAAAACATTTTAGAAAATCATTTTTGTGTGTGCATATTCTTCTTGGCTTTGACATAATCCTAAGAAAATGAAAAGAAACTCACATGCTAGACACTATGAAGAACTTGATGTAATGCCCTACAAGCTACTGCACAAGTACTAGAGGAGGGGTGAATAGTACTTTAAAAATAACAAGGAGTATAATTCCAAATTATAGTGCAAACAACTACCAAATCAATTTGCGGAAGCTTAAATTGAATGACAACAACAAATTTAACAATGCTAACAAAGAGATGTTAATGGGTTCGGATCCACCCAAGTCTCCCCGACTTGTTCCCGGTGATCCTACGTCTCCCCGACTTGTTCCCGGTGATCCTACGTCCCAACCACCCGGATCCCCTCCGGATACAAATGTTAGAAACCCTAACCCAAGATTTCCACTATGAATATCTTGTGAAAAACCTTCACAAGATCAAATCATACATGCAATGGCAATAGTGAATCCCACAACCCGGGATCACAACCTTCTCTCACAACCGAGAGAATCAACAAGCAATATAAATGAGTTTATATTGAAATAAGCAATCTTACCACAAAATCCTATACCTTGAGTTTTTCTTACCAAATAGGTGAAAGGAAGGATTTGAGGAAGATGAAGTCACCAAGACCTAGCACCAAGGAAATGACCAGCAATAGGTGCCTAGGAGAGATTTGGAGACTTGATTCAAGCTAGAGCTTGAAGAGCTCACCAAGAACAAGCTTCTCTCAATATGGATTCTAGATCTAGAAAGTGAGAGAATGGGTTTCTTGTGAGGAAGAGAGCTTTAGAAATGAGTGAGAATGGCTATCTCTTTCTATCTCAATGAATCTCTTAATGGCAGCTCTCACCTAGAGAGAAATGACCTAGGTTCGTATTTATAGGGTCCCATAAAAACAAGTTAGGTCAATTCCCAACGGATAGAAATCTGAGGCAACTAGTCGGTCAAAGAACAACCACTGACCGACTAGTTCATCAACTAGTCGGTCAGTCAAACAACATGGACCGACTAAGTGAGGAACTGAGAAGAGATAGGAATTCAGACCTAGAAATCTAGTCGGTCCAAGAAGACATTCTGACCGACTAGTTTCACAACTAGTCGATCAGTCAGTGAACGTAGACCGACTAAGAGGCAAAATGAAATAGTCTGAATACAAATTGACTTAGTCGGTCCAAGAACAAAAGTTGACCGACTAGATTGTCAACTAGTCGGTCACCAAACGTTCTTAGACCGACTAACGATAAACAGTAGCTTAGGAGAAATTTAGTATGAACAGTAAGTCACAACTAGTCGGTCAAAGAAGCATCACTGACCGACTAGTTCACAAACTAGTCGGTCGGTGAGTCAACGTAGACCGACTAACTGTAAACAGTAAGGTGCAAGAAATTAAGGAAGCAAACTAGTCGGTCCAAGAAGCTCTGCTGACCGACTAGATCACCATCTAGTCGGTCAGTACTTCTTCTTGTACCAACTAACATGCACAAACAAGTCCGAATCGAAGCGCGACGCTTCGAGGAAGTTAGAATGAACTTGTACTAAGATCCTAGAGCTACGATATGAGCGTTATGAAGATAGAATCGTAAGATATACTCAAGGCTTAACATTCTATAGATCGAAGCTAAAAGACTATAAATAAAACCTTAAAGAATGGTCTTCGAGAGCTTCGAATAAATCTTCATGACTTCCAAAACGGTCCAAGAGCTTCAACGAAGCTTTAGGCATGAATACGTGCTTTGTGAAGTGTTGAGATGTCGTTTTGATTGTTCTCGTGAATTTGGCGACGATCTCCAAAACTGCGCTCACAAATTGTTAGTTCATGAATTATTTATGTTTGCTCATCATCAAAACCAAATCCGGGGAGTCCAATATTCAACATTCTCCCCCTTTTTGGTGATGACAAACCAACATAAATAATAATCAAAAATAATGATTCAAATGAAAAATACTTACTCCCCCTGCATTGATGACACGTTAATTCCAAAATGAATATATATGAATTGCATCAATCAGACGAGTAAGATAAATAAAGAGAATCGATTTTTGAAATATCGGATTTTGAAAATCCTTATATATATCTTAACTCCCCCTGAATCTAACATATCAAACTAGATTCTTGGAAATTGAGTTAAATTTTCATTTGCCCTATTTATTATCATTATCTCTCCCCCTTTGGCATTATCCCAAAAATGGGGGGCATACAACGACAACAACTAGGAAATGG
This sequence comes from Scilla litardierei, assembly GCA_030789695.1. Taxonomy (NCBI): domain Eukaryota; kingdom Viridiplantae; phylum Streptophyta; class Magnoliopsida; order Asparagales; family Asparagaceae; genus Scilla; species Scilla litardierei. The sequence goes on from CM061142.1 coordinate 25,423,196, forward strand.
AAAATCCAACACCGGGAGTCGTAGACAATGACGATGGACCTAATTGACACCAAGGGAAAAGTGATGAAATCAAATCAAGGTGTGCCAAATTGTCCATTATCAAAAAGTGATAATTAAAATCATCAGAAATACCAAATTTTTTAGTCTTTTCTTGAATAAAGAAACATACTCTTCAATATTCAATATTCTTGGTTAAATTGGTGCATGGAAAACAATTCTATACAATTATAGAATTTCAATCTATTTAACCAAGTTTTTCAATCGTCGAGCGACGATTTCACATATCATGGACATTGAATGAGAATTAAAATGTGCACGACGAAATAATACAAAGAGAAGATCGAGGTATATATATAAAAACATCATGAGTACATCCAAAAAGATATCGACTACATCAAATGCAACATACCCATCAAAAAGAAATACATCATACATCATCGATACAACATCATCATCAGAACACCATCATCAACATCCAACAACAAAAAATACAACACATACACCGACATCCAACATATCAAAATACAACAAATCAACACCCAAACTCCATCCCATCCTAACCCAAAACACTCTCAAAAGGTGTATCATCCAAAGAGCAGTGGAGAGTCCTCGAAATAGACGATCACGAGGAAGTGGCTGGATCTGCAGTCTCCGTGGGTCCAGTCGACGGAGTGGACTCAGGCTCTGCAGGGAGGAGAGGCGTGTCAACAGACGGGATCGTCGGGGCAGGAGTGGAAACGACGACGTCGGGCTCAACAGCAGGGGTCTCAACAGGAGTATCAGCAGGCAAGACAGGCGCAGGGTCGTCAACAGGAGCAGCAACAGCCTCAGAAGTCTGAACTACTGGTGCAGAAGTCTCTGGAGCACCGGAAGTGGTGCCATCTCCAGGAGCAGATGTGGTAGCAGCAGCAGCAGCAGCAGTGGCCTCATCGCCACGAGCCAAGGAGGTGACAAGCTCATCAAACTCCTCATCGTCCATCTCCTCGTCCTCAGAAACTGAAGGAGGAAGCTGGACGCCCATCAAACTAGCCATACGGCAGACGAACTCCTCGGTACGAGCCAAACGTGACTCATGCCGATGAAGTAAGCGTACGACATCATCTAATGTGGCAGAGGGAGTGGGGGCTGCAGCAGCTGAGGGAGGAGGCACAGAAGCAGCTGAGGGAGTGGCCTGAGATGCAGAAGGTGTCGACCGCTGCACGTAACGGAGTGCCGCAAGAGATTTCTTAACGGCCGTCGCGTTCAGAGGAGCACCAAGGGGACGCTCATCATCAGGGGGGCAAGGGAACACCGAATCGACGAAATACCAAGGTCAGGAGACATGGATATGGGATATGCGCAGATTTAGTGGTCTTGCGTATACACTCGAAAGAGTCCATCTTATCGAGTATAATGCGAGCCCAATTAATCTCGCTACCCATAAACAAAGCGTAAATCAGTTTCAAAAACGGCTGAGATGGAAGAGATGAAGATCCATACTTGGGAAGAAGGCATGATTTCAGGATCAGGTTAATCACCCAAGCATTCGGCTTGAATGATTTCGAAGGAACTCCAATGAATGCGGGGGGGATAACCTGGAAGATTTTGCCTAGGGTCCGCTGATCTAAGGAGGAGATATCATCGACAGAGATGTCAGAAGGGAGGAGGCCACACGACGAGCAACCTATCAACTCCCCCAAGGTTTCTGCCGTGAGGACTATAGGAGTCCCCAAGACAGAAGTCTCGATGGAGTGAGACTCGTCGTACTGGCCCCGAACACGATTGGCATAGAACAATTTGACCAGGCGAGGATATGGTCTGGGGTTCGCCTTAGCGTCAAATCGAAGGTAGTCCAATAGGCCACTATAGGAGAGAAGATCAGCAAGGCCAAGGAAATCAGAAAACTGAACAAAATGCTCTAACAGCAGTGGGCAGTGCTCTATACGGTTTTACGCTGCGAGACACTGAGGGTCGTCGCGGCACAACGATATGTCTACACCGTCGACTGGCATAGGAGCTTTACCCTTAGCCTTATGGGACTTCGGAGGAGGTGGAGGAGGGGGTGGAGTAGGAGCTTTCTCGGGATGTTCAGGGGTGTATTCCTCATCGGTATAATCCTCGGAATCACTACCTGAACGCTCACCGGGAGGAGTGGGAGCACGGAACTTTTTAGGCTTAGGCTTGGGCTTGGACGATTGGCAAGTAGGTTTAGGCTTGGACGTCCTCTTCCTCTTCAACGGAGTTGAAGACGAAGAGGGGGTCGAGTGGTCTTGGCCCTACGTTTGGGAGGGGTTGAAGCGGTAGCACCCTCTACGGTCATAGGGGATGCCCCAGATGATGTAATCGGGATCCTCGTTCGTGCCATGATCTCGGCACAACGAGCACAATCACGCGATGAAGATAGGATCAAACACCCTAGCTCAAACCATAGAATCCTACAACAAGTCCTAAGAGAGAACAAAACCGAAACCCTAGAACCCTAGGAAGTGAAAACACGATATAGATCAAACCCTAGGAATGGAAAACGAGATCTAGGAGGGGGGGTTATACCTAGGAGAGAGGGTCGACGGCGACGGACGGCGGGGATGGCCGGAAAACTGGCCGGAGTCGACGAGAATACGAAGGGGTTCGAGCGGGGTTTTGAGGTTTTTCGGGCTGGAGATGGAAATAGACCGACTAAAATGAAGAGTAGCCGGTTAGAAAGTGATGTAAGTCGGTCTGGAATGCGAAAAGACGCGTTTGCCCTAACACACTTAGTCGGTCACAGTTCAAGCACTGACCGACTAGATTACGATCTAGTCGGTCGGTCAATGAGCTTGAACCGACTAAGTCGAAACAGAGGCCAACAGAAATTTTTAGGGCAAGAGTTAGTCGGTCTCAGTATACTTACTGACCGACTAGTTTTCAATCTAGTCGGTCGGTAAGTGTACTGTGACCGACTAAAGAAAGAAAATGACAAAAGATAGATTAAAGCTTGATCAGTCGGTCTGAGTTCACTAGCTGACCGACTAGATGAGCATCTAGTCGGTTAGTTAATGAACTGAAACCGACTAGAAGAATCCAAAAGTTGATAAATGAGTTCTCTTCATAAAAACACTTGGATGAAACATCTTAACACTCTCATTAGTCATCTAAATTACCCCATAAAACGTCGAAATCTTAAATACGACATTCAAATACGAATTCGAGCACAAATTCAAACAAATCACATAAAATCCCCAAAAATTCAATAAATCTAGCATGAACGAAATATCGCGAAATCGAATAGCATGCAAGACAATTGAATGAAACATGAATCCTATATCTCGGATTCACCCATAATCCCCAATTCTCGACGCAACCACACAAAGGAGTCCTCCTTTAGGGGTTTCGTGAAAATATCGGCGATTTGCTTTTGGGTTTCAACGTACACTAAAATGATGTCCTTTTTAGCAACATGATCATCTAAAAAATGGTGTCGGACATCTATGTGTTTTGATCGGGAATGGTGCACCGGATTCTTTGAAAGACAGATAGCACTTTGGTTATCCACCATGATAGGGCTAGTATCACAATGAATACCAAAATCCTTCAATGTGTGTCTCATCCAAAGAACCTGGGCACAAGCGGCACCGGCGGCAATATATTCCGCCTCGGTGGTTGAAAGTGATACGGAATTTTGCTTCTTGGAAAACCAAGAGACAAGAGAATTTCCTAGAAAATGGCAAGTGCCACTAGTACTTTTCCTGTCGGATTTGCATCCCGCATAATCGGCATCACTATATGAGACTAACTCATATGTGCTAGATTTTGGATACAGTAATCCAAAATCAAGTGTATAACTTAGATAACGGAAAATACGTTTTACCGCTACTAAGTGAGACTCCTTAGGTTGAGACTGATAACGAGCACATATGCATACGGCAAACATAATATCGGGCCTACTTGCGGTAAGATAAAGTAAACTACCTATCATACCTTGATATAGACGAATGTCTACATCCTTACCACCCGCATCCTTGTCAAGATGCGTTGTAGTGCTCATTGGAGTCTTTTTCCCTGAAGCACTCTCCATTCCAAATCGCTTAAGCAACTCCACCGTATACTTTGTTTGGTGGATGAAGATTGCATCGTTCAATTGGCGAATTTGGAGACCTAAGAAATATTTGAGTTCGCCCATGTGGCTCATCTCAAATTGTTCCCTCATAACATTAGAAAACTCTTCGCAAAGAGTGAAGTTAGTAGCACCGAAAATGATATCATCAACATAAATTTGAACTAATAAAATATCATTATTCACATGCTTAACAAAAAGTGTAGAATCGGCTTCGCCCATTTTAAAATTCAAATCCAAAAGAAAATTCTTTAGGCGATCATACCAAGCTCGAGGAGCTTGTCTCAAACCATAAAGAGCTTTCTTTAGTTTAAAAACATAATTTGGAAATTTTTCATTTATGAAGCCCGGAGGTTGAGAAACGTAAACTTCCTCAACAACATCTCCGTTTAAAAATGCACTTTTAACATCCATTTGAAATAATTTAAAATTTTTATGGCATGCATAAGACAATAATAGTCTAATTGATTCTAATCTAGCTACCGGAGCGAAGGATTCTTCGAAATCGATACCTTCCTCTTGGCGATAGCCTTGAGCAACTAGCCGAGCTTTGTTCCGGACGACGACTTGGTTTTCGTCGGTTTTGTTCTTGAAGATCCACTTTGTCCCTATGACGGTGTGGTTCTTCGATGGCAAAGGAACAAGCTCCCATACCTCATTCCTCTCGAATTGAATGAGTTCCTCCTCCATGGCAAGGATCCAAGCACTATCTTCGCACGCTTCAACTAAATTCTTTGGCTCTATCGATGAGGCAAAGGCACAATTGGCGAAGTGGTGGACTTGAGATCTCGTCTTGACACTATCATGAATATTGCCAATGACTTGCTCATGGGGATGGTCGCGAACGGTATGAAGCCGCTTGGGAATACCTTGATCACTAGGCACATTCTCAACAACTTCATTAGTCGGGTTAGTATCAATAGAATCAATTGAATCAATAGACTTAGAATTTTCAAACGAATCACATAAAACATCCATAGAATCATTGTCATTTGAAATTCTAGAATTAGTAAAATTCTCACATGAAGTGATTCCTTGATCGTAGAGGATCTTTTGTTGTATATCCGGTAGGCTTTGCTACGTGAGGAATACCCAACAAATATCCCCTCATCCGATCTCGGATCAAACTTGTCCAAATTATCATATGTGTTTTTAATAAAACATTTTGCGCCGAAAACACGAAAATGTTTAACTTGAGGCAATCTACCAAACAACAATTCATAGCAAGTTTGTTTGGTGCCGGGCCTTAAAAGTATTCTATTAAACACATAGCAAGCGGTGTGTACCGCTTCCACCCAAAATTGATAACCAAGTTGACTATCTTCGAGCATAGTACGAGCACACTCCACAAGCGTTCTATTCTTCCTCTCAACAACACCATTTTGAGGAGGTGCGCGAGGGAAAGAAAACGTGTGAGTAATTCCAAGATCATCACAAAAATTTGAGAAAGACTCATTCTCAAATTCACCCCCATGATCACTACGAATAGTGACAATGGTGGTTTCGATGAGATTTTGTACTTTCTTCACAAATATTGTGAAGTTTTCAAAAGCTTCATTTTTATTACATAAGAAAAATACCCATGTAAATCTTGAATAATCATCAACGATGACTAGTCCATATCTTGCATTTCCTAAGGAAGCAACTCTAGTTGGCCCAAATAAATCTAGATGTAATAGCTCTAGTGGCCGTTTCGTAGAAATGCTTTTCTTAGGTTTAAATGAAGATTTAGGAAGCTTGCCACGTTGACAAGAATCACAAAAACTTTTCTTTTCAAAAACGAGCTTCGGAAAACCTTTAATGGAATTTAATTTTGAAAGCTTATAAAGTGTTCCAAAGTTCACATGTCCAAAGCGTCGATGCCATAAGTGTTGTTCACTTGTGTCGGCAACGAGACATTGTTCATATGACTTAGGAAGATCCAAAATATAGATATCTTTATGGCGTGTGCCGGAAAATAATAATTTATTATTATCATTTGAAATATGACACAATCCTTTCGCAAAGCTAACTTTGTAACCTTTGTCACAAAGTTGGCTTATTGAAATAAGATTATGATTTAAACCATTAACTAGATAAACATCACTAATTAAGGGTTTAGACGGGTTACCCACTTTACCAACACCGACGATGGTTCCGCTCTCGTTGCCTCCAAATAAGACGCGATTTCCATTTGCAATGGGAACCACTCCGGAGAGCAATTGAGCGTCACCCGTCATGTGTTTTGAACACCCGCTATCGAGTATCCAATTCCCTTTGGAGCTAAATTTAAATTTGTTGCTCCTTTTCTTTTTCTTTTCCTTGAGTACCTAAAGATAGAAACATTCATATCATGGTACCCAAGGTCATTAGGTCCTCAAAGGTTAGACCTTTGGAAGCCAAGTCCAATTGGACTTAGACTTCCCCACATAATTTCTACTATGCACAACATCCGAAAAATAAGCATTCATATACACTTGTTTTTCATCCATGCTTGTGTCCTTTGGGCTCCAAATAGTGAAAATTTGGGAGCCATCATCATATTGGGTGCATGCATGCGTTGTTGGTTTCTACGTGATGCATGTCGTGGATAGGTATAAGGAACATGATGGAATGGTGCACGACGAGAATTATTCATATGATGAGGTGGGTGAACATATGCATGTGTGGGAACACGTGCGTGAGGGTGTCTCACATGGTGTGCACATGCCCGAGAATGTGTTGCATAAAAATCATCATATGTGTGAGACGGTGGTGTAGGACGTGTGTTCCTACGTGGCATGGTATTGGTGTACATATAAGCATGCCCTTTCTTTGGAGGTCCACCCAAAGTGGGTTTCTTTCTAAAAGAGGGTGTGGACGAGGTGGAAGCACCATTGGTAGATGAACTACCAATAGAGTGTTTGCTACCACTCGTAGAGTCACCGGAAGTTGGCCTAACAAAAGTAGTGGCCGCTTTGGATGGACATCCCATCGTATACCCCAAACCAATGTGGTGATTGGCCGGAAGTAAGTCACTTAGGATTTTATCCAAATGGTCCTTACCCTTATTGAATTTACTAATTCGGCCTAATGTGTTCTCATATTTCTCTTTGAGAGAACACATAGAAGTATCCAAGTTTGATACTTGCGATGTGAGCACATAAACACGAGATTTAAGATTCTCATTCTCAATACTCAAAGTCGAGTTTTGAGAAGTCAAATCCGCTATCCTATGTTCTTCCGGATCATCAATGCTAACATGTTCAAGTTTAGATTTGAGATTAATAATCTCATTTCTTAACTCTTCAACAACGGTGTCGTTGTTGGTGATGATAGTCTTAGGCGAGGTTTGAATGCTAGCTAGGTCATCTTTTACTTTAGTATATCTATTTACTAATTTAGTGTATTTAGACCATAAATGAGAGTTAGCATCCCTAAGATCATCCATAGTTACCTCATCGCCTTCGTCGTCGCTATCATCGGAGGAGGAAGATCCTTGATCATGCTCCTCTCTTGCCATGAAGCACATGTGCGCTTGCTCCACTTTCTCATCGTCCGACTCTCCGCTTGAGGAATCCTCGGAGTCGGTGAATGTTGCTCCGACAAGTTCCTTTTTGTACCCCTTTTTGTACTTCTTCGACTTGTCGAACTTCGGCGCCTTCCACTTCTCCTTTTGCTTGTTTTGAGGACAATCCGCTTTGATGTGTCCTGGCTTATTGCATTTAAAGCACAAAGGTGGAGAGGCGTTAGTAGAAGTAAATTTTGATTTTTGTTTGAAGTTACCCTTTCGGAAGAAGCGATTGAACTTCTTTGACATGAGTGCAATGGATTCCATGTCCATTTCTTCTTCCGAGTCCTCATCATCGGTAGAGGTGGATGAAGCCGCCTTGAATGCAATTGCCTTTTTCTTAGGCACGTCTTGGTTCAAATAGGACTTCATCTTTTCTTGTAACTTCACCTTGCTATCTTTGCGTACCTCGTATGACATCAAAGTACCCATCAATTGAACTACGGTATACTTATTCATGTCATTACCTTCCTCGATGGCGAAGGTACGTTTCTCCCAAAAAGAAGGAAGTCCTTCGATAAGCTTTGAGCACTTCTCCTTTTGAGTGTAGGATTTGCCGAGGGCCTCTAACTCGTTTATTATGTCAACGAAGCGAGCGTAATATTCCTTCATCTTCTCGCCCTGTTGCATATGAAACATTTCGTAATTTTTGTTTACGACTACGAGTTTAGAGTCTCTTACCCTACTCGTCCCTTCATGTAGAATGAGGAGGGAGTTCCAAATTTGATATGCACTCTTACATGTACATATCTTATTGAAGTCCGCGGGCTCCAATGCGCATTGCAAGGCATTCATTGCCTTGGCATTGCTTACCTCCGCGGCGATCTCCGCGGTAGTCCATTTCTCAAAGTCTTCTTCTTCGGGCTCGATGTATTCCTTCATTGTGGTCCTCCATAGAGACGCACTCCGGAGGAAGGTTTCCATCCGGCATTTCCAGTACCCGTAGTTGGTACCGTTGAAGAATGGAGGCCTCGTAGAGGAATGTCCTTCCATCACCGAAGATGCTCCTTCACGGTTCCTGAAGGTGTCATAGTTGGAAGGTGGACGCACGGTCTTGTTGTCGTTGGCAGACATAGCTAAGTATCTGGCTCTGATACCAAATGTAATGCCCTACAAGCTACTGCACAAGTACTAGAGGGGGGGTGAATAGTACTTTAAAAATAACAAGGAGTATAATTCCAAATTATAGTGCAAACAACTACCAAATCAATTTGCGGAAGCTTAAATTGAATGACAACAACAAATTTAACAATGCTAACAAAGAGATGTTAATGGGTTCGGATCCACCCAAGTCTCCCCGACTTGTTCCCAGTGATCCTACGTCCCAACCACCCGGATCCCCTCCGGATACAAAGGTTAGAAACCCTAACCCAAGATTTCCACTATGAATATCTTGTGAAAAACCTTCACAAGATCAAATCATACATGCAATGGTAATAGTGAATCCCACAACCCGGGATCACAACCTTCTCTCACAACCGAGAGAATCAACAAGCAATATAAATGAGTTTATATTGAAATAAGCAATCTTACCACAAAATCCTATACCTTGAGTTTTTCTTACCAAATAGGTGAAAGAAAGGATTTGAGGAAGATGAAGTCACCAAGACCTAGCACCAAGGAAATGACCAGCAATAGGTGCCTAGGAGAGATTTGGAGACTTGATTCAAGCTAGAGCTTGAAGAGCTCACCAAGAACAAGCTTCTCTCAATATGGATTCTAGATCTAGAAAGTGAGAGAATGGGTTTCTTGTGAGGAAGAGAGCTTTAGAAATGAGTGAGAATGGCTATCTCTTTCTATCTCAATGAATCTCTTAATGGCAGCTCTCACCTAGAGAGAAATGACCTAGGTTCGTATTTATAGGGTCCCATAAAAACAAGTTAGGTCAATTCCCAACGGATAGAAATCTGAGGCAACTAGTCGGTCAAAGAACAACCACTGACCGACTAGTTCATCAACTAGTCGGTCAGTCAAACAACATGGACCGACTAAGTGAGGAACTGAGAAAAGATAGGAATTCAGACCTAGAAATCTAGTCGGTCCAAGAAGACATTCTGACCGACTAGTTTCACAACTAGTCGGTCAGTCAGTGAACGTAGACCGACTAAGAGGCAAAATGAAATAGTCTGAATACAAATTGACTTAGTCGGTCCAAGAACAAAAGTTGACAGACTAGATTGTCAACTAGTCGGTCACCAAACGTTCTTAGACCGACTAACGATAAACAGTAGCTTAGGAGAAATTTAGTATGAACAGTAAGTCACAACTAGTCGGTCAAAGAAGCATCACTGACCGACTAGTTCACAAACTAGTCGGTCGGTGAGTCAACGTAGACCGACTAACTGTAAACAGTAAGGTGCAAGAAATTAAGGAAGCAAACTAGTCGGTCCAAGAAGCTCTGCTGACCGACTAGATCACCATCTAGTCGGTCAGTACTTCTTCTTGTACCAACTAACATGCACAAACAAGTCCGAATCGAAGAGCGACGCTTCGAGGAAGTTAGAATGAACTTGTACTAAGATCCTAGAGCTACGATATGAGCGTTATGAAGATAGAATCGTAAGATATACTCAAGGCTTAACATTCTATAGATCAAAGCAAAAAGACTATAAATAAAACCTTAAAGAATGGTCTTCGAGAGCTTCGAATAAATCTTCATGACTTCCAAAACGGTCCAAGAGCTTCAACGAAGCTTTAGGCATGAATACGTGCTTTGTGAAGTGTTGAGATGTCGCTTTGATTGTTCTCGTGAATTTGGCGACGATCTCTAAAACTGCGCTCACAAATTGTTAGTTCATGAATTATTTATGTTTGCTCATCATCAAAACCAAATCCGAGGAGTCCAATATTCAACACTTGAAGCCATGGTTGAGCTTGATCTTGTTGCATAAGCTTCGCTTTAATTTGAGCTCCTCTTTAGCTTGAGCTCGAGCACATTCTTTGAGCTTCATCTTGGAGCTGTTCTTGTGATTGAACTGAAGCTTTAGAATGTGGACGTTGAATTGCGAGCTAAATTCATCTTCATCTTCTAAGAGTGTGGTTGAAGTTCTTCTTCTCAGAGTATGCTTTGAGCTTCACTTAGCTTATTTGCACAACCTACACATCTTAAGAAATATGATTAGTATATACCAACATTTGGTATGATCATCATCAAAACCACTTTAGGATGGGATTAGATTTCCCAACACTCTCCCCCTTTTTGATAATGACATCCAAATGAAAAACATATGAATAATATGATTATAAAAATATTGTGTAAGTGTACTTACTCCCTCTGCTTAGATGCGGTTATTATTCATTCATGTGTTTGCTTGCTTGTCACTTTTTCTAGTATACATACCAAGTGAAAAAAAATTTACATAGGCTCCCCCTCAAAGTTTGCATCATTGAAGTTGGGACTCCCCCTTAATTCATGCATGTAACTTGAGATTCATTGGAAGCTTCTCTATTAATCCCTTATACTTTTGGTACCTGAAAATAAAACATATAATTTTGGTACCATTTCTTTGTAGGTCCATAGGATTAGTCATACATAATAATATAATTATCAACCAAGAGGGAACCAACCCCAGTTGGGTTGAGATTTCCAATAAATAAATCTATATTCTCTACAAAAATGAACATTGTTCATAAAACTAGAAATGTAATTTTCTTTCATTTGGACGGTTCCAATTTTGGGAATCCAAACTTTGACACATCCATTTTCAGTTTTAGGAACTGTAGCTTGATGATGAGAAATCCTAGCATTTTGAATAGTCACATTGTAACATAAGCCATGTTTGCTAGTTGATGGTTTTTGTGAACTAATCAAGCTATCTAATTTTTCTTTATCCTTACTGAATTTAGCAACATTATTAACCAAATCCGTGTGTTTTGCCTTAATAGCGGTCATGTTATTTTCTAAGTCTCTAAACCTATTTCCTAGGTATTTAAGTTCTACATTGAGCAACCTATTCTTTTAATTAAATCCTTATTGTTACTAATCAATTTTAGGTTCTCTTCAATAATCCTTTCTAGCTCTTAATTAGTAGAATTAAAACCACAAGATTTATGCATCTTTTTTAGTGTTAAAAACTCTTTGAGTTGGACCTCATATAAAAGCATAAATTTTATGAAATTCCTCCTCATAATCAAGTTCCTCACCATCGATACTATCGATATCACTAGAGTTAGGGTTAGAATATACCTTGGGGTCTTCCCGTGCCATGAAGCACATATATGACTTCTCATTCCATTTGCTTACTTCTCCTTCACTTTCGGATGATGATGACCTATCGGAATCCACTTCATCATCGCTTTTATCCCAAGCCGCAAAAGCTTTTCTATTTGGCCTTTTTCCTTTGTACGGCTTCATTCTCTTGTCTTTGTTTTTCTTTATTGGACAGTCTTTCTTCATGTGACCAGGCCTATTACATTCATAACAAATAACATCATTAGTGGAATTAAACTTATGGTTGTAGGACGTACGTGCATTTAGGATTTTCTTGAATCCTTTAGAGATAGATGAGTGCCGTTTGTTTCTCCATTTCATCATTGACTTCATCATCAAACTCCTCCATATCCGATGTGGCTTTGAATGTGATCGCTCCTAGATATACACCTGGAAAACAATTGTAGTTTTACCACAAGCGCGCGGTGTAGTAGCGAGCGAGTATCGAACACGAGGGACTATTGACGGTACTCTATCTTAATCACTAAGCTATTTGTGGAAAGGCAATTTTTGGAATGTTGTTGTCACAGAAGTTCAATTAACAATTCAATTCAATATTATAAAAATGTCCAGGGCTAGGGAATCCCCACTACGGATCGTCATGCATCTCTGTGAATCGCGAATCTCAATGTTGCAAGACTTGAATTGAGGTGAACTAGTCGTAACTTAATAGAGAACCAAGGTCACGCTCTCGTGCTATTGCAGGTCTATAGCACCTAGATCAAGGCCCACTCTCGTTCAAACCCTAACCTAAGCCACTAGCATTAAGATCGACATCATCATCCAAATCGCACCTCGAGGCCACTCTCGTGCAAACCCGAGTTGTGATCTAGATTGTGATAGTCCGTATTCATCCAATCTCTTGCAAACGAATATAGGTATAGACCTATAGTAAAAATGCTATCTTTGGTCCAATCTCTTGCAAACCAAACCTAGTGAATCTCGATTATAAATCTAAATCAAATATCTAGGCCTTCCCATTGATCAGAGCCCAATCTCTTGCAACCCCTAGATCAATGGAAATTCCTAGCTATCCGTAATATATCAATCACAATCTAACCTTCTAGCAATTCCAGCAACCAAGAAATTCATTCATCACAAATCTGAAATTAGATCCACAGGGTTCATCCCTATGCCCTAGAACAAAGGATCTACTCATAATTCATCAAAGTAATAGCAAAATCAATGATAGAAAACATATCACAATTCAGATCTAGAAGAAAACAATCCATAAGATGCAAAATTCAAAAGAAATAGACAAACAAGATCTGAGTTCTTCAATCTCCAAAGCTGAATTACAATAAGAATTAATCTAAAATCTATTTTCTGGTCTCTCCCTAAGCTAAGATAAAAACTGGGCTTAAATACATGCCCAAAACGTCCAAAAAATCATGACAGAATTGCCAATGAACAACCCAAAATCCTAGTTTTCGACCCAGGCTGGCGGCGCTGCTCGGCCGAGTGGAAATCTCACTCGGCCGAGTGGGGGACTCAAAAAAACAGAGAAGTTGGAAGATTTGAGCGTTCTGGCACTCTGTGTCACTCGGCCGAGTGGAGTTCAACACTCAGGTAAGTGGATTTCCTACTCGGCCGAGTGGGTCTTCTGCTGCGCTCCCCAGAATTCCAGAGAGTCAAATTCGATTTCCTTCAGAAGTTCTGACTCACTCGGGTGAGTGGAGTTCTCTACTCGGCCGAGTGAAATTAACCACTCGGTCGAGTGCATTGCAGTACAAGGTATCTTCGTATCAGTCGTACTCGACCGAATATGCTTCTTCACTCGGCCGAGTGAGTTGCATTACTCGGTCGAGTGGCCTATTTTCTGGAAGCAGCTCTTCTCCTCCTCACCTCTTCGTCGATTCTATCGATCTCCTTCTTCTTCCGCTCATCATCCAGCGCTGTTAGCTCCTTGATATGTGATCGCTCCTTATTTTACACCTTTTTTCTGCATGTTTGCATATCATTTTGATCGCCCATATCGCGTTTTTCACGATTATTCGACGATATCGCGTTGCTTTTCACTATTTTTTGTTTTGTCGGATTTCAGGAAATATGGAGCGATCGGAAGCATAAATGAGATCAAGGGACTTGCACGCATACCAGAGCATCACCCATGGCCCTATCAAGGAGCTAGTCGCGCTAGATGATGAGCAGAAGAAGGAGAAGATCGATAGAATCGACGAGGAAGCGAGGAGGAGAAGATGAGACTCCAGAAACAGGCCACTCGGCTGAGTACACAGCTCACTCGGCCGAGTGAAGGAACATACTCGACAGAGTACAACTGATACAAAAGTTACCGGAGTCAAAGTCCACTCGACCGAGTGTCACGCCCCGCTTCCCATTATGCTTGGGAGCGAGGACGCGAGCGGGTCGGCATGTGCAAGCCATGAGATGTACCTTTTCTTTTCTTGCCTCCTTGGCTTAACACAATAAGTGTCTGTGTGAAATCTTGCAGGTTCTTGCATGCATACCCAAAAACAACGCAGATAATCATTATTATTACAATCTCAATCGTCGCAGAAATGAAATACAACTATAAGAAAAGGAAAAGAGACCTTATGGCTCTTACAACACAGGATACTTAAAGCTGATACAATGAATCTACAAACAAAAGCAGCCTAAGAGCATCTTCCTAGAAAAGTCATGCATCTAGGGGATCACGCTAACTGGAACTAGGATCTGCAAAAATATCCTCAGAACCTGACAGATATTGCATTAAAACACAAATACAATGCCGGTCAGTGAGTGTACTCATGTAGGTTCCCAAGAATTAGTCCCATTTAAGCAATTAACAGGATATAACAGGCAATGGCATTGTCTACTAATAATAACATGTGAGCATAGTAGAGTGTAGCGTACAAGTAAAGCGTAGTGAGCATGACATAGTGAAAGTGAAAACATGGTAATTCTTTTTAACAGATGAAACATGTCAGACTATTTAAAAGAAACAACAGCAGTTCTATAAGTTAACATGTTCGGTATCTGTTCCATAATGTGTTTAAGTATATGTCTAAGGCTCACGTCGTTAGGCGACAAGCAAGTGAATCTACCTTCAAATGCCCCCCGAAGGTAACCCGTTTACTTCCAACTAGTGCATGCAAACCCAACCCCACCCACGTATACTTCCTGGACCATGAGCCAGGATGCTAAATCGTCATATACTGGAACACGAGCCAGACTAGTCACATGTGACCCTACTGGAACACGAGCCAGACTAGTCACATGTGACCGACGAGAATAGCCGACGGCATGTAACATCTAGTAGCCAACGGCATGTAACATCTAGTAGCCAACTGCATGTAACATCTAGTAGCCAACTGCATGTAACATCTAGTAGCCAACTGCATATAACATCTAGTAGCCAACGACATGTAACATTCTTTGATTATCAAGTTTATTCATGTGTCTAGCAGGCATTTCTAACAGTTAATTTGCAGTGGTAATAAGCATGGCGTAAAGAAGTTTAAATAAGGTAACATTTAACAACATGTAGGAAAATGCACGCTTGCATCTCAGAATATCTCAGTTTAAACAATTAAATGCAGCGGTTATAAAACATGTAAAAATGTATACTTGCATTAATACATATTAATTTGTTTAGATGAAAAGATGTGGGAACCTACTATACAATACGTAGATCTGAAGAGGATGCGGGTGTTGGGTGCCCAAATGATCGTAGCGCAAGGCACGATGCGTCATAAAAATTCGTGATATCATGCTAATCGTTTTACGCTAACAGAATTATTATAAACTAATACTAATGCTAATTAATCTATTAACAGAACATTTTAATATTACTAACGTATTAACTGTGTATATAATTAAGCAATAATATAAACTTAAACTAGCTAATAAAATTTTCTTTTGAAACTTAATAACTTAAAACTTAATAGATAAAATAACTCTAACAACTTAAACTTAATATAATTTTAATGACTTTTAAAAATTAATAACTTTCAACTTAACCAAGTAAACACACTACCCAAATTAAAACCATTGAATCCAAAACCCATTAAGCAATTTAATAGTATCATCATTTATTTTTATGCAACATTTTCAATGATTACAACAGTGTCGAACAACATTTATAATAATTTAACAAAAGTGTTGAACATGAGGATTTAACGAACATGTCACGGAAACTAACTTCCTTTGCTTTTGTTCAAAACTATGGTATATCGAGTTTTATGTCGTTGGGTCACATTTTCAGTTACAGATGTCATGGTATTAATTTCATGCCTCATTTCACGTGTAGATTTTGAGTTATACAACTTTACATGCAAAAGACCAAATGAGCACGTAACTTCAAAAATTCACTATAATTTGTACACTTGCCTGATTTCAGCGATTTTGCTGTCGTTGGGTTTGTCTTGATGGGTACTACGTTATGGTACGCCTGGTTCTCTGTTTTGGTTAAACATATCACTGAATTAGATTTGTTGCGAGATAAGCACAATATTAAAATAATCCCTAAATTGGGTTCGTCTGATTTTATTGGGTTCTCTGACTAGTGTGATGTTTATATTGTAATATTCTAACATGATACGCCTTATTTTATTCTAATATTATTACCACATTATTTAACAATACTAACATGCTGAAATTAAATAATACTTAACAAATTAACATTTAAATTAATACTAACCTAATACTAGCTAATTACAAAGTTAATATAAGGTTAAGATTACATTTAATAGCCCCACCTACTTACACCTATCTCTTACACATGTTAATGCATATCTATCTATCTCTCTTTTAAACCTCTCTTTTACAACCTGTCTCTCTCTCTATCACTTTCTCTCTTCTACTGTCTCCTCTTCTTAACTCTTCTTTTGTTCCCTTTTTTGTTTTCATTCTTGCAGCAAAGGGGAAGTTCACGCAATGGGGAAGATGGACACTTACGCATGCAAGGGGGATGAGGGAGGTCTTAAGCACGCACGCACGCGGGTCTTCGGCGGTTTCATGGCGGTGCGGGCGGTGCTCCAGCGTTTGGCGGCGGCGGATTCGCACGGCAGCAGCTGCGCGCGGCTTCCTCCGGTAGTGGGCGGCGCGCACAAGGCTGCTGGGCGCGCGCGGGAACGGCGACGGCAAGGGGGCTGGTCGGGAAAGAGGAGGAAGGAGATGGGGTTGGATCGAAATGGATTTGTTTGGATCTGAAGCTTGTTTCAGAATCTGAAGTTGCGTTTGGGTTTATTTGTTTTTCCTCTTTTGATTACTGATTTCAAAATCAGTTTGTGTTTGATTTGGGGGGTATGATTTTGGGGCTGATTTGTTTGAGGGGCAGAATTATTGGTGAAATTGTTTGCTGGTTCTGAGAACTTGGTGGAGGATTTGGGAAACTGATGGTGGTGGATTTGGATTGTGAAGCTGCAAGGAGTATGGAGAGGATTGGGTTGAGAAGCTGCAGATGATGATGTTGCTGCTATTGTTGCTCCCTTTAGTTTGTCTGCTGAATGAAGATGGGACAAGGAAATATGAGGGAGAACAGAGAGGGGGTTGGGTGGTTGGTTGTTTGATTAGGGGTAGATCCACCGTATATCTGGGTGGGTGATTAGGGTTAAAGTTAATTATTAAAGTAATTTAGTAAATGGTAAAAGTAATAACTAGAAGTAGTTAGTAATTGGTAAAAGTAATTAGTGAATAGTAAAACTATAGTAAAAACTAATTAGTAATGTAATTAGTAAAATATTTTGGTGGTAGAAAGGTAAACCTGATTAGGAAAGAGTGATTAATATTATTATTTAAACATTAAAATACCGATTTTCACTACCTACTCCAAAAATTACGAAAATGCCACGGGTTCGTATCGTCGCGAGAAGTACGAATACGAAGTCCTATTTTAAGATTTGAGCGATGATAAAAACATGAAAAAAAATCATTTACTCTGAATTCATTTTAAAATAGTTTTGAACACAAAAATCGCACACCACGAAAACAGGTCGTTACACCGAGTCAATGATCCCACTCAGCCGAATGGAGAACTTCACTCTCCCGAGTGAGTCAGAGCTTTCTAGAGAAGATTTAAGCCGATTCTCTGGAATTTTGAGAAGAACAGCAGAAGACTCACTCGGCCGAGTGAGAAACTCCACTTGACCGAGTGACAAACTCCACTCGGCCGAGTGACGCAGAGCGACAGAGCCCCCAAAACCCCATCTTCTCTGTTTTATTTGGCTCTGTCACTCGGCCGAGTGACATTCTCACTCGGCCGAGTGGCACAGTCTGCCTGTATCGCGAACTAGGGTTATGGGCTGCGCCAGGGAAAAATCTGTCAGGATTTTTTAGCCGACTTTGGCTTGTATTTAAGGCTAGTTTTCATCCTAGTTTAGGGGGAGACCAGAAATTATGGTTTAGCTTAATTCTATATGTAATTCCATTTTGGAGATTGAAGATTTCAAATCTGGTTTGTTCTTCTTATTGAAATTTCTCATTTTTGTGAATTGCTCTCTTACAATTATGAATTCTTATATGTTTTTATTCATTTATTCTTTTATTGCTATGATTAATTGCGAGTAGTACCGATGTTCTAGGGCTTGGGGATAAACCATATGGATTCGATTTTAGAATTGTGATGAACGAATTCATATGTTGCTAGAATTGATAGAAGGTTAGGTTGTGATTGATTTATCACGGATAGCTAGGAATTTCCATCGATTGGGGGGTTGCAAGAGATTGGATTCATATCGATGGGAAGGCCTATATATTTGATTTAGGATTATAATCGAAATCTACTAGACTTGGTTTGTAAGAAATTGGACCAAAGCTAAGATTTTTATTATAAATCTATACCCATATTCGTTTGCAAGAGATTGGACGAATACGAACTATCACAGCCTAGATCGTAACTCGAGTTTGCACGAGAGTGGGCTCGAGGAGCGATTGAACGATGATGTCGATCCTCATGCTAGTGGCGTAGGTTAGGGTTTACATGAGAGTGGGCCCTAACCTAGGTCGCTATAGACCGGCAATAGCGCGAGAGCGTGAGCTTGGTTCTCTATTTATTTACGACTAGTTCACCTCAATTCAGGTCTTGCAACATTGAGATTCACGATTCACAAAGATAAATGACGATCCGTGGTGGGGATTCACTAGCCCTAGACTCCTTTATAATATTGAAATCGAATTTTTGATTGAACAATTATGACAACATTTTTAAAACCATTCTTCCACCAATAGCCTAGTGAACAAAATAGAGTACCTTCATCAGTCCTCCTCGTGTTTGATAACCCGCTCGTCGCTATACCATGCGCTTGCAGTAAGACTACAATCGTGTCCCCCTGGGCGTGTATCTGGGGGCCGATCAAGTTTTTGGCACCGTTGCCGGGGAGGCGACGGTATTTTATTTTCTTCACCTGGCTACATTTCATATTTTATCTTTCTTTTATTTTTATTTGATACTTATATTGACGTGCTCCTCCAGATTTTTCAATAGGATTTTATCAGGTAACATGGAAGACACGATGATGAGAACAGACTCTTACCCGAAATATGATGATGCCTTTGCACCCCTTCTGGAAGAACTAGTGGATGAGGTCTAATCCACAGGGACTTTGCCCATCAACGTAGGGGACCCCCTTGAACAGTTGTTTGCTAGTTTTGTTATTGATCAAATTTCTCCAGAAGGAACTATCGAGGGCAACATTAGAGTCGATATGAGGGATGATAAGTTGTACTTGGAAGTTAGCGGGACCCCTGGGCCTGGAATAAGGGAAGGCAGCAGAGCATGCACTGGAGAGATCTGTACTTGTGACGAGTCTATTTGGCATACCGACGTTCAGGGAAGTATACTTGACGGTCCCTTCTGCAGCATCGATGAATGCACTGACCTATCTTTTAACTTCAGGTATGAACATGAGCAGAATGGTGGTCCCACCAACCTCAGAGCAGAGTCATGTAACATCCACTCTGATGCACTACCCTCGCCAAGAAGCGAGTCTGAGTCAGCATACGAGAGCCTACTCTCCGAGGAGGAACTGAACATAGATGGGATCGAAGACGCCATGCTTTCACATGAAGAGGAGGCAGGGAGTACATCGCCCCTTGAGGTAGAACTGAAACAATTACCTCCTAACTTAAGATATGCCTTTTTGGGGGGATAAACTGACCTACCCGGTGATTGTTAATGCTAGACTCAACCACCATCTACTTGAGAGTCTTTTAGATGTCGTTAGGAGCCATAAGGACGTCCTCACTATAACATTTCTGACTTCAAGGAGATAATCCATAGGCTGTGTATGCACAGGATCCACCTTGAAAACACTGAAGCCACCTCCATAGTTGCGGTTTTAGGGCGCAGATCCGACCCGTTTGGTTTGTTTCCAGACCCATTTCAGCTTAGCACTATTTTAGGGCTTCTCCCTCTCTATTCCCCTCATTCCACTCTCTCTTTTTATGTTTTTGACCACATCCTAGGACTAGGGTTTTGGAGTTCACCGGAGCTTGGAGGAGAGCAAGGAGGAGCCGAACGCACCGCCTCGGGAGTGACACCTCGGGTGACTTCGTTCTTTCTCTCTTGTATCTTAGATTTAGGGTTATTGTATGTAATTGGATGATTTTAGAGATGAATGATTTTATTTACATGATTTCTTCTTAATCTATGGTGTTTGTGTGTTTGATTCGATGCTTGGGTATGTTTTAATTCTAATTTCATGCTTGAACTTTCATCTTTTGTGATTGGGTTATGAGTTCATGCAGATGATTCGAACTCATACTTAGGTCTTCATTTGTTGGTAGGCCTAACAAGCCACCTATAGTGAGCAAGTAGCTTAGTTCCCCACTACTCACCACATTGACCTCGCTCCATAGTGAGGAATGCCTCGAAAGAGCTCCTTCTACACCCTTCACCTTACCGAACGCCAAGTGTTTGGTTGAATGCCAAGCTCGCCTCTTCGCTTGATTGAGCTCTCGAATCCTTGTCCATAGCATGTAGGGTGAGTAGGTGGCCCCCACTAGTCGTTCTCACATTCTCTCCTCTACCGAAAACATGTAAATATAGCGGGTAATTTCTCACCATCCCGCATCCATTTTTGACCAAACGTGCGTTCTCAAACGACTCTTCCTTGTGGTTCGACACCGGACTCATCGGATATATATATCATTTATTGCATTGACACTCCTACACTTGGGAGTGAAGGCACGCTTCCTTTACGCGTTTCCCGGTTCAATCAATTGGCGTCGTTGCCGGGGACAACGATTTTTGTATTTACATTTTTGATTGATTTAGGAAATTTTGGAGAGATACATCCATCTATTTAGTGTGAGTCTTTTCCGATTCTTTATTTTTCACTTTTTGATTTGAGATTTATTTGTTTATCACCTTTTGAGTCTTTTTGTATTGTTTGTTTTTATTTATTTTTATTTTTATTTTTTTAAAAACATGGTAAGTACTTCAAACTCTCTTGAGTTTGAAATATGGGTGACCAAATCCCTACCGAGATTCCTTGGTAAGTATGAGGAGAGCCCTTACATTTATATTAAGAAGCTTGAGAGTGCTTGCAAGCTTCATTTTGATGGGAACACGTGTGGAGAAAAGTTTTATATTAAATGCTTTCCCTATTCTTTGGATGGTAGTGCCTTAAAATGGTTTAACGTTTATCTCACACATCTTATTCCATCTTGGCATGTATGTAACGACCGGTATTCGTAATAATGATTATATGAATGATATTGGATGTTCCCCTTTTTGTGTGTCGTTTCCCGTAAGACTTCCTCACGATTATCTTCATAGCATCTTAATTTTAGAGCTAGAGGGATCCTAGAAGCCTTAGGAATCTTCCCGAAGCCCCGCGATTCGAATCGGTACTTTTGGTGCATCTTAGTTGGTTCAAGAAGGAGAACCAACCGGCTAGATGGCAATCTAGTCGGTCGGCAACACTTCTTAGACCGACTAGTTCATCTTAATAATATTTGTTGAGTTACTGTTCACCGTTAGTCGGTCTAAGTTCATCTTTCGACCGACTAGTCCTCAAACTAGTCGGTTAAGTCTTGTACTCAGACCGACTAATTCTGAGTTCTACTGTACAGTCGAGTTACGGTTTGTGCTTAGTCGGTCAAAGAACAATTAACAACCGACTAGTTTCCAAACTAGTCAGTTAGGGTTTCTTCTCTGACCGACTAACTCTCATTTCTTTATATCCATCAAGTTTTGCCCTTAGTCGGTCTACGAACGATCACCGACCGTCTAGTCCTCAAACTAGTCGGTTGACGAGCCTTCACAGACAGACTAAATGTGTCAACCTATACCAACCACTGTTCTCTGTTTGCCCTTAGTCGGTCACAGTTGAACAACTGACCGACTAGTTGCTAAACTAGTCGGTCAACCACTCTTCTCTGACCGACTAACTGACCCCGAAACCCTAGGTTTTGCCCAGCCGCTGGGTTGTTTCTATTTAAACTCCCGATCGTTTCTCTTTCTTTCTTTCACTTCTCTTGGCCTTTTCTCCTCCCCTTTGACCTCTGATCTTCCCCAAGCATCCTCTTACCTTCCTTCATCCTCCCAAGCTCCCCGCACCTTCTTATTACGTCGGAACCACCCCCGTTGGCCGTCGGCCGACCCCAAAACCCTAAAAATCTCCCCTTGCTCCAGATTTTCCCTACGGACTCCAACCTCCAGATCTGTAGCAATTCGACCGTCGGGATCTTGAATTCAGCCGTAGCTTCCCAGGATCATCCTCCATCGTCAAAGCTAGATCTGTTTTGGCGTCATACGTTCGTTATTCATACGGTTAGTAAATCTATTCATTAATCTCTTTTAACCCACACCGTAATTAGAAAACTTAATTAAAAACGATTCATTAGACGATATAGGATCCTATTATGAAATCTGTTTGATCATACTAATGTTGTTTTGCCGTAGCAGTGTACCCAATTATCCTAGGATACCGATCTCGGGGCTCACGTCAAACAACAACCTCGGTACCAGGCAAGTGAAACTTGCCAACCCTTCTTTAGGCCATGTTTTAGGCCAATTCTTGTACTAGCGTGAAAGAGACTAGATCGTGAAATGATAGCGATCTAGGCGTAACTTTGAGATCTAGCTTGACAATGAAGCTATATCCGACACCTTGCCATATCATTCATGCATAGATATCTGCCATGTTTAAATTCCTTAACTGTACGCATTTGAATTGTTAACTGCCATGCATTGCATCTTACATGTCATCCTAGTTAAACTTGCAAAGTAGCATACGCTACACTACATGTACCAAATCCGTGTTTCCGTGTTACCGGCTAGGCACCCGTTATGCGGGCATAACCCTACGACATCCGTGTTAAAAACACTTCCTGGCTCGTGATCCAGAAGCGAGCATTTTGTGTTCGGGGGTAATGCCCTGGCTCGACACACGTGGAGGGGTAGGGATAAACGATCACTTGAGCGTAAGAGTTGGCCCGTACAGCCACTCTAGCCAAAGGGCGGAATCTCTGTGCACGACGTGATTACAATTCCAGTACTTGTCTTTTACTTGTTTACTTGCCTTGCCATGTCATTTGCCATTCTATATCATGCCATACTTTACTTTAGAACTGCTAGGTTGCTTTACTTTCATAGTTGTCATACTTTACTTTAGAACTGCTAGGTGGTTTCCTTTTATAGTTTCCTTGCACAAGTCTTTTTAGACTTGTTGACATGTGCCCCTTCTCTTTGGGTGACGTATGTTAGTTGCTGAGCCAGAGACAGTTGCGGAGGGTGACGAGTTCGTGGAGTTTGTGCCGAACCTGTTGTTGACGTTGAGTACGAGGCTACCGGTGACTATTCTTAGTGACCCCTGCAGAGTTTCCGTTTGTTTAGGCTTTCTGTTAGGTTGTCGGTGCGTGGCACCTGTACTATGATTTTATGTACCTTGTACTTTTGTTTGGCCATGCTGGGGCCTTAGTTTCTTTTCCCTGTAAGCCTGGTGGCTTGTTCTGTGATGTTGAAATTTAATTTAATGGATATTCTGAGATTTCTTTTGGTCTCATTTCCTTGTTTATTATCTTTGTTTCGTATCGTAATTGCAAGGACATGCCATTTAATGTTTATTGACGCTTATCGGACTTGCGGCTTTGCAGCTTCAAGTCTGAGCGGACCTTCTCACGCTTCGCCTCCACATTTTTGGGAAGCAGGACGTGACAGGTTTTGTTGGTGGCCCATGCAGGTCCATCTTGCAACTGCGAATTATCGGAACAACGATAATAACTATGGAATGTCCATTAAATAAATTGCAGCATCCGAGTTATAGCCTTGAGTCTAGTCGTTCCTATGTCACTAGGTTGTAGGAAGACTTAGTTAGACGTCCATTCTTGCTAGTTAGAGGCCCTTGATTGTTAGTTAGACTCTCTGCCAGGATTTGATTGGTCGGCATAGGAGTTACCTTAGCAGTCCCTGTCTAATTTTGACTAAGATAGACTCCTAGAATTCTTTGGTCGTTCGCTTGGGTTCATTGATTTCGGACCAAGCTGAACGCATTTCATTGCTGTCTAGCCCCTTGGAAAGTCTTAGCGCTTAGTTCCCTAATCTTTAGTTTGTTGACCGTAGGAGTTTTCGTAGATTTTCCTGAGTCTTATCCTAGGTGTATGTATGTTATGGTCATACTACCATTTCCCTTGCCTCGAATCACGAGGACGCCTCATGACGATCGTCGTCAATTTACGAACCTCTTCATTACGAATCTTAAATCTTCTGAAAGTTATCTTTCGTTTTCCCCTCATTAAAAGTTTTCGCTAAGTCTAAATTATATTTTAAACCCTTTACGTATCTATTTAAAATTCTATTGGTCGTAATTATAATTACTATCTCGTAACCAATTTCTAAACTATATTTTTTTTCGGTATTTCGGTTTAAAGATTATATTACTATTTTGAAAATTCGATATATCATTTTTCTAAACTACGAGCTTCATCTTAATCGCTTAGCATACATATTTTAGAATACCTTTTCCAAGCTAAATGGAATTTCAATTATTTTTATATATATCAGTTCTAGGATTCGAGGTACTTGTACTCTAAGGTCTTTGTATAAATCAGTTTCTCTTTGGCAAATCCTGGTTCCTCTAAAAAGTAGTTTCCATATTGATTATTTTAAATTTTTCCTAGCTTAAAGACTTTGAAAGTGTTTAACATGAGCTTAAATTCTTCAGTTAATTTCATTCTTTGAGTTTCAAGATTTTCTTTACCGAAGTTATATTAAAGATACTGCCGTAAAATATTTCCTAAAACTACGTCCTTAATGTTCGTGTGAATGATTTACTTCCCTCCTAAAAACTCTATATAAGCCAATAAACCAATTTCTCTTATTAAGTCTATTTGACTCAAACTTGTTTCGAACAACCTATTTTACCGACTCTTAAATATTTTCCTAGGTGAAAGAGAACTACAACTTTTCAAATACGACCGTTTTATACTTTTAGTATTTTTGACTTATACCATTTATATCCTATTTCTAGTGACTTATGAGGGCAATATCCACTTTCCCCTTACCTCTACCCAAACATTCACAATTGAGCCACTGTTTCACCTAACCAAGTTGTCTCCTTGTACTCGCCCTATCTAAACTCGTGCTTATTGATTCTTCCCCGTCACGCTTTTGACCCCGGTCCCCCTCCATTGCCTAGGCTTTAGTGTTCGTCTATGACTGTGTCAACCCAAATTTGTTAGTAGGCCCTTGGACCTTTGTGATCTTGTAGTGGTGCATGTACCTAAGTTGAGTATGTAGGCTTGAGTGAGTGTACCCCTATAGTATAATAATGTTTGCCTATTGAGTGATATATACATACTCAGAGTTATTCATGATGTTATGAAAATGTATGTGTGTTAGTATTTATAGATATGTGCGAGGATAGCTATACCACTCTAGGGGCGTCTGTGTGTATAAGGAATCTGTATTGGAATATCTAATAGGGTGTATGTAGTTAGAGATACTTATAACGGTTGAAATAATTTGGTTGGTAGAACTATGTGTATGTTAGGTGTAATAATAATAGGTGTACGTATAGTTAAGTAAGCAGGCCTGTTATATGACCTGTATGTTAGTACGTGTGAGTGTGTGCTCATACGTAGTTACGTGTTGTGCTCAGACGTAATTAGTTATGTATTTACCGAATGAGTATACATGTGATATACATATGGTAGTGGGATTATAAATTGTTTGGTATTATTTGCCCCTACGGGATGTTGTATGTGCGCGTGTATGCCACGAGGTATACCCGATTTTTGAATGTCGTAACTATGTATGTATAAGTAGATATATTGCTGTACTAGTTATAAGTAGAAGATATGGTGTGAATATATATGTTACATGTGTGTGCTATACGATGAATGTGTATGTATATGGAGGGTATTATAATTATACGTGTGCCGATGTCTGTATTATTTACATGGCATGTAAAGTGATTTAATTATGTGAATATGACCTGACTAAATATAGTGATTGATATTATAGTATGTAAGTGGCTATGTTGGTAGATGTATATATATTAGGGTGTGGTATTGGTATAAGTATAACTATCGTGTTACGTAGATAAAGTTTTCTGATATGCGTTTTGAGTCTCACTCAAGCTCAAGTGGGTATACTCTAAGTAAATTGTTATGTATGTCAGTGGTTGCATGTAGTGATGTTTGATGCATATATAGTGATGGGAGTGTCTGTGCCTGGTTGTGTTACGCACATGATTGTGGGTCGCTATACCAGTATATAGTTATAGGTGTTGGTCTTGTGGTATAGTTATTACTAAGGACTTGTCTGTGTGAACGTATGTGAGCTAGCTAAACTAGGTGTGTAGTTGTGCCGGATGTATAATGGTATGATTGGTATATGTGAATGAAATATTAGCGTGTATGGGTGTGCACCATGCACGGGTAAGTGTGTGCTTAATTATAAGTATTGATGACTATGATATGTATGGCGTGTCGTGGGTATAATTATAGGGCCGTATGTGATGTGAAGATATGGTGAAATAAATTCATACATTTGAATGACTATATATACTGTGAAATTATGGTAGTGGTGCGTGTGTATTAGATATAGTAAGACTTGTTTGAGTATTGGTATGGTGCGACTATGTGTGTCGATATGTTTGGTGTTGAATGTATGCTAAGAATATTAGAGAGTATTATACCCTTGGATGCTTGATGCATAGGTAGCTATCTATACGTAGAGCGATGGTTGTATTTGCTAATGTGAGACTAATCCTATATGAGTATCTGAACTATTGTTTGTGCTAGGTAAGTAGTAGCTATATAATGAATGTTTATACATGATTGAAATACATGTATGAGTATGAATGGCTATGATAGGTATAAGAGGAAATGAGCGTGAATGAAAACATGTTAATGGTGATAATATTTGACTATCTAGTGCATATATATAAGCACTTGTAATGACTATCTCTGGTTTGAAGTATGACGTGAAATGATTTGGGGTAGTTACTAGAGCGACTAGATATGTTAGAAAGTCCGAGGACGGACTTTATTCTAAGGTGGGTAGAATGTAACGACCGGTATTCGTAATAATGATTATATGAATGATATTGGATGTTCCCCTTCTTGTGTGTCGTTTCCCGTAAGACTTCCTCACGATTAGCTTCATAGCATCTTAATTTTAGAGCTAGAGGGATCTTAGAAGCCTTAGGAATCTTCCTGAAGCCCCGCGATTCGAATCGGCACTTTTGGTGCATCTTAGTTGGTTCAAGAAGGAGAACCAACCGGCTAGATGGCAATCTAGTCGGTCGGTAACACTTCTCAGACCGACTAGTTCATCTTAATAATATTTGCTGAGTTACTGTTCACCGTTAGTCGGTCTAAGTTCATCTTTCGACCGACTAGTCCTCAAACTAGTCGGTTAAGTCTTGTACTCAGACCGACTAATTCTGAGTTCTACTGTACAGTCGAGTTACTGTTTGTGCTTAGTCGGTCAAAGAACAATTAACGACCGACTAGTTTCCAAACTAGTCGGTTAGGGTTTCTTCTCTGACCAACTAACTCTCATTTCTTTATATCCATCAAGTTTTGCCCTTAGTCGGTCTGACGAACGATCACCGACCGACTAGTCCTCAAACTAGTCGGCTGACGAGCCTTCACAGACCGACTACTTGTGTCAACCTGTACCAACCACTGTTCTCTGTTTGCCTTTAGTCGGTCACAGTTGAACAACCGACCGACTAGTTTCTAAACTAGTCGGTCAACCACTCTTCTCTGACCGACTAACTGACCCCGAAACCCTAGGTTTTACCCAGCCGCCGGGTTGTTTCTATTTAAACTCCCGATCATTTCTCTTTCTTTCTTTCACTTCTCTTAGCCTTTTCTCCTCCCCTTTGACCTCTGATCTTCCCCAAGCATCCTCTTACCTTCCTTCATCCTCCCAAGCTCCCCTCACCTTCTTATTGCGTCGGCACCACCCCCATTGGCCGCCGGCCGACCCCAAAAACCCTAAAAATCTCCCCTTGCTCCAGATTTTCCCTACGGACTCCAACCTCCAGATCTGTAGCAATTCGACCGTCGGGATCTTGAATTCAGCCGTAGCTTCCCAGGATCATCCTCCGTCGTCAAAGCTAGATCTGTTTTGGCGTCATACGTTCGCTATTCATACGGTTAGTAAATCTATTCCTTAATCTCTTTTAACCCACACCGTAATTAGAAAACCTAATTAAAAAACGATTCATTAGACGATATAGGATCCTATTATGAAATCTGTTTGATCATACTAATGTTGTTTTGCCGTAGCAGCGTACCCAATTATCCTAGGATACCGATCTCGGGGCTCACGTCGAACAACAACCTCGGTACCAGGCAAGTGAAACTTGCCAACCCTTCTTTAGGCCATGTTTTAGGCCAATTCTTGTACTAGCGTGAAAGAGACTAGATCGTGAAATGATAGCGATCTAGGCGCAACTTTGAGATCTAGCTTGACAACGAAGCTATATCCGACACCTTGCCATTTCATGCATGCATAGATATCTGCCATGTTTAAATTCCTTAACTATACGCATTTGAATTGTTAACTGCCATGCATTGCATCTTACATGTCATCCTAGTTAAACTTGCAACGTAGCATACGCTACACTACATGTACCAAATCCGTGTTTCCGTGTTACCGGCTAGGCACCCCGTTATGCGGGCATAACCCTACGCCATCCGTGTTTAAAAACACTTCCTGGCTCGTGATCCAGAAGCGAGCATTTTGTGTTCGGGGGTAATGCCCTGGCTCGACACATGTGGAAGGGTAGGGATAAATGATCACTTGAGCGTAAGAGTTGGCCCGTACAGCCACTCTAGCCAAAGGGCGGAATCTCTGTGCACGACGTGATTACAATTCCAGTACTTGTCTTTTACTTGTTTACTTGCCTTGCCATGTCATTTGCCATGCTATATCATGCCATACTTTACTTTAGAACTGCTAGGTTGCTTTACTTTCATAGTTGTCATACTTTACTTTAGAACTGCTAGGTTGTTTCCTTTTATAGGTTCCTTGCACAAGTCTTTTTAGACTTGCTGACCTGTGCCCCTTCTCTTTGGGTGACGCATGTTAGTTGCTGAGCCAGAGACAGTTGCGGAGGGTGACGAGTTCGTGGAGTTCGTGCCGAACCTATTGTTGACGTTGAGTACGAGGCTACCGGTGACTATTCTTAGTGACCCCTGTTGAGTTTCCGTTTGTTTAGGCTTTCTGTTAGGTTGTCGGTGCGTGGCACCTGTACTATGATTTTATGTACCTTGTACTTTTGTTTGGCCATGCTGGGGCCTTGGTAGTGCCTTAAAATGGTTTAAAGTTTATCTCACATATATTATTCCATCTTGGCATGTACTGAAGCATAAATTTTGTACGAAGTTTTTTCCATCTTACAGGACCATAGTATGACGAAGAAGAATGGTGAACTTTGCCCAGCGCATCGGTGAGACATTTTTTCAGGCTTGGACGTGATTTTCAGAGTTAGTGTACGGTTTCCTAGATCATGGATTTGACAGGATGCGTCTTCCTGGATTCTTCATGGAAGGATTGCTTCCAGAGATGCATGGTTTTGTGGATATGTTGGACAAAGGCCACTTTTTGGATATGGATGAGAATGCGGATTGGCGTTATATGGAGTCATATAAGGAGGAAGATCATACATTGGTTGTGACTCCAAATGAGCCAAGCCATGAAGTTTTGGTCCACCAAGCCCCTGATGAAGAAGTTTTTGTGGATCTCACACCACCGGTAGTTGAAGAATTAAGTGCCCCATGCCAAGTAGTAGTAGAGGAACCAAGTGTTGGCATGGAAGAGTTGGTTGAGCCGGTGGAGGAAATTATCATGCTAGCACCTTCTATTTCTGTTGGGCCGTGTCAAGTAGTCGTTGAGGAATTGGTCGTTGACATGGTGGAAATAGATGAGCTGATCGCGTGCACACTTGGGAGCGAAGTGGTCGAGGAGGATTGTTCTTGTGTTAATGAGTCCGAAGAAGAGACAAGCGAGGTTGAGTTTATACTGACTCGTCTCAAAATGTGTGAGCGCTACTCCCAAGTGCAGGAGATCGAACAAGTAATAATCCTGGTGAGTCCATGTATCGTATCCACAGGACAACTGACCTGCAAAACCACGAAATTCAGTTTGTAAAGAGTAATAATACTGTAATATCCAACCACCTATCAAGTATAAAGATATGGTATCAAGAGTTTTAAAGAATAAAAGAAAATCCTACGATAATTATGGGGAAGGCAATTTTGGGGTATCAATATGAGGAGTATGTGTTGGTTGTGATTTCGTTAAGATCTATGCAATCAATGATTATCAATACCTTTTATATAACTCAATGTTTCATCCGGTTAGGGCACGAGAACGTCGGAAAATATAACGTTAAACAAACATCGAAAAGTGCCTTAAGTATCACATACAATACTAGTTTCATGAGGAAAATAAGCTTATGTGCCCGCAAGGGTCACGGCGATGTCTACAAGGATCACGCCACGAATAAATCCACAAATATCATATTCGATCCAAGTACACCAACAAAGAGAATACTTGAACAATACGTGTAGAAACTAGCAAAATACGCGATATAACATGCAAATTAGGACGAAAAGATATTAAAATCAGAGATTTCAGAGATCTAACGACATCACAACCGGCACATGAGGGTATTAGCCATGCATGGAGGGTAGAGAATCAATATTCATAGACAGATACATCATCAATACTCAAAATACGAGCTAAATACGCAAAATACAAGGGTAAAGTTTAGAATTTTATCACAAATCTCTACAATTGAACCCCAAACTTCTTCAGATGATAGAACTAGCCTCTGTCCCCAGGGCCTCCAAATTTCATGGTGAAATATGGCTCCTAGAGCCCCCAATACGCCAGAATACCCAACAAAACCCTAGAAATACGCTTATATATAGGCATTGCGGGTTTAAGAGGCTTAACGGGTTCGAAACCCGCTAAAAACTTAACCCGTAGACCTCTGGATGATTATGACCGTCGATTAAATGTGAGATGCGTTCTGGGAATGACAAGTGTCCCCCTTATTGGATCTTGCCCGTGTCACTCCCGCTTCATTCGCTGGGTCCGAATACGCCTCGGGCTTGATTGTCGTCCGTTGGATCTGCGATCAACGGTCCGTAAAGCGCTTTGAATTCGAATTCGCCTCGCCTTGAATCACCACCGTCGGATCAACATCTGACACTTCATATCAAGCCACGTCACCCGTATAATTATCGCTGCAGCGGGCTTCTCTTGTTCATTGGATCGTCGTTCTGCGGCCAAGATCGTACCGCGTCACCCGTTAATAGCGTTCGTTCGATTGGGTGGGGAACGATGAGATCTCTCCACGTGTTAGCATCTGATTTGGTGGCGACCATATTTCTCGTATTTTGAGCGTATTTCTTCATTAAATTGGTATGTTGCATTCAATAAATCACAGTAATTAGCACAGATCTCAGAAAAATACAAATAAATAGTCGTTGGAATCGTGAGATTGAGATCTAGCCATGAAAAATATAAAAAGGCAGAAATACTTTATAAAATTCATATTTTGTGCACAAATCAATGGTTTGCTCTCATAAATGATGATATACAAAATACGATTGTATTAGAGACCAATTAAGCATTATATATGCATAAAATAGGGCTAAATGAGGTGTTAAATATGCAATATTCAACCCTAATCATATACCACATGCTATCATGGATCCAGAGCTTCCCTCTCATTCGGTAGTTTCTATGGAGATATCACTTCCTCCCCCGAATGATATTCAATGCTGCGGGACGAGCTGCAAACCACATCATATTTAACCATCCAGGGAGTTTTCTCACACATTCATCATACTTTTCATTCCGTATTTTATATTGATGATTATGTGTGGAGTTCGTTTTTTGGGAATGTGTCCCCATCTATCTCTTACATAATCCGTCTCCTTCCTTATATAGGTACACACTTTGAGGAGATGCTTGGGGTTGTGTACATGACCGCCATTGCCACGTTTAGATGAGGAGAATTTGCGGAGGAAATAAAAGGAACATTGGAACAATTACTACCTCCGATGGAAATTTTGGATCCGACGT
Source organism: Scilla litardierei (assembly GCA_030789695.1). Taxonomy (NCBI): domain Eukaryota; kingdom Viridiplantae; phylum Streptophyta; class Magnoliopsida; order Asparagales; family Asparagaceae; genus Scilla; species Scilla litardierei. Next base: position 25,455,510 of record CM061142.1, read on the forward strand.
TCGCCACGGTGTGTTCTTTCCTTAATTAGTGTCATAGTGTCTTTTAAATTCAGTTTCTTACGCTTTTTCTTTTCTTTATGCATGTTTTTCATTTCTTAGAACTTTTATGAAGTCATCATCTCCTTTTTGTCATCACCATTACATGCACACCCTTCATATGCCATCCTTGCGTTGGGTTTTCTGTTAGTTATTTACCGGTTCCTAGCAATGCTTCATTCTTTCGCGTAATTTTAGATTAAAATCTATTGTTAAAATCTTTGTTGTGATTGGCTTGAATTTATCGCTTTTCCTTCATTAGTTCACTTTTAATATGTCGTCTATGACACGTTCCATATTCTTCATGAACTTAGTTTTTGAGATGATTTAAATAACGATTTTCGCAATTATAGTGATGCATGGGTTAAAATTGAGTCAACTAGTTGAGTAACTTTTACATTGATGGCTTTTGGCTAGGACATATTCTTGGTTGTGCTTAGGTATGTCGATGATGTGTGACACAAAAATAAAAGAGTGATACAAAAGAAAAGGAAAGGAAAGGAAAGGAAAAACAAAAAGAAAAAAGAAAAGAAAAGAGAAAAAAAGAGAAAAATAAACACAAAAGCAAAACAAAATATAAAACAAAACGAGTAAAAAGGATAAGTAGGTCGCTAAATAAATAACCCTGTGATTCGAGTAGTACGGTCCGCGGGGTCCTTTTTGGCCTAGTGCCCGATGGTCGTCTGGCCTAGGAGTCATCAACCGAAAACTCACTTATTTGATGGGGTCACTTGAGTTATATCACTTTCTGCCATTGTTGCTTTATGTGCGTTACGCGGAATTAATAAAAAGAAAGAGAGAAAAATATATATGTGTTATGAATCAACTACTGGGGGAGGAGCCCCAGCTCTTTATTTATAGGCAATATGGGAGAATACAAATATGGGCTACAATGATATGGGCATATCTCTAGGATAGCCTAGAATCTCAACCAACTACGGTTAAATAACCGTTCACAATACTCCCCCTTATCCAGCCATATGTGTGTACTCTGCTCGTGAATACTTCAGGATTCTGAGTATAGAAAAGTCTCACATGGGGTGGATACTTCAAGATCCTGAGTTGGTGAGATTTTCCATATTAAAACCTTTAGCTATGGAAAACCCAGTGGGAATAACCATAGTTAAGGAAAAAGAGTACAAACTCTCCCTAACTCCCCCTGATCTGTACAAGCTCTCAACCTTTCAGTTCTCTTAGGTGTCTCATTCATATCCTTTGCACAAGCTTCCTAAAAGTGGCAGTAGGAAGGGCTTTAGTGAACAAATCTGCCAAATTGTCACATGATTACACTTGTCTGATGTCGATCTTGCCATCTCTCTGTAGCTCGTGCGTCCAGAAGAACTTTGGTGAAATGTGCTTTGTTCAGTCGCCTTTTATGAAGCCACCTCGTAACTGAGCTATACAATCAGCATTGTCCTCGAACATTGAAGTAGGTTCGAGATCTACAGTCTTCAGTCCGGTAGTAGACAGGATGTGGTGGACAACAGAGCGTAACCATACGCATTCTCTGCTTGCTTCGTGGATGGCAATGATCTCTGAGTGATTGGATGAGGTTATTGCCAAGGTTTGCTTGATGGATCTCCAGGAAATGACTGTCCCTCTTTAGGTAAACACATACCCAGTTTGTGACTTTGCGTTGTGGGGATCAGACAAGTAACCTGCATCGGCATAACCAGCAAGTGTAGAGGATATTACATTTTTGTAGAAGAGTCCCAAATCTGTAGACCCTTGGAGGTAGCACAGAAGGTGCTTAACCCCGGTCCAGTGGCGCTGTGTGGGCGCTGTACTGTATCTAGCTAGCAAATTTACTGCGAACACAATGTCAGGACGCGTGCAGTTTGCCAGATATAAGAGTGCTCCTATGGCACTTAGATAAGGGACTTCTGGACCAAGTATATTCTCCCCCTCTTCCAGCGGCCGGAAGGGGTCTTTATGTGCATCCAAGGATCGTTTCACCATAGGTGTACTTAGTGGATGACATTGGTGCATATGGAATCTTTGCAACATTTTCTTCGTGTATGTGGTTTGATGTAATAGGATTCCATCTTTTAGATGTTCAATCTGTAAGCTAAGGCAGAATTTCGTTTTGCCTATGTCTTTCATTTCAAATTCTTTTGTTAGGCTTACAGATATCTCGGCGATCTCTTCAGGAGATCCAATGAGATTTAGATCGTCTACGTAGACAGCAATTATTACGAATCCTTTTTCCTTTGTTCTTATAAAGATACAAGGGCAGACTTCATTGTTGTTGAATTCTTGTTTAACAAGGAATTCACTGAGTCTGTTATACCACATCTTTCCTGATTGTTTAAGACCATACAGTGATCTTTGCAGCTTAACAGAGTAGATGTCCCAAGGTCTATCTTTTATTTCAGCAGGCATTGAGAAGCCATAAGGAAGTTTCATGTATATCTCCTTGTCGAGATTACTATATAGATATGCAGTCATAACATCCTTTAGCTACATATCTAGGCCTTCCTTTGGTGTTAAGCTTATCAGAAATCTGAAAGTGATCGCATCCATGACCGGGGAGTATGTTTCGTCATAGTCAATACCCGGTCTTTGGGAAAATCCTTGTGCTACAAGTCTAGCTTTGTAGCGTGTGATCTCATTATTTTCATTTCTTTTTCTTACGAATACACATTTGTATCCCACAGGTTTGACACCAGTTGGTGTCTGGACTATTTGCCCAAAGACTTTGCGTTTCTGAAGCGAGTCCAGCTCGGCTTCTATTCCTGATTCCACTTTGGCCAGTCATTTCTACGTTTGCATTCAGCAACGAAGTGTGGATCATGAATAGCAATGTGAAACACGAATTCATCGTCGACAAATGTACTCTTTCTGTCCAATACCTCCCCTGTAAGTACATAATTTAATGATATTTCAGTTTCTCCCGGCAGTTCCTCTGCAGTGGATTCGGGGAGGGGAGAGGGTATGGACACGAGCTTGTTTCTCTGTGGGGGTATCGTCCCAAGGTCTCCGGATATTTTTCTTTTTCTTGGATTTTTATCCTTGGAGCCTGGTGGTCTGCCTCTTTTCTGTTGAGGTGCAGCCACTTCTGCTGCTGGTGGATTGCATCCATCCTTTGGGATGTCAATCCTAGCTGAAGTATTTGCAGCAGGGATGTGTGATCTGACAATCTTCTGGTTGTCAGTAAACGAGTCCAGTAATCTATGAACAATGTTCTGGATGTGTAAGATCTTCAGGATCTCATCATCACATTGTTTTGTTACCGGGTCATAGTGGGTCAAACTTTTTGTATCCCACGTTAACATTTGCTTCGCACTAGACTTTTCAATGTCTAGGACCATTTTGGGAAAATATGTCTCATCAAAGTCACAGTCTTCAAGACGTGCCTTAAAAGCGTCCCCTGTTTGGGGTTCTAGGTATCTTATAATGGAGGGTGAGTCAAACCCTACATAAATACCTAGGCAATGTTGAGGGCCCATCTTGGTCCTCTGGGGTGGTGCAATGGGGATATAAACTGCGCAGCCGAAGATTCTCAAGTGAGAAATGTTCGGCGGCGTTTCATATGCAAGTTGCATTGGAGAGAGACTCTGACCACCTGAGGGTCTTATTCTTATTAGTGATGCAGCATGCAGAATTGCATGTCCCTATGCATCCACCGGTAACTGGGATTTCATTAGCAATAGACGTGCAATCCATTGGAGTCTTTTAATTAGTGACTCAGCTAACCTGTTCTGGGTGTGAACATGCGGCACCGGATGTTCAATTTCTATTCCCGTTGCCTGGCAGTATTCTTGAAATGACTGGGAGGTAAATTCCCCCACATTGTCCAGATGTATTTTCTTAATTTGGTTGTCTGGAAAATGCGCCCGCAACTTTATAATTTGTGCCAGAAGCTTTGGAAAAGCTAAGTTGCGGGTCGAAAGTAGACATACATACGAATATTTCGAAGATGCATTAGTTAGTACCATGAAATATCGGAAAGGCCCACTAGGGGGTGGATGGGTATATATATGTCTCCGTGTATTCATTCAAGGAAGCTTGGAGACTCAATGTCCACTTTAAGTGATGATGGCCTTGTTATTAATTTTCCCTTGAAGCAGGGTACACTGGGGAATTCTCCCTTCTGAAGAATCTTCTAGTTCTTCTGGTTATGCCCATGGGATTGTGATAAAATGCGGTGCATCATCACAGATCCGGGGTGGCCGAGTCTATCATGCCAAAGTAAAAAATTTGGCTGATGTCGGGCACTTCACGTGCTCCGTCAGATTTGCTTCCTCTCTCTGAATCTTTGTATGGTGAGGCCCGATGAGAGGCTCTCAAAACGTTCAAGTATGGTGTTGACTCCATTTTCTTGAGAAGTTACATACAGTAATTCATTTTCTTGCACATTTGTTGTTTCCAAGTGGAATCCGTTCTGACGGATATCTTTGAAACTTAGTAAGTTTCGCTTGGAGTTCGGAGAGTATACTACATCTTTTATTTTAATTTTTGTTCCTTTGGTAAGCAACAAGGTTGCGTTCCCAGAACCTTAAATTATATCTGATGGCCCTGAAATCGTATTTACAGGGCTCTTAAACAGTGTAATGCTATGAAAATAGCATTTATCTTGGAGGATCGTATGTGTCGAAGCACTGTCTACCAAGCAGTCATGAGAGCATTCCATCTAAAAAGATGAATAAGACATTTGCATTCAGAAACTAACTTTTATTCAAAAGGGAAATCAGATTACATTTAAAGAAAAGCTCTCATAAGATAAATTGTTCTGAATAAAAATGCTAAGATAAATGAAATAGGCTAATCAAGCATGTCTTCTGATTCGAAGCCTTTTGCTGTGAACTTGACTTCATGGTTTGCGGCCACCAGGTTTGATTCAGCATTCTTTTTCTTGCTTTGTTTATAAAGCTCCTGGAGATGCACTGGGGTCCTGCACACTCTGGACCAGTGGCATGTCATGCCACAGCTGTGGCACTGGTCTTCCCAATTCCTCTTGGGTGGGGGTGCATCATTTTTCTTGTTGTCATTCCTGCGCCAGGTGAACTTGTGCTTCCCTTCATTCTTTCGCTGCTGCTGTACATGGCCCTTGGCTCTTTTCTGTTGTCCCCCTTTCTGTGGTCTTTCTTTTCTTTTATTATCTCTCTTCTTTTTGAAGGAAGAGGAATGGTGAGCTTCTGGTAGAAGGGCAGTGCCGGGAGGGCGCATATTATGAGTGGCGAGAAGAAGCTCTATGTTTTGCTCGGCCATGAGTAAACATGACAGCAGCTCAGAATACTTGGTGAACTTGCGTTCACGGTATTGTTGCACGAGTATCGCATCTTTTTCATGGAAGGACATATGCGTCTTTTCCAGCATGCAATCTTCTGAGACTTTCTCACCACACAACTTCAGGCGTGAGGTGATGCTAAAGAGTGCCGAGTTGTAGTCAGCAATGGACTTAAAGTCCTGCAGTCTCAGGTTCTCCCACTCGTATCGTGCCCTTGGAATTATAACATCTCTCTGATGTTTATACCTGTCCTCAAGGACAGTCCACTGTCAAGTGGATCTTCGACCGTAAGGTATTCATCTTTTAAGGTCTTGTCCACATGGCGGCGAATATAGATAATGGCTTGTGCCGTTTCTATATCGCTAACATTTTCTTTTTCTGTTACAGTGGCAATGAGGGACTTTGCCCACAGGTGAAACTTTACATCTAGCTGCCAGCTTAGATAGTTTCTACCTGATGCATCCAGCACTTCAAAATCAATGCTTGCAATTTTAGACATTTATCTAGCACAGCACAAACCTGCATGAATTAATATTTTAATCAAAAAAACATTTTCATGCAGAGGCAATATTTAATGAGAGGCTAAATGCATGGATCGGCCAGTCCCACATAAAGAAAGTCCAAAGTCCATACAGTTCTATATTATACAATTTGCAGCTTTAAAAAGGAAATTACAACTTTGGAAACCCCGTGGGTCCCATAAGATATCTCCAGATTCAATTGTGGCCTCCATCTCCATGGAAATTGGCCTTCTTTTTTTTTACATTTACATAAATTCCTCACTACAATTTCTCTCAGAAATAAAAGAAAAGTGCGGGAAAAGAAATGTGGGACTTAAACAGCCGATCCAAAAACCACATTTAGCCATTCATGCAGAAATATTGTGATCATCAACATTTTCACTCACAGACATCTCAGGCAGTTATATTCGCATGAGGATAAAATAATTTAATCACGTAATAATTATTGGACCACTGGGCAACGTCATACACCATTAGGTTAGGTGACTAACGGCAGAGCGGTCGCAGGATCTTCCTAATTATTAAGTTTTAAATATAATGCACAACCACGCATATAATATCCGCAGAATTTGCCAGTGATGTAAAGCATGTAAACATGATTTTTCAGAAAAAAATCATTCGATGCAGGGGTTGTAAAGTATGTGGGTTTAATCAATTAAATTGGATAAGAGCCCCAAAATGACATTTTCTATGTTTAAGGAAAAGGGTTTTCCATTTTAAATCATCCCAAATAACCCCCAAAAATCCCCAATAAACACTTATATGCCCAAATGATTGCCCCATAATGTATCGTGATTTTTCACGAATTTATAGGCCCACAGACACCCTATTTAATTATTTATTTAGCCCCAAAATCTTTTAAAGACTTATTTTCAGCCTTCGCCCCCCCTTTTTTCTTTTTTCTTTTTTTTTTGAAGAAAAACTGGCCTGCGGGCCTGAAGCCTGCAGTTTGGCTGCGGGCTTCAGGCCCGTAGTCAAATTTTTTTTGGTGAATCTGGGCTCAGAGGCACAATAGGGTTTTGGGGCGGTGGCTAGGGTTAGCCGCCGCCGCCCCCGTACAGCCGCCGAAACGGCGGAGGGGGGCGGCCGCCCCCACCGGGGCCCCTACAGGGAGGGCGGCGGCAGGCCGTCGCCGCCCCCCTGCAGGGGGGACGGCGGAGGCCGCCGCCCCCCTGCACGGGGACGGCAGCAATGCGCCGCCACCCCCTGCAGGGGGGTCAGCGGCAGGGGCAGCCGCCGACCCCTGCAGGGGGAGCAGAGGGGGCCGCCGGCCCCCTGCAGGGGGGACGGCGGCAGGGCATTGCCGCCCCCTTGTAGGGGGGACGGCGGGCCGCCATCCCCTTACAGGGGAGATGGCTTGGGGCATTGGTCGCCCCCCTGCAAAAGGGCGAGGCACGGCGTCGGCCGCCTCCCCTGAGGGGCGACGGCCAAGGATGGTAGAGGGGGAACCCTAAAAATTGGGTTTTTGGGACGAAAAATTCGTCGTTTTTAGGCGATCTAGCAAATCCCTGTGTCGATCTTGCGAGATCTAGGGGTAGAGCAATCATACGTATGATTAAAACATCGTTTTTAGTGATTTTACCTCTATATCCGTCCTCCGGATATAGCGACGGTTGAACAAAGCCATACGCGGATGACGACGCTCGATTGAGGAAGCCTTGCACCGCGCACGTAGATCTCCCGTCTCCTCTTGCTTTCGCCTTTGCAACGAACGAAAAATTTGTGGAAAGAAAAAAATTTTCTAGAGTCTCGTGCTGATAACATGTTATGAATCAACTACTGGGGGAGGAGCCCCCAGCTCTTTATTTATAGGCAATATGGGAGAATACAAATATGGGCTACAATGATATGGGCCTATCTCTAGGATAGCCCAGAATCTCAACCAACAAACCGTTCACAACAATATGTATATTATTGGGAGAATAAGTTTCGCACATCATCACCATGCCTAGGAAACTTAGTTTGTTTGTGCCAAAGTCTTGATATCCTTGGAAATATGATTCGATGTTCTGTCTTTGGTCTTAACTATGATAAACTATATTTGTTCTCTGAGTTTAAATCAAATCAAAGCTATTCATGTTTTTGGAATCATCATCGATGCGTATATTGGATGTGAAGTGTTTGGAAATTCTTTTCTACCAAAAACAACTCGGAGTTTTGTTTGGTGCTTTATTTTTTCATCCAGATTTACCGCTTATTTTGCTAGGGACTAGCAAAAAGCTAGTTCGGCGCTGTGATTCCGAATGAAAAGTGTCATTTTCACCCCCTACTTCCTTGGGTTTTAGCGTATATTTTCACATATAGCATCTATCTAGCTCGTAATTGTGCAAAGTCTGTATTTTGGACCTTATCACTTTTTATGATTAAACCCCACTTCTTATCACTAATTATTGCATTTCCTATTTTTCAGGAATTTTCTGGAATTTATAGAGATTTATCGGAAGCATGAAGAAGAAAAGAAGAATTTTATACTGCCATCTCTTGTGCAGAATTTTGTTGTCATTCCCATGCATATTCCGGTCTCTGATATTTTTTGGTCATAGTACACTTTATGACGGTTCCATTGCCACCTGGAACGCATCATTCTGAGGTCGGATGATTTTTCTAAAATTTTCGCAAGACAGGGTGACAGTGCTAAAAATTTCTGCAGATTTGGGCTTTAGTTGCGGGTTTTTGGTGCGGATCCGACCCGTTTGGTCTGTCTCCAGACCCATTTCGGCTGAGCACTATTTTAGGGCTTCTCCCTCTCTATTCCCCTCATTCCACTCTCTCTTTTTATTTTTCTACCCCATCCTAGGGCTAGGGTTTTGGAGTTCACCGGAGCTTGGCGGAGCGCAAGAGGAGCCGAACACGTCGCCTTGGGAGTGACACCTCTGGTGACTTCGTTCTTTCTCTCTTGTATCTTAGATTTAGGATTATTGTATGTAATTGGATGATTTTAGAGATGAATGATTTTCATTACATGCTTTCCTCTTAATCTATGGTGTTTGTGTGTTTGATTCGAAGCTTGGGTATGTTTTAATTCACATTTCATGCTTGGGCTTTCATCTTTTGTGATTGGGTTGTGAGTTCATGCGGATGATTTGTACCCATATTTAGGTCTTCATTCGTTGGTACCTAACAAGCCACTCGTAGTGAGCAAGTAGCTTAGTTTTCCACTACTCACCACGTTGACCTCGCTCTGTAGTGAGGAATGCCTCGAAAGAGCTCCTTCTACACCCTTCACCATACCGCATGCCAAGTGTTGGTTGAATGCCAAGCTCGCCTCTTCGCTCGATTGAGCTCCCGAATCCTTGTCCATAGCGTGTAGGGTTAGTAGGTGGCCCCCACTAGTCGTTCTCATATTCTCTCCTCTACCAAAAACCTGTAAATATAGTGGGTGATTTCTCGCCATCCCGCATCCATTTTTGACCAAATGTGTGTTCTCAAATGACGCTTCCATGTGGTTCGACACCGGACTCATCGGATATATATCATTTATTGCATTGACGCTCCTACACTTGGGAGTGGAAGGCACGCTTCCTTTGCACATTTTTCCGTTCAATCAATCGGCCTGCTGGGGGAGTTTTCCCCAGCCTTACAGCCGATTTGAGTGATCGACCCGCTGGGGGAGCTGCCTTCAGCCTTACGGCCGATCAATTCAGTCTTACGGCCGATCGAGTGATCGGCCTGCTGGGGGAGTTGCCCCCAACCTTACGGTCGATTGGAGTGATCGGTCTGCCGGGGCAGTTGCCTACAGCCTTACGGCCAATTTGAGTAATCGGCCTGCCGGGGGAGTTGCACACATCCTTACGGCTGATTTGAGTGGTTGGCCTACTAGGGGAGTTGCCCCAGCCTTACGGCCGATTTGAGTGATTGACCTCCTGGGGAGTTGCCCCCAGCCTTACGGTCGATCGAGTGATCGACCTGCTGGGGGAGTTGCCCCAGCCTTACGTCCGATCGTGTGATCGGCCTTCTGGGAAAGTTGCCCCACGGCCGATTTGAGTGATCGGCCTACTGGGGGAGTTGCCCCCAGCCTTATGGCCGATTCAGGAGGTTCGGCATGGCAGAGTGTTGAGTCAAGCCTCGGGGACATATAGTTGCCGGTGTCAACTCGCACTTCATTCTTGAAAATAAAAACAGGGGATACATTTGGAAAGAAATACAAAAAAGCAGGGAAAATAACAACGGGCGTGCAAAGCTTTCCCGGGGAGGAGCCACGGTTGATTGGCCCGTCTCCTCAATCGATTATGCACAGGTGGGTCTGGACGATGTTCACCTTCTTCCCATTGTCCATTTGCCTTGATGTGCCCTCTCTGGGGGTCGCCTTTGAGGCATCGACAAAATTCTTCAGGTGTCATCGGCTGATCAATTGGTCGATGCCCTTCTTCTGGTGCCAGCAATCGTCGGTGTCGTAGCCGTTGTCCTTGTGGTACCAACAATATTTTTCCTCGTCCCTTCGGCCGCCCTTCATCTTTGGGGGTGGCTTGTTGATGTGGCCCTCCTTCTGAGCATGTATCAAGACGGTGTCCTGAGTCGCGTTTAGCTTGGTGGGCGATGCTTCCCCTCTGCGATGCTCCCCCTTGGCTTCTTCTCCTGCCTGTGATCCTCCGGCTCGCGACGCCCGCCTTCTCCACGCTTGGAGTTTTGTTGGTTCCCGTCGGGGCCCCTTTCTTCTGCAGCCAAGGCCTCTTCGGTCAGCATGAACCGTTCCGCCCGAGCTATGACCTCGGTGATGTCATTTGCAGGGTCATTGTGTAGGCTCTTCTTCAGGCCCCTATGTCAAATCCCCTTCTTTAGGTCTGTTGTTACGACCCATTCGGGGTAGCTCTTGACGTTCACTTCTAGGCACTGAAGCGCTTCATGTAGGCCCTCAGAGTCTCGCCCGGCCTCTGTATCATGGTGAACAGGAGGTCCGGGCCCGGCTTCCTCTACTATCCAACCATAAATTATTGGCAGAACATCCGGGATAGGTCCTAGAAGTTGTTGATAGACTGGTCAGAGAGGCTGTTGTACCATTCTCGGGCGGACTTCTTGAGAGTGGTGTAGAAGCTGCGACAGAGTAGAGTGTCCTCAGCCACCTGGAACCTCATGATCCATGTGTAGTCCAGAACATGTTCCTCGGGATCCCCCGAGCCGTCGTATTTCTCCAGGGCTGGCACTCTGAACCTGGAGGGAACCCATGCTTCAGTGATGCTTCTTGCTAACGGGCAGTGGTCGATCTCCAGAGGCCCCAGGGTTGCCTAGCGGATTAGCGCCTCATCCTGGCGCTCAGGCTGTCTAGGCATGTCGGTGAAGACAAGGGGAGGGTTTCATCGGTGACCATCCCGACTGGGGATCGGCGTAGGTTGTCGAGTGCGCTCTCTGTGGCAGCGTGTAACGACTGGTTTTCATGTATCTAGATTAATTATATTATGTATATATATGTTTTGGTGGATTTTCTCCTCATGTGTGGTTTTCGTCTCCGTAGCTTTCATTTTCGATCGTTTCGTCATGATTTTCTAGCTTCTTCCTTGGAATCGTCGATTTTGGAGTAAGTCATTCATGACGGGCTTCATATCGGTCATATCTTATTGTTAGATCAAGCCTAGGAGTCTTAGGAATCAATCCCGGAGCTTCGCGCTCCATTTCGGAACTTTCTGTGCACGTTAGCCGGTACAAGAAGGGGAACCGACCGACTAGATGACGATTTAGTCGGTCGGTAAACCTTCATGGACCGACTAGTGGGCTTTGTAAATTACTCAGGAGTTACTGTTTATCGTTAGTCGGTCTAAGAACATGCGTCGACCGACTAGGTTGTAAACTAGTCTGTCAGCAATCGTTCTTTAACCGACTAGCTCTATGATCATTTTTGATACCAAGTACTATTCATTCTTAGTCGGTCTAAGAACGTTCATCGACCGACTAGATGAGAAACTAGTCGGTCAGTAGTTATTCTTTGACCGACTAAATCTAAATCCTTTTTTTGTACAGGAGTTACTGTTTGGACTTAGTCGGTCTGCGTTGGTCAACCGACCGACTAGTTCCCAAACTAGTCGGTCAGTGGTTGCTCTTTGACCGACTAATCAGTGTCGAAACCCTAATTTCTGGGCAGCCGCCAGCACTTCCTATTTAAACCCCCCCAAACGTTTTTCTTTCTTCATTCATTTCTCCTGAGCCTCCTTCTTCCCCAAATCATCATCCATCTTCCCCTAGCCCTCCTCCTTCATCAAGAGCCTCTCCCCCTCTCCATTTTGGCCGGCCACCACCTCTAGGTCATCGGAAAACCCCCAAAACCCCATTTCTCCAGATTTTCCCCATCCATTCCAGATCTGAACCCTAGGTTCCCCTGATCGTTTCTTCCGTTGCCGTGCTTGCTCGGCATCGTTCTTCCGCTTCCGATACGGTAATAACTCGATCTCTTAATATCCTCATAGCCCATTTGTGTTTTTGTGAAACCCTAATAAAACTAGGTTGGATGTTGTTCTAATATTGTTTTGCCATGGCAGCGATCTCATCTCCGTAGTTAGCATTTGTGTGACGGCCTCGTTGATCGTCATCCTCAGTGCTAGGCAAGTGAAACTTGCATCTCTTGATTTGGGCCATGTCTTAGGCCATTGCCTTGCTTTAGCGTAAAAGAGACTAGACGGTGAAAGGATAGCCGTCTGGACGCCATTGACCTAGCTTGACAACGAAGCTTGGTCCGTCACCCTCATCATGCTTGTATGTCACATTTAATTTCAATTAACGGTACGCGTATTAACTGTTCATGTCATCCATGCATCTTTAACTGCCATGTTTAATTTAAATTAACGGTACGCGAATATCTGTTCATGTCATTGCATTTTGCCTGTCATGTTTAAATTCAATTAACGGTACGTGAATATCTGCTCATGTCATTGCATGCTTGAACACTCATTGTGATTGCGTAGCATCGCTACATACTAGTGCTACTTGTTCTGGCTAGGCACCCGTTTTGCGGGCACAACCGTAGGCCAATTACAAATCTGGCTCGTGGTCCAGAAAACGAACTCAATACAGCCTGCGGGCAATAGGGCACTCGCCTGTGTGAGAGTGATCCCTTGTACTTGAATACAGTCTACGGGCAATAGGGTGCTCACATGTGTGTGGGTGATCCCTTGTACTTGTTACTTGACAATACATGACACACCTACCACTTGTTACTTGCTACTTGTACTTCACTTGTTACTTCCATACGATACTTTCCATGCCATGCACCATACTTTAACTGCTAGGTTGTTAGTTTACCTTTCTTTCAGTTTCCTTGCACAAGTCTTTCGACTTGCTGACATGTGCCCCTTTTCTCTTTTGGGTGACACATGTTAGATCCCGAGCCTGAGTTTGTCGCTGAGGACGTGGTGTATGCTGACGCTGAGTCAGAGCCCACATTGATCGAGGACTTCGTGGACACTGGAGATCAGTCTTAGTGTCCTCGTAGAGCTTTCCCTTTTGCTTTAGACTGCTTTTAGTTATCGGTGCGTAGCACCCATACTTTGTCGGTGTTTGTTGTGTTGGCCGATCGATCGATGGCTTAGTGTGTTTTTCAACGAAGAGAGTGCACCCCTATTTATATAGGGAGTCGGCACTCACTCCTTTGTTGCGAGCAATGTGGGGACATTCGCAAAATCGGAGAAAAATGAATTAAGCCAATTTGGCTTAATTTCTAGTTTAAGTGAGCTTTTCATAAGGGCAAACTTTAACTAATTAATTCTCTTTGCACATTAAACCTTAGACACCAAACAAGCTATCAATCCGAAAAGCTTCGAATGGTGAACGCGTAGGAACTGACATCGACGAATTTCGACTTCGTTTGACCCCTCAAACAATTGCTCAAAGTTGAGCAAATTATCAAAATTCGTAGCCGTCATTTGGGGTTTCAAAAAACCCTAAATTGACTTAAGTTGCGGGTGCACCCGCCCAAGGGGGGAAAGGCAGACCGCACGCCCGCTGGGCAGCGGGCGCCCGCCCGCTACAGCCAGCGGGCTGCGCCCATTTGCCTTTGCCTATGGGCTTATTAGCCCAGTGGGTCTAACCACTTCGCCTTGGACTGTTTTCACGTTTCTGGGCTCGTTTGAGCTCCGATTTGGACACGGTTTGAACCTGTGTTTAGACCGGGACGATCCCGTCATCCAGGTAACCCCTTCCAATATATTTGTTCCTACTAAATTTGTCGTAACCAATTTACGACACGTTTAATCATAGTTTGCATCAAATGCAACGTTTGTCCCTATTGCTATTGCGACTAACTTTCACAACAAGCTTTGTGAATATCATCAAATGATATCTCTCCTTATTCTATCTTCTTATTACTAAGACACGAACACTACTCGGTGTGAGACCCTACAGCCTGACCTTACTACAGGTTGGGGCTCGGAACCCCTAGACGACGGTCACTACGAGCAGTAGCTGTCGTCCCTGTTTCAGAATCATCATAACGAGATTGACCCTTTGACAAAAGCATCATTGGGTTTACATTGGCTGTGTCAGTGATGAACTTTGTTAACCGTAGTCCCTTCGTCAAGACTGTGTTCTTGTTGGCCTAGGGTATGGTTTACTGTCAACCCTTTTGGACAACATTGATCAGTATACGGCGGTCTTTATTGTATACACGTTGTACTTCTTACAACGCACCCCGGCCGAGGATTAACATAAAGACCATACTGAGCATGTAACAATAACTTCCCTTTAATGAAAGTGACGAATCCCATCTTAGTCATCTACTCGCCTCGAGAGTTTCGGGTGCAGCTCAACCTAAGATCTTTCAGCAGGCCTAGCCTCGAAGCTAGATCATAGGTCTAAGCTACACCGTTCACTCACAGGTTTGTACAAATGACTTCAGGTCTTAAGGACCAGCTAACATATCATCACCCTAGAGTTATTAAAGACAGTTCAGTTAAAGTCAACCATTTAATAACTCTAATTTGGTCGTTCAGTGAACTCATTCTCTAATGAGCACCTGTGTCTCGTCTCCGACTTCACCAAGTCGAATGACTATGAGATCATCATTACCCTAAGGTAAGACTAAGACATAATGGTCTATCCGATGTGTCGATATCCAGTTCTCGACACATCTATGACCATGAACCGTTTAAGACTTACGTTTCTATTCGGTCACTTACTTACTCATAATCGAGATCTCATCTAGATACGTAAGGACCTAACTATAAGTCTATGAATATTATCTAAGTATATTAATACGAACTATTTATACTTAGAATAATAGATACCATATACGGTATGAACAAGACGTATACTAATGGATAAATGCCTTATGGGCATATATTCTCCTACACTTCCACCCTTTTGAAATCTGATATCATTCCAGTGGATAAAGTATTTTTCTCATATTTTTTATGGATATTAAACTTCATGACGGTTCTAACGCCACCAAGAACGCGTCAATCAGAGGTCGGATGAAATCTGGAGAATTTCTACAAGTTGATGCTGCAGTGCTGGAATTTCCACTCGGCCGAGTCATATTCCCACTCGGCCCGAGTGACTGCGGGCCCAGAACTTAAGTTGCGGCCAGAGCTGTCTTTGGGCACGAATTTTAGAGATTTTCTAGGGTTATTTGCTAGGGATTTGGTGGGCTATATAAGAGGTTTGTAGCCATCATTAGAGGGGAGTTCCCATTATGTTTTCTTAGAGACTTTTTAGATGTTAGGCCATGCCCTAGGCCCCTCTTATATCTAAAAGCTTTTATTGGGATTGAAGTTCTTCATCAAAGCTAAGTATCTTTGTTCTTATTATTTGAATCTTTGATTTGATATCTTTTTATATGCAAGCAATGTTTTTTATCGATTCCTTCATCGTTATTACTATGCTTGAGTAGATTCGTTGTTCTAGGGCATAGGGATGAACCCTAGGGATCTAATTTCAGATTTGTGATGAATGGGTTCATATGTTGCTAGAATTGCTAAAGGGGTACGGTTGTGATTGATTTATCACGGATAGCTAGGAATTTCCATCGATTTGGGGTTTGCAAGAGATTGGATTACTATCGATGGAAAGGCCTAGATATTCGAATTAGGTTTATAATCGAAATCCACTGAAATTGGTTTGCGAGAGATTGGACCAAAGCTAGTATTTTTATTATAAATCTATACACATATTAGTTTGCAAGAGATTGGACGAATATGAACTATCACAACCTAGATCGTAACTCGAGTTTGCACGAGAGTGGGCTCGAGGTGCGATTGGACGATGATGTCGATCTTCATGCTAGTGGCTTAGGTAGGGTTTGCACGAGAGTAGGCCCTAATCTAGGTTAATATAGACCGGAAATAGCGCGAGAGCATGAGCTTGGTTTTATATTCAGTTACAACTAGTTTACCTCAACACAAGTCTAGTAATATTGAGATTCACGGTTCACATAAATGTATGACGATCTATAGTGGGGATTCCCTAGCCATAGGTAGTTTTATTATATTGTATTTGAATTGATATTTGACCAACTTATTTATCACCGACACCGACATCCATCACCATTTTCATTACATCATACCATAACCATCTCCATCAATAATACATTCGTAGTCAAACCAACATAGGATAGATTGGAACCAACACCACCTCCTCGTGTTCGATACCCGCTCGCTACTACGCCGTGTGCTTGCGGTAAAACTACAATCGTGTCTCCCGGGTGTGTATCCGGGGGCCGATCAACGCTTCGCATACCTTGAAGGATTGCCCTCGTCCTAAGCAACAGCAACAGCAACAACAGAGAGCACCAGTAACTGCCGGTCATGGAGCGCCCCTTATATCTCAGGAGCAGGCTTTTTAACAGGCAGCTCAGCCTAGGGAACAAGCTTGCACGATGACTACAGTAGAGGTAGAGGCTGAGGACGGAGTTATTGCAGGTAATCCTCAGACTAGCCTTTACTTTTCATTAATTGATCTTGCATGTTAGATTAGATCTTGTTTGCTAGAATAGGTTTTGATTAGAAGACTTAGATAGACGTCCGGTTTTATAGTCGGACACCTTCGTTAAGATTTAGTCGTACTCGTCTTAGGATACCCTAGGAGCCTCTCACCCAGCTCTGACCATTTTAGATTCTTAGAGTTTTTCCTCTAGTCGTTCGCTTGGGTCCATCAAATTTCGGGCCTAGCAGAACGTAATCTTGATTCTCTTAGGACCCTTTCCCTGAGATCTCTATTATAGTCTAGTTCATTAGAAAGTCTCAGTGCTAAGTTTCTCCTAATCTATAGTCGGTCGGTGATTAGAACCTCTGCGTACCACTCCTGTATGAGTGTACTATCCTTAGTATATTGATGATTGTCTCTTGTGTTATATATGTATACTCAGTGTTATTCGTGATTTATTTATGAAGCTGTATGAATGATTGTATTTATATATGTATGGATAACTATACCACTTTAGGGATGTCTGTGTATATTAGAATATCTACTAGTGGTGTATGTAGTTTGAAGGTACTTGTAAATGCTTAAAATAATATATTAGTAAGTCATGTGTATGTTAGGTGTAATGATAATAGGTGTATTTATAGTTAAGTGTGCAGGCCTATTATATGATCTATATGTTAGTACGTATGAGCGTGTGCTCGTACGTAGATATGTATGTGCTTAGTCATGGGTAGATATATATACATGACGTATGAATATGTGTAATATACGTATGGTACTAGGGTTATAATTTTGTATAGTGTTGCTTGCTTTTACGAGATGTTGTGTGTGTACGTTTTTTACCATGAGGTATACACGATTATTGTATGTCGTAACTATGGATAGTATATGTAGTGGTATACTAATTATATGTAAATTGCTATTGTGTGAATATTTTATATGTATGTGATTATACTATGTATACATATATGGGATAGTGTATTTTGATTGTATACGTGTGCTGATGGTTGTAATATTTTTATAGTATGTAAAGTGATTGCATTATGGGGGTGTTACTTGACTAAATATAAAGTGTGGTTGATATTATTTTGTGTATATGATAGCATATGTTTTTACATGTATAGTGTGACGAGTGATATGATTACGTTGGTATATATAAGAGTGGTATGTTGGTATAGGTATAGATATAGTGTTATGTGTATAAGTATTCTGGTCCTTGTATGGGTCTTTGAGTCTCACTCATGTTTGAGTGGGTATACTCTAAATATATTATTATATTTGTCTGTGGTTGGTGTATAGTACTATGAATATAGTGATGAATGATGTGTGTATATTGATAGGTTTGGTAGTGCATGGTTACGTTACGCACATGATTGTGAGTGGCTATACCGTTATATAGTATTATGTGTTGGTCTTATAGTATAGTTATTTACTAAGGTATTACATGTTTGAATGTATGTATGCTAGCTAAACTAGGTGTGTTGATGTGCTAAGTATATAGTGGTATGAGTGGCATGTATGAATAGTAAATTAGCGTGTGTGGGCTTGCACCATGCAGGGGTAAGTATGTGCTTAGCTATAAGTGTTTGCGACTATGGTATACGTGTTGTGTCCTGAATATAGTTATAGGATTGTATGTGATGTGTATATATGATGAAGTATCTGTGTGTATTTGAATAGCTATATGTTGTGTGTGTATAGTAGGGGTGAATGTATATTAGATATAGCAAACATGATTTAATATTGTATCGTGTGATTGCATGTGCTAATATTTTTGGTGTTGAATGTATATTAGGAGATATAGGGAGTAGTATATCCATGTTTGTTTGTGCATAGGTGGTTATATATATGTGAGTACTACGATTGTATTTGCTGATGTGAACTATTTTATGTGGGTATCTGTACGATGGTTATGTGATAAGTGAGTGATAGTTATATAAGAGATGACGTGACTATATGAATGATTGAAGTACGTGTATGAATTTGACTGTCTATGATAGATATAAGTATTGAATGTGCATATATAAACATGTTTGTAGTATTAATGTTTGACTACCTAGTGCATAAATAAGCACTTGTAGTTACTATACATGGTTTGAATTATAATGTGATATGATTGGGATAGTTACTAGAATGGCTAGATATATTTTTAGTTAGAAAGTCTGAGGACAGACTTTGCTCTAAGGTGTGTAGAATGTAACGGTCGCTTTTCGATTGTACGTTTTTCGTGCCCGTACTTTTGTTCGTACGCGTATTTATTGTGACCCCTTCTTGGTTTCCAAACATGTGATGTGATATGTCGTTGTAACCCTCTGAAAGAGTACTTATTTGTGGAATTATTTGTGAACGTCATTTTACGGGTCGTTCTCCCACAAAATAATTTGTTTGAAGGGGTGTCATAACTTTAGACTTCATCGTTTGATCTTTTTTATTTTTAGTTCTGTTTTCCGTGAATCTGGCCCGTAACGATCATCGTAGTCTCGATCCTCTCGTCGACACGGTCGTCCTGGTATTTTTCTTATAATTATCGGACACCGCTAGACCAACCTTTCACCTATTCACTTTCTAATCTACTTAGCCTAATTAATTTGAATTTCAAATAACCCTAATTAAATCTATAGGCTTAATACGTATCACATGAAATCTCTCCCTAGCTATTGACACCTAACTCTACCCTCCCTCTCGCACACCTTCTCTCTCCAATCAACCTGAGTGCACCCCATTTCTATCCCCAAATAGCAACTCTTCTATGTTAAAATGTAACCAAACCCTAGGCTTGCAAACCTACGCACCAGCCGCCACCAACCCTAAAACTCACGGCCGCACCTTCCCATCTCCTCCTCCGGCGACCCCTTGCCTCGGCCACCCTCTCACGGCCTCCACCCGCCGGAAAACACCCACGCAACACCCCATCTCCTCTTCCAAACAGCTGCAACACCCATCCCCTATACTAAAAACTGCCGATTCCCTCTCATTTAAAACCCACAGCCAGCAGGGTTTTCCGCCGCCGCAGCCTCCACCTCAGGCCAGCCCCCTCCGACCAACCTCTCCTTGCTCTGACCATCTTCCCCAGCCGCGCAACCACCTCCTCCACCCTCGACACAGCCACAAACCCTCTCCTAGCTACAAAAACTATCATCTACCCACCTGAAAACCTACGCCCAGCACTGCAGACTGCTGGCCACCTGTCCTAACTGCTGGAATCCAACCCCTAAGCACCCCGACGGCCACCTACCCCCTCCCCTAGGCCGCACAACCCCTTGGACAGCCGCGCAACCTTCAAACAGCCCTCCTTCAATACAAAAACTGTCCTTCCACCTTCAAAATCTGTCGTTTCCCCCTCCCTTGCTCGTTGCGTCGTTGTCGTGCACCCCCTCGACGGCCGCCCAGATCCACACGGCTGTCCCCTAGGCCGCAAGACCCTTGCACGGCCTTTCCTTTACCACAGGTGTTCGTGTTGCTCATCGCCATTCGCGCATCTTTCTACCATGGTTGCTAGCTGTCCGCCGTACCCTCGCTCGCTACCGGAGTCCAACCCCTGACGTCACTACCCGACGTCAGTGTAGCTCTCGCGTCATGTTGAGTTAAATCCCGAACCATAGGAAACCCAAACCCTGCATGCTTAATCAAGATAAAAATTGTAAATTTTATTGTTTGGTTAAGTCACTAATTAAGATTAATAATACGGGACTGTAGGCTGGTTCGTGGACTGAGCACATATGTAGATCTTGGACCTTGTTGAATGGTGATCGCATGTGATTGTTTTCAGGCAAGTGAAACTTGCTCAGTTGTTGTTGTATGCCATGTTTAGGCCATTTGTGAATTTGTGCAAAAGAGACTAGGCGGTGAAATGATAGTCGCCTAGATGTACTAGGTCTAGCTTGACAACGAAGCTAGACTCGACACCATACTAGATCTAGCTTGACAACGAAGCTAGATCCGACACCTTGCCATGTTCATGCATATCATGTCACGTTTACTTTGATATAACTGTATGCAATTCAATATCTGTTATCATATTGCATATCATGTCATATCATGCATTGGATGTTTGTCGTGATTGTGTAGCACACGCTACTATTGTAATGTAAGCTGCGGCGAGTAGGATTTTGACTCCTACATAATGAATAAGGCTAGGCACCTGCATGCCGGGTACAACCCTATGCCAAAAATACTTTCTGGCTCGTGATCCTGAAGATATACATGTGGAGGTGTAGGGTTAAGCTGTCACGCAGTGTAGAAGTGTGCCCGATTAGCCACTTCAGCTGTAAGGAGTAAACCATGTGCACAATGTGAACGCATATTTTACTGCTTTTAATGATATATTGTTTAGTAGCTTTTGCTATGACATGGCATATCATGCTCATGTTTAACTGCTGCATTCATTAAAATAACATGTCATGTCATCTTCAATATTTTAGAACTGCTAGTTGTACTCTTTTGCTTTATGTTTCCTTGCGCAGAAATCTCCCTTCCCTTTTTGGAGATTTTTGCTGACATGTGCCCTTTTCTCTTTGGGTGTCACATGTCAGGTTTAGTGTTTGCTGAGGACGATCAGTTTGCTTACGTCGAGCCCGAGGCCTTTGCTAACGTCCAGTTCGAGGACACCGAAGACCAGTCCAAGTCTCAGCAGGAGGCTTTCGTAGTTGCTGTTTACTTTTAGTTGTTGTTGTTAGCCTCTTCGGTGCGTAGCACACTTTGTTGTTTTAGTTTCGGCCATGCTTAGGCCTTCTTTTCAGACTCAATACTTTTATTTATGACTATCTCTGGATGTTTGAATTTAATTTGGATGTTGCTGAATGTTGGTTATTCTTTAACTGCTTTCAATTATTATTGTTATTGTTTCTTTTTGCAATGCAAGAATCTGCGATTGGATGTACACACAGACGCTTATCAGACTGTAGCTTCACAGCTCCAGTCTGAGCGGACCTCTTCGCATCTCGCCTTCCGTACTTGGGAAACGGTGCGTGACAGGAATCTTACTCCAATTAGAGGGATAATACATGCTTTGTTTTAATTAGGAGATTGCTTTTTCCTACAAAAGAAATGCATTTTATTCATCAATGTTAGCATCCCTATTAGGGTTATGAAATTATATTTGAATGATCTCTTTATTAAGTAGGATTTCTTACTCTAAGTTGTTAATATTGAATTGAGGATGTTATTTTGTCAAAGTTGCCATTTTTTATTAAAGGCCACTTAAAGTTATCACCTTATTAACAATTCTAGGTGTTATTTAGCTTATGGAATTGTGATTAGGAAAGTAAGCCTCTTTCTAGAATTTCATGATGAATGTACAATCTTTGTTGTTAAATTGATTAAGCTATTCATTTGGATGCAAGTTAGTGCCATCATTTTAATACCATGTATAAGTTGGAGTGTTAATGTAGGATGATAGCTTTTATGGCTTCTTGTTAAGGGTTAATGTGAAAATTACTAAGTGGGTTACAAAGTGGGTATTGCTTAAGCTTTCATTTAATTGGTGGCATATATGAGATTGCAATCTTAATAGTCAATGAATCTTCATGGGAACGGTTCATGTGGGAAGCGCACCCTAATGAGGTTATGATTATGTTTTGGAAAACAATTTGTGTTAATATAGGATGGTATTGTATTAATTGGCAAGGGAATACTAATTGAGCAAAATGTTATACGGTTCATGTTGGGAAGATAATGTTGCATGTGGAACGGTGTTTAAATCAATTGCATACTAACTTCGTAGTCCAATGTAAATTAAGTTCTTGCAAGTCTTTGGTGACATCACAATGTTGTGTGTTAGTTCACTTAATTTGTAATTAGGAATCCCCTTAGTAGTGAAGCTCTCCAATTTTTAGTAGGTAAACATGTTTTTACAAAAAAAAGACTACCCTTGATGTAGACTCAAATTCCTCTTACCATAATTCACATTATTAATTTAGGCCTTAAGTATCTTCATTAGAGCTCCTAGGTTTAATATGTATCCTTAGAGTAATTAGAGCATCTAAAAGAGGGATGTTATCAAGAGAAATTGGATAAGAGATATTGGACTTGAGAAATTGGATAAGAGATATCTATATTATAAAAGAGGGATGTTATCAAGAGAAATTGGATAAGAGATATTGGACAAGAGAAATTGGATAAGAGATATCTATATTATAAAAGAGCGTCCATTCATAATATGGATTCATGTTTAGCCTTCAAGTTTGGCTTTCATGTTTGGCTTTCATGTTTAGCATTCATACTACTCAATGAACAACACTTCATGTTTAGCTTCATGTTTAGCTTTCATATTCCTATAAATCCCTTGTATATATTTGTATAATACGGATTCATGTTTAGCTTTCATGTTTGGCTTCCATAAATGTTACATTTTAGTGTGGACTAAAATTATGTAGCTTTAAAATGTCACATTTGAACATAGAATGGCTAAAGCTTACAATCTTAAGAGATTCCCTTAAATAATTGCTAAAAAGTTGCTTCTTGTTACCATAATTCCTAATAGCCACACCCAAGTGGCATGTACGTAGGGTTCTCTACTTCATGTGGTAAATAGTAAAATAGGGGTGGGTGTGTGCTCATTATTATGCTAAAATGCAAAAGGGGGAATCTTTATACCTTGTAGTATTATTTGTTTGTTCACTCCTTAGCTGGTAGCGACTCTCCTTAGCAAGCTCATGAAAGATGGCTCCTTTATGCCTTAAATTGCTCTCCTTATTGTGTCATCATGAAAAGACCGTGACTTGGATGTGTAAGAATGCTTATTTAGTGTATGTTGGCCTAACTCTTACTAAGTTTCTCCGTTTCCTAGAAAGTATTAATTGTTAAAATGCCAGCTTGGGTATTGTTCTTTCATGTGCTCATGCAAGTTGCCAACTTGAAATTCTTACAAATGAAAGTTGTTATTTTAGTGTAAGCTAATGGCTTAATTAAATCCCATGCACAAGCTCTCATGTTGATAAAGTATGTTTATTAAGGTTGCTCCCTTAATTAAGAATGTTACCTATGTTGTTAGCTTAATCCTCTTATTGTGTAATTGTGTGTGACGTGCGTTTATATTTTATATATTCACGCACGTCTTCTCCGTGATTTCCCTTCGTTTTTCGTTATTTTGCGTCTGTCTTTTTGTGATTTTTAGTTCCTTTTCACTTTCGTTGTGTTTTTGTGTTTTTGTAGGATATTGATGGTGCAGGGGACATACAACGCTAACATCACGAGTCCCTGGAGCAACGGAAGGTGTCATACGAGATCCTGAGAACAAATCATCAAGAGAAACTATGTATCAGCTCTCAACTGATCGGGTGGACAGTTCCACCCGATCGGTTCATGCGCATGTATCATACCCGAAGAAGAAGCACATCCACCCGATCGGTTCAGTGACCAGGTGGATGGGGGACAGATCTTTGTTTTTTAGCGCCAACTCCACCCGATCGGTTGACTTGTCAACCGATCGGGTCACCTGTAGTAGATTCTTTCCAAGCTCGAGAATTCAACGACTCACCCGATCGGTTCAACGACTCACCCGATCGGTTCAACGATCGGGTGGGGTTTATCAGAACCGAAGACCTAAGTCCAACTGCTGCCTCACCCGATCGGTTGATGTTTCAACCGATCGGGTGAGCCTTTATTTTTGTCTTCTAGTGGGAATATTCACTGGCATCATGCCAAGATGTATAAATAGCCCTAGGTTTCCCAGAAAACGAATCCCCATTTTCTTTACTGTGTTTAGGGGTTTTTGGCTGCTTTCAATTAAACTCATTTTGTAAGTTCTTTGATCTTTCTAATACTTTAATATTGTGTTTATAATACCGTTTGCTCTAGTTATCTATTGCTTGATTCTCATTTTGATGGCTGAAATTTGTTTTGTTGCATCTATTGCCATGATTAGTGAGTAGTTTCCAAATCTGGGACATTGGTGGAAGCCCCTTCGTGGGTTCTCCCTAGAACGACTATAGGATTAGGGATTCGATAGGAGATACGGATTTAGACGGTTACGCTGGGTGTTTTATTGTCTCTAGCGGGAGAAAGACCCTAGCCACAACTCACACCCCTAGCGTAGACATTGATTCCTCGCGCATGGAAACGGCTTGGATGAAATGTCGGGAGCAATCGTTGCGAGCTTAGTGCTCCCAGAGTCGGTCGGTGCTGGACATGGGAATGCCCACCGTCCGAAGCCGGATAGACCTAGCATATCATCCTGAGTATCGACTGGAATATCGGGCCCATAGGACGCTAGGTACCACTTTTAGAGGCAACGTCTCATCGCTAAACCCTAGAATCAGATCACGTTCCTATCCGTCGGTCGCAATAATGAGAACTCATGATAGGGCAGAAGCCAAGGTCCTAGGTTGCCTTTTTTTATATCTTACACCCTTTTGCATTAATTTTCTATTGTGACAACCCATCAAGCGATTAAGCTAGCTCATCCACCGGGTGTTTAGGATGCAAATTGCTCACAAGCACATCACACGCCTCACTGTGTTCGACCCCCAAGCCACACCTCGACACCGTGCGCTTGCGGTTACAAATTTTAATCCTAGTAACCCCGTCCCGATTTGAGTGCCAAACGGGCGGACGGTCAAGCTTTATGGCGCCGTTGCTGGGGAGTCAGTAAGGTTCATGGTATCAGTTAGAGTTACAATAGGCGATGCATTTGAGCTACGATTATCAGGTTTTGTTATGAACCATGTTTCCACTGCATGAACAATTGAGGAAGACATCCATGTCAGTCTTGATTTTTTGGGGAGTAGACTACATTTTTGGATTGCTTGCGGGCATTCTCCTCCACAAGATACATCCCCACAAGTTGACACATATGAGCAGCCAACATCACCATTCCAGAGAGAGCCTACATTGATAGTTGATGAGGAGGCAAAAGAGCACCATGTGGAGCCAGAGCATGTTTTTGAGGAGGCCTTACACGCGGAGCCAGAGCTTATCGACGAGGAGGTCGTGCATTGAGACGAGGACATAGCCATTCATGAGGATCCCGAGCACTACCCTCCTCCATTAGAGCTTCCACAGCCGCCTCATCCTTCCACTGACACCAAGGACTATCCCACAGAGCTTACTGCTCCCATCCAGGGAGATATTTCTACCCATTCCATTTCTGAATCATGTATTCCATTTGATATTTACTTTGATTCAGATATTCTTGACACGTCGTACCTTTTGCAGCACACACACGATTATGTATAAGAGGTATGCTTGGACGTGTCGTATCTAAACGAACCTGTCAAGGAAGTCCACACCTGTGATCCATATTTACCTGAGCAGCTGAGAGAGGACGCCACGGAGATAGCTATCACAGCACAAGATGATATTGAATTATTTCCAGGGAAGTATCGTCCACCACTATTTATTTCATATATTTCTATAGACGATCCTCTTTGGAATACTTTTATTACAAGGGTGAAATTTTTGCAGCGAACTGATGCATCCTATTCTCTGAAGGGTACAGGTGGAGTCCTTATGGGAATGCTAAAGGATGCATTGCTAGAGTTCGCAGGTGTTCGCGGACACACACGCCTGGCGGAGCCACGGAAGGAGCAGTTGGAGCAGTTGCCAGTACCGGCAAAGATACTGGATCCGCCTTTTGCTATAGGTGATATCAATCCAGTAGTGTAGCAATAGCGTAAAATTTTATGCTTTCAATAAACACGAATCCTCTCGACAGCGAGAGATCCGTCTTTTTGTCTGTTTTTCTTGATTTCTCCATTTCTTTACCTGACGCGAGAATCATGATTTTTCCGTTTCAATAAACCAAGCCAACCCAAGTTTGTTCAGCCATCCGCTCCTGCACCTTGATTTTCCTTTTTTCTGATTTTCCCCTAGCCATTTTTTCTGCATCACCATGATCATATCTTTTTTCTAGCATTATTGAGATCAGCTTGGGGGAAATATATTTTCTGCGATTATTGTCGTTTAGTCACTTGTTTGATGTGTGTTTGTTTTGTGTGTCTGTGTATATGTTTTTTGTAGAGTTCGTCTCGGTATTTATTTATTTTCTTTATTGTTCTATATCTCTTCTTGTGTGTTTTTCATGTTTTTTCCGTTTGTTTGTCGGTGCATACTTCCATCCCATCTTTCGTTGCCCTCCCGCATTTACTCCTATTTCATTGAGGGCAATTGTAACGACTGCTTTTCGTGTATCTGGATTTAATATAATATAATATATGTTCTGGTGGATTTTCTCCTCTTGTGTGGTTTTCGTCTCCGTAGATTTCATTTTTGATCAATTCGTCGTATTTTCTCGTTTCTTCCTTAGGATTGTCGATTTCGAAGTATGTCATTCGTGACGGACTTCATAACGGTCGTATCTAACTATTAGATCAAGCCTAGGAGTCTTAGGATTCGATACCGGGGCCCCGCGCTCCGTGTCAGAACTTTTGGTGCTCATTAGCCGGTATGAGAAGGGCCACCGACCGACTAGATGACGATCCAATCGGTCGGCAATCCTTCTTGGACCGACTAGTGGGCTATCTAAATTTCTTAGAGGTTACTGTTTGTCGTTAGTCGGTCTAAGAACATTGGTTGACCGACTAGGTTGCAAACTAGTCGGTCGGCAATGCTTCTTTAACCGACTAACTCTTCATCTAAATTTTTGTATAGTTACTGTTCATTGCTTAGTCGGTCTAAGTTCATCTTCCGACCGACTAGTTGATAAACTAGTCGGTCAAGTCTTGTACTCAGACCGACTAACTCTTTCAACTATTTTGACACTAGTTAATGTTTACTCTTAGTCGGTCTAAGAACGTTCATCGACCGACTAGATGCTAAACTAGTCGGTCAGTAATTGTTCATGGACCGACTAACTCTAAATCCTATTTTCGTTCAGGAGTTACGGTTTACACTTAGTCGGTCTGCGTTGGTCGACCGACCGACTAGTTGCCAAACTAGTCGGTCAGTGGTTGTTCTTTGACCGACTAGTCTGTGTTAAAACCCTAATTTCTGGGCAGCCGCCAGCTCAACCTATAAATACCCAACCCAAACGACTTCTTCTTCTCCAACACGACCCAAAACCCTAAAATCTCCCCCCTTCAGCCCACATCTTCCTCCAAGCTTCATCCCTTCATTCCAAGCCCTAAATCCATCATCCAATCCATCCATTTACCCTATCTACTTCTCATCTTCCCCAAATCTCCATCAAAACCCATCAAATCCCCAAAATCCCCCAAAACCCTAGTTTCCCTAAAGTTCTCCAATCTTCTCCAGATCTGATCCTAGGGTTCCCCGGAGTGTTCCTTCTGTCTCCTCTTGGTAAGAAATCGATTCCCCGTTGTTTTTATAACTTATTTATAATTTTATGAAACCCTAATAATATTTCATGTTGTTTGATGATTGGTTCCCCATAACAGCGATTCCCCGTAGGCTATCATCCGCGGAAACGAACTTTCATAACCATCATCCCCGGTGATAGGCAAGTGAAACTTGCAGATCTTGATTTGGGCCATGTCTTAGGCCATTTCCTTTGTTTTAGCGTAAAAGAGACTAAACGGTGAAAGGATAGCCGTTTAGACGCCATTGACCTAGCTTGACAACGAAGCTTGGTCCGTCACCCTCATCATGCTTGTATGTCACGTTTAAATTCAATTAACGGTACGCAATCATTTGTTCATGTTATTGCATAGTGATTAATCATTGCGATTGTGTAGCACACGCTACCATATTACTTCCTGGCTCGTGTTCCAGAAGCGAGCCCTGTAGTTGGAAACCCCAACGCTCGGATACCGGCTAGGCACCCACTTTTCGTGGGCACAACCCTATGCCAAATACACTTCCTGGCCCGTGATCCAGAAGCGAGCAAATGCTCGATACACGTAGGGGTGGGGTAAGAGATATGCGTCACCAGAGCACGAGATGGCCTGATCCGCCACTCCAGCCTGCAGGCGAAATCTCTAGTGTTTAAGTGAGTAAGAGATATGCGTCACTAGAGCACGAGATGGCCTGATCCGCCACTCCAGCCTGCAGGCGAAATCTCTAGTGTTTAAGTGATTAATAGTGATAAGTGGTAAGTGTTAAATGATAAGTGATTAGTGATTTGGTAGCTTTTGCTACATCGTGCGTGCTTGCCTCTCTTTTAAACTGTTGCATCATACTTAACTGCCATGTCATCGCTTAATGTTACAAATGCTAGGTTGTTAGTTACTTTCAGTTTCCTTGCCCAAGTCTTTTAGACTTGCTGACATGTGCCCCTTTCTCTTTTGGGTGACGCATGTTAGACCCTGAGCCTGAGCTGCTTTCTGAGGGTGAGGTGTTTGCGGACGCCGAGCTTGAGCCCGTGTTGGACGGGGAGTACGTGGACACTGGGGACCAGTCCTAGTGTCTCCGTTGTGTTTTATTTTTGTTAGACAGTTGTTTTGTTATCGGTGCGTGGCACCTATACTTATTTATGTCGTTGCTTTGGTTTGGCCTTGTTCTGGGCCTTAGACTCTTTTCTTTAGCCTGGTGGCTTTTCTGTGATGTTGAATATTTTGTGGACAAACTTTGGGATTGGTGTTTCTTATCCGTCTCATGTTATTATTATTGTTGTTTCGGTTGCAATTACAGGGACCTGCTTATACTAAATATACGCTTATCGGGCGTGTAGCTTCACAGCTCCACGCTCGAGCGGAACTTCTCACGCCTCGCCTCCATTTTAGGGAAGCGGGTCGTGACAGGTTTTAGTGGTGGCCCATGCAGGTCCCTCTGTAACTGCAATTGTCGGGATAACGATAATAATATAAGGTTGTCCAACAGATAAGTTCGACATCTGAGCCCTAAGCTATGAGTCTAATTGTTTCGTTTTCTGCGTCATTAGATGGCAGGAAGGCGAATCACCCGTGGGGGTGGCAGTGGCGCGGCCCCTCACGATGAGGAGCCTGAGCGGGAGCCCACTAATGGGGAGATGATGAGGATGATGTTGCAGATGATGCAGGTTCAGCAGGGTGTGCTTCTGCAGGTGCAGAATGCTCCAGTGACTCGAGCTGCTCGGGTGGTGGAAGCCCCTCGCCCTGAGCCCGGGGCGAAGCAGTTCAGAGAGCTGGGTCCTGCGTATTTTGATGGAACCGAAGGTCCACTTGCTGCTGATGAATGGATGAGGAATATCGAGGACAATCTGAAGATGTCCAAGGTCAACGAAGTTAGTTGGGTTGACTTGGCGAAGCGCCAGCTGAAGGATAACGCCAGAAATTGGTGGGATGCTGAGGAAAAGATGTTGGTAGAGCCGGTCGTCTGGGCTACCTTCAAGGCCAGATTTGATGGTGAGTTCTTCCCGAAGGCTGCCAGGGAAGAGATGATGCAGCGTTTTATCGATTTGAAGCAGGGGAGCTCGTCGGTGGACCATTACCACCAGGAGTTCATGAGGCTAAGTCGGTTTGCACCAAAGATGGTGCAGGATGCGGAGGAGCGAGCTCAGAGATTCCTTCAGGGTCTCGCCTCGGAGCTCCAGAGCTTTGTGACCTCTTCTGACCGGGAGTCTTATCAGAAGGTTTTGGTCGCTGCCAAGAGACAGGAGCTGCTCGTGAACCAGAGGAGGGGGTCTATTGTTGGTGCTGGGAAGAGGCCTGTGGAGCAGGCGAGAGCTGTGGTTCGACCTGGATTCAGGCCGAACCAGCCTGTTCAGTTCAAGAGGCCAGGAGGGCCTGTTCGGAAGGTTTGCCATTTCTGTGGCAAGGAGGGCCATATCAAGGAATCGTGTAGGAAGTTCTTGGGGCAATGTATTGCTTGTGGAGATCCCGCCCATGTTATCAGGGAGTGCCCGAAGTTGAAGCGACCTTGGGGGACACCTATTGCTGCCCCGCCATTGCAGCAGAGAGCCCCAGTGCCCGCTGGTCGTGGGGTGCCCCTCGTCCCGCAGAGGCAGGCTTTTGAGCGGGCTGCTCCGCCGAGGAGGCAGGCATTTCTGATGACCGAGGAGGAGGTTTTGGCCATGGATGAGGTCATTGCAGGTAACTTTCGATCTAGATTGTTCCTTCCTTAATTAATTGATTGTTGAATTATGCTGGATGCTTGTGTATGAATGTTGCTAGAGTAAGATTTGATTGATTAGACTGTTTATTAGGTGTGGTTTTGGTTTGCACGTTCCCTGCCCGAGTCCTCTTTGACTCTGGTGCATCGATGTGCATTTTGGCCCAGAGCTTCGTGGAGAAGCATTCCTTGTCGACGTCCCCTCTCTCCAAGAGTTGGAACATCGTCACAGGGAATGGAGTAGTCACGGTGCATCGTGGATGCAGTCCTTGCTCTGTGGTGGTTTGTGGACATGAGCTTTATGCTGATTTTATTGTCCACAACATCACCAACTACGATGCGGTCCTTGGGATGGATTGGCTTGCGAGCTTCTATGCTACGATTGACTGTCGAAGGAAGAAGGTGGTGTTCGAGATTCCCGGACATCCAGTGTTTGAGTTCAGTCGTGGTAGCAGTTCGCTTGGTCCTGTCAGATTTCGGGCCAGACCGGTGGAGGTCGTGGCTATGCAGATGGAGTTGGAGTGGCCAGCTGTGGTGCGAGATTTTGGCGACGTCTTCCCCGAGGAGATGTCTGGTTTGCCGCCTGATCGAGCTCTGGAATTTTCTATCGATCTTGTTCCAGGTGCGCAGCCGATTTCGAAGGCGCCGTATCGTATGGCACCTGCAGAGTTGGAAGAGTTGCGGAAGCAATTGGATGAGCTGTTGCTGAAGGGTTATATTAATCCTAGTGTGTCTCCGTGGGGAGCACCGGTGTTGCTGGTTAAGAAGAAGGATGGTTCGCGTCGTATGTGCGTGGACTATCGGGGGTTGAATGCGGTGACCATTAAGAATAAATACCCGTTGCCTCGCATCGATGATATCTTTGATCAGCTTGGAGGTTCGAGGGTGTTTTCGAAATTGGATTTGAGGAGTGGTTACCACCAGTTGAAGGTGAAGAAGGATGATGTGCCGAAAACAGCGTTCAGGACGAAGTATGGACACTATGAGTTCGTGGTTATGCCCTTCGGCGTAACTAACGCGCCCGCAGTTTTCATGAATCTGATGAACCTGATTTTCTACGACTTCCTGGATAAGTTTGTCGTTATCTTTATTGACGACATTCTGATATATTCGAAGTCGGAGGAAGAGCATGCCTCGCACTTGAGGACGGTATTGGAAATTTTGAGGAAGCATCGTTTGTATGCTAAGTTTTCGAAGTGCGAGTTTTGGCTGGATCGAGTTGCTTTTCTGGGGCATGTGGTGTCCGGAGGTGGTATTTCTGTGGATCCCGAGAAGATTAGGGCCATCAGAGAGTGGCCTGTTCCGTCGTCTGCATCCGAGATTCGGAGTTTCCTTGGTTTGGCGGGATATTATCGTCGTTTCATTAAGGACTTTTCCCGTATTGCCGAGCCAATGACCAGGTTGACGCGGAAGGATGTACCTTTTGTTTGGTCGGGTGATTGCGAGGGTGCTTTTGGTGTTCTGAAGGAGAGGTTGACGACTGCCCCTATTCTTGTTGTGCCTGATCGCAGCGGTGGATTTGAGATCTTTTGCGATGCTTCTGGCAAGGGTCTCGGTTGCGTGTTGCATCAGCATGGACATGTTGTGGCTTATGCGTCTCATCAGCTTAAGGTTCATGAGAAGAATTACCCGACGCATGATTTGGAGTTGGCCGCCGTGGTGTTTGCTCTTAATATTTGGAGGCACTTCTTGCTGAGTGAGAAAGTGAAGATTTTCACCGATCACAAAAGCTTGAAGTATATTTTCACTCAGAAGGAGCTCAACATGCGACAGCGTCGATGGTTGGAGCTTATGGCGGATTATGAGATTGATTTGCAGTATCACCCTGGCAAGGTGAATGTGGTTCCTGATGCTTTGAGTAGGCTTCCAGCGGTGATGATTTTGACCTCGCAGTGGAGATTGCAGCAGGATTTTTGCGAGTCTGGAGTTGAGATTGTTCTTCCTGGAGAGGCTTCGTCGTTGATGTACATGCAGGTACAGTCGACGATCGTGGATCGGATTAAGGCTGGCCAGGCCGGGGATCAGAAGTTGGTAAGGATTCGGGAGATGGTGGAAGCCGGTCTGCGGACTGACTTTTTGATTCATGCGGATGGCTCACTGAGGTTTGGAGCCAGGTTGTGTGTGCCGGCTGGGGATATCAGAGAGGAGCTGATGGTGGAGGCACACAGTTCGCCGTATTCTGTGCATCCTGGTGGCACCAAGATGTACCAGGATCTTCGTCTGAATTATTGGTGGCATGGTATGAAGAGGAGTGTGGCTCGAAGTGTGGCCAAGTGCTTGGTTTGTCAGCAAGTGAAGGCGGAGCATCAGCGTACGGCCGGGTTGCTACAACCGCTTCCGATTCCGGAGTGGAAGTGGCATCACATCACTATGGATTTCGTGACTGGACTACCTCGGAGTCCGAAGCAGAATGACGCGATTTGGGTTATCGTAGATCGGTTGACCAAATCTGCGCACTTTATTCCGTTCCGAGTAGGACAGTCCACGGAGGTGCTAGCGAGGAGATATATGGAGGAAATCGTGCGACTTCATGGAGTCCCCGTGAGTATCGTGTCGGACAGAGACACGAGGTTCACATCTCAGTTTTGGCAGAGTTTGCAGAAGAGTTTGGGTACGCGTCTGAGTTTCAGCACGGCGTACCATCCGCAGACGGATGGCCAGTCCGAGAGGACGATTCAGATTTTGGAGGACATGCTGAGGGCGTGCATGTTGGATTTCAAGGGTTCGTGGGAGGACCATCTGCATTTGGTGGAGTTTTCCTATAACAACAGCTTCCAGGCGAGTATTGGCATGGCGCCTTTCGCCGCTCTTTATGGGAGGAAATGTCGATCGCCATTGAGTTGGGATGACGTTGGTGATCGGGAGTTGTTGGGACCTGAGATGATCGTGGAGGCCGTGGATATTGTCAGGAATATTCGGGAGAGGTTGAGGATTGCTCAGGACCGTTTTAAGCATTGGGTGGATGCTAAACGTCGTCCTTTGGGATTTCAGCCGGGCGACCATGTGTTCTTGAAGATTTCCCCGAATCGTGGTGTGATTCGTTTTGGGAAGCGTGGGAAGTTGAGCCCGCGATACATTGGACCATTTGATGTTTTGGAGAGGGTTGGCGAGGTAGCTTATCGCTTGGCCTTGCCGCCGTCTTTGGAAGGAGTTCACAATGTTTTCCATGTGTCGCAGCTTCGTCGATACATTAGCGATCCATCTCATGCCGTGGATTTCTCGGAGATCGCCGTTCGCTCGGATTTGACGTATGACCAGCATCCAGTGCAGATTCTGGACAGGCGTCAGAAGTCACTTCGAAACAAGGTCGTCGATCTTGTTAGAGTGATGTGGCGGCACGGTTCGTCGGGAGAGTCTACTTGGGAGAGAGAAGATGAGATGCGAGAGCGCTACCCACTTTTGTTTCCGGACTCGTGAGTATTCGGAAATTCCGAGGACGGAATTTTTCTTAAGTTGGGGAGGATGTAACGACTGCTTTTCGTGTATCTGGATTTAATATAATATAATATATGTTTTGGTGGATTTTCTCCTCTTGTGTGGTTTTCGTCTCCGTAGATTTCATTTTTGATCAATTCGTCGTATTTTCTCGTTTCTTCCTTAGGATTGTCGATTTCGAAGTATGTCATTCGTGACGGACTTCATAACGGTCGTATCTAACTATTAGATCAAGCCTAGGAGTCTTAGGATTCGATACCGGGGCCCCGCGCTCCGTGTCGGAACTTTTGGTGCTCATTAGCCGGTATGAGAAGGGCCACCGACCGACTAGATGACGATCCAGTCGGTCGGCAATCCTTCTTGGACCGACTAGTGGGCTATCTAAATTTCTTAGAGGTTACTGTTTGTCGTTAGTCGGTCTAAGAACATTGGTTGACCGACTAGGTTGCAAACTAGTCGGTCGGTAATGCTTCTTTAACCGACTAACTCTTCATCTAAATTTTTGTATAGTTACTGTTCATTGCTTAGTCGGTCTAAGTTCATCTTCCGACCGACTAGTTGATAAACTAGTCGGTCAAGTCTTGTACTCAGACCGACTAACTCTTTCAACTATTTTGACACTAGTTACTGTTTACTCTTAGTCGGTCTAAGAACGTTCATCGACCGACTAGATGCTAAACTAGTCGGTCAGTAATTGTTCATGGACTGACTAACTCTAAATCCTATTTTCGTTCAGGAGTTACGGTTTACACTTAGTCGGTCTGCGTTGGTCGACCGACCGACTAGTTGCCAAACTAGTCGGTCAGTGGTTGTTCTTTGACCGACTAGTCTGTGTTAAAACCCTAATTTCTGGGCAGCCGCCAGCTCAACCTATAAATACCCAACCCAAACGACTTCTTCTTCTCCAACACGACCCAAAACCCTAAAATCTCCCCCCTTCAGCCCCCATCTTCCTCCAAGCTTCATCCCTTCATTCCAAGCCCTAAATCCATCATCCAATCCATCCATTTACCCTATCTACTTCTCATCTTCCCCAAATCTCCATCAAAACCCATCAAATCCCCAAAATCCCCCAAAACCCTAGTTTCCCCAAAGTTCTCCAATCTTCTCCAGATCTGATCCTAGGGTTCCCCGGAGTGTTCCTTCCGTCTCCTCTTGGTAAGAAATCGATTCCCCGTTGTTTTTATAACTTATTTATAATTTTATGAAACCCTAATAATATTTCATGTTGTTTGATGATTGGTTCCCCATAACAGCGATTCCCCGTAGGCTATCATCCGTGGAAACGAAATTTCATAACCATCATCCCCGGTGATAGGCAAGTGAAACTTGCAGATCTTGATTTGGGCCATGTCTTAGGCCATTTCCTTTGTTTTAGCGTAAAAGAGACTAAACGGTGAAAGGATAGCCGTTTAGACGCCATTGACCTAGCTTGACAACGAAGCTTGGTCCGTCACCCTCATCATGCTTGTATGTCACGTTTAAATTCAATTAACGGTACGCAATCATTTGTTCATGTTATTGCATAGTGATTAATCATTGCGATTGTGTAGCACACGCTACCATATTACTTCCTGGCTCGTGTTCCAGAAGCGAGCCCTGTAGTTGGAAACCCCAACGCTCGGATACCGGCTAGGCACCCACTTTTCGTGGGCACAACCCTATGCCAAATACACTTCCTGGCCCGTGATCCAGAAGCGAGCAAATGCTCGATACACGTAGGGGTGGGGTAAGAGATATGCGTCACCAGAGCACGAGATGGCCTGATCCGCCACTCCAGCCTGCAGGCGAAATCTCTAGTGTTTAAGTGAGTAAGAGATATGCGTCACCAGAGCACGAGATGGCCTGATCCGCCACTCCAGCCTGCAGGCGAAATCTCTAGTGTTTAAGTGATTAATAGTGATAAGTGGTAAGTGTTAAATGATAAGTGATTAGTGATTTGGTAGCTTTTGCTACATCGTGCGTGCTTGCCTCTCTTTTAAACTGTTGCATCATACTTAACTGCCATGTCATCGCTTAATGTTACAAATGCTAGGTTGTTAGTTACTTTCAGTTTCCTTGCCCAAGTCTTTTAGACTTGCTGACATGTGCCCCTTTCTCTTTTGGGTGACGCATGTTAGACCCTGAGCCTGAGCTGCTTTCTGAGGGTGAGGTGTTTGCGGACGCCGAGCTTGAGCCCGTGTTGGACGGGGAGTACGTGGACACTGGGGACCAGTCCTAGTGTCTCCGTTGTGTTTTATTTTTGTTAGACAGTTGTTTTGTTATCGGTGCATGGCACCTATACTTATTTACTTCCATCCCATATTTCGTTGCCCTCCCGCATTTACTCCTATGGCATTGAGGGCAATGCAACGTTTAGCTTGGGGGAGTCGCACTTTGTGCGTCAGTTGCGTCTTTTTCATCGTTTTTGAGTCGTTTTTCGTCGTGTTTTTCTTTTTCTTTCAATCCTTTTATTCTCCCTCTCCTAGAGATGACCCTACATGATGAACTGCCACTGAACTCACTAACCTTAGGAAGCCGAGTCATATTGCATTTTATGCTCTGTGGGTTCACTTTGCTTTTGTGTGAGTTGTGTGTCGTGACTAGCTAGCTGTGTGCTTCTACATTGTGATTTTGTTTTATATGCCTATCCTCGGATGACCCCTAGACTATCATGCTTCAATTTCGAATATATGGTATTTTTCCTCCACTGTCTGCTTCTTTATGCATGAATTATTTATATATGTACTCTTCAATTCGCATGTGTCGGGACTCTACCAGTAGGACTAGGATAACCCATTTTGCTTATGCTCTGATTTGCGAAAAATTTTCCTTTTGCCCAAGTGTTTAGAATTCGAATTCTTTTTTGTTTTACTTGGTGAAAATCCCCTCGTCGTGTACTGTTCTTCCACTTGGGAGAGTACACAACTTTGCCAAAATCCAAAAAAAATCCAAAAAAGAGAGAGAAAAGTGAGAAAAGAAAGAACATGTATAGCCCAAAATCCAAAAAATATACAAATACCCAAAACCTAAAAAAGAAAAGATTCCTGTTGTGAATATTACTTCTACCGCCGAGAATAACGGGAAGGCGAGAATTTGCACCAAGTGCTCTCCTCCACACCTACTCAACTCCTTTCGTTTTCGAACACACTTGGCATAGGAGCTTTCTAGCGATTATCTAGGCAATCATGTGGTGATTCCCTAGTTTCTAGCCGTAGAGTCCCTGACATGTGATATGTTTCTATTCTTACTCTATTCTCATGCATGCTTGAGCTATTATTCACCGCTAATTCGAATTGAATCAATATTTGGGTCATTCCATGGGTATGTGTATATGGAGCTTGATTGCACAATTTAAATAGTTACACCGTCTGCTAGCTCACGACCTCACTCACTTGCGCTTCACCGCGTGGATCCACGCACTTGTAGGGACTCATATTCCTGGGTTTAGTGTGATGCTTATCGCATGCTTACTTAGTGTGACGTGTTAGTTTTCGTTGACTCTGACGGGTAATCTAGTATTTCCTTTTCTTTTTCTGTTTCTTTCTTTCTATTTTCCCCTCCGAGCTCCGATTCTCACTCGTCTTCCTTGAGGACGAGGAAGAGTTCAGGTTGGGGTATTTTGATGTACGTTTATATTTTATATATTCACGCACATCTTCTCCGTGATTTCCCGTCGTTTTTCGTTATTTTGAGTCCGTCTTTCTATGATTTTTAGTTCCTTTTCACTTTCGTTGTGTTTTTGTGTTTTGCAGGATATTGATGGCATAGGGGACATACAACGCTAACATCACGAGTCCCCGAAGCAACTGGAGGTGTCGCACGAGATCCTGAGAGCAAATCATCAAGAGAAACTATGTATCAGCTCTCAACTGATCGGGTGGGCAGTTCCACCCAATCGGTTCATGCGCCTGTATCAGACCCGAAGAAGAAGCACATCCACCAGATCGGTTCAGTGATCGGGTGGATGGGGATAGATCTCTGTTTTTGAGTGCCAACTCCACCCGATCGGTTGACTTGTCAACCGATCGGGTCACCTGTAGCAGATTCTTCCCAAGCTCGAGAATTCAACGACTCACCCGATCGGTTCAGCATTCGGGTGGGGTTTATCAGAGCCGAAGACCTAAGTCCAACCGCTGCCTCACCCGATCGGTTGATGTTTCACCCGATCGGTTGATGTTTCAACCGATCGGGTGAGCCTTTATTTTTTTCTTTTAGTGGGAATATTCCCTGGCATCTTGCCAAGATGTATAAATAGCCCTAGGTTTCCCAGAAACGAATCCACATTTTCTTAACTGTTTTTAGGGGTTTTTGGCTGCTTTCAATTAAACTCATGTTGTAAGTTCTTTAATCTTTCTAATACTTTAATATTGCGTTTATAATACCGTTTGCTCTAGTTATCTATTGCTTGATTCTCATTTTGATGGCTGAAATTTGTTTTGTTGCATCTATTACCATGATTAGTGAGTAGTTTCCAAATCTGGGACATTGGTGGAAGCCCCTTCGTGGGTTCTCCCTAGAACAACCATAGAATTAGGGATTCAATAGGAGATAGGGATTTAGACGGTTACGCGGGGTGTTTTATTGTCTCTGGCGGGAGAAAGACCGCCTTTGACCGTCGGGCCAAGGGGAAATAAAATGGGAGTTTGATCCCCTAGCCACAGCTCACACCCCTAGCGTAGACATTGATTCCTCCTGCGTGGGAACGGCTTGGATGAAATGTCAGGAGCAATCGTTGCGAGCTTAGTGCTCCCGGAGTCGGTCGGTGCTGGACATGGGAATGCCCACCGTCCGAACCTGGGTAGACCTAGTGTATCATCCTGGGCATCGACCGGAATATCGTGCCCATTGGACGCTAGGTACCACTTTTAGAGGCAACGTCTCACTACTAACCCCTAGAATCCGATCACGTTCCTATCCGTCGGTCGCAATAGTAAGAACTCATGATAGGACAGAAGCCAAGGTCCTAGGTTGCCTTTTTTATATCTTACACCCTTTTGCATTAATTTTCTATCGTGACAACCCATCAAGCGATTAAGCTAGCTCACCCACCGGGTGATCAGGATCCCAATTGTTCACAAGCACATCACACGCATCCCTGTGTTCGACCCCCAAGCCACACCTCGACACCGTGCGCTTGCTATTACAAATTTTAATCCTAGTATCCCCATCCCGATTTGAGTGCCAAACGGGTGGGAGGTCAGTGTGCAAGTAGCGAAGTTGGTCCTTTATAAGTGGAAACGTGTGGGATACCCTTTGACATTTTGGCCATGGGCATTTCGTGTGCCTTTTGATAATGCGACTTTTGGTTTTATGATGCCATAGTTGAATTGGTTGTGTTGCAAAAGATGGATGAATTGCTCCATGTACATGTGGTTATGGGTTCCCTTGGGATATGGTAATGAAAGAATGGCTTGATGGAGTTGGAAATGGTTGGTTTCATATGTATAGAAAGTGCAATGTTTTCAAGAACCTGTGTGAGTGAGGTAGTGCTTCAGTCCTCCTTTTGGAGGGTGACACGGGTTGGGGGAATTCCCAAGTATCAGGTAGGCCTATGGGATTGACTGGTTGTGGTGTCTTTGTGGTTTTGTGTGGTGGGTACACTTGCACTCCTGACGGGCTAGCGCGACAGGGAGTGTATAGTGGTACCCGAGGCTCCTGATGGGCTAGCGCGGTGGGGAGTCCTCTCTGCTCTCCCACACAGTTGGGAGAGGTCCAGTCCCAAATGTCGTATTCGATATTAGGATTCCAAAAGCTAACATTGAATGTAAATGGTTGACTGACCCTCTTTTATGCCTTGCAGCACCTGTTGTTGATTACTGTTACTATCGTCACCCCTCCCCTTATACCCTCTGCTATGGATTTGTTCACTTTTCATACTTGTGGTACTATCGTTGCTTTCTTTTGTCACGCATGCCATGTTTATTTATAGCACTTTCACTTGTAGCACTGTGCACCCACTAGTGGCATTAATGTGTGTTGTGTTTAGGTTGGAGTATGGAATTCCTACTGGGTCACACGTTGACGTGCCCCCGTTGACTTTTTCAGGTGTGGTTCTTGGAGTTGGTAGCTGATGGATTGCGGAGTTCTCTGGTTGAGTCTAAGCGTGGGGTGGTGAGTGTAGGATCCTGCCAAAACAGAGTTAGGATCGATAATATGAAGTTTAGACTTACGCTTGCGTATGCGGCACGGTAGTCTACGAACTTCGCCTTCGGATTCGCCACGACGGATCGAGTCTTCTCACGAACGGAGTAAGGCTACTAAATCCACAATCTAAATCTCTACTTTAGATTAAGAACTTGGATAGAGGAAGAGAAAGGATTTCTGCAGAGCTTCGCTAGAATGAAGTTGCATGCATGAATTTCATGCAAAAAGGTGTAAGAAATGGCTTACCCTTGGGTCTTATTTATAGCCCCCAAGGTAGTTATTTTAGGGTAAGTTGTTCCTTTGGAACAACTTAATTAAGGTGTACCATGATACATGGCACATTATAAGCTTAAGTTGTACCATATGCATGGTACAACATAAGCTTAAGATATTCCCCCTTTATAAGCCATATGTCGCATGCACTTATGCATATATAATGCGACTTTCCCACTCATCCAGAGATCCTCTCCGCAAGGGAACAGATTCCCTTTGTACACGACTTCGTGTACGCGACGTTCGAGGTCCGTATTCCCTCGTACATCCCCCACAAGGGTGTACAAACGTCTTCCATATCCAACATCTCCCACTCACACTTGAGGGGATTGTAAGAGAATGTCTTTCCCTTAGTTCTTTCATCTATCATACCGAGAAATAGACCGTGCGACCGTCATGCGCGTAGAGTCTGTTGTTGTGCACTTGTTAGAGATACACAACGACCTCGAAGGTGCAAAGTTGAGTAGTTCAACGCATGCTTTACCCTAGATTATTTCTTCGTATTTCTTATACTTTATATTCAATAATTGAATCCCATCTGGATTACAATTGGCTGGCCAGCTTTGAATCATTAAAGTCCAAATGCGAATATGAAATCAATCTTCCTCTTCTTGCGAACCTTCTGATCTTGACTTGATTCGCTTTTCTAACGTGCCCCGCCGAGCCGAATTATCATAGCCCATAAGTAACACGCTAAGATAGCGATCATCTCGTCAAATCTAAAGGAACCAATTGGAGTCCTTGAGGGTAAGAGTTAAGACCCGTATGGCCTTTGAGTCTCACATAATAGCAAACACTATTGCTACTAACTCAGTGGTCGAAATGCATACGTGGTATGAACACGTATTACAACATCACTCCTTTCCCAGGGAGAGTATGTCTTAATGATGTTGTACGGATGAAAAGATCAGACACCACAGTGCCTATCTTTTTGAGTCCCTTTACTACTCGTTAAATATTCACGGACTCTCATCCTGCTTAAGACAGATAGGATTTAAAAAATCCTACGAGATCTCTTTCAAATATCCTTGTGATACAGATCTCAGATCTTTTGTAAGCATCCATATGATGCAGATCTTTCATTCGACTATCTTGTTTAAGTCATGACTCTAAATCATTCGTCTAATGATTTTGACTTTAAACTAGTCTCATCTCTATCTTATCCATCTGATAAGATAAGGCGGTTGCTCATGTGAGAGAGCCAACCTTAATCTGTCCGATATACACACAATTCAGCTGAGATTACAAAAACGTACACAAACATTTCTTAAGAAATTCATATGCAATGTTTGAAAAAGAACTTATTCTTTTATT
Source organism: Scilla litardierei (assembly GCA_030789695.1). Taxonomy (NCBI): domain Eukaryota; kingdom Viridiplantae; phylum Streptophyta; class Magnoliopsida; order Asparagales; family Asparagaceae; genus Scilla; species Scilla litardierei. The sequence goes on from CM061142.1 coordinate 25,497,210, forward strand.
AAATTTGATCTTTCTTAGACATGGGAATATGTATTGGTACAACTCAGCTCATACACAATCCTTGGGATGATAAGTGTTTATAAAACACATTTCTGGGGATCGCTTTCGTAAGCTGATCCTCTATCATCTCATGCGTAGATATGTACCTTATGTCTACCTTCTTGGTTTTATCATAGTCTTTTGCAAATCTGCAGTTCCTTTAAGATACTGCATTATCCTCTTAACCGCTTTCCAGTGTTCTTGCCCTGGGTTGGATTGGTAACAGCTTACCATTTCCAACGGCAAAACAGATGTCCGGTCTCGTACACACCATAGTGTACATAAGACTATCAACTGCACTGGAATATGGAACTTTTTCCATAATTTCCTTTTCCTTTTGGTTCTTTGGACACGATTCCAGATATAAATTATCGCATATGCTTATATGAATATCAATGGACTTGCAGTCCTACATATTAAATCGTTCTAGAACCTTCTTTATATAAGTCTCCTGTGAAAGAGAAAGAAGTTTCTTCGAACGATTCCTTGAAATCTTAACTCCAAGGATATATGCGGCTTTTCCTATGCCTTTCATCTAAAATACTGATGAAAGCCAAGCCTTGATACTCATCACAAAGCCCTTGTCATTTCCGGCTATTAAAATGTCATCTACATATAGAGACATAATAACATGCTTGCTTTTAATCCTCTTGATATATACGTAGTTATCTTCATCAAGTATGGAAAATCCATTTGATAAGACAACCTCTTGAAATCGTATATACCATTGCCTCGAGGATTGTTTAAGACCATATATGGATTTACGAAGTTTACAAACCTTATGTTTGTTTCCTTCTTTTACAAACCCTGTTGGTTGTTCCATATAGATCTCCTCGTCCAATTCTCCATTGAGAAAGGCAGTCTTTACATCCATCTGATGTAATTCGAGGTATAAGCAAGCTACCATTGCCAGAATCATGCGAATCAAGGCAAAACGCACAACAGGTGAGAAGGTCTCTTCGTAGTCTATCCCTTCCTGTTGCGTAAAACCTTTCGCGACAATGCGAGCTTTATATCTGTCAATAGAGCCATCAGCCTTATGCTTGATCTTGAGAACCCATTTGTTCCCAATTGCTCTATGTCCTCTGGGTAAGTTAACTAAGTCCCAGACTTGGTTAACTTTCATGGATTTCAATTCCTCCTTCATCGCTTCCATCCATTTGTCTTTCGCAGGGCATGATGCGGCCTGTTTGAAAGTAGCAGGCTCGTCATCTTCTTGCAGTAAAGTCATAAAGGTTTACGGAAATTCATCCTCAAATCTTAGAGGAGCCAACCTTGTACGACTACTGCGTCGTATTTGAGATTCTTCAAGTCCTTGTTGACTTGAGTTTAGATCGATTCTAATGTCACTCCCACTTGGAATGTCGTTAGAATTGCTCCCACTTGGATCAGTATTCCCGTATGGAATAGGATAATCGTCATTCGTATAATCCATTGGTGAAGGTTGAAATGTATTTTCGTTTTCACCAAGAATTCTCCCACTCGAATGAGGTAATCCTTCTTGATCATAAATCTCAAATAGAGATAAGTCCTGACTTATCTCGCCCTGTCTTGGAAACTCGTTTTCCAAGAAAGTGACATCCCTCGACTCAAACTCAATTAGCACACCATTGTCTTCCTGACTAACAAAAAAATATAACCTTTGGAGTTTTCTGCGTATCGTATAAAGATACGATTCCTTCCCCTTGGCCCAATTTTGCCATACTTATGGGAGGAAATATGTGCGTAGAATGCACAACCCCAAGGTTTCAAAATGTTTAAGTCAGGAGACCTTTGGTTCCACAACTCATAAGGAGTGGAGCTAACTGATTTCGAGGGTACGTGGTTCAAAATGAAAGCGGCCGTCAATAATGCATCACCCCAAAAGGTGATTGGCAAGTTAGCTTGCTCCATCATTGAACGGACCATTTTTCATTAAAGTCTTATACCTCCTTTCTGCAACACCAATTTGTTGAGGAGTATAAGGCATAGTTACCTGATGTACTATGCCTTTTTCATCACAAAGTTCCTTTAAACTTGTTGATTGATATTCACAGCCCCTAACGGTTTGCATGACCTCAATCTTGCGATCTAATTGATTCTCCACTAAACTCATATAGTTTTTAAAGCAGGTTTAGTGCTTTCACTTTTGTGGGATATCAAATAGATATGACCGAATCGGGTGAAATCATCAATAAAAGTGATGAAATAGGACTTCCCGCGTCTTGTCTTGACATTCATCGGACCACATATGTCCGAATGGATAAGCTGTAATGGAACCTCGGCCTTTGTGCCGGTTCCAAACGGCTTGCGACAAGATTTCCTCACAAGGCAATGTTCGCAGGTCGACATTTCAACCTTTGAAACATTGGATGGAAGGCCACGTGTGGCAAGTCTATCCATACGCATTGGTCCAATATGACCAAGCCTTGCGTGCCAACAAATTATATTAGACTCATTAGTCAAAGGATTTGTCACAAGGAAATTTTCATTACATGAGGAAATACATTGTACTTATTACAATAAATCCTTTGAAATACAAACCCAGTACCAATAAAGGAATTATTACAAAATAGGTCCATATTACAATCATGAAGGAACCAACTATAACCAAGACCCATTAAATTGACCACAGTATTAATATTCCTTTAAATATATGGAATGAAGAGAATATCATAAAGTAGGAGAGTGTGGCCGTTGTCCAAGTCTAGCTTGCAATTCCCAACGCCTTTCTCTACAACACGTGTGTTGTTTCCTACATTGATCCACTTCATTCCTTGGGGTATCCAGTGATACTCCACGAAGGACCGTTTGTCCTTTGCTATGTGGTCGGTGGCACCTGAATCAATTATCCCAAAATGGATTAGATTCCACAAGAAATAGTGAACTAGAAACACATATGTAACTAGTATTACAAGTTACCTCGTCACTTCCACTCGTACACGAACGAGCATAGTGACCGAGCTTGTTGCACTTGAAGCACTTGATCCTTTTCAAGTCTTTCTTCTTGTGCCATTTCTTGTGCCCACCCTTATGTTTGGGTTCCTTGGTGGACTCAGGTTGCTTATTACGTTCATTAGAAGACTTCGAACGATCTTTACGTTTCTTTCCCCCGTGTGAGGAACTAGCAACCATGTGCACTTCTGCACTTGGCTTGGCAGCCGCAAGCCGCTCTTCCTCTAATTCGAGGTGCTTGGAAACAACGTTGAAGGTCTTGATGCTCTCATTATGAGTGAGATGCATCTTCATCTGATCCCACCCATTTGGTAGGGAACGTATGACTGCTTGGATTTGTTGCTCATCCGTGAGCACATGACCTGCGTCCTTTAACTCTGAGATAAGGTTCGCCATATGTCGCAGATGTTTCCCCATGGAATGATCTGGACGTTTCTTATATGTATCGAACCTTATAGTTAAGGCGCGAAGTTTGGACACCGATGTGCCACCAAACTTCTCCTCTAGCTTGGACCATATGTCCATGGCTAGGTCATATTCTCGGAAGATGCGCATTATGTCATCAGCCATACTGCTTAATAACGTAATACGCGCTATCTTATTCTTCCGAGACCAAGCATCAAAAACTTCCTTGTCTCGTCTGTGTTGGGCCGTAATGCCCAACTCGGGTTCAATCATTACGTTCTTTAGAGTTTCGAGCACTTCTTGCTCCTCTAAAACGTATTGTATCTTAATGGACCAAAGTTTGTAATTATCGCCGTTGAGTTTTTCACCTTTGTTTAACTCAGCGACGATATTCTTTGAAGCGGAAGACATTTTACTTTTAAAATGCTGCAAAAGACACAAAACCGAAGGTTCGATCAAAACATTGCATAAAAATTCTTAAAATATAACTCCCACTTGAAATGATAATAGAGTATCCCATTTGGATAGTTCTAAAAATTCAAATCTCACTTGGAATTATATTATATTTGATAAGTTACTTTCGAAAAATATTGAAGATGTTGTTCTAGAATCGAAAAGGTCTCTATGATTCCAATCACCATCTAGAACAACCTTCAATATTCCCCCATCACTTATCAAACAATAGTACTCTTATAGTACTAGCAGCGGAAAACGAGTTTGAAAACGTATTTTTCAGATATAATTCCCACTTGAAATGATAATAGAATATCGCATATGGATAGTTCTAAAATCAACTCCCACTTGGAATGATATTCATAATTTGATAAGTTAGTTTCGAAAAATATTGAAGATGTTACTCTAGAGTCGGAAAGGTCACTATGTTTCCAATCACCATCTAGAGTAACTTTCAATATTTCTCCCTCACTTTATCAAATGTTAGTACTCTTATAGTACTTTGCAGCGGAAAAGCGTTTTTGAAAAACGTATTTTTTCAAAAATTTAAAATACATTGGCTAATCTCCGTAGAGTAGAGCACAACGTCATAAGTACATTGGCTAATCTCCGTAGAGTAGAGCACAATGACATGGCTAATCTCGCATGAAGTAGAGCACTAAGGCTAGTCTTCAAGGAGTAGAGCCCAAAGAAAAAACTTCATTAAAACGTTAGTCCCGTATGAACTAGTCGGCACTGTGGTTAGCCCCGTATGGACTAATCGACACATTCAAGTTTGACCAAGGCCTTCTGTTACCCCGTATGGGTCATTTGGCAAGTTTGCAATCGACCCAGACCTTCTGTCGGATTGGTCGACCAAAAACACCAAATTGGTCGACCAATTTTTTTTGGTCGCAACTTCTTCCCGGCCAGGGCCTCTGCCCTGGCCGGGGCTTGGCCAAGGGCCGGCCAGGGCCTCTGCCCTGGCCGGCCAGGGGCCTTGGCCCCCTCGGCCAGGGCCTCTGCCCTGGCCGAGGCCGGCCAAGGCCGGCCAGGCCCTGGCCGAGGCCAGGGCATTGGCCCTGGCCTCTGCCAGGGCAGGCCAGCCGGCCCTGGCCCCTGCCAGGGCAGGCCAGCCGGCCCTGGCCCCTGCCAGGGCCGGCCAGGGCGCCGGCCCTGGCAGTGGCCAGGGCGCCGGCCCTGGCCTCTGCCAGGGCCGGCAGGCTGGCCCTGGCCACTGCCAGGGCCGGCCAGGCTGGCCAGGGCCGGCCAGGCCGGCAGGCCTTGGCCAAGGCCGGCCATTGCCGGCCTGGCCTTGGCCGGCCACTGCCGGCCTGGTCATGGTCGGCCATGGCTTGGCCATGGCCGGTCATGGCCAAGGCCATTTGGCATTGGCCGGTCATGGCCCCTTTGGCCATGGCCGGCCACCCCCTTTGAATGGGGTTGCCGCACACACTCCTCCCCCTTGATGTGGTGGTCGCCGGTGGTTATTGGCCGTAGCCAACCCCCTCCGCAAGTGGAGGGGGGTGCATAGCCTTCATAGCCCATTTGGCCATGGTGCACATGCACCAAATTTCCTCTTACCCGATGGAAATAACTACCATCATCTTCCTCGATGAAGCACCCGTTCGTCGATGAAGCACCCGTTCGTCGAGAAATTAGTTATTTCCTAATGGCCGTGTGCCAAAAATGAAAAATAACATACTACGTGAACGGTCGGTTCTTCCCGTCACGGAGAGTTCCTACCATATCCGTAATGATAGGAGACCCTAACGTGAAAAGAACAACCGCTGCGTTCTCTCCGTCACGAAGCGTTCCTACTATATCCGTAATAGTAGGAGACCCATTCGTGAAAAAGACAACGACTCGTTCATAGTTTCGACGGGGCGGTGGTTTGACCGGGGCGAACCCATATGGCTCTGATACCAATGTAGGATCCTGCCAAAACAGAGTTAGGATCGATAATATGAAGTTTAGACTTACGCTTGCGTATGCGGCACGGTAGTCTACGAACTTCGCCTTCGGATTCGCCACGACGGATCGAGTCTTCTCACGAACGGAGTAAGGCTACTAAATCCACAATCTAAATCTCTATTTTAGATTAAGAACTTGGATAGAGGAAGAGAAAGGATTTCTGCAGAGCTTCGCTAGAATGAAGTTGCATGCATGAATTTCATGCAAAAAGGTGTAAGAAATGGCTTACCCTTGGGTCTTATTTATAGCCCCCAAGGTAGTTATTTTAGGGTAAGTTGTTCCTTTGGAACAACTTAATTAAGGTGTACCATGATACATGGCACATTATAAGCTTAAGTTGTACCATATGCATGGTACAACATAAGCTTAAGATATTCCCCCTTTATAAGCCATATGTCGCATGCACTTATGCATATATAATGCGACTTTCCCACTCATCCAGAGATCCTCTCCGCAAGGGAACAGATTCCCTTTGTACACGACTTCGTGTACGCGACGTTCGAGGTCCGTATTCCCTCGTACATCCCCCACAAGGGTGTACAAACGTCTTCCATATCCAACAGTGAGGGGAGAGGAGAGGGCTATGTGTACTTTGGGTTTTCTTTTGGGGTGAAAGATGCTTATACTATATGAATTGATGTAATTGGGATGCTTGAGATGTATATGAAATTGTACAGTATTTGTTTTATTTGAATGTTTCTCTGTGGCTTTGTGTCGTTTTGTGTTCATTGGTTGGTTGTTTGTTGGATGCTACCTGTACTATTCCCAGCAGCGCGTAGTGGACCTACATATACGTTTTAGTTCTCGTCATGTTTCTTGTCTTTCTGGGTATCCCAGGGATGGAGTCGTGACAGCCAATGCTCCCAGTTCTGGCATCTACCCTTGCGGTCCGTGACTACGGTTGAGTGCAGTGGGGGGCGCTGCCCTGAGTGGTCAGTGAACCATGCCTGGTTCTCCACGAAGGGGTGTTGCAGGCCCGCGAGTTGTTGGATGGCTGCCGCCAGAGTCTGGAAGTTGCCATTCATCTCTTGAGTGAGATGGTCGAGTAGTTCGCGGGTTACTGAGCGTGAGTCGTCGGTTCCCTCTGTGGAACGGTTGTGTCTGGTTCTGTTCGAAACGTTACCACCGTTCTCGGGGATAGTTGGCAGGCGAGTGGATCCGTTGTCGTGCTGCTCCATGTTGCTTGTAGTGGATGACGTGGACGAAGATTTCGTTCCCACAAACGGTGCCAGGTATTTCAGGGTGTTTTCTCATCACAGTTCGGTAGTCTCGAGGATCGGGGGTCGACGTGGTCACACGACACACGTGCGTCCTCCGGTATCGTGTAGTGGCACGTTCGCTCTGTTTGAAATGCGCGGATCCGTGCGTTGGTGTCCCGAGGGGTAGCTTCGGGAGAGCGACGGCCTCCTCGAATGGAGAGGCGAATGAGCTCGGGATCGAGGCCGTTCGGCTCCGATTGGACGAAGCACCGAAGGGTAGCTTCGGCGGGGTGAAGTCTCCTTGATCTGCACGGACGAGAACGCTCGTCAGGGGGGGTCGAACCTTGGTTTCGACCAAGTCCTCTCCGATGCCTAAGTCAAATACGATTTAAGGATGCTCGGAGGGATCGAGTACGGTTCACGGGGAGTCCGATACACGAATCCTCAGGCCGGGCTGTGGAGGAGAATTGTGAGGTGGAAGACAAGGTCGTTGGAGGAAGAATGCCCGAGTCTCGAGTATTCAGAATTCGGTCCTTTCGTCTTTCGATGTCAGTGTCTCTTGTAGGGGCTGAACCGCCCACGTCCCCCTCATCCTCCACCCATCTCGCCCCAAGTACCCGCCGTGTTGATAGTCCCTTGATGGTTCATGAAGGTGGGCGTAATGGGACTCTTGAATGGTAATGAAGGTGGGCGCAATTCGGAGGAGCGGTTACCTTAACCTACAGAGGTCAGTGGTTCCCTCTACGTCAGTCTGGGGCCGCCATGGCTCGAGGTTTTTGCAGGGCTTTTAGGCCGGGGCCTAATCCTGTCAGGGCCCATGGGCTCGGATCATGAATCGGTCCGTTCCGTCTTAGTCCGTTTCGGAAGGGTCGTATCAACGATAAAACACATGATTATTTATACATGAAGATTATGTTATAACAGAGGGATTATTAAACAAAAAAATAAAGTAAGAGGCATTCCAAGAATTCAAATCCGGACCTCTCACGTCCAAAGCAAGATTCATACCACCAAATCAAATGTTCCAACAAATGGTTGGTGTACAAATCAATTTACTATAGAAAAGGCAAACCAAAGTCAATGCTCCCTCATTCCAATATGCCGAGGTCGTGAAACCTGTCAATCTGAAAAACCCTCCAAGATTGCCGGGGTTTCAACCCCGGCTGTTCGCGCTGATAAGTGGTGGATGTTGACGTGACAAACGTTGATAAATTTGTTAAATATTTTTAAACTTGATTTTCGTAATTATGATTAATATTTTAATTTTTTGAAAAATTTTCCAATAGAAATTTATTAATAGTGCAGTAGGCTATATGGCCTCAAAGATGCATGTAACAGGATCCAACCATGATCAGACCCCATGAAAAAATTGTCTAAAACTGTGATTTTGGTGTCATTTTATTGGCAGCAAAAAAGAAATAATAATAAATAATAAGAGAAATATTACAAAAAGCAAAACAAAAAATGAAGAAGAGAAATTTGGAATGAGTTAATACTGTTCAAACCGTAGCCGCCCATGTGGACTGAACTAAGTGCTGACCGCGAGCCCGCCGCCGGCGAAAGCCATCCTCACTCACAGTATTTTATTGATTAATACCACCATGCCTCAATTGATAACGAAAGCATATAGTTAAAAATAAGTTTTTATTCAAAATTATGTACTATATAAAGCTATCCCCCACGAATAGGGAATGATTTTGTGTGTAAAGTAAAAGAAAAAGAAATGATTTTGAAATTTGCCTCGGTGTGAGCATAAAGCTGTCTGTGTGCAATTTGGTCTGTGCGCATAGCAGCCCCCACGAATCGGGAATGAACCTGACGTAATTTACACAAGCCCAAAAGGGTAAATCCCCCTCCCCAAAAATTATTGCCTTTCTCCGATGTTTTTTCCACCGATCCAATGAAACCGGACGCCAACAATCAAAATTATTAGATTCGTCTCAAAAATCCCAACCACCTCGCGGTCCCACCTCGGTCCCACCAATCACCCCTACTATAAAACGGTCTCCCACTCCTCTTTCAACGCACCAATCGAGCTTCCCCCAAAAGGCTCCCCCTTTTCTCTCTGTTGAGCTACGGCCATGGCGATCGCTCCTTCAAAGGCCCTCATCGCTCCAAAGGCGGCTGCCTCGTCGTCATCACGTTCATCTCTATTCAACCTATCAAAGAATTCGATCTCATTCAGAGCCCCGTCGTCCCGATCTCGATCGCATCTCCTCGGCCGAACCCTAAAGATCTCATCCGTCGCCGTCAACCAGGCCATAACCCCAGATCCGAGTGTGAAGGCGACGGCATCGGAGGCCAAACCGACGGTTCTCGTCTCTGAGAAGCTCGGGGAGGCGGGGCTCGAGGTGCTCAGGTCGTTCACCAACGTGGACTGCTCGTACAACCTCTCGCCGGAGGAGCTATGCTCTAAGATCTCGCTGTGCGATGCCTTGATTGTGAGGAGCGGGACGAAGGTGACGAGGGAGGTGTTCGAGGCGGCGAAGGGGAGGCTGAAGGTCGTCGGCAGGGCCGGTGTCGGGATCGATAATGTCGATCTGCAGGCGGCGACGGAGTACGGGTGCCTCGTCGTCAACGCCCCGACGGCGAACACCGTGGCGGCCGCGGAGCACGGGATCGCGCTGATGGCTGCCATGGCTAGAAATGTCGCGCAGGCCGATGCGTCCATGAAGGCTGGTGAGATTACCGCCTCTCTCTCTCTTTTAAAATCTCTCTCTTTCGATTTCCGTTCTTGGTAATTTATTGCGTCTTCGACGCGTTTTTGCCTGGATCCGGGGCGGAATGTTTTAGATCTGGTAGTTGTTTGCGTTATTGCGTGTGTGAAGTTTGAATCTGAATGTTGGATCTCGTCACCGGCCGGTGAGGTTATGTTATATTTGACAGGCTAAAATACCATGCTGTATGAATTTCTTACCTCATAATTTTTGTGGATTATAATTTAATAATCTGTTGGTAAAAATTTGAAATTTTTCTTTTTTTCTCAGAAGAAAAAAAATCAGAGAACTATTCTTGATAGAATATTAGAACCATTTTCATTCATCTCAAACATTGGTCAAGATTCTACAAATAATTGTCATTAATTACAATCGAAATAGGATTGATTTATTTCGTTTACTTGGTCGGTGAAACTACAAAATGTGTCAACGTGAATTCTTGGATTGATTTATTGTACTCAAATTACTGCTTTGGTGGACCTATGAAAAGAGTCAACTAGGATCCTATTGTTGGAGGTTATTTAATGCTACGTGAACAGGATTGATGAGTGGGTGATGCTATGTTCAACTAATCACAGCCTGTATGAAACCACGGTTACATTTAGGCTTTGAGAAGTATTTAACTACGAGTGATGATGTCCTGAGAGTGAACCCCCTACTCTCATGTGGCTACCCTTGATACGTATGTGGAGTGCATGGTCCTGCTGTGCTATCTCAACTTATGAACCCCCACCACTCTGATGTGGCTACCCTTGATGCTCCTGTGGTCGACTAGAGTTTTTTGATGCTCTCAAGCTGCATGGCAAATATATCTTCTTATTTAACCATCGGTTGCTCAACAAAGGAGGAAATATATGTGTTGAGCCTTGTGTTGTCACAAAGTGATGGAAAATGAGGTGTAAGCGAGCAACAATTTTGGGCTATTTTACTAGAACAAAACACAGAGAAAACTAAATGGGATAATTCATGCATTTTACTCTTTCTTGGGGTCACCGAAATCTTCTACATTTGAGGGCAGTGAAAATTCTAAAGGCACGTATATCTCTGTCCTTTTAATATAAATCTTTTGTTTCCATTGACCTTTTATGCAACTGGCTCTAGCTTAAGAGATCAAAATATAATGAGAAGTTAAAAAAGTTGTCAAATGTTCCAGTCATTTCTAATGTTCTCTGTGGGCCTTAGACATGGATTTTGGTCCATTGGGTTCCATTCTTAAAGAAATAAAAATTTCGTCTAATTTAAGTTTAGTTGTTCGTGGATTTGTGCAATTACCTCAAGGTTTAACATGTTAAGCTCCATATTGAACATTTTTAATATAATTCTTGTCAAATCTGGCCAACCAATGAGCAAACAAACTAAATCAAATAATAAAGGAAACTTTAAGTAGCACCAACGATGGATAACACACTTTTTACAACTTTTCAGTGCGTTAGACTAACTAAATCCATTGGAATATACGCAAACTAGATTTATGTACCTAACTATTTATTGACATACTCTTATTATTTTATTTTTTCTTTTAGCCAAATGGGGAAACCTACCAATTTTATTTATAGAAGGATAATGGAACATAGCTACAGAAGGGACTGTCAGGTTAAAAGGCAGAGGAAAAAAAAGAAACACTGTCTAAAAACTGCCATTTCTACTCAAAATGATCAGGTCACTCTGTAAACAACATAACAAACATGACATGAGTCGTACACACTCTTGACACATCAAGCCTATGACAAGTGTTGCTGAAGAAACCGTTGACACATTAATTTGTCACATATCAATAATTGCAATATGTTCCTTGTCATGTTTTGTGAGGGCACTATATTTAGAAGACCCACTTCTTTTTTATGCAGAAACCCTGCAATCACTATAATCTGGAAAGTAAACTTTGTACATTGCATTTTCTTTGCCATCAGGTAAGGTCTAACCATAGAGGCACATTAGAAGTCATATATTAGATGTCATGACTCGTTTAAATCTGCAACTCTTCACTCCAGCTATCGGATGTGTGCTTTACACTTCGATGTAGGTATTTCATGTCATTGGTTGTTATCTCATTGTGAGACAGTGACTGAAACGATAGTTGACAGTTTTATCTTTTTGAATATGTATGATGTCTTCTACTTGAGACTTTATAACATTCATTTAATGTCTCTCATGCTTGATATATTTGCTCAAGTATACTTTTCATGGAAAAGAACTCCTTTTAAGTAACTTATCAACTTGCATCATTCTGTGCACATGCTGGAATCTTTTAGATTTTTTGACGGGAGAAGTTATTATTTAATTTATGTTAGTCACTACTGCTGCTATTTATCCTGTTTATCTATGCACTGGCATCAATATTTTTTTAACTTGGTTGGTTCATCAATGGGGTGCAACTGCATATATTTCATTTTATATACCAATGACACTGTTTCATACTGAATGACTCCTTATTATGCCAATAAAAAGATAGTTCCTATAAAGTAGTCCAAAAGTAGTAATTATGCTATTTTGTTAGGCATCCTCATAGTACTGACCATATCTCTACTCGAAAATTAGCTACTGATGTGAAGCTTTATTTGAGTAGATCACTTGAATAAATCTTTTGTACCCTGTGGTTTCAACACATTTCCATTTACACACACATCATACAGTGGATGAGAAGAATCATTTATTTATTCCACTTCATAGTGACTAAAGCTATTTGATAGGTTTTGTGCAGTTTTGAAGATTCTTCCCCACTTATGCTTGTCAACCCAAGGATAATGCTAATGATTGGTTTTTACTTATGTGGTGAAAATATCCATTCTTTTTTGTTGTTTCAATCTCGTAGTTTTTGGTGCTTGATTGTTTAATAGCAGGCTTTGTTTCTTGCTGGGTGTTTTTGTGCTAACACGCTCTTAATTTCCAGGGAAGTGGCAGCGCAACAAATATGTTGGTGTCTCTCTTGTGGGAAAGACATTGGCAGTTATGGGATTTGGGAAGGTTGGTTCAGAAGTTGCTCGGCGTGCAAAAGGACTAGGGATGCATGTGATTGCACACGACCCCTATGCACCTGCTGATAGGGCTCGTGCCATTGGTGCAGAACTAGTATCATTTGACGAAGCTATATCAACTGCAGATTTTATCTCGCTCCACATGCCACTTACCCCTACCACCTCAAAAGTTTTTAATGATGAAACTTTTGGAAAGATGAAAAAAGGAGTGCGAATCATCAACGTTGCCCGAGGTGGAGTCATTGATGAAGATGCCTTAGTGAGGGCCCTTGATAATGGAACTGTTGCTCAGGTATTTTATTTAGTGTTTGATCAACACTATGATGCTGAAAATTTACTTTAGATTTTAAGGTGAAAAATCGTTTAGTCACCATTCATAATCTGGACTTCATATTAGTTTTATTATGATTGCTTTTTGTAATACTGAAACGAATAAGCTAATCGAGTTGGGAAGTGTTGATCCTGTTTGCGTTCTGCTCTGCTTTATTGGAAAATGTGACATTCAGATTGGTTATTGTATCTTAAATGTTTCATTCTAAAACTTCTGTAGACACTCCTCTGTTCTATGGTTTTCTCTATTTGATTTTTATTCTCTCAATTAATCCTGGTGTTTTAAACATTTAATACCATGAAGTAGGAGTAGAACAGAATCCAACAAAACGACGATGGAGAAAAACATGCCTTGCAGCTATCTGTTTCTCACTAGAATGACAAATGAATGTAGTAAATATCATTTCTTCTTCCATTTTTCTTTACAGTTGCTGGATATCATTTACATAATTAATGTGTTAATGCACAATCATGTGTTTTAATGCACATGGGATGGTTTCTTGATATTCCAGTGATATACATTAGGATAAACTCGTCATGGAGTTTGCTAATTTACATGCATGTGTTAACTTCTATGCAGAAGTAGTTCTTTTAGATGGAGATCACATATAATCTTGTGGTGTTCAAACTAGTAGCACATACTTACAGAAACATGTGTTGTAATATACATTGGATGATTGTCATTCGTATTCTCAGGATGATATTTATAATAATCTTGTCTTGGAATTTCTTGTTACGCATCCATGTGTTAATTTTTATGCATACGTAGTTTCTGTAGATAAGTCATACCTTACATAAATGATGATTAGACCATTAACGACTGCCAAATATGAAGGAGTCTGTTGACAATCTCATCAGCAATCGGATCATGCAATATTATCGTGCTTATTTAGATATTATTCTGATCTAAATTGTTTTCATTTGGAGCAGGCGGCACTTGATGTATTCACAGAAGAGCCTCCGTCAAAAGAGAGCAAGTTGGTGCAGCATGAAAATGTTACTGTCACTCCTCACTTAGGAGCTAGTACCATTGAAGCTCAGGTCAGATTTTTTTCCCCCGTATTATATATCTACATCTCTTATCAATAGTAAAGCAAATAGAACTCATTTTTGATAATTTTCAGGAAGGAGTAGCCATCGAGATAGCAGAGGCTGTGGTTGGGGCTTTGAATGGCGAGCTTGCTGCGACTGCTGTAAATGCCCCCATGGTCCCAGCCGAGGTAATCACTACCATGAATTCTCATCGTTGGAACTTTCTTCTGTTCTTTTATCCTCTTACTGAAATTATGCACATCTTTCTAAACTTGCGATGATCGCTTCAGGTCCTCTCTGAGCTAGCCCCTTACGTTGTCCTTGCGGAGAAGCTCGGCAGGCTAGCTGTTCAACTAGTAGCCGGTAAAAGCGGCATCAAAGGAGTCAAGGTGGTTTACACTTCGGCCCGGGATCCAGATGACCTAGACACGAGGATCCTCCGAGCCATGATCACCAAGGGAATAATCGAGCCCATCTCCAGCACATTTGTCAACATAGTCAATGCCGACTACACAGCCAAGCAACGAGGCCTCCGTATCAGCGAGGAGAGGATCTCTCACAACGGGTCGCCTGAGATCCCCCTCGACTCCATCCGGGTCCACCTGTCAAACGTCGAGTCCAAGTTTGCCAGCGCTATCTCTGATGGTGGGGAGATTGTAGTTGAAGGGAGAGTCAAGGATGGGATTCCACATCTCACTCTCGTGGGATCCTTCAGCGTAGACGTCAGTCTCGAAGGGAACTTGATACTCTGCCGTCAGGTTGATCAGCCAGGAATGATCGGAAAAGTCGGTAATATTCTTGGTGAGGCAAACGTTAACGTCAGCTTCATGAGCGTTGGTCGGATCATGCCAATGAAGCGTGCGATAATGGCTATCGGTGTTGATGAGGAGCCGAGCAAGGAAACACTGAAGAAGATTGGCGAGGTACCTGCTGTCGAGGAGTTTGTTTTCCTACAGCTATAGATGGATGAAGCAGATGGGTCGGCCGTCTCTACCTCTTGATCATGATCCTCTCCGGAACCCTAATTTTTTCACTTCGGCTTGCACCGGGCGTGCTTGAATAAGGATAATTAGTAGCCTCTCTTTAGTCTTGATGCCATTATGCCCTGTGAGAAAAGCAGCGCATATAGCTGCTGTTTTGCTGATGGCTTTGCTTGAAACTAAGCAATCCTATCTGATGTTGTACTATTTTGTCATTGCGATGCAATGTGGCTGTTGTATTGTTGTAATATTGGTATATGTTGAGTGGTCACGATATTTCTTTTTGTATCCAGTATTGTAAGCTTCTTGTTGTAATGCAATGTGTTTCTTCACGAATTTTGCTGTTAACATGTTTGTGAGGATAGTGTTTAAAATCATTTCTTTGCCTGTGCAGTATCTAGTTTTCCATTAGAATTTGTATTTACATTGATGTATGTGTCGATGGCTGTGTATCGTAGTGAAGGATGTAAACGGGTTGGATATGTGTACGTGGATAGTTGTATATTGTAGGATGTGATGTAAATGGTTCGGATATAGATCATGTTTCAAAGCATTTATTTGTATAATTAAGCATATGATTATATTTTGTATGGATGATACTTCTACTGTATGGATAACAACATATGCGAGGTATCCATATTCGCATCCAAATAATTAAACTAAGTGATGAAAATCTTTCATGTAGGCCAAAAAGCCATTAACCAGTATTAATTACAAAATTTAAAAATCTTTTCCTGTTATGAATCAACTACTGGGGGAGGAACCCCCAGCCCTTTATTTATAGTCAGAATAGGAGAGTAGAAAGATAGGATACATAGATATGGGCGTATCTCTAAGATACCCGCAATCCTAACCGACTCTGGTATTTCCATTCACAACACTCCCCCTTATCCAGCCATAGGTGTGGACTCTGCTCAAGAATACTTCGGGATTCTGAGCGTAATAGGAGTCTCACATGAGGTGGATACTCCAGGATCCTGAGTTGGTGAGGTTTGCCTCGTTAAAACCTTTAGCTATGGAAAACTCTGTGGGAGAAATCATAGTTAAGGAAAAAGAGTTCAAACGCTCTTTAACTCCCCCCCTGATTTGTACAAGTGACTCTGCTCATGAATACTTCTGGATTCTGAGCGTCACAGAGGGGTGGATACTTCAGGATCCAGAGTTGATGTGATTTGCCTCGTTAAAACATTTGGCTATGGAAAACCCAGTGGGAAAAACCATAGCTAAAGGAAAAGATTACAAATTCCATCAACTCCCTCTGATCTATAAAAGCTCTTAGGCTTTTAGATCTCTTAGGCTTATCTCATCGCTCCTATTTACACCATTCCGAAAATATACACAGATTACAAATATTATCACAATTGAGCAGCTGCTGAATCCAGAAACTCTGGAGAGGTGTGCTAAGTTTCGTCGCCTCTGATGTGGTCTTCAGACTACGTGGTCAGCTCCACAATACCAGCCTCTATCCTAGTCGTCACTGGGATGTGATGTACCACCAGGCGCCCTCAAATACATCATTGGTGTGATTCAGGAATTGTGAGGATCTCGGAATGATATGATGATATTGCCTTCATAAGTTAGCTTTGCAGATCTGTAGTAGATGGCCATCCCACTGTGGGTACCCGTTCTGTGATTTCTCAGTATAGAGGCCGGACCTGTAACCGGAATTTGCATAAACATTGGAGGATGCTACTTCACATTGTAAGTCCAAATCTGTCGACCCTTGGAGGAAGCGCAGAAGGCTTAACTCCGTTCTAGTGGCCCTTTTTAGGTGCCAACTATCTCTGGCTAATGAGTTTACTGCAACTGCTATATCAGGATGCGTGCAGTTAGCCAGGAGTGCTTGTTTGCACTTAGATAAGGGACTTTAGGACCAGTTATATCATCACCCTCTTTCAGCGATCGGAATGGTTCTTTTTGTTCATCCATTAAGTATACTACCATAGGTGTGTTGGATCCTGCCAAAACAGAGTTAGGATCGATAAAATGAAGTTTAGACTTACGCTTGCGTATGCGGCACGGTAGTCTACGAACTTCGCCTTCGGATTCGCCACGACGGATCGAGTCTTCTCACGAACGGAGTAAGGCTACTAAATCCACAATCTAAATCTCTACTTTTAGATTAAGAACTTGGATAAAGGGAGAGGAAGTATTTCGGCAGAGCTTCGCTAGAATGAAAATGCATGCAAGAATGCCATGCAAAAGTGTAAGGAAAATGGCTAACCCTTGGGTCTTATTTATAGCCCCCAAGGTAGTTATTTTAGGAGCAATTGTTCCTTTGGAACAATTTAACTAAGGTGTACCATCGTACATGGCATATTATAAGCTTAAGTTGTACCATATGCATGGTACAATATAAGCTTAAGATATTACCCATTTATTAGCCATATGTCGCATGCACTTATGCACATATAATGCGACTTTCCCATCAATCTAGAGATCCTCTCCGCAAGAGAACATATCCCCTTTGCGCACGACTTCGTGTACGCGACGTTCGAGGTCCGTATTCCCTCGTACATCACCTACAAGGGTGTACTAACGTCTTCCATATCCAACATCTCTCACTCACACTTGGGGGGATTTGTAAGAGAACGTCTTTCTCTTAGTTCTTTCATCTATCATACCGAGAAATAGACCGTGCGACCGTCATGCGCGTAGAGTCTGTTGTTGTGCACTTGTTAGAGATACACAACGACCTCGAAGGTGCAAAGTTGAGTAGTTCAACGCATGCTTTACCCTAGATTATTTCTTCACATTTCTTATACTTTATATTCAACAATTGAATCCCATCTGGATCACAATTGGCTGGCCAGCTTTGAATCATTAAAGTCCAAATGCGAATATGAAATCAATCTTCCTCTTCTTGCGAACCTTCTGATCTTGACTTGATTCGCTTTTCTAACGTGCCCCGCCGAGCCGAATTATCATAGCCCATTAGCAACACGCTAAGATAGCGATCATCTCGTCAAATCTAAAGGAACCAATTGGAGTCCTTGAGGGTAAGAGTTAAGGCCCATATGGCCTTTGAGTCTCACATAATAGCAAACACTATTGCTACTAACTCAGTGGTCGAAATGCATACGTGGTATGAACACGTATTACAACATCACTCCTTTCCCAGGGAGAGTATGTCTTAATGATGTTGTACGGATGAAAGATCAGACACCATAGTGCCTATCTTTTGAGTCCCCTTACTACCCATGAAATATTCCCGGACTCTCATCCTGCATAAGACAGATAGGATTTAAAAAATCCTATGAGATCCTTTTTAAATATCCTTGTGATACAGATCTCAGATCTTTTGTAAGCATCCATATGATGCAGATCTTTCATTCGACTATCTTGTTTAAGTCATGACTCTAAATCATTCGTCTAATGATTTTGACTTTAAACTAGTCTCATCTCTATCTTATCCATCTGATAAGATAAGGCGGTTGCTCATGTGAGAGAGCCAACCTTAATCTGTCCGACATACACACAATTCAGCTGAGATTTCAAAAATGTACACAAACATTTCTTAAGAAATTCATATGCAATGTTGGAAAAAGAACTTATTCTTTTATTAATTTTGATCATTTACAGACATGGGAATTTACATTGGTACAACTCAACTCTTACGCAATCCTTGAGATGATAAGCGTTTGTAAAACACATTTCTGGGGATCGCTTTCGCAAGCTGATCCTCTATCATCTCATGCGTAGATATGTACCTTATGTATACCTTCTTTGTTTTATCACAGTCTTTTGCAAATCTGCAGTTCCTTTAAGATACTGCATTATGCTCTTAACCGCTTTCCAGTGTTCTTGCCCTGGGTTGGATCGGTAACGACTTACCATTCCAACGGAAAAACAGATGTCTGGTCTTGTATGCATCATAGCGTACATAAGACTAACAACTGCACTGGAATATGGAACTTTTTCCATAATTTCCCTTTCCTTTTGGTTCTTTGGACATGATTTCAGATATAAATTATCGCATCTGCTTATAGGAGTATCAATTTGACTTGTAGTCCTATATATTAAACCGTTCTAGAACCTTCTTTATATAAGTCTCTTGTGAAAGAGAAAGAAGTCTCTTCGAACGATTCCTTGAAATCTTAATTCCAAGGATATATGTGACTTCCCCATGTCTTTCATCTCAAAACTGATGAAAGTCAAGCCTTGATATCCATCACAAAGCCCTTGTCATTTCTGGTTATTAAAATGTCATCTACATATAGAGACATAATAACATGCTTGCTTTTAATCCTCTTGATATATACGCAGTTATCTTCATCAATCATGGAAAATTCATTTGATAAGACAACTTCTTGAAATCGTATATACCATTGCCTCGAGGATTATTTAAGAACATATATGGACTTACGAAGTTTACAAACCTTATGTTCGTTTCCTTCTTTTACAAACCCTGTCGGTTGTTCCATATAGATCTCCTCGTCCAATTCTCCATTGAGAAAGGCAGTCTTTACATACATCTGATGTAATTCGAGGTTTAAGCAAGCTACCATTGCCAGAATCAGGCGAATCGAGGTAAAACGCACAACAGGTGAGAAGGTCTCTTCGTAGTCTATCCCTTCCTGTTGCGTAAAACCTTTCGCGACAAGGCGAGCTTTATATCTATCTATAGAGCCATCAGCCTTATGCTTAATCTTGAGAACCCATTTGTTCCCAATTGCTCTATGTCCTCTGGGTAAGTTAACTAAGTCCCAGACTTGGTTAACTTTCATGGATTTCAATTCCTCCTTCATCGCTTCCATCCATTTGTCTTTTGCAGGGCAAAATACGGCCTGTTTGAAAGTATCAGGCTCATCATTTTCTTGTAGTAAAATCATAAAGGTTTGCGGAAATTTCAACCTCAAATGTTAGAGGAGCCAACCTTGTATGACTACTACGTTGTATTTGAGATTCTTCAAGTCCTTGTTGACTCGAAGTTAGATCAATTCTAATATCACTCCCACTTGAAATGTCGTTAGAATTGTTCCCACTTGGATCATTATTCCCGTATGGAATAGGATAATCGTCATTCGTATAATCCATTGGTGAAGGTTGAAACGTATCTTCGTTTTCACCAAGAATTCTCCCACTCAAGTGAGGTAATCCTTCTTGATCATAAATCTCAAATAGAGATAAGTCCTGACTTATCTCGCCCTGTCTTGGAAACTCGTTTTCCAAGAAAGTGACATCCCTCGACTCAAACTCAATTAGCCCACCATTGTCTTCCTGACTAACAAAAACATAACCTTTGGAGTTTTCTGCGTATCGTTTAAAGATACATTTCCTTCCCCTTGGCCCAAGTTTGCCATATTTATGGGAGGAAGTATGTGTGTAGAATGCACAACCCCAAGGTTTCTAAATGTTTAAGTCAGGAGACCTTTGGTTCCACAACCCATAAGGAGTGGAGCTAACTGATTTCGAGGGTACGCGGTTTAAAATGAAAACGGCCGTCAATAATGCATCACCCCAAAAGTGATTGGCAAGTTAGCTTGCGCCATCATTGAACGGACCATTTCCATTAAAGTCCTATTTCTCCTTTCTGCAACACCGTTTTGTTGAGGAGTATAAGGCATAGTTACCTGATGTACCATGCCTTCTTCATCACAAAGTTCCTTAAAACTTGTTGATTGATATTCACCGCCCCTATCGGTTCGCAAGACCTTAATCTTGCGTTCTAATTGATTCTCCACTAAACTCATATAGTTTTTAAAGCAAGCCAAAGCTTCACTTTTGTGGGATACCAAATAGATATGTCCGAATTGGGTGAAATCATCAATAAAAGTGATGAGATAGGACTTTACGCGTCTTGTCTTGACATTCATCGGACCTCATATGTCCGAATGGATAAGCTGTAATGAAACCTCGGCCCTTGTGCCGTTTCCAAACGGCTTGCGACAAGATTTCCCCACAAGGCAATGTATGCAGGTCGACATTTCAACCTTTGAAACATTTGATAGAAGGCCACGTTTGGCAAATCTATCCATACGCGTTGGTCCAATATGACCAAGCCTTGTGTGCCAACAAATTATATTAGACTCATTAGTCAAAGAATTTGTCACAAGGAAATTTTCATTACATGAGGAATCATACATTGTACTTATTACAATAAATCCTTTGAAATACAAACCCAGTACCAATAAAGGAATTATTACAAAATAGGTCCATTTTACAATCATGAAGGAACCAACTATATAACCAAGACCCATTAAATTGACCACAGTTTTAATATTCCTTTGAATATATGGAATGAAGAGAACATCATGAAGTAGGAGAGTGCGGCCGTTGTCCAAGACTAGCTTGCGAGTCCCAACGCCTTTCACTTCAACACGTGTGTTGTTTCCTACATTGATCCACTTCATTCCTAGGGGTATCCGGTGATACTCCACGAAGGACCGTCTGTCCTTTGCTATGTGGTCGGTAGTACCTGAATCAATTATCCCAAAATGGATTAGATTCCACAAGAAATATTGAACTAGAAACACATATGTAACTAGTATTACAAGTTACCTCGTCACTTCCACTCGTACACGAACGAGCATAGTGACCGAGCTTGTTGCACTTGAAGCACTTGATCCTTTTCAAGTCTTTCTTCTTGTGCCATTTCTTGTGCCCACCCTTATGTTTGGGTTCCTTGGTAGACTCAGGTTGCTTAGTACGTTCATTAGAAGTGTCACGCCCCGCTTCCCAAAAATATGGAGGCGAAGCGTGAGAAGGTCCGCTCAGACTTGAAGCTACAAAGCTGCAAGTCCGATAAGCGTCAATCAAATTTAAAACTGCAGGTCCTTGCAACGCGAGCGAAACAAGATAATAATAATGAAATGAGACAAAAGAATAATCTCAGAATATCCATAAATATAAATTCCAACATCGCAGAAAAGCCAACAGGCTAAAAGAAAAAGAGACTAAAGACCCAAACATGGCCAACAAAAGTACAAAGTACAAACGACGGTGCTACGCACCAATAACTAACAAAATGCCTAAAACAAAATAAAGCTCAACAAAGACTCAAAGAATGGTCACCGGTGTCCACCAAAATCCTCCTGGCAATCATGGACTCAGACTCAGCGTCAGCAAAACACCACGTACTCAGCAACGGTCTCTGGCTCAGGGTCTAACATGTGACACCCAAAAGAGCAAGGGGCACATGTCAGCAAGTCTACAAGAGACTTGTGCAAGGAAACTGAAGGTAGGTAAAAGTACAGCAACCTAGCAGTTCTAGCATGATGCAATGACATGGCAGTTAAAGTAATGAGTGCAACAGGTAAGGTAAAGTAAAGTAAAGTACGAGCATGGCATTTAAACATGGCCTGGATGACAAGTATTGCATGAATCATTCACAAGACAAGTACAAGACAAGAAAAGTAAGCACCTCGTGCACAGGGATTCCGCCTTTTGGCTAGAGTGGCTGCACGGCCAGCTCCTAGCTCAAGTGATCGTTTATCCCTACCCCTCCACGTGTATCGGGCATTGGTTTTTAGCCAACACATGAGGCCCGCTTCTGGACCACGAGCCAGGAAGTGTTTAAACAAGTATGGCGTAGGGGTGCACCTAGCCGGTCCAGGGAACCCGGGCATTGGCTTTTGACCAACACATGAGGCTCGTTTCCCCCGGAAGTAGTTTTCAAGGAGTACTAGTTTTGTAGCGTGTGCTACGAATGCAACAATCAACTGGGATGACATGTAAGATGCGATGCATGACAGTTAAAAGTGCGTACAGATAAGGAAAGTAAACGTGACAGTTTAGTATGCATGAACAACAAGTTTAAAGAGTTGGATCTAGCTTCGTTGTCAAGCTAGATCAATTAGGTGACGGATCTAGTTTCGTTGTCAAACTAGATCAAGTAGGCGTCTAGCCAGCTATCATTTCACTGAATAGTCTCTTTTACGCTGAAAACAAAGAAGTGGCCTAAAAACATGGCCCTACACAAGAGTTGGCAAGTTTCACTTGCCTGCAAGCACGACGTCTGAGCACACCGTCCAATGAGTCCAAAATCACAATTATCCTACGTGCACAAGTCCACCGGCCTAAAGTCCATATTATTAATCTTGATTAGTGAATTTAAAACATTTAAAATACTTTAAAAATACTGATTTTAGTCTTGATTAGCATGCAATTGGGTTGGGGGTCTTAGGGGTGCAAAGCGTTACCTCAACACGACGCGAAAGCTACACTGGCGTCGGGTAGCGACGCCGGGGGTTGGAATAAAAGATCGCGCTCCAAGTCCAGATTCCAATTAGATTCCTCGCTGGAAATTTCAGAGCAATCAACCCGGGCGACGATTCCAGATTCCAAAGCTCGCACGTGCGACGACGGGCTACGACGTGCGATGACGTCGTACGCGGCAAGTCGTCAAAGAGAACGCACCTAGGTGGGGCCCACAGTAGTCCTAGGGACCTTTGGGGGACCCACAATACCTCTGGAGAACTTGGGGGGCCCACGGAGGCAAGTGGTGCGACGGATACGGGGTTGCGACGAATGACTCTCGGTCGTACAGCCTCGGTGCGGGGAGATCTCTCGGTCAGACACTAGGAACGGCGCTGTGCGACGCTTGGGGCTGTGCAGCAGCGCGGGTGCGGGGGCCTCCTTCGGTCAGATCGATGGGAGCGGTCGGTCGTGCGCTTGGAGAGCGGGGCTGCGACGTTGCAACGTTGCAACGTTGCAAGCGTCGGTCGCTGCGGGCGGGGCGATTGGTCAGACGCGGAGCGATGCGGGGTGACAAGCGGGCGACGGTGCCGAGCGGGGCGACAAGCGGGTGCAGGCCAATCCCTCGGTCAGACCGAGGGAACGGAGCGGGCGGCAAGCGGAGCGCTGTGCTGCGATGTGGAGCGGCTAGGATGCGGGGCGGGGCTTCGGTCGGAGCGGGGGAACGGAGGCGTTTCCTTCGGTCGTGCGGTGGCTGAACGTCGCAACATTGCGACGAATCGTCGCAACGTCCAATTTCGAGTTTGGAAGAGGCTAGGGCTAATTTCTTGCGAAAATAGGTCTTGCTAGGGGTTGCTTATATAGTGTAGATGGGTTGACTTGGTCTAGGGCTAAATCTAATAGGATTAGAAGTTTAAAATAATTTAAAATTTGAAATTTAACTACTCCAACTCACCCAAGGGTTTGACTTGGTCCAAATGAGCTGGAAATTGGCTCAAAAATTCTTTAAAATGTTTTAAACTCAAATAAATTTTATTTGGCCGAAAATAATTTATAAATTAATTATTAAAAATAATATAAAACTTGTTAAAAATATTAAAGTGGTCAAATGAACTCCAAAAATTATAAAATAAATATCGGGGTGATCGTGATGACGAATGTGAGCTAACTAAGAAGACGGATCTCAAATTCGACGTCGGACGACGAAACTAAAAATAGAAACGTCTCCCGTCAAGCGTGAGAATCGTCACGTCTCATCGAGTAAGTTTAAATTGTGGAAAAACGACTCGAGGTGTGTCGTTCCAAGGTAGTGCCACTATTTACTACTCTCAGAGACGTTCACAACGGCATATCACACTAAAGTGTTCACAAACAAACAAAGTCTAAGACGAACACGTGCACGGTCAAAAGCACGTGCACGAAAAACGTACAACGAAAAGTGGTCGTTACAAGAAGACTTCGAACGATCTTTACGTTTCTTTCCCCCGTGTGAGGAACTAGCAACCATGTGCACTTCTGCACTTGGCTTGGCAGCCGCAAGCCGCTCTTCCTCTAATTCGAGGTGCTTGGAAACATCGTTGAAGGTCTTGATGCTCTCATTATGAGTGAGATGCATCTTCATCTGATCCCACCCATTTGGTAGGGAACGTGTGACTGCTTGGATTTGTTGCTCATCTGTGAGCACATGACCTGCATCCTTTAACTCCGAGATAAGGTTCGCCATATGTCGCAGATGTTTCCCCATGGAATGATCTGGACGTTTCTTATATGAATCGAACCTTATAGTTAAGGAGCGAAGTTTGGACACCGATGTGCCACCGAACTTCTCCTCTAGCTTGGACCATATATCCATGGCTAGGTCATGTTCTCGGAAGATGCGCATTATGTCATCAGCCATACTGCTTAATAACGTAATGCGCGCTATTTTGTTCTTCCGAGACCAAGCATCAAAAGCTTCCTTGTCTCGTCGGTGTTGGGCCGTAGTGCCCAACTCGGGTTCAATCATAACGTTCTTTAGAGTTTCGAGCACTTCTTGCTCCTCTAGAACGTATTGTATCTTGATGGACCAAAGTTTGTAATTATCGCCGTTGAGTTTTTCACCTCTGTTTAACTCAGCGACGATATTCTTTGAAGCGGAAGACATTTTACTTTTAAAATGCTGCAAAAGACACAAAAACCGAAGGTTTGATCAAAACATTGCATAAAAATTCTTAATATATAACTCCCACTTGAAATGATAATAGAATATCCCATTTGGATAGTTCTAAAAATTCAAATCCCACTTGGAATTATATTATATTTGATAAGTTACTTTCGAAAAATATTGAAGATGTTGTTCTAGAATCGAAAAGGTCTCTATGATTCCAATCACCATCTAGAACAACCTTCAATATTCCCCCATCACTTATCAAACAATCGTACTCTTATAGTACTTCGCAGCGGAAAATTACTTTTAAAAAACATATCTTTCAAAATGGAATAGGTGAGAGTTTGGGCAAAGAATTTTAGCGCAACAATTGCCAAGCCACGAGACCTGTTCTACACACCCATGGGTTAGATAACCATAACCGGATCGTGGTAGGACTTGGAATTCTAAATTGCGCTATCCCGATTAAGGACGGGACATAACCTATTTGAAAACATCTTTTTCAAAAAAAATTTAAAATACATTGGTTAATCTCCGTAGAGTAGAGCACAACGTCATAAGTACATTGGCTAATCTCCGTAGAGTAGAGCACAATGACATGGCTAATCTCGCATGAAGTAGAGCACTATGGCTAATCTTCAAGGAGTAGAGCCCAAGGAAAAACTTCATTAAAATGTTAGCCCCGTATGGGCTAGTCGGCACTGTGGTTAGCCCCGTATGGGCTAATCGGCACATTCGAGTTTGACCAAGGCCTTTTGTCACCCCGTATGGGTCAGTCGGCAAGTTTGAGATCGACCAAGACCTTCTGCCGGATTGGTCGACCAATTATGTGGTCTGCAACTTCTCCCGGCCAGGGCCTCTGCCCTGGCCGAGGCTTGGCCAAGGGCCGGCCAGGGCCTCTGCCCTGGCCGGCCAGGGGCCCTGGCCCCCTCGGCCAGGGGCCCTGGCCCCCTCGGCCAGGGCCTCTGCCCTGGCCGAGGCCGGCCAGGGCCGGCCAGGCCCTGGCCTCTGCCAGGGCCGACCGGCCGGCCCTGGCCTCTGCCAGGGCCGGCCACTGTCGGCCTGGCCATGGCCGGCCATGGCTTGGCCATGGCCGGTCATGGCCAAGGCCATTTTTGCCTTGGCCAGCCATGGCCCTTTGGCCATGGCCGGCCTCCCCTTGTGTGGGGGTGGCCGCACACCCCCGCCGGTGGGGGTTGCCGCGGTGGTTATTGGCCGTAGCCAACCCCCTCCGCATGGGGAGGGGGTGCATGGCATTCATAGCCCATTTGGCCATGGTGCACATGCACTAAAATTCATCTTCCCCGATGGGAATAACCACCACCTTCTTCCTCGATGAAGCACCCGTTCGTCGAGAAAGTGGTTATTTTCTAATGGCCGTGTGCCAAAAATGAAAAATAACATACTACGTGAACGGTCGGTTCTTCCCGTCACGGAGAGTTCCTACCATATCCGTAATGATAGGAGACCCTAACGTGAAAAGAACAACCGTTGCGTTCTCTCCGTCACGAAGCGTTCCTACCATATCCGTAATGGTAGGATACCCATTCGTGAAAAAGACAACGACCCGTTCATAGTTTCGACGGGACGGCGGTTTGACCGGGGCGAACCCGTATGGCTCTGATACCATTGTTGGATCCTGCCAAAACAGAGTTAGGATCGATAAAATGAAGTTTAGACTTACGCTTGCGTATGCGGCACGGTAGTCTACGAACTTCGCCTTCGGATTCGCCACAACGGATCGAGTCTTCTCACAAACGGAGTAAGGCTACTAAATCCACAATCTAAATCTCTACTTTTAGATTAAGAACTTGGATAAAGAGAGAGGAAGTATTTCGGCAGAGCTTCGCTAGAATGAAAATGCATGCAAGAATGCCATGTAAAAGTGTAAGGAAAATGGCTAATCCATGGGTCTTATTTATAGCCCCCAAGGTAGTTATTTTAGGAGCAATTGTTCCTTTGGAACAATTTAACTAAGGTGTACCATCGTACATGGCATATTATAAGCTTAAGTTGTACCATATGCATGGTACAATATAAGCTTAAGATATTACCCCTTTATTAGCCATATGTCGCATGCACTTATGCACATATAATGCGACTTTCCCATCAATCTAGAGATCCTCTCCGCAAGGGAACATATTCCCTTTGCGCACGACTTCGTGTACGCGACGTTCGAGGTCCGTATTCCCTCGTACATCCCCTACAAGGGTGTACTAACGTCTTCCATATCCAACAAGGTGTACTTTGGATGACAATTGTCCTTTTTATTTCTCCAACGCACTTCTGGGCGTATGTAGTAGGATTTAATGAGCAGTGACTTTATATTTGCCTAGGTCTTTTTATTTCATCTTTAACAGTCAGGCTTGAACAGATGTTTCGGTTTTCTCTTCAGGAGATCCGATGAGATTTTAGTTGTTTACAACTATGATCTCGAATCCTGCTCTTTACTCAGATGCAAAGACAACTCTCAGTAGGAATCATTGCTTTGTCAAGCGATTATCTCGGTTGTACATTATTCTTATTGTTTTTCTTCAATAGAATAGACGTCCCAAAGTCTATTCAGACATTTAAGGAAATGTGGAAATTATCTTTACCAAGATATCCACG
The DNA here is from genome assembly GCA_030789695.1 of Scilla litardierei. NCBI lineage: Eukaryota > Viridiplantae > Streptophyta > Magnoliopsida > Asparagales > Asparagaceae > Scilla > Scilla litardierei. The sequence continues at coordinate 25,525,119 of CM061142.1, forward strand.
AAGGTATGCCGTCACAACATCCGATAACAGCATATCCAAAATTTTCCTTCGGTAAATCGTAAGGTATTTGCTTTTGTTAACTTAGGAAGACTGATGCATCATTTATGAGGCATGCTCATTTTAATTTGTCCGATCCCTAGTTTCAGCGAAATTTTCCTTGGGCTATAGGTCGTACCTTATAGCGTACGATTTTTGTATTTATTTTTCTTATGTGTGCAATACTTTATTTTATCCACATGTTTGACACCTTTTGGTGTCTGGACTTCAGGTCCGAACATTCACGTTTCATAAGTGAGTCCAGCTCATTTTTTATTGCCACGTTCCACATTTGGCCAATCTATACGTTTGCCTTCTAGCAACGGAGTATGGAACGATAATTTATAAACATCATCGCTTTTGCGATGTATATGGCAATATGATACATGAATACATTGTCGATAATTTATGTTCTATCTGTCCAACACCTCCCCAGTACGTACAACATTTACTTTCAATTTCACTTTTTCACGGTAGTTCCTCTGTAGTGCAGTCCGGGAAGGGTGAGGGTGTGGGCATGAGCTCATTGTCATGTGTTAGTATTGTCTTAAGGTCTCCAGGAGTTTCTGTCCTTGGAGCCTGGTGGTTTGTCTCTTTTCTGTTGAGGATTAGCCACTTCTGCTGCTGGTGGATTACATCCATTCTCGGGGATGTCAATCCTAGCTGGAGTTTTTGCAGCAGGGATGTGTGATCTGACAATATTCTGGTTGTCAGTAAATGAGTTCGGTAGGTGGTGAACATTGTTCTGTGGATGATCTTCAGGATCGCAATCATCACATTTGTTTTGTTACCGAATCATAGTTGGTCAAGCTTTTTGTATCACACGTTATAATTTGCTTCGTGCCAGATATTCCAGTATCTGGGCCTATATTGGGGAAACTCGTCTCATTGAAATCACAGTCTTCAAGATGTGCCTTAAATGCGTCCCCCGTTTGGGGTTCTAGGTATCTTATAAGTGAGGGTGAGTCAAACCCTTCATGGATACATAGGCGACGTTGAGGACCGTTTTGGTCCTCTGTGGTGGTGCAATGGGGATTTAAACTACGCAACCGAAGATTCTGAAATGAGAAATGTTCGGTGGCATTCCATATGCAAGTTGCATTGAAGACTCTGACATCCAGAGGGTCTTTTATTTACGATGCAGCATGCAGAATTTGCATGTCTCCATGCATCCATCGGCAATCGGGATTTAATGGGCGTTTAATCCAGTGGAGTTTACTTATCGGTGACTCTGCCGACCCATTTTGGGTATGAACATGCTGCACTGTATGTTCATTTTCTATTCACGTTGCTTGGCAGTACTCTTGAAATGACCGGGAGGTATATTTTCCAACATTAACCAGACTTATTTTCTATATTTTATTGTCTGGGAAATGTGCCCGCACATTTTTATTTTTGTGACAATAGCTTTGGAAAAGCTTAGTTGCGGGTCTGTAGTAGACACACATACGAATATTCTGAGGATGCATTTATCAGTACAATGAAGTACTGAAATAGCCCACTAGAGGGGTGGATTTTATCCACATCTATCTCCTTATATTCTTTTTGAGGAAGCATGGAGATTCTTTTTCAACTTTTCGTAGAGATGGCCGTGTAATTAGTTTTTCCTTGTAGCGAAGGATGCGAGGGAATTCTCCCTTCTGAAGAATCTTCTGGTTTTTTAAGTCATACCCATAAGATAAGATGCAGTGCATCGTCACTGATCCAGGATGGCCAAGTCTATCATGCCAGAGTAAAAACTTGGCTGATGTCGGGCACTTCAGGTGCTCTGTTTAATTTCGCTTCCTTTCTCCAAATCTTTATATGGTTAAGGCCTGTAAGGCTCTCAAAACGTTCAAGTATGGATTTTAATCCTTTTTCTTGAGACGTTACATACAGTAATTTGTTTTTCATTTACATTTATTGTTTCCAAATGGAATCTGTTAAAACGGATGTCCTTGAAACTTAGAAAGTTTCTTTTGGAATTCGGAGAGATTACTGCATCCTTTATTTTTGTTTCTGTGTCATTTTGGGGGGCAACAGTGTTGCGATCCCTGGATCTTCAATATGGCTATGTTGTTGGGCTTTGTATTGAAAGATCGTATGTGTTTATTGTCTATTAATTAGTCATGAGAGCAGTTCATTTATTTAAGAGATGAATTATATATGCACAATTTCAGAAAATAAATTTTCATTCAAAATCAAATCACATAATATGAAAGCTCTCATAACATGAAATATTCTAAACAGTTTGCTAAGATAAAAATAGAAGGCTAATCAAGCAGGTCATTATGTTCGAAGTCGTCAGCTGTAAACTTGACTGGAGCATCAGAGGTCATCATGTTTGTTTCAGCTTTATTTTTTTTTCCTTTTATACAAATCTTGGAGATGCTGCGGAGTTCTGTACACTCTGGACCAGTGGCCTTTCATGCCACAGCTACAACACTGGTCTTTTCATTCCCTCTTGGGTCGGGGTGCATCATCCCTATTTTTCTTATTTCTGCGCCAGGTGAACTTCCGCTTACTTTCATTTCTTCGTTGCTGGACTTGGCCCTTGGCCCTTTTGTTGTGTCCCTCTTTATGTGGTCTTTCTTTTCGTTTGTTGTCCCTCTTCTTTCGAGAAGAAGAGGCATTATGAGCTTCTGGGAGGGGACAGTGCCAGGGGGCGCATGTTGTGAGTGGCAAGAAGAAACTCTTTGTTTTGTTCAGCCATGAGTAAACATGACAGCAGCTCAGAATACTTGGTGAACTTACATTCACGGTATTACTGCATTAGTATCGCATCTTTTTTCATGGAAGGACGTATACGTCTTTTCCAGCATGTGATCTTCTGAGACTTTTTCACCACACAACTTCAGGCATGAGGTTATGCTAAAAAGTACCGAGTTGTACTCAGCAATGGACTTAAAGTCCTGCAGTCTCATGTTCTCCCACTCATATCGTGCCTTTGGGAGTATAACCTCTTTCTCATTTTTATACCTATCCTCAAGGGCAGTCCATAGCTCAAGTGGATCTTCGACCGTAAGGTATTCAGCCTTTAGGGTCTTGTCCACATGGCGACGAATATAGATAATGGCTTGCGCCTTTTCTATATTGCTTACATTTTCATTATTAGTCACAGCAGAAATGAGGGACTTTGCCCGCAGATGAAACTTCACATCGAGCTGCCGGCTCAAATAGTTTTTTCCTGATGCATCCAACACTTCGAAATCGACACTTGCGATTTTAGCCATTTTATCTAGCAGTGCACAAATATGCATGAATTAAAAATTTAAACATAAATATTTTCATGCGGAGGCAATTTGAATATGAAGGGCTAATTGCATGGATCGGCCAGTCCTACATAAATAAGAGTCCAAAGTCCCATTACAGTCAATATTACACAAATGAAAACTTTAAAAAGAAATTACAACTTTGGAAACCACCGTGGGTCCCATATAAGATCTTCAGCTTCAATTGCGGCATCCGTCTCCATGGAAAAAGGTCTTTGATCTTGGACATTTGCATAATTTCATCACTACAATTTCTCTCAAAAGTAAAAGAAAAGTGCAGGAAAATAAAATGTGTGACTTAAACAACCGATCCAAAACCGCAATTAGCCATCCATGAAGAAAAATTGTGCTCATCAGATATTTTCATCACAGGCATCACAGGCATTTAATATTCGCAGAGATGGATAAACAATTTAATCATTTAATAATTATTGGACCACTGGGCAACGTCATACACCGTTAGGTTAGGTGACTAACGGCAGAGCGGTCGCAGTATCTTCCTAATTATTAAGCTTAATTATAATGCACAACCACGCATGTAATATCCACAGAATTGGCCAGTGATGCAAAGCATGTATAGATGATTTTACAGAAGAAATCATTTAATGCAAGGGTTGTGAAAATTTTGGGTTTATTCCAAGAATTGGAAAAAGAGCCCAATAATTAAACATGTTCTTCGTAAAAGGAAGAAGTTTTCCTTTTTAAATCATCCCAAATAACCCCCAAAGGTCCCCAAAAATCCCTTATATGTCCACTTATTGCCCCATAATATACCGTGATTTTTCACGAATTTTTAGGCCCGCAAACGCCCTTTTTAATTAATTTTAAGCCCAAAAAGTTCTTTAAGGCTAATTATTAGCCTTCGCCCCCATTTTGTTTGAAGAAAAACTGGCATGCGGGCCTGAAGCCCGCAGTCAAAATTTTTTGTATCTGGGCTCAAGGCCCAGTAGGGTTTTGGGGGCGGTGGCTAGGGTTAGCCGCCGCTGTCCCCTTGCTTTCGTTGGTCGGCGCAGGGGGTGGTCGCCGCCCCCCTGCAGGGGGTGCGACGGCGGGGCATCGCCGCCCCTGCTGCAGGGGGGAGTGGAGGCCGTCGCCCCCCTGCAAGGGGGTGCGGCGGCGGGGGCCGCCCCCTGCAGGGGGAGCGACGGCCGGGCGTCATCGCCCCCTCTGTAGAGGGGAGCGACGGTCGTCGCCCCCTGCAGGGGGTGCGACGGCGGGGCCGCCCCCTGCAGGGGGGAGCGGCAGCCGGGGGCCGGCCGCCCCCTGCAGGGGGGGTGGCGACGGTGGCGGGGGGCGGCGGCGGGGGGCCGCCGCCCCCTTTGGAGGGGGGGTGCGGTGACGGGGGCCGCCCCCCTGCAGGGGGGAGCGACGGCGGGGCCAGGCTGCCCCCTGCAGGGGGAGAGGCGGCGGGCACCGGCCGCCCCCCTGCAGGGGGAGCGGTCACGGCACCGGCCGCCCTCCCATAGGGGGTGCAGCCAAGACGGGGGCGGGGAAGATGGCCGGCTGCTAGGCCGCCGGCGGGCTTGGGGTAGGGTTTACACAAGAAAAAAACCCTAAAAATTTGATTTTTGGGACGAAAAATTCGTCAATTTTAGGCGATCTAGCGAATCCCCATATCGATCTTGCGAGATCTAGAGGTAGAACAATCATACGTATGATTAAAAACATCGTTTATAGCGATTTTTACCTCTATATCCATCCTCCGGATATAGCGACGGTTGAACGAAGCCCTACGAGGATGACGACGCTCGATTGAGGAAGCCTTGCACCGCACGCGTGGATCTCCCATCTCCCATCGCCTTCGCAACGAACGAAAAAAAAATTTGTGGAAAATTTTCTACAGGCTCGTGCTGATAACGTGTTATGAATCAACTACTGGGGAGGAACCCCCAGCCCTTTATTTGTAGACAGAATAGGAGAGTAGAAAGATAGGATACATAGATATGGGCGTATCTCTAATATACCCGCAATCCTAACCGACTCTGGTATTTCCATTCACAAAATTTTCCATTCTTTCCCTTCTCTTGATTTAGTAAAATTGTATTGGAAAAATGAAAGCTCAAACTTGACAGAATGTTCTTCTTTTTATACGTAGAAAAACAGAAACTGATCCCTCAACCTCTCACAAGAAAGAGAGGGTGAACACCGCTAATTCAATTGGTTTGGGCAGAATGCTGTTACAATATACATGCACGCTTTTGCATTTCTAGTCAGAAATTACATATTTATATTTTTGGGATTCATGTAGATCATGTAGCAATTGATCTAATAGATCAGGTGCAAGATGAAAAAAGATGGGCCCGAGACAAAAAAAGATGGGCCCCAGAACGATTACAAGTCCATATATGGAACTTGTACTTTCCACCTAATACGACCCTTCCGAAATGGGCCAAGAAGGAACGTGCCAAGCCAATCTGTAACGGTCGGTATTTCTAGGCGTGTTGATTATTGTGTGTGCCCGTATTTTTGTTTTGATCATCCGGATATTTTTGTGCACGATTTCTTTTGTGTGTTGACGCGAGCGCGTCTACCACTTAATGTTTTACCATGGCGCGATTAATAAGTTTTTACCCTAATTAGATTATCCCTAATCAGATATTGATTAACTTTAAACCTAATTAAATTACCCTAATTAAAGTGCTCTAATCAAATATTAATTAGCCCTACATTGATTTCCACCGTTTGGGGCAGTTCAGATCCAACATCCACTTGAATTTTCTCCCCACCTTCAGCTACCTCCTTCAAGCTGTTTCCCCTACTATTGTTATAACAGTAACAACCCAACGACAGTAGGAAGATGAACTACCAGCAACATCTCTTCCCCTGCAAACAAATTCAACCAGGAACCAATTTTTCCAAATCCTTTCCGAAAATCAAAATCAGTCCCCAAGCTAAATCAAAAATCAACCAACCAAAATTTTCCTCCCATTCATCAAACCCATTTCAGATTCATTACAAAATCTAAACCCAATCTCAAAACCCAAAATTTCAGAATCAAGGAGAAGAAATCAACATTCAGATCTGAAATCATTTCTGATTCAAACCAACAAAACAAATTCAGATCCAAACCCTAACCAAACATCAATCTCTCCTTCTTCAACTTCCTCCTCCATCATCCCCCACATGTGCGTGCGGCCCGTCGCCTGAGGGAGCCCGCCCACCGCCACCTGCTGATCGCGCGCACCCAGCTCCAGCCCACCGCCGTCGGAGCAGACTGCCGTGCCGGAGCGTCGACGTCCGACGCTCAGCCGCCATCGGGAGCCGCACAGTCCGCCGCACTCCTCCCCTTGTGCGACGTAAGCTCCCTTCCCTTTTGGCCTTGTGTGATCTGTTACAAGCTTTTGAAAACAAAAAAAATAAAAAAATAAAAAAGAACTGAGAAAGAGATAAGAAGAACAGGAGACAGAGAAAGAAAGAAAGGAAGAGAGATAGAGTTAGTGACAGAGAGAGAGGAATAATAACTTATTAGTATTATAACTTACCCTTACTCAATATTAGAGGTTGGTGGGGTCGGTGTACAATTAATTGAGATGTTAACCATGAAATTAACATTATAATTAGTTTGTAATTAGGCTAGTGTTAATTTTAAATGATAACTTGTTAGTTCAACATGTTAGTTAGTTGTTAATTAGTGTTATTGAAATGTTAATGTTTGTTTCAGCATGTTATAAAATGTATACGATGTAAGGGTAATAAAACTAGAGTAAAATAAGGCTTATCATGTTAGTATAGAATGTTAGGTATTGATATCATGATGTTCTGTTAATAGGTTAACTAGCATTAGTTCAATATTATTAGCCTTATCAATCAGTAAGTTAAAAGCATGTTAGGTTCATTATTATTGGTTAAGAGTTCATTAGCTTAATGTTGAATCTAATGACACAGATAACCACTCCCCTTGCTACATCTGCTCGGACACCCGAAATCATCTATAACAGGCAAGTGCACATTTTACATGTCTTATAACTGCTGCAGTTGATCGTTTAAATTGAGATATCCTGTTTTGCAAGTGTACATCTTTACATATCTTATAACCGTTGCATTTAATTGGTTAAACTGAGATGTTCGGATATGCAAGTTGTGCTTTTTCTCCACGTTTAATTATGGTTCCACTTGAAACTGCATATGTTACTTTTGTGCATTGCAAGATATAGGCATGTGCGTGCGCGTGTGTGGACATGTTAATTGATTGCAAAAGACACAACAGAGACTTGCTGGCCGGTTGGCTACACACAGACTTGCGGCATGTTTGGCAAATCATAGAACAAAATGGCATGTTTGGCTACTCTGGCTTGTGCCAGCACTATAACTCCTGATGGCTCGGTTGGCCGTATCTGGCTCGTGGTCCAGACAATAAAATACAGGTGGGTGGTGTTGAGTTCCCGGGCACTAGCCGGTAGTAAACGGGTCACCTTAGGGGGGCACTTGAAGGTGGATTCACTTACTATTCGTCTAACGACGGGAGCCTTAGTCACGAACTTGCACACACCTTTGAATAAGATTGAAATGGATATATCGGACATGCTAACATTTAAAACTGCTACAGCTTTCCTTTAATTAGTCTGCCAACTGTTTAACATTTAAACTGCTATTATTTCCCTTTTTATAACAATGCCATGTTATCATCTTTAGTAGAATTGCCATGCCATTTACTTTGCACGCTACACATGCCATGTTGTTACTTTGCACACTACACGTGCCATGTTGTTACTTTGCATACTACACGTGGCATGTTGTTACTTTACACACTACACTTGCCATGCCACTGATTTGCACACCACACTTGCCATGATTATTACTTCGCACACTACGTTGCCATGTTTTAATTTTTGAAATCATATTATGCCATGTTAAAGATTTTGAAAACCTTGCTGAGGGTCTTTTCTACTAACATTTTAAATCTTACCGAGCGACCCTCGCTGACGTATATTCCTTGTTTTCTATCTTGTGGAATATACGTCAGGTGTTAGACAGATTTCGCAGAGGAGCATACTTTGAAGCAGACCTAGTTGACAAGGAGTACGAGATCCCCTGCTGAAGAACGGCGTGCCTTCGCAGCTCTACTACAATTTATTTATTTGTTGTAATCTTATTCAGGTGTAGATTCATTTCTGTTTCTGTTTCTAATGGCCATGCTAGGCCTTATTTGTGTACATGTAAATCTAGACATTGATGTAATAATGATGAAATTCTATATTGTTCTGAGTTTGAATGCAAGGACCAGCCTACGGTTTACTCACAGACACTTATTGGGCTGGAGCTTCACCGCTGCAGTCCATGCGGACCCGCTCGCATCCTCGTTCCCAAGTATAATGGGAAGCGGGGCGTGACAGGTTTTATTGGTGGCCCATGCAGGTCGTGCATTCTGCAAATTAATCGGCACAATATTGATGTCATTATTAACCAGATTGTCTATATAGATCTTGTACGCAAATGTTTACCTCGTTTCTTGTGCAGCATGGCAGGAGGACACAACACCAGGAATGGGAATGGTAATGGTAATGCAGCTAACGGAGGTGCCGATATTAATGAACTCTTCGGAGTCATAAGGGAGATGCTGAAGGTCCAGCATCATCTAATTCAGCAGGGACAGCAACCTGCTCAGATTGCACCACCGCCGCCCCTAAGGCAGAACCAGGAGTTAGACAGTTCCATGAGTTTCAACCCAAGAGCTTCACTGGAAGAGAAGGGCCTCTAGGAGATGATGAATGGGTTCATGGGACTGAAGATAAGCTGAGTGCTGCACGTATCCTTCAGGCTGGATGGGTCGACGTAGCGAAACTACAACTGACCGACAATGACAGGAGCTGGTGGCAACTGGAGGAGAAACGTCTGGTCAGACCGATCTCTTGGGGCATGTTTAGGGAAAGGTTTGATGCTAAATATTTTCCCAAAGCAGCCAAAAGAGAGCTTCAGCAGCGTTTCGCTACTTTGGTCCAAGGAGATAGGACCGTGGATGAGTATGAGGCTGAGTTTGCCATGCTTAGCCGTTTTGCACCTCACATAGTTGAAGACCCTGAAGACTGTGCGTTTCAGCTTTGCAAAGGCCTAAATCCCAAGGTCCAAGCTTCGATGACCTCAGCGAGACTGACGACACTTGAGGACGTTCTGGATTATGCACGTGAGCATGAGAGTGTGGCGAGACTCCCAGTGGAATCTCCAGCTGGAGAAAGCAAGCATCTCATGCAGTCACCTAAGATGGAGCCTAGAGGAAATTTTTGGCCTCCCCAGACCACGGAGTTCAAGAGGCCAGCTGCTCCTGTCGACCGTAAACAGCTAACCTGCCACTTCTGTGGCAAGCTCAGACATCAGAGGCGAGATTGTAGGAAGAGGCTGAACCAATGCCAGATCTGCAGAGCACCAACACATGCTGTGAGGGACTGCACTCGCAACCGGAACCGTCAAGCACCTGCTGGAGTACCTGGACCTGCCCAACGGGAATCACCTCTGATTCCCCAGCGTCTTAGTCAGCACCAAACTTTCCACATGGTCGTTGAAGAAGTTAGAGATGACGAGCCGATGACTAAGGATGATGTCTGAGTCCTGTCCTATCATCACATTTAATGATTCATATCATAAATGTGCCTATCTTAGTTTTGTCATACCCTAGTCGTTGTTTGATTGCAATGGTTTCAAACCTTAGATCCTTTCAACTCAGAAGTTTTCATTCCTCCATGTGTCTATTGCTTCCTCGATACTATGATATCACTTCCATCCTTCGTCTATCGGGTGTTACTTTAATCCTTATCTAGCTTAAGAATTCTGAGGGCGGAATTATTCTTAAGGTGGGTAGAATGTAACGGCCGGTATTTCTAGGCGTGTTGATTATTGTCTGTGCCCGTATTTTTGTTTTGATCATCCGGATATTGTTGTGCGCGATTTCTTTTGTGCGTCGATGCGAGCGTGTCTATCTTTTAATGTTTTACCATTGCGTGATTAATAAGTTTTTACCCTAATTAGATTATGTTGGATCTGGATCCTAGCCTAGAGGGGGGGTGAATAGGCTAATAAAAAAATTCTCGTGCAACCCACGAGAAATCACACGCAGTTAAAAGCACAACCAGAGCAGACACAGAGTACACAGCAGATTTACCCTGGTTCGGTCGTCCCAACGACCTACTCCAGCCCCCAAAGCTAATACTAGATTGAATAGTGCAATAGGTACAAAGTCACAAGTTAGAGCACGCTCAGAGCACCCTCTACGCCTCTACACTCGCCAGACTCTCAGTACCCCACACACAGTGTTTCCTCTCACTATCAATCCTAGCAAAGCTTTCTACCAGCTAGTCCCAAACTAGCTGGGTCCCACTTGTCTAGTCCCAACTAGACAAGTCCCAAAATAGTCCACAAAAATAGGTAAAAGTTTCCCCTACAGAGAACGATACACTAATACACAAATAAAAGGAGTTTAGGGTTTAGAAATGCTCAGTTTGTGTCTGTGTAGGCGTTTCTGTCAATCAGCACGTCGTCAGCTCCGATCTGATGCAAACAGTGTCTCAATCCGACTCCTGGATGTCAAGATATGCACTGGTCTGTGCATAAAGCAATTGCAGTTCAATCCTTTAATAAATGGTCGGTCTGTGCGCTCAGCAATCCTTTTAAATAAGCTGGTCGGTGCACTAAGCAGTTTTAGTTCAAGACTTTTAAGTAACGGCCTGTGCGTAAAGCAGCTCCCAATAATTCTTGCTACGTCAGCACTAATCAAACCCAGCCTTCGATTTCTCGGAGGAGCGGCTCGATTTCGTCCACGTCAGCACCTAAGATGCTTCTTTCGCCTTCGTTCGATGTGAGCTCTCATAGGACATGCACCGGTGGCGACTTCGAGCGGCGACTGCAACTCGAACGACGGCGTGCTCTCAGTGACGGCGATGGCGTCGAACGAGTCACGGTGGCGGATTCTCCGATCACTTCGTTTCGAACGGCGGCAGCGGCTTCAGCAGGGGACGACGACGCTTCTCTTCGGTGAGAAGCACGTGAGGACTTCGGCGGCTTCTTCTCAGGCGGTGACCTCCTTGGACAGCGGCGGTGATCTCCTCCTTCCTCGGCAAGCTCGACGACGATCTCTCTACTGCAGCAGTGACGCCAACGTGGGGAGCTCCTCCGTGGATGATGACTTCGACAACGGCCACGGTGGGCTCTGTTTCGAAACAGGGCGGCGGTGAATCTGATTGATCTTCTTCGGCGATGGGGCTTTGGTGGCGGAAGAGCAGCGGCGATTTATCCACGGCGAGGTCTCCTCTTGACGGCGACGATGCCTCTCCAATGGCGGTCTTCAAGCGAGCGGCGTTGTTGGGCTTCGTCAGCTCTCGGCGGTGGCTTCCCCTTGGCGATGTCGGTGATGGATCTCCGGTAGCGCGACGTGTTTCTCTTCAGCTCCGGTGTTTCGTCTTCATGGCAGCACGGGGATGGACTTCTCTCCGACTTGGTGGCCTTCTTTCGTGGAGGCAATGGCAGCTAGAAGCTCCGGCGAACTTTGCTTCGTGAAGGTTTGGATGCCTGAGCCGCTTGATGAAGGCTGTTACGCCTATTTGACCGAGACCCATAAAGCACGAGCCCAAGAGCCCACCTGCATCCTGAAAGCCCATTCGACAAAGGCCCTACAAGGGACCTTCTCGAAACGTCGATCCGACCCGGCCCCCATAACCCGTTGGTCGTTCGCCCACTCCTGCGAAAACCGCTCCCCCGGACACGCGACCACTAAATGGCGATAATGGGGAGGTGCTGGAATGGCGGAGAGGGCGGCGGCGAGGGGGGACGGATGGGGCACGATCGATGGCGGGCGTGGGACGTGGGCCAGAGCCAATCACGCTGGGAGCTCTACAAAAGGGTCAGGAAGACGACGAAGAAAGGGACCGCATCTCAGGTAACAAAACCTAAGGTACTCCATCAATGACCTCGTTCCCCCAATTCATCTCCTTCCTCCCCCGCTCGCGCCGAGAGACGCCGTCACAATCTCCACACGAGTCGGACCGTCTCCGCCGGGCCTCCTTTCTCAGATCTCTATCTGACTTAGGCATCGGAGGGGATTTGGCCGGAACCAAGGTCCGGCCCCCTGACGAGCGTTCTCGTCTACGCAGGTGGACAACAGACCAACGGGCCGAGGCTACCCCTCGCCCCTCTCCGACCACTCGATCAACCGGACAGTGAGGCTTCCCCTCACCATCAGCCTTCCGTGGCCGAGCACGCCCTACCGAGGCCGAGCGTCCTAATCGGGTCTGAGACTCACCCTCGCCACTCGACGGCCGTGCATCTACCCGGGCGACTGAGGCTACCCCTCGTCCCCCTCCCAGCCGAGGCCGAGCACGTCTGTCCGAGGCCGAGCGTCTCAACCAGGGCCGAGGCTTCCCCTCGCCCCTTCTGCACCGATTCGAAGCCCCCGAGGGACCCAAAGCGGGCCCCTTGACCACGTTGACCGGGTTCTCCACGGTCAACGCATTGTAGTGAGAAAACACTCTGAAACATCTGGCGCCGTCTGTGGGAACGAGAAACCGTCCCACGAAGAAGCAAACCACACCAACAATGGCACGAGCCAGCAATGGGAGGAAGCGCATGCCCCCCATCCCGGAGGAGGGGAATGGCACAACAAACGGCAATCCCGAGGACACGCCCGTCAGCGGCCACCCCACCCTCTCCACCGAAGAAACCGGCGGCTCAGAACTGGCCACGCAGGGACAGCTCCGCGCCCTAGCTCAGGAGACCAACGCGAGCCTCCAGACGTTGGTCGCAACGGTGCAGCAGCTCGTCGGCCCTGCGCCACCCAACGGAGGCACGTTGGACGACAGCCATCGATGGGCGGGGGGTCCCCCACACTTGCGGTCCGCCGTGGTCGATGACCACGGGACCCGGAAACCGAACATGGAGCGTCGGTTCACGCTGTCCGGCTCTCGTCAGGCGAGGTCACGCGCCTCCTCACCCAATCGTGAAAGGAGCCGAAGAGAGACCGAAGGGACGGACGGCGAATCAAGGACGGCCTCGTCTCATCGATCGCGGTCGTCCCGCCGCAGGAGAAGCGAACGACACCACTCGAGAGACCGATCGCGGCGGAGCAGGAGCTCCCACAGGAGGAGTCGGGAACGTCGGGACAGCCCGGCCCCCAGCGTGGCGAAGGCTGCGGAGCCAGCCCCGCTGGCGCCGGTGGTACCTCCACCCCCGGTCGATCCAGAGGCAGGCGAGTACCGCATCCCCGGAGGCATCCACGGAGATCGATGCCCCTTGTCACGGAGAATAACCGACGCACGGGTCCCCTCCCGATTCCGGATCCCGGTGCTGGGAAAGTACGATGGAATAGGAGACCCGGCGCACCATGTGATGGACTACGAGGGGGACATGGCCTTCCAGGGAGCTGACGATGACCTGCTTTGCCGGGCTTCTATTCTACTCTCAGGGGAGCGGCGAGGATCTGGTACCACAGCCTGCCCGGCCGCTCCATCGACAGCTTCGAACAACTCGCCCAGTTGTTCTGCAAACAGTTCATGGCGGGGAGGCTGATCAAACCTGGTGCTGAACATCTGTTCAACATAGTGCAAGGCCCGGTCGAACCACTCCGACAGTTCATGCGCCGCTTCAATGCGGAAAGGCTAAACGTGAACAACCCACCCGACCTGGTGGTCCAGACGGCTCTTAAGAAAGGGCTTCGCCACAGGGGCCTCAAGAAGTCCCTGCACAACGACCCCCCAAAGGACCTCCCCGGGATCATGGCAAGGGCCGAACGCTTTATGCTGACCGAGGAGGCCTTGGCCGAGGATGCAGGAAAAACCGCTCGAGGGACCAAGCGTGGCGACGGTGGACGAGCAAGCCCCGAAGGATACCGGACCGAAAAGAGACAAAGGAACAGGCAACGGGGAGAAAGCGCGAGGGACACCACCCCAGACGCCATTCTCGCCCAAGTACAGAAGGAAGAGCGAGCTGATCGCCCCCCGCCGAAGGCTAAAAGAGGCGGGAAGAACAGGGAGAAGTACTGTAAGTACCATAAGGACGTTGGTCACGACACAGAAGATTGCTGGCATTTGAAGAAGGACATTGAGAAGCTGATGAGCCGAGGGCACGCCAGGAATCAGGCCGACGAGCCAGCCCATGGAGAAGGGACCTCCACACAGCCGGACAAGGGGAAGAAGATCAACACCATCCAAGGCCCCCTCTGCATCGTAGAGTGAGCAGGCAACATCCTTCCCCCCGGGGGGCAGCCTAAGTATGAGGGAGATATCTAGTTTTACATCCCTCTGTTTAGCTTCATTTCCCCTTTTCCGTTTCCTCCAAATGTACCGGTCCAACTGGACCCATGAGAGTACAAACGCCTTCTTTTTATTGTCTTTATTTAAAATTCCGACGGAGTTGACATGTCGCCAGTAACGCAAAAGGCCGGGGACCGCCGCCTCACTGGAGGAGGAAGAGGAGCTTTGCCCTCACCGACTATCTCCGGCACTCATAAGTCTGGGAGCAATTCCCCCAGCAGACGCGGACGCTGACCGGTCCTAAGCCGAGGAGCTTGGCCCTCGCCGACCGACCCCAGTGCACATAAGTCTAGGGGCGACTCCCCCCAGCAAAGCACGGGCGCCGACCGGTCCTAAGCCGAGGAGCTTTGCCCTCGCCGACCGACTCCAGTGCCCATAAGTCTGGGGGCGATTCCCCCAGCAGGCACGGACGCCGACCGGTCCTAAGCCGAAGGGCTTGGCCCTCGCCGACCGAGTCCAGAGCTCATAAGTCTGGGGGCGACTCCCCCAGCAGGCACGACGCCGACTGGTCCTAAGCCGAGGAGCTTTGCCCTCGCCGACCGACTCCAGCGCTCATAAGACTGGGGGCAATTCCCCCAGCAGGCACGGACGCCGACCGGTCCTAAGCCGAGGAGCTTTGCCCTCGCCGACCGACTCCAGCGCTCATAAGTCTGGGGGCAGTTTCCCCAGGAGGCACGGACGCCAACCGGTCCTAAGTCGAGGAGCTTCGCCCTCGCTGACCGACTCCTGCGCCCCTAAGTCTGGGGAGAATCCCCCCAGCCAACGCCAGTTTCGTCCATTCCCAAGCCAAGAACAAGGCAACAACGCCAAGTACACAAAAATTCCAAGTAAGTCGATTTCATTTATAATAGTTAACCCGAGTACAAAAATGCGTCTTATTTACAGGGGATCAAGGCGAAGGGAACACCCTACAAACAGTCTACTCGCGACAAATGACAGAGTTCAGATCGACACCGACAAAGCAAAATTGGTTGACAAAAGACCCAGAGTAGGTGACCCAAGCTAGCGGCCATGCAACCAGCAATTGTTGACCGCAGGGCTGAAGGAGATGGCGGGGGCCGGGGATCCATTTCAAGTAGACTGGCCCAAAGCGAAGCGGATGCTTAAAAATTTGAGGATAAGGCTGGGAGGGACTGCTTAAGGAGCCCGAGCTCGGGAGGACACATCCTCGGGCACTTCGCCCTGCTCGGAGCGAGGGGACTCGACTGGCGGAGGGGCTTGCCGGACACGTTCCGCACATTCCCGGAAGGAAGACTGGACGACTTCGACGATCCGGGGGGCGATGATGTCTATATACTTACCGAAGGCCCCCTTGAGAACCTCGAAGATCTCCTTCCCCAGGGTCTCGACGACGCCCTTCTCCACCTCCTCCGCCAGCCGCATTACCTGACGCCGGTCCGACAGCTCCCTCTGAAGCTCCTCCCTCTCCAGACGGAACGACTCCGCCGCTTCCTCAGCCGACTGATGAGCATCCCCTAGCTTTCCCTCGAGGTCACCCACTTGCCCCTCCAACGCAGCCACACGGAGGGCGAGGCGCCGAGACTCCATCTGGGCCTCCATCATGGCCACCTCGGCCGCCCCGGCCCGCTCCTGAGCCCTCATGGAAGACTCCTCCATCTCCCTCAAGCGGACGGCTCGACACTGCAACTCCACAGCGAGCGCTGAACCCTGAAAAGACGAGACATGGGCTAAGAAGAGGATAAAGAGAAAGAGAGGATAGCAAGATAACCGAACCTGTTAGAGGATCCAGACCAAGGAATCCGACATCTTGTCGGCCGGGATCTTCTTGAGGAGGCTGCGGTCCCGGGGAGGGACGGAGACCTCGGCAACCTGCTGGGCCACTGCTCGGTCAGCAAACATCGAACTCCCAGGGACGACAATCGAAGCCAAGTCGCTCGCCAACAAGGCCCCGACCCCTGGTGATACGGGCGAAGACGCTGCGAGGGGGGTGGCTGGCAAAGCTATCGAAGGATCCCCGGCGGTCGCCACGGGAAGCGCGGAACCTGCCGGGACGGAGGGATCCACGTCCTCCTTCCTCTTCTTTCCACCGTGGAGCTCCGAAGGCGCCGGAGGAGAACGCTTCCGCCTCGCACCATCCTCACCCCCCGGAAGGGGATCGCCAGAAGAAGAGGCGGGAGGCGCGGCCGCCACCTTACCCACGGCAGGCTCGGCTCGGCGCACCTCCTCCTCAACAGTCCTCCGAGGCGCCCTTCCAGATGTAGGATCCTGTCCAAAACAGAGTTAGGATCGATAACATGAAGTTTAGACTTACGCTTGCGTATGCGGCACGGTAGTCTACGAACTTCGCCTTCGGATTCGCCACGACGGATCGAGTCTTCTCACGAACGGAGTAAGGCTACTAATCCACAATCTAAATCTCTACTTTAGATTAAGAACTTGGATAAGAGGGAGAGAAAGGATTTCTGCAGAGCTTCGCTAGGATGAAGATGCATGCATGAATTTCATGCAAATGGTGTAAGGAAATGGCTAACCCTTGGGTCTTATTTATAGCCCCCAAGGTAGTTATTTTAGGATAAATTGTTCCTTTGGAACAATTTAACTAAGGTGTACCATCGTACATGGCATATTATAAGCTTAAGTTGTACCATATGCATGGTACAATATAAGCTTAAGATATTACCCCTTTATTAGCCATATGTCGCATGCACTTATGCACATATAATGCGACTTTCCCATCAATCTAGAGATCCTCTCCGCAAGGGAACATATTCCCTTTGCGTACGACTTTGTGTACGCGACGTTCGAGGTCCGTATTCCCTCGTACATCCCCCACAAGGGTGTACTAACGTCTTCCATATCCAACATCTCCCACTCACACTTGAGGGGATTTGTAAGAGAACGTCTTTCCCTTAGTTCTTTCATCTATCATACCGAGAAATAGACCGTGCGACCGTCATGCGCGTAGAGTCTGTTGTTGTGCACTTGTTAGAGATACACAACGACCTCGAAGGTGCAAAGTTGAGTAGTTCAACGCATGCTTTACCCTAGATTATTTCTTCACATTTCTTATACTTTATATTCAACAATTGAATCCCATCTGGATCACAATTGGCTGGCCAGCTTTGAATCATTAAAGTCCAAATGTGAATACGAAATCAATCTTCCTCTTCTTGCGAACCTTCTGATCTTGACTTGATTCGCTTTTCTAACGTGTCCCGCCGAGCCGAATTATCATAGCCCATAAGTAACACGCTAAGATAGCGATCATCTCGTCAAATCTAAAGGAACCAATTGGAGTCCTTGAGGGTAAGAGTTAAGGCCCATATGGCCTTTGAGTCTCACATAATAGCAAACACTATTGCTACTAACTCAGTGGTCGAAATGCATACGTGGTATGAACACGTATTACAACATCACTCCTTTCCCAGGGAGAGTATGTCTTAATGATGTTGTACGGATGAAAAGATCAGACACCACAGTGCCTATCTTTTTGAGTCCCTTTACTACTCGTGAAATATTCACAGACTCTCATCCTGCATAAGACAGATAGGATTTAAAAAATCCTACGAGATCTTTTTCAAATATCCTTGTGATACAGATCTCAGATCTTTTGTAAGCATCCATATGATGCAGATCTTTCATTCGACTATCTTGTTTAAGTCATGACTCAAAATCATTCGTCTAATGATTTTTGACTTTAAACTAGTCTCATCTCTATCTTATCCATCTGATAAGATAAGGCGGTTGCTCATGTGAGAGAGCCAACCTTTATCTGTCCGACATACACACAATTCAGCTGAGATTTCAAAAATGTACACAAACATTTCTTAAGAAATTCATATGCAATGTTTGAAAAAGAACTTATTCTTTTATTAAATTTGATCTTTCTTAGACATGGGAATATATATTGGTACAACTCAGCTCATACGCAATCCTTGGGATGATAAGTGTTTATAAAACACATTTCTGGGGATCGCTTTCGTAAGCTGATCCTCTATCATCTCATGCGTAGATATGTACCTTATGTCTACCTTCTTGGTTTTATCATAGTCTTTTGCAAATCTGCAGTTCCTTTAAGATACTGCATTATTCTCTTAACCGCTTTCCAGTGTTCTTGCCCTGGGTTGGATTGGTAACAGCTTACCATTTCCAACGGCAAAACAGATGTCCGGTCTCGTACACACCATAGCGTACATAAGACTATCAACTGCACTGGAATATGGAACTTTTTCCATAATTTCCTTTTCCTTTTGGTTCTTTGGACACGATTCCAGATATAAATTATCGCATATGCTTATATGAAGATATAAATTATCGCATATGCTTATATGAATATCAATGGACTTGCAGTCCTGCATATTAAATCGTTCTAGAACCTTCTTTATATAAGTCTCCTGTGAAAGAGAAGAAGTTTCTTCGAACGATTCCTTGAAATCTTAACTCCAAGGATATATGCGGCTTTTCCTATGCCTTTCATCTCAAATACTGATGAAAAGCCAAGCCTTGATACTCATCACAAAGCCCCTGTCATTTCTGGCTATTAAAATGTCAACTACATATAGAGACATGATAATATACTTGCTTTTAATCCTCTTGATATATACTCAGTTATCTTCATCAAGCATGGAAAATCCATTTGATAAGACAACTTCTTGAAATTGTATATACCATTGCCTCGAGGATTATTTAAGACTATATATGGACTTACGAAGTTTACAAACCTTATGTTTGTTTCCTTCTTTTACAAACCCTGTTGGTTGTTCCATATAGATCTCCTCGTCCAATTCTCCATTGAGAAAAGCAGTTTTTACATCCATCTGATGTAATTCGAGGTATAAGCAAGCTACCATTGCCAGAATCATGCGAATCAAGGTAAAACGCACAACAGGTGAGAAGGTCTCTTCGTAGTCTATCCCTTCCTGTAGCGTAAAACCTTTCGCGACAAGGCGAGCTTTATATCTGTCAATAGAGCCATCAGCCTTATGCTTGATCTTGATAACCCATTTGTTCCCAATTGCTCTATGTCCTCTGGGTAAGTTAACTAAGTCCCAGACTTGGTTAACTTTCATGGATTTCAATTCCTCCTTCATCGCTTCCATCCATTTGTCTTTCGCAGGGCATGATGCGGCCTATTTGAAAGTAGCAGGCTCGTCATCATCTTGTAGTAAAGTCATAAAGGTTTACGGAAATTCATCCTCAAAGACTTAGAGGAGCCAACCTTGTACGACTACTACGTCGTATTTGAGATTTCTTCAAGTCCTTGTTGACTCGAAGTTAGATCAATTCTAATATCACTCCCACTTGGAATGTCGTTAGAATTGCTCCCACTTGGATCATTATTCCCGTATGGAATAGGATAATCGTCATTCGTATAATCCATTGGTGAAGGTTGAAACGTATTTTCGTTTTCACCAAGAATTCTCCCACTCGAATGAGGTAATCCTTCTTGATCATAAATCTCAAATAAAGATAAGTCCTGACTTATCTCGCCCTGTCTTGGAAACTCGTATTCCAAGAAAGTGACATCCCTCGACTCAAACTCAATTAGCCCACCTTTGTCTTCCTGACTAACAAACATATAACCTTTGGAGTTTTCTGCGTATCGTATAAAGATACGTTTCCTTCCCCTTGGCCCAAGTTTGCCATACTTATGGGAGGAAATATGTGCGTAGAATGCACAACCCCAAGGTTTCAAAATGTCTAAGTCAGGAGAACTTTGGTTCCATAACTCATAAGGAGTGGAGCTAACTGATTTCGAGGGTACGCGGTTCAAAATGAAAGCGGCCGTCAATAATGCATCACCCCAAAAGGTGATTGGCAAGTTAGCTTGCTCCATCATTGAACGGACCATTTTTCATTAAAGTCCTATACCTCCTTTCTGCAACACCAATTTGTTGAGGAGTATAGGGCATAGTTACCTGATGTACTATGCCTTTTTCATCACAAAGTTCCTTTAAACTTGTTGACTGATATTCACCGCCCCTATCGGTTCGCATGACCTTAATCTTGCGATCTAATTGATTCTCCACTAAACTCATATAGTTTTTAAAGCAGGTTTAGTGCTTTCACTTTGTGGGATATCAAATAGATATGACCGAATCGGGTGAAATCATCAATAAAAGTGATGAAAAATAGGACCTCCCGCGTCTTGTATTGACATTCATCGGACCACATATGTCCGAATGGATAAGCTGTAATGGAACCTCGGCCCTTGTGCCGGTTCCAAACGGCTTGCGACAAGATTTCCTCACAAGGCAATGTTCGCAGGTCGACATTTCAACCTTTGAAACATTAGATAGAAGGCCACGTTTGGCAAGTCTATCTATACGCATTGGTCCAATATGACCAAGCCTTGCGTGCCAACAAATTATATTAGACTCATTAGTCAAAGAATTTGTCACAAGGAAATTTTCATTACATGAGGAAATACATTGTACTTATTACAATAAATCCTTTGAAATACAAACCCAGTACCAATAAAGGAATTATTACAAAATAGGTCCATATTACAATCATGAAGGAACCAACTATAACCCAGACCCATTAAATTGACCACAGTATTAATATTCCTTTGAATATATGGAATGAAGAGAACATCATAAAGTAGGAGAGTGTGGCCGTTGTCCAAGTCTAGCTTGCAATTCCCAACGCCTTTCTCTACAACACGTGTGTTGTTTCCTACATTGATCCACTTCATTTCTTGGTGTATCCAGTGATACTCCACGAAGGACCATCTGTCCTTTGCTATGTGGTCGGTGGCACCTCGTCACTTCCACTCGTACACGAACGAGCATAGTGACCGAGTTTGTTGCACTTGAAGCACTTGATCCTTTTCAAGTCTTTCTTCTTGTGCCATTTCTTGTGCCCACCCTTATATTTGGGTTCCTTGGTAGACTCAAGTTGCTTATTACGTTCATTAGAAGACTTCGAACGATCTTTACGTTTCTTTCCCCCGTGTGAGGAACTAGCAACCATGTGCACTTCTGCACTTGGCTTGGCAGCCGCAAGCCGCTCTTCCTCTAATTCGAGGTGCTTGGAAACATCGTTGAAGGTCTTGATGCTCTCATTATGAGTGAGATGCATCTTCATCTGATCCCACCCATTTGGTAGGGAACGTATGACTGCTTGGATTTGTTGCTCATCAGTGAGCACATGACCTGCGTCCTTTAACTCCGAGATAAGGTTCGCCATATGTCGCAGATGTTTCCCCATGGAATGATCTGGACTTTTCTTATATGAATCGAACCTTATAGTTAAGGCGCGAAGTTTGGACACCGATGTGCCACCGAACTTCTCCTCTAGCTTGGACCATATGTCCATGGCTAGGTCATGTTCTCGGAAGATGCGCATTATGTCATCAGCCATACTGCTTAATAACGTAATGCGCGCTATCTTGTTCTTCCGAGACCAAGCATCAAAAGCTTCCTTGTCTCGTCTGTGTTGGGCCGTAGTGCCCAACTCAGGTTCAATCATTACGTTCTTTAGAGTTTCGAGTACTTCTTGCTCCTCTAAAACGTATTGTATCTTGATGGACCAAAGTTTGTAATTATCGCCGTTGAGTTTTTCACCTTTGTTTAACTCAGCGACGATATTCTTTGAAGCGGAAGATATTTTACTTTTAAAATGCTGCAAAAGACACAAAACCGAAGGTTTGATCAAAAACAT
Organism: Scilla litardierei; assembly: GCA_030789695.1. Classification (NCBI taxonomy): domain Eukaryota; kingdom Viridiplantae; phylum Streptophyta; class Magnoliopsida; order Asparagales; family Asparagaceae; genus Scilla; species Scilla litardierei. The sequence continues at coordinate 25,547,263 of CM061142.1, forward strand.
TGCATAAAAATTCTTAAAATATAACTCCCACTTGAAATGATAATAGAATATCCCATTTGGATAGTTCTAAAAATTCAAATCCCACTTGGAATTATATTATATTTGATAAGTTACTTTCGAAAAATATTGAAGATGTTGTTCTAGAATCGAAAAGGTCTCTTCGATTCCAATCACCATCTAGAACAACCTTCAATATTCCCCCATCACTTATCAAACAATAGTACTCTTATAGTACTAGCAGCGGAAAACGAGTTTGAAAACGTATTTTTCAGATATAATTCCCACTTGAAATGATAATAGAATATCCCATATGGATAGTTCTAAAATCAACTCCCACTTGGAATGATATTCATAATTCGATAAGTTACTTTCGAAAAATATTGAAGATGTTACTCTAGAATCGGAAAGGTCACTTTGTTTCCAATCACCATCTAGAGTAACTTTCAATATTTCTCCCTCACTTTATCAAATGTTAGTACTCTTATAGTACTTTGCAGCGGAAAAGCGTTTTTGAAAACTTATTTTTCAAAACGTATGAAAAAGTATTTTTCAAAAAAAATGAATATTTCATCTTAGTACCCTTATGATACTTTGTGAAACATTCGGCACTTCCTGACCATTTGTCGGGAGTGAGCCGTAGCCGTGCCTAGGTCGGATCCCCCTTTTGGGATTTTCTGCAAACTATCGTCGCTGTCTCCCGTATGGATCCAGGCGTTTCTCCCCGTATGAAACAATTTTGATGCAGACGACTGTCGTTTGGCCCCGTATAGGCTAGTTGGCACGTTCATGTTCAACCAAGGCCTTTTGCCGAATTGGTCTGAATCACTGCCGGCGAATGCCGATCAGTCCGGCCCCCGGCCAGGCCCTGACCGCTGCCAGAGACGGCCTGCGGCAGCTCTGGCCACTGCCAGGGCCGGCCTGGCCGCTGGCCTGGCCTCGGCCAGAGGCCGGCCAGGCCTCTGCCTGGCCTGGCCTAGGCCAGAGGCCCCTGGCCGGGGCCAGGGCCCCTGCCCTGGCCTCTGCCAGGGCGGCCAGGGCGGCCAGGCCCTGGCCTGAGGCCAGGGCGCCGCCCTGGCCTCTGCCAGGGCGGCCATGCCCCTGGCTGGGAGCCAGGGCCCCTGCCCTGGCCCCGGCCAGGGCGGCCAGGCCCTGGCCTGAGGCCAGGGCGCCGCCCTGGCCTCTGCCAGGGTGGCCTGGCCCCTGGCCGGGGGCCAGGGCCCCTGCCCTGGCCCCGGCCAGGGCGGCCAGGCCCTGGCCTGAGGCCAGGGCGCCGCCCTGGCCTCTGCCAGGGCGGCCTGGCCCCTGGCCGGGGGCCAGGGCCCCTGCCAGGGCCCCTGCCCTGGCCCCGGCCAGGGCTGCCAGGCCCTGGCCCCGGCCAGGGCGCCGCCCTGGCCTCTGCCAGGGCGGCCAGGCCCCTGGCCTGATGGCCAGGGCGCCGCCCTGGCCTCTGCCAGGGCGGCCTGGCCCCTGGCCGGGGGCCAGGGCCCCTGCCCTGGCCCCGGCCAGGGCGGCCAGGCCCTGGCCTGAGGCCAGGGCGCCGCCCTGGCCTCTGCCAGGGCGGCCTGGCCCCTGGCCGGGGCCAGGGCCACTGCCCTGGCCCCGGCCAGGGATGTCTGGCCCTGGCCTGGCCGCGGCCAGGGCCTTCTGGCCCTGGCCGTGGCCGGCCAGCGCCGACCCTGGCCTAGCCGTGGCCGGCCAGGGCCGGCCGGCCATGGCCATGGCCGGCCAAGGCCGGCCGGCCATGGCCCGGCCATGGCATATTGGCCTTGACCGGCCATGGCCTTTTGGCCATGGCCGGTTTCCCCTTTCATGGGTGGCCGCACACCCCCGCCGGAGGGGGGTTGCCGCGGTGGTTATTGGCCGTAGCCAACCCTCTCCGCATGGGGTGGGGGGTGCATGGCCTTCATAACCCATTTGGTCATGGTGCACATGCACACAAAAAAAAATTCATCTTCCCCGATGGGAATAACCACCACCTTCTTCTCCGGTGAAGCACCCGTTCGTCGAGGAAGTAGTTGTCCTCCAATGGCCGTGTGCCAAAAAATGAACCCACTTCAAGAATTCGTAAACTACGCGCTCCACATGAAGAGAGCGCCCATTCCCTATGAATGGAGACTCAGCATCCATGAAGAGAGCGAGTTTGACGATATGAACGGTCGGTTCTTCCCGTCACGGAGAGTTCCTGCCATATCCGTAATGACAGAAGACCCTAACGTGAAAAGAACAACCGCTGCGTTCTCTCCGTCACGAAGCGTTCCTACCATATCTGTAATGGTAGGATACCCATCCGTGAAAAAGACAACGACTCGTTCATAGTTTCTCCGGGGCGAACCCGTATGGCTCTGATACCAATGTAGGATCCTGTCCAAAACAGAGTTAGGATCGATAACATGAAGTTTAGACTTACGCTTGCGTATGCGGCACGGTAGTCTACGAACTTCGCCTTCGGATTCGCCACGACGGATCGAGTCTTCTCACGAACGGAGTAAGGCTACTAATCCACAATCTAAATCTCTACTTTAGATTAAGAACTTGGATAAGAGGGAGAGAAAGGATTTCTGCAGAGCTTCGCTAGGATGAAGATGCATGCATGAATTTCATGCAAATGGTGTAAGGAAATGGCTAACCCTTGGGTCTTATTTATAGCCCCCAAGGTAGTTATTTTAGGATAAATTGTTCCTTTGGAACAATTTAACTAAGGTGTACCATCGTACATGGCATATTATAAGCTTAAGTTGTACCATATGCATGGTACAATATAAGCTTAAGATATTACCCCTTTATTAGCCATATGTCGCATGCACTTATGCACATATAATGCGACTTTCCCATCAATCTAGAGATCCTCTCCGCAAGGGAACATATTCCCTTTGCGTACGACTTTGTGTACGCGACGTTCGAGGTCCGTATTCCCTCGTACATCCCCCACAAGGGTGTACTAACGTCTTCCATATCCAACACCAGAGGTACTACCTCGGCTCCGAGCGGATCCACGACGGATCAGCTCGTCAACGTCACGGACGAATTCGCGTCCAGCCATCCCTGCAAAGGAGACCGAAATCAGGATGAGTCATAGGGCGATCCGGGGATGAAAAAGCGACCTACCCGGAGACCACAAGACGGCCTTCAGGAGTAGGTCATCCAGCAAAGACCAAATGGACTTCGTTTCCAAAGGAAGAGCCAACAGAAGCACAGCGGCTGCCCGGTCGGCGTCTGAGAGAACTAACGACGGGCGAGAATGGACAGAACTGCCCCAGCTTGTCAGAATCTGGGCCTCGCCCAAGAAGACCACGAAGACATAATCCAAGTTCCAATCCCCTGACCAGCGGGGTAACCCGATCATGCATTCCCTCCTCGAACGAGCTCGGAGTAGCAGCCATGACCCCGGACCGACCGTCTGGGCCTGGTAAAAGTAGAAGAGAAGGGGGAGAGTCGGCTCCAGACCACAGGTACAGCAGAGCGTTACGAAACCCGTCAGTACCGCGATCGAACACGGGGTGAACTGACACAGGGACACTGTGAAATGTTCCATGACCTGGATGAAGAAGGGATGGAGCGGGAAGCGAAGACCCAGGCGGAACATCTCGACGTAGACGCCGACCTCATTGCTCCTCGGGAGGCAAATCCGCTCGTCGACAAATGGAACCCGAACCTCGTATGGGAAGCAGAGATATCTTTCCCGGATCTCCGCGGCCACCGAAGGAGGGGTCCTCGACGGCGTACGGAGGACCACCAGGGGCACTTTAAGCCGTACGGCAGCCAACGCCACGTCATCGCGGGTGTAGTCTGGAAAAAGTTTCTCCTTCCCCCTATCTTGAAGAGAACGACTCCCGGCGGGGGAACCAGACTCCCCTAGCCGGGGTTCGCCCCGCCCGGACTCCGGAGGACCCCTCGTCCTCCGGCCAGAAACGCCTATCCTAAGAGCAGCCATAGGATGAAAGCAAGAGAGGAATTACCTATTTTCAACTAGTTTGGAGAGGACAAAGAAGCGAAGGCGACGGGGAACTCCGAGTTGCTGAAGGCTCTGAATACCGGGAGGAGCGAAGAAGAAGTGGAGATCAACACAACTGGGGATCTTATATGCCAGGGGAGAATTCGAAGCGCCTGACAAGAATGCGTGGCGAGGCTCGAAGAGTCGGCGGCGTTCCGAAATTGGCGCCAGTTGAAGACCAATCGATCCGCCTCATCATGACCTGCATTTATGGCCTCGCCTCGATTGAAGCGCCGCTCGGAATCCCAGGAGACATAACGGGTGATCTGAGCGAGCCAAGGCTGATCGACACCACCAATGGCGGCTCACAAACCCTTCGGCTTCTCGAACTTAAGGCGACTCCGCGAGCGGCGGGGATAAGCTTGCCACTACACGTGGCAGCATCTGAAGGCCGACGGCGCTTTGGAGCCCGCGCCTTAAAAACATCGAACGGGCTAACTCATGATGACGACTAATAAATGAGTCGGCATCGACTGGAGAGCCTGTCAAAATCGGCAGAGGTCACATCGGCCGAGCCGAACCGGCCGAGGCCGATCAACCCGACCGATGGGGGCAATTGTTACGCCTATTTGACCGAGACCCATAAAGCACGAGCCCAAGAGCCCACCTGCATCCTGAAAGCCCATTCGACAAAGGCCCTACAAGGGACCTTCTCGAAACGTCGATCCGACCCGGCCCCCATAACCCGTTGGTCGTTCACCCACTCCTGCGAAAACCGCTCCCCCGGACACGCGACCACTAAATGGCGATAATGGGGAGGTGCTGGAATGGCGGAGAGGGCGGCGGCGAGGGGGGACGGATGGGGCACGATCGATTGCGGGCATGGGACGTGGCCCAGAGCCAATCACGCTGGGAGCTCTACAAAAGGGTCAGGAAGACGACGAAGAAAGGGACCGCATCTCAGGTAACAAAACCTAAGGTACTCCATCAACGACCTCGTTCCCCCAATTCATCTCCTTCCTCCCCCGCTCGCGCCGAGAGACGCCGTCACGATCTCCTCACGAGTCGGACCGTCTCCGCCGGGCCTCCTTTCTCAGATCTCTATCTGACTTAGGCATCGGAGGGGATTTGGCCGGAACCAAGGTCCGGCCCCCTGACGAGCGTTCTCGTCTACGCAGGTGGACAACAGACCAACGGGCCGAGGCTACCCCTCGCCCCTCTCCGACCACTCGATCAACCGGACAGTGAGGCTTCCCCTCACCATCAGCCTTCCGTGGCCGAGCACGCCCTACCGAGGCCGAGCGTCCTAATCGGGTCTGAGACTCACCCTCGCCACCCGACGGCCGTGCATCTACCCGGGCGACTGAGGCTACCCCTCGTCCCCCTCCCAGCCGAGGCCGAGCACGTCTGTCCGAGGCCGAGCGTCTCAACCAGGGCCGAGGCTTCCCCTCGCCCCTTCTGCACCGATTCGAAGCCCCCGAGGGACCCAAAGCGGGCCCCTTGACCACGTTGACCGGGTTCTCCACGGTCAACGCATTGTAGTGAGAAAACACTCTGAAACAAAGGCGATGGCAAGCTCTTTATGTAACAGGGTCTTAGCTTTGAGATGAATATTTGTGGCTCCTTGTATTGGCTTGGAGATGTCTTGTTTTTTTTAAATATCTGTAATCTATTGTATCAGCAGCTCTCAAAAATTGTGTAGCCCCTCTCAAAGATTGTTTCACCCGCGAAAAGAAACTATAGGCAATGAAGGGTTTTTATACTCAAGGGGCTAGGGTTTCAATGGCTATCATCATGGAGAGCGGCTGGGATAGTAAGGAATCCCTAGTATTTAGGAAAGGTTTGAGGCCATCTTTGAATGGGGAATCAAGTAGGATTTGAATAGGATTGGATATTGGTAGAAGTTTGTATTTGACTAGGATTGGAGAGATTGTCTTTGACTTGATCTCTTCTCCATTTGAAATACAAATTCGGCTAGGAGAATCAAATGTGATATCTCTAAAAGATTTGATATGAGATTTCATCCCTCATTGGACCAAGTCCAACTTTCTTTGATTTGAATTGGTCACACCTTATCACTTCATCTTGACCAAGTCTAACTTATTTGTGCACAACCACTTCATCTCTCCCAATGTGCTATACGGATAGCAAATCCGCCAAATAACCTAGATATATTGTTTCGCCAAGCCTGAAACACACTGAGCACACACATTAGATATACCGACACGTTTGTCATCATCAAACCAAGATCCTAGATCGTTGCTTCCAACAATCTCCCCCTTTTGGTGATGACAAACCCACAAAAGATTTGATCAATAGAAATGAGTATGTGAAGTGTGTTGAAGGGTGTAATGCTTTGTAAAGCATGCACAACAATTTAGGAAATATAAAAGCATGCTCCCCCTTCTCTCAAGCTCCCCCTTCAATATTTATTCAAGTATTTTTCTCAAGCTCCCCCTTCAACAAATAATACCGACAATCAACAAATAATACCGACAAATCTTTCTTTTCTTTCTCCCCCTTTGTAATCACCAAAAGTGGATTAATGAAGTCACAAAAACTATTCTACGCAAAAATAAACCATTATTAAAAGTAGCGTGCAATTTGCATGAGTATCCCAAATAATAGACAAGTCAAGTTCATAGAATTTCATACCAAGACTTTTCCACCTTTGTGTAAGTGAAAATATATAGACAATAAAGTGCAAGAGGAGATTCAATTTCAAATATTCAACCAAATCAACCCACATTTTCCAATTTTCATGAATATCACTAGGATTGATTTTTCCCACCTCATCAAAGATGAGTTCAAGTTACCGAACCCCGAAACATAGCCTAAAAGGACTTTTAAATGTGTGGTGGCATTCCTTGACGAGTTATTTACACCAACGCTAATGATTACCCATATAGCACAAGTTGGATACTCGTGGGTTGTGTTTTAGCCATGAAGTGTATCCATTTTTCATACGGAGCAAATATCATTTTTTTTCATTCTTTTGTGCTCAATTTTAATTCATGGTTAAACACATCATATCCCTTAGAAATTTCAGAAATTAATCATTCCTACATTCACTTTCCATTATTCTTCAAAAGAATCTCCAAAAGCACTAAAAAGTCAAATATCGTGAAAGTGCAAATGTAGGTGTAGAAGTCAAGTTTGAAACTTATGAGACATGGCATGGCTACTAAAAAGAATAACATCATGTTCAAGTAGCTACAACAATAATGAATTGACTTCTACAAGGGATACAATTGATCATTCATACAATACCACTTAAGAGATTCATAAGCGGAGAATCAATAAGCACATTTTTTTTAATTATTGTTTTTATTTTTTTTTATTTTTGATTTTTTTTTATTTTTCAGAAATAAAAACATTAAAAATCATCCATGCAATCACACAAACCAAAATAAATCAAGCACACAAAAAATCTATGAAGATATGCAATGCAATGCAAAGAGGGATAGAAATTATACCTTCTCGTCGCTATTTGACGAAGGAGCTATAAGAATGAAACATTGAGTTTATTGCTCCTCGCCAAAACTCCATCACACCTACATGAAAGGTGTTAAGTGTGACCTTGGAATCCAACAAGGTCCACTAGTGTTAGCCAATATTGTTTTAGGAACCCACACTTGTTTAAACTTGATTTTAGTGTTCCTAAATTTACAATAGTATGAAGTATGGCCTACACTATCACAAGTAAAGCACTTTGCATATAAGTTCTTCGCAATAGACGGTGCATTGTGGAATTTCTTGAATTTTTGCATTTCAACGTTTTTCAGACCAAAACCAAGTCCTCTTCTATTATTGCCATATAATTGATTCTCTAAAATAGTGTCCAATGATTGTTTTCCCGTAGAGAATTTCTTAATGGCAAGTTCAAGATTAGAGACTTTGGTTTTCAACAATTTATTTTCTTCCACAAGCAATGTGCATTTACTTATAAAAGCTCTCTTGTTTTCCTCTTCCTTCTTTTCAAATTCAACCATTTTTCTTTTAAAATCATTATCCAACATGCAGAATTTATCATTAAGCTCTCTAATAACATAGTCTTTTTCAGTTTCGAGCTTAATCAAATCAATTTTAAGCATGCTAATATTATTCATCAAGGAAGGGCAAGAGAGACAAGGTGCTTCATCATTAAAACTGGATTTTTCCTTTTTCAAAGTATCAATAGTAGAGTCACGAGCAACAATATCAATTTTGAGTTTTTCAATCTCTTTAGACATTTCATATTCAGATTGTTGCATTTCAAAGTTTTCATTTTGGTAGTCATCTATAGTGGATTCAAGCTCTACTATTTTATCTTGCATTTCTTTACAAAGAGTAAGGAGTTCAGTTTTACTACCAGAAGTTACCTCATTATGTATTCCCATCAATGCCATGCATGAATGGGCTTCGTGTTCCTCCTCCTCGTTCTCAGCTTCGCTATCCATGTCCCAAGTAAGCACCTTGGATTTTCCCTTTTCTTTAGCTACCTGAGCTGTCTCATGTGGGCAATCCCTCATTCGGTGTCCTCTTTTCTTGCATGTAAAACAAGTCATCCTATTAGTAGTATTCTGATCATAATTTTGCTTGGAAGACTGAAAAAAATTAGAGTGATTAAACCTGGGTGCCATTTCTGCTCTTCCTTGCTTGGTCTGGACAAACTTTCTGAAATTTCTGACCATTAGCGCTATGTCATCATCATCTTCTTCACTTTCGTCAGCTTTCAGAGCAAGTGGCTTGGTAGCTTTCTCTTTTTCCTCAGGTTTCTCCCTTTCATCAATATTTTGCAATTCAAGCTCGTGGGACATTAAATTTCCTATTAAGTCCTCCACCCTCATCTGTGACAAATCTTTCGCTTCTTGGATGGCAGTGACTTTAGGCCTGAAAGAGCTTGGCAGAGCTCTTAATATCTTTCTCACCTGCTCAAGGCTAGAATATGGCTTACCGAGCGAACTAGACTTGTAGACAATGTTGGTGAACCTCGCAAACATTTCTGATATCGTCTCTGATGGTAGCATGCGAAATCCCTCGTATTCTGTGCTCAGAAGTGCAAGTCTAGACTCCTTCACCTGTGACGTTCCCTCGTGCGTCACCTCCAAAGTATGCCATATTTCCTGCGCAGTTAGACAATGTGAGATACGATTGAATTCAGATTTATCTAATGCACAAATAAGGGCATTCATAGCTTTAGCATTAAGAGAATAAAGCTTCCAATCATTATCGTCCCACTTATCATCAGGTTTAGGCATTTCAGTATTTTCAATTTTAATAACAGGTGATTTATAGCCTTTTTCAACAATTTGCCAAGCTTTATAATCAATAGAAATAAGGTAGATTTTCATACGATTTTTCCAGTAAGCATAATCTCCTCCATTAAATCTAGGTGGTCGGGAAATAGACTGACCCTCAACAAAAGCACTATCAATGTGGTCCATGGTCAACTAGGCTAGATCTACTAAACTGGCTCTGATACCACTTGTTGGATCTGGATCCTAGCCTAGAGGGGGGGGGGGGGTGAATAGGCTAATAAAAAAATTCTCGTGCAACCCACGAGAAATCACACGCAGTTAAAAGCACAACCAGAGCAGACACAGAGTACACATCAGATTTACCCTGGTTCGGTCGTCCCAACGACCTACTCCAGCCCCCAAAGCTAATACTAGATTGAATAGTGCAATAGGTATAAAGTCACAAGTTAGAGCACGCTCAGAGCACCCTCTACGCCTTATTTTCCCAAAGCAGTCAAAAGAGGGCTTCAGCATTGTTTCACTAATCTGGTAAGGAGATAGGACAGTGGATGAGTATGAGGCTGAGTTTGCCATGCTTAGACGTTTTGCACCTCACATGGTTGAAGACCCTGAAGACTGTGCGTTTCAGTTTCGTAGAGGCCTGAATCCCAAGGTCCAAGCCTCGATGACCTCAGCGAGACTGACGACACTTGAGGATGTTCTGGATTATGCACGTGAGCATGAGATTGTGGCGAGACTCCCAGTGGAATCCCCAGCTGGAGAAAGCAAGCGTCCTATGGAGTCACCTAAATGGAGCCTAGAGGAAATTTTCGGCCCCCCCAGACCACGGAGTTCAAGAGGCCAGCTGCTCCTGTCGACCGTATACTGCTAACCTGCCACTGCTGTGGTAAGCCCGGACATCAGAGGCGAGATTGTAGGAAGAGGCTGAACCAATGCCTGATCTGCGGAGCAACAACACATGCTGCGAGGGACTGCACTCGTAATCGGAATCGTCAAGCACCTGCTGGAGTACCTGGACCTGCCCAACGGGAATCACCTCTGGTTCCCCGCGTCTCGGTCAGCACCAAACTTTCCACATGGTCACCGAAGAAGTAAAAGATGACGAGCCGGTGACTAAGGATGATGTCTGAGTCCTGTCCTATCATCACATTTAATGATTCATATCATAAATGTGCATATCTTAGTTTTGTCATACCGTAGTCGTTGTTTGATTGCAATGGTTTCAAACCTTAGATCCTTTCAACTCAGAAGTTTTCATTCCTCCATGTGTCTATTGCTTCCTCGATACTATGATATCACTTACATCCTTCGTCTATCGGGTGTTACTTTAATCCTTATCTAGCTTAAGAATTCCGAGGGCAGAATTTGTTGAGTATTGGTGTTTTATACCAATCTTATTTTGATGATGATCACAACATTATGTTGTTGCTAATGACTCTTGATTCCGAATGAAAAGTGTCATTTTCACCCCGTATTTCCTTGGGTTTTAGCGTATATATTTCACATATATGCTCTATCTAGCTCGTAATTGTGCATAGTCTATATATTAGATCTTATCACTTGTTATACTTAAAACCCACTTCTTGTCACTAATTATTGCATTTCCTATTTTTCAGGATTTTTCTGGAATTTATGGAGATTTATCGGAAGCAAGAAGAAGAGAAGAAGAATTCTGCAATGCCTTCTCTTGTGCAGAAATCTGCTGTTATTCCAATGCATATTCCGGCCTCATGATATTTTTCAGTCAAAGTTCGTGAAGTCCCGATTCCAACGCCGCCTGGAACACGTCATTCCGATGTCGGATGATTTTTCTAGAATTTTTGCAAGACAGGATGACGGTGCTGAAAATTTCTGCAGCTTTGCCCCTCTTGTGAAGAATTCTGCTATCATTCCAATATATATTCCGGCCTAATGATAATTTTCAGTCGAAATTTGTGAAGTCCCGATTCCATCGCCGCCTGGAACACGTCATTCCGAGGTCGGATGATTTTTCTAGAATTTTCACAAGATAGGGTGACGGTGCTAAAAATTTCTGCAGCTTTGCCCCTCTTGTGAAGAATTCTGCTATCATTACAGTATATATTCCGGCTTAATGATATTTTTCAGTCAAAGTTCGTGAAGTCCCGATTCCATCGGCGCCTGGAACACCTCATTCTGAGGTCGGATGATTTTTCTAGAATTTTCGCAAGACAGGGTGACGGTGCTGAAAATTTCTGCAGCTTTGGGCATTGCTTGCGGGTTTGGGCCAGAATCCGACCCGTTTGACTTGATTTCAGACCCGTTAAGCTGTGAATGAGTTTATATTGCGAATTTGGGGGTTTTTTCAGCCCTAGTTCTTATTTTTGCTAAATTTTGGAGGGGGAAGAAAAGCTTGGAGGCCATGGGAGGAGCTTGAGGAAGCTTGAAGCTTAGAGGAGCACTTGGGAGAGGGGGATTTTCATCTTAGAGTGACACTTGGGTGAAATTTCTCCAACCTATTGTGTATTTGATTTAGATTTTTGTATTGTAATTGGATGATAGAATTTGAGTAAAATCTTCTCCTTTTCATTATGAATTTCTGAAATCTATCTTGTGTGATTGTGTTGTGCTTGTTGTTGTTGGGTTGTGGTTTTCATCTCTAGCACAATTTCATTGTCTAATTTGTGTATGAAACCCTAGAACTTTGTTTATTGGAACCCTAAGGGGGAATCCAAGAAGAGGATAATCCTAGCGGACCCTCTCTAATGTGCTTAATTGATTATTACTCATGTGAGTTTCATTCATTACTTATTGCACCCCACACGTTCGATGAAATGCCGTATTTTCCGATTGAGCTCCCTTAGCCGGGAGATCAATTGAGTTATATTTGGGATGAATTTCCACGCACACGGCCTCATTCACACACACACCACATGAGTCCTCCTTGTTACTTGCCGATTCGGCTCTCCACCCTTAGCCACTTAGGTTAGATTTTTAATTTTCACCACACTTTTTCTCACACTCATCCACCGTTAGGTGAGGTAGTTGTAACACACTTTATTTTTTCGTTATCGATCAATTTTGTAAACGTAGAACGACTTGTCCATGTGCTCCGACCCGGTACTCACCGGTTATTTTTATATTGCATTGACACTCCTACGCTTGGGAGTGGAAGGCGTGCACTTGCGCGTTTTCCGAGTCAACCAATTGGCGCCGTTGCCGGGGACAACGGTTTTTGCATTTACATTTTCGATTGATTTTGAAAATTTTGGCGAGATACTTCCCACTATTAGTGTGAGTCTTTTTCGATTTTTTATTTTTCACTTTTTGATTTGAGATTTCTTTATTTTTCACTTTTTGAGTCCTTTGCTATCTTTATTTTCATTTTCTTTTATTAAAATTCAAAAAAAAGTTATGGACTTTAACGGCATAAATTCTTTGTATGATGCACTTTCATTTTCTTTGCACAGGACCACTTCTTTGAAGCTCAAAATTGCCGGCTTTGCTCAAATTGACGGTGAATCCTTCTATCAAGCTTGGAGGAGGTTCATGGATTTATTAAGCGACTGTCCACATCATGGATTCACGATAGACCATCTTTTCCAGTTTTTCTACGAGGGGTTGCAGGAGGAGATGCATGACTACATGGCGATGTTGGACGATGGAGCTCTATTTGACATGTCACCTATGGATGCTTGGGAGTACTTGGAGTCCATGGAGGATATGGCACGATCATTGGATGGGACTTCAGGGAGTGATCCATTAGCGCCAGATCAGGAAAGCATTGGAGCATCCCTTGACCAAGGAGAGCAAATCGTGGACGCACCCTTGCAACCCTTGGGCGAGGAACTTCAATTGCTTATTCAGACACAGGAGGCTCAATCCCAATTTTTTCTGCAGAGCATGGAGACTCGAAGCCAGTATATTCATGAGATCATTTCTAGTCTCACATTGCTTGCCTCTTGCTTGGGAGAATTTCTGCAGCTTTGGGCATTGCTTGCGGGTTTGGGCCAGAATCCGACCCGTTTGACTTAATTTCAGACCCGTTAAGCTGTGAATGAGTTTATATTGCGAATTTGGGGGTTTTTTCAGCCATAGTTCTTATTTTTGCTAAATTTTGGAGGGGGAAGAAGAGCTTGGGGGCCATGGGAGGAGCTTGAGGAAGCTTGAAGCTTGGAGGAGCACTTGGGAGAGGGGGATTTTCATCTTGGAGTGACACTTGGGTGAAATTTCTCCAACCTATTGTGTATTTGATTTAGATTTTTGTATTGTAATTGGATGATAGAATTTGAGTAAAATCTTCTCCTTTTCATTATGAATTTCTGAAATCTATCTTGTGTGATTGTGTTGTGCTTGTTGTTGTTGGGTTGTGGTTTTCATCTCTAGCACAATTTCATTGTCTAATTTGTGTATGAAACCCTAGAACTTTGTTTATTGGAACCCTAAGGGGGAATCCAAGAAGAGGATAATCCTAGCGGACCCTCTCTAATGTGCTTAATTGATTATTACTCATGTGAGTTTCATTCATTACTTATTGCACCCCACACGTTCGATGAAATGCCGTATTTTCCGATTGAGCTCCCTTAGCCGAGAGATCAATTGAGTTATATTTGGGATGAATTTCCACGCACACGGCCTCATTCACACACACACACCACATGAGTCTTCCTTGTTACTTGCCGATTCGGCTCTCCACCCTTAGCCACTTAGGTTAGATTTTTAATTTTCACCACACTTTTTCTCACACTCATCCACCGTTAGGTGAGGTAGTTGTAACACACTTTATTTTTTCGTTATCGATCAATTTTGTAAACGTAGAACGACTTGTCCATGTGCTCCGACCCGGTACTCACCGGTTATTTTTATATTGCATTGACACTCCTACGCTTGGGAGTGGAAGGCGTGCACTTGCGCGTTTTCCGAGTCAACCAATTGGCGCCGTTGCCGGGGACAACGGTTTTTGCATTTACATTTTCGATTGATTTTGAAAATTTTGGCGAGATACTTCCCACTATTAGTGTGAGTCTTTTTCGATTTTTTATTTTTCACTTTTTGATTTGAGATTTCTTTATTTTTCACTTTTTGAGTCCTTTGCTATCTTTATTTTCATTTTCTTTTATTAAAATTCAAAAAAAAGTTATGGACTTTAACGGCATAAATTCTTTGTATGATGCACTTTCATTTTCTTTGCACAGGACCACTTCTTTGAAGCTCAAAATTGCCGGCTTTGCTCAAATTGACGGTGAATCCTTCTATCAAGCTTGGAGGAGGTTCATGGATTTATTAAGCGACTGTCCACATCATGGATTCACGATAGACCATCTTTTCCAGTTTTTCTACGAGGGGTTGCAGGAGGAGATGCAGGACTACATGGCGATGTTGGACGATGGAGCTCTATTTGACATGTCACCTGTGGATGCTTGGGAGTACTTGGAGTCCATGGAGGATATGGCACGATCATTGGATGGGACTTCAGGGAGTGATCCATTAGCGCCAGATCAGGAAAGCATTGGAGCATCCCTTGACCAAGGAGAGCAAATCGTGGACGCACCCTTGCAACCCTTGGGCGAGGAACTTCAATTGCTTATTCAGACACAGGAGGCTCAATCCCAATTTTTTCTGCAGAGCATGGAGACTCGAAGCCAGTATATTCATGAGATCATTTCTAGTCTCACATTGCTTGCCTCTTGCTTGGGAGAAGGTAATCAAACCACTCAAAAACTTTTATTATCTGATTTGGATTCATCTTCCCTTGCAGGAGATTTGTGTGAAGATGGAGAGGACGAGCGTAAAATTTTGGATGGAGTGGAGGAGGAGACTAGTAGGGCCACGAGCTTATCGATCATTTTGGTGGAGTCCGAACCATGCTCTACTCCAATCTTGTCCCAAAATCCATCATTCCTCCCCCCCGTGGGCATGCATCATATGGAGATGGACGTAATCACTTTAGGGAGTTTTCGTCAACTTGATTTAAATTCTTTATCTTATGTTGACGACTATATTTGGATCACTTTTGTTGAAAGGCAACGGTGTCGGCTTTGGATTGACACACCATCTCTCGCGCAGGGAACGATTGGAAATTTTATGGAGGGAGCACTTGTTGGTGTGTTGCTAGTGTCCAAAGTGATTTATGGAGGGAAGACGCTCACGGAGGAGCGTAAAGATCTAATTGAGCAACTTTCCTCACCGTTATACATCCGAGATCCTCCTTTTGACCCCGGTGATCTCCTTCTAGTAGTATAGAAATTTTAATTTAATGCACTTTCTATGCTTTTTAGGATAGTTTTATTTCAATAAACCTCTACTTTTCCAACATTGAGGACAATGTTTGTCTTTAGTTGGGGGGAGAGTAGTAGGTGGTTTTAGGATGTTTAGTTAGTTGTTTTCGTTTTAAATTTTTTTTTGTGTTTTTTGTTTGGAGACATCCATTTTGACATCACCAATCATTTTGCAAGAATATCATTTACACTCTGTTACGACTATTTTGACCGGGTCTGGAGGAGCCAAGTCAAACACAACCAGTCAACCAGCCAAACTACGGCCTCGGGCTCCGGCCCAAGGATCTTACGGGCGGGTTGCGTTTCTCCACCCACGACGAAGGCCCAAGAGATTGCCCGCTTCTGTAGCGGAGGAAATCGGGGCCCAAATCAAGGAAGCCTTCGCCATTTATGGCAGCCGCCCCGTGCCATCATGATCCGCCAATTATGGCAGCCACCTTCATGGCTCGCCAAATATGGCAACCGACTTCATGGCCAGGCTTAATGGCCATCATTCCCCCGCCATTATGGCCCGCCAATTATGGCAACCGCAATGCCCATTACTCCACCTTCATGGCGTCATCAAGAGGGCGCAATTAGAGGGGGTCAACCCTTCCCCATTTGCACGACCCCATGAATGGCGGCCATGATGTCACATCATGGCACATGATGAGCATGGTTCGTCTATATGAGGAGGGGTCGGGCGTCATTTGGAAGGGGCCGGATCTTCACCACCTACAACGGAGGTACCTCATACTCCCATCTTACACCTTCTTCCACCTTGAATATTTCTCCTCCAAAGCTCGGCCCGAGGACTCGAGTATCGGTCTCTCCGCGAGCCATACTCGATCCCACCGAGCACTTATCAGGCCAGATCTGACTTTGGCATCGGAGGGGCTTCGGTCGGAACCAAGGTCCGACCCCCCTGACGAGCTCTCTCGTCTATTCAGGTCCAGGAGTTCCAGCGATGCCGAGGCTACCCTTCGGCATCCTTCCAGCCGGAGCCGAGCGCCCTCGTCCCCGACCTCATTCGTCTCCTCCATCACGAGGATGTCGCTCTGCCGAGGCTACCCCTCGCCGAGCCAACGCGAGGATCCGCGCGCCCCGCTGCGAGCGACTTTGCCTTCAACTGATCCCGGAGGCTGTCATCTCGCCGAGGCTACCCCTCGGCCCGCCAAAGAACGGAGCCGTGCCTTTCCGCTCGAGCGAACGCACCGTCGGTCGACCCCACCGGTCATCTCCGTCTCGAGCGACAGCCACGACAACTCGGGGGTCCCGCGCGTCCCCTCTTTGACCGCGTTGACCACGCACCCTCCATACTATTAATGTGTTCTGCGAAAAATAGCAGAAACATTTGGCGCCGTCTGTGGGAACGAGTCAACATCTACGACGTCAACCACACGAGAATCCCGACTCGTTCCGTGAATCAAGATCCCTCTTGACAAACAAAAGATTAGAGCTTTGGGCTTTCTAGATGCGGATGTGGATTCCTCTCTCGAAGATTGCCTCGCTAAGCTCAAAGCTCCTGCCCCCAAACCTTCGCTTCCTCAAACTCCTCTCCAAATAACAGATCTGAAAACTCACTTTCATTAATGGGCCACTTTGGAGCTTTCGACGCCTTCAGCTTCGGCTCCTGTTTCCCTCAAAACAAATGGCAGGGCGAAAGGTTTTTGTGATTCCATGCACTTCCTCCATTAAATCATTAATTCCATTAATCTTGGGGATTTTTTGAACTATTGAGAGGAATAAGGCTCCAATTGAGCGTCAGATTCTCCGCAAATAGCGCCGTATTCTTCGAGCTCTGTCCACTCCTCCGAAGCTTGCTTTGAGCCTAATGCTGATGCCGAGCCCTCTCGAGGTTGAAAACCGGTCACGACCCGGGTCAGGCCCCGTTCGACCGATGTCGCTCAGGCATCATCCGACCGATTCACCGACAGAACTTTCCTCTTGTTTGGCTGAACTCCTTCGATCGAATCTTCCACATGTCGGAGCACGCCTGACCGGTGCTATCAGGCCTCGCCCAAACTCGAGGAGCATCCCCACCGGCCTCCCGTTCGAGTGCCGCCCATAACTCACAAGAAAGGAACGATGCGCTGGCACCAAAATCGCGACGATCGAGACTCCTCTCCATGGTTTTCAACACCAGCAGTGACATCACTTGGGCTCGGTGCCAACCGTGTTCCGACTGCTACCAGCGATCCGATCCCATCTTCGACCGTTGGGCATCGTCTTCGTACCCCCGGTCACTTGCAAGTCCCTCGACATCTCCGCTCGTCGTAACAATTGGCGTATGACCCGTCGCCGAACGATATCCGGTAGAGGTAAGGCTGCTCGACCTCCTCCAACCGTGCGTCACCCGAATCCGATACCGCGAACCACGCCCCGGTCGTCGGATCCTTTCACTGTCCTCCGGCAGCGGCCAGATGAGGCAGGTGATCCTGCCGTTTCGAGACGCCGATCTGCCGGGTGTGCTTGGCAACTCGATCGGAGCCTAATCTCTGGGACGCCTCGACTTGGGTTGGACACCGGCCTCAAATCACTAAGGATCGCAGGCATGTCGACAGCCATGACATGAAGAAGAACTATCGACTCAAGCACTAGATCCGAGCTCCATCAACCTCGGATGAAAACTAATGATCTCGATCCAAGATCGAGTAGGAGATGACGACCTCGATCCAAGCTCGCACAGGTCCCCATGGCATCGTCCCGAGCTTCATCAAGCTCGAACGTGCAACCTGATGATCAAAAATAGAACGAGCTTTCTACTTTCAGATAAGTCTTCTTTACACCCCAATGAGCTTCTTGGCTCGCGAACATTTCGCCTGTAGAACTTACATCCTCTGCTTTTTCAACGGTTGCTAGGTTCTTCCAACAGAGCTTCTTGTAAACTTCTGGTGGGAGCTCGGTGCGCCGTCGCCAAGTAGAGCCTCAGAACTTGGACCAGTACAGGCTGAGGCCGAGGCCGACCCCTGAGGAGGCCGACCAGCCCAGGCCGAGGCCGACCCCAGAGGAGGCCGGCCAGTCCAGGCCGAGGCCGACCCCTGAGGAGGCCGACCAGTCCAGGACGAGGCCGAGGCCGACCAGTCCAGGCCGAGGCCGACCTCAGAGGAAGCCGACCAGTCCAGGCCGAGGCCGAGGCTGACCAGTGTAGGCTGAGGCCGAGGCCGACCCCCTGAGGAGGCCGACCAGTTCAGGCCGAAGCCGACCTCAGAGGAGGCCGACCAGCCCAGGCCGAGGCCGAGGCTGACCAGTGCAGGCTGAGGCCGAGGCCAACCCCTGAGGAGGCCGACCAGTCCAGGCCGAGGCCGACCCCAGAGGAGGCCGGCCAGTCCAGGCCGAGGCCGACCCCTGAGGAGGCCGACCAGTCCAGGACGAGGCCGAGGCCGACCAGTCCAGGCCGAGGCCGACCCCAGAGGAGGCTGACCAGTTCAGGCCGAGGCCGAGGCTGACCAGTTCGGCCGAGGCCGAGGCCGACCCAGCAAAAAGGTCAAACTGTCCTCTTCCCCCTTGCTAATTAATTGTGTGCTTTCAGACAACTACAAGAGCTTCCCTAACAATTCTCCTCTCTTAAACTTCTTGCGAGATGGTGATAAAAAGCCACACCCTCCGGTTTCAACAAATGTCACACAAAAAGCTTGTCGATAAGGCTGCCATGGTCGCGACAACGCCAGAGCACACGGCGACCGGCATTGCGGCCTCAGCCCACTTGAGGGAGAGGCACAAGGAGTGCGTCTAGATCCGGGGACGGGCCAGGAAGACGCGGGGCTACGAGTGGCCTGGCAAGGTCGCCAAGGAGAATGAGATCTCGATCGAGTTCAGACAAGAGACAGCACCGACGACCCTCGCAGGCGTCGGGCTTAGCCCCGACTCGGCCTTCATCGATGGCCATACCACAATCTCTGGCCATTGTCTCGACGTTCGCCATACCAACACCGTGCTGCCATCGCCAAGCATATGGGCTGAGCCCCATCACTGTGCCACCCTTGCCGAGCTACCTTGGTCGTACCGCCAAACAGACAAAAGCGGGAGCCGGAGCGGGAGCAGGAGTGGGAGCAGGAGCGGGAGCAGGAGCAAGGATCCAGACAAAGCTGGAGCCGGAGCGGGAGATGCGGTCCAGACAAAAGCTATAGCTGGAGCTGGAGCTGGAGCTGAATTTGGAAATAGAACTAGAGCTGTGTCTAGACGAGGCCGACCCATCCAAGAGGAGGCCGACCACACCAGTTCAACCGACCCAGAGGAGGCCGACCGGTCCAGACGATTCGGACCACCCTTCCAAGCCTCCGAGCCACTTTGTCTCAAAGTCGTCCTCATCCTGGCCAAGCCGATCTGGCCGAAGCACCCCCGTCCGAGTACAAGCACCCAGATCGCTCCTCCGACCGTGCTGCTGGGTCCCCGCTTGCCGAACAACTTCTGCATCCACCGATATGGACGAAGCAATGGTAGAGCGCCACCATGGAATCTTCGAAAGGCTTCACAAGGTCCTCACCCTTTTCACCGGCCGTAAGCCGAGGGGCAACTCACCTCGCCACCGAGCGGATCTCCTTCACCGACCGTAAGCCAAGGGGCAACTCACCTCGCCACCGGGCAGATCTCCTTCGCCGGCCGTAAGCCGAGGGGCAACTCCCCTCGCCACCGGGCGGATCTCCTTCGTCGGCCGTAAGCCGAGGGGCAACTCCCCTCGCAACCGAACGAACGGATCGGTCAAAGAGCTGGGGGCAACCCCCCCAGTAGGCCGAGCACTCCTTCGTCGGCCGTAAGCCGAGGGGCAACTCCCCTCGCCACCGAACGAATCTCCTTCGTTGGCCGTAAGCCGAGGGGCAACTCCCCTCGCCACCGAACGAATCTCCTTCGTCGGCCGTAAGCCGAGGGGCAACTCCCCTCGCCACCGAATGAATCTCCTTCACCGGCCGTAAGCCGAGGGGCAACTCCCCTCTCCACCGGGCGGATCTCCTTTGCCGGCCGTAAGTCGAGGGGCAACTCACCTCGCCACCGAGCGGATCTCCTTTGTCGGCAGTAAGCCGAGGGGCAACTCCCCTCGCCACCGAGCGGATCTCCTTCGTCGGCCGTAAGCCGAGGGGCAACTCCCCTCGCAACCGAACGAACGGATCGGTCAAAGAGCTGGGGGCAACCCCCCCAGTAGGCCGAGCACTCCTTCATCGGCCGTAAGCCGAGGGGCAACTCCCCTCGCCACCGAACGAATATCCTTCGTCAGCCGTAAGCCGAGGGGCAACTCCCCTCGCCACCGAATGAATCTCCTTCGTCGGCCGTAAGCCGAGGGGCAACTCCCCCCGCCACCGAACGGATCTCCTTCGTCGGCCGTAAGCCGAGGGGCAACTCCCCTCGCCACCGAACGAATCTCCTTCGTCGGCCGTAAGCCGAGGGGCAACTCCCCTCGCCACCGAATGAATCTCCTTCGTCGGCCGTAAGCCGAGGGGCAACTCCCCTCGCCACCGAACGAATCTCCTTCACCGGCCGTAAGCCGAGGGGCAACTCCCCTCGCCACCGGGCGGATCTCCTTTGCCGGCCGTAAGTCGAGGGGCAACTCACCTCGCCACCGAGCGGATCTCCTTTGTCGGCCGTAAGCCGAGGGGCAACTCCCCTCACCACCGAGCGGATCTCCTTCGTCGGCCGTAAGCCGAGGGGCAACTCCCCTCGCAACCGAACGAACGGATCGGTCAAAGAGCTGGGGGCAACCCCCCAGTAGGCCGAGCACTCCTTCGTCGGCCGTAAGCCGAGGGGCAACTCCCCTCGCCACCGAACGAATCTCCTTCGTCGGCCGTAAGCCGAGGGGCAACTCCCCTCGCCACCGAACGAATCTCCTTCGTCGGCCGTAAGCCGAGGGGCAACTCCCCCCGCCACCGAACGGATCTCCTTCGTCGGCCGTAAGCCGAGGGGCAACTCCCCTCGCCACCGAACGAATCTCCTTCACCGGCCGTAAGCCGAGGGGCAACTCCCCTCGCCACCGGGCGGATCTCCTTTGCCGGCCGTAAGTCGAGGGGCAACTCCCCTCGCCACCGAGCGGATCTCCTTTGTCGGCCGTAAGCCGAGGGGCAACTCCCCTCGCCACCGAGCGGATCTCCTTCGTCGGCTGTAAGCCGAGGGGCAACTCCCCTCGCAACCGAACGAACGGATCGGTCAAAGAGCTGGGGGCAACCCCCCCAGTAGGCCGAGCACTCCTTCGTCGGCCGTAAGCCGAGGGGCAACTCCCCTCGCCACCGAACGAATCTCCTTCGTCGGCCGTAAGCCGAGGGGCAACTCTCCTCGCCACCGAACGAATCTCCTTCGTCGGCCGTAAGCCGAGGGGCAACTCCCCCCGCCACCGAACGGATCTCCTTCGTCGGCCGTAAGCCGAGGGGCAACTCCACTCGCGACCGAACGAATCTCGGACCGACGATCTATCGTCACTGGCCAACTCCGCAGGACGGACCAAATTCTACAGAAAGAGCAACTTCTTCCCCATTATACTACATCTCCTGACCTCCACCATAACAAATGGTAGAGCTCAGAAGATGGGGGCAATTGTTACGACTATTTTGACCGGGTCTGGAGGAGCCAAGTCAAACACAACCAGTCAACCAGCCAAACTACGGCCTCGGGCTCCGGCCCAAGGATCTTACGGGCGGGTCGCGTTTCTCCACCCACGACGAAGGCCCAAGAGATTGCCCGCTTCTGTAGCGGAGGAAATCGGGACCGAAATCGAGGAAGCCTTCGCCATTTATGGCAGCCGCCCCGTGCCATCATGATCCGCCAATTATGGCAGCCACCTTCATGGCTCGCCAAATATGGCAACCGACTTCATGGCCAGGCTTAATGGCCATCATTCCCCCGCCATTATGTCCCGCCAATTATGGCAACCGCAATGCCCATTACTCCACCTTCATGGCGTCATCAAGAGGGCGCAATTAGAGGGGGTCAACCCTTCCCCATTTGCACGACCCCATGAATGGCGGCCATGATGTCACATCATGGCACATGATGAGCATGGTTCGTCTATATGAGGAGGGGTCGGGCGTCATTTGGAAGGGGCCGGATCTTCACCACCTACAACGGAGGTACCTCATACTCCCATCTTACACCTTCTTCCACCTTGAATATTTCTCCTCCAAAGCTCGGCCCGAGGACTCGAGTATCGGTCTCTCCGCGAGCCATACTCGATCCCACCGAGCACTTATCAGGCCAGATCTGACTTTGGCATCGGAGGGGCTTCGGTCGGAACCAAGGTCCGACCCTCCTGACGAGCTCTCTCGTCTATTCAGGTCCAGGAGTTCCAGCGATGCCGAGGCTACCCTTCGGCATCCTTCCAGCCGGAGCCGAGCGCCCTCGTCCCTGACCTCGTTCATCTCCTCCGTCACGAGGATGTCGCTCTGCCGAGGCTACCCCTCTCCGAGCCGACGCGAGGATCCGCGCGCCCCGCTGCGAGCGACTCTGCCTTCAACTGATCCCGGAGGCTGTCATCTCGCCGAGGCTACCCCTCGGCCCGCCAAAGAACGGAGCCGCGCCATTCCGCTCGAGCGAACGCGCCGTCGGTCGACCCCACCGGTCATCTCCGTCTCGAGCGACAGCCACGACAACTCGGGGGTCCCGCGCGTCCCCTCTTTGACCGCGTTGACCACGCACCCTCCATACTATTAATGTGTTCTGCGAAAAATAGCAGAAACACACTCCTTACTCTCTTGCTAGTTATTTGCTTAGTCCCTTGCATGTTTCATCTTTGTGCATGTTTTCGGATTCAAATCTTATGTTCAAACTCCTACATTGTGATTGGCATGCATTTTATTGCTTTTTCTTCATGAGATCAATTTTAATATGCTATTCATAAAACTAGTGCATAATTCGATGAATTTTGTCTTCGATGTGGTCTGGATTAGTTTTGTACAAACTTTGTGATGCACGAGTTGGATTAAGTCATTAGTGTAGATTGGTGTTCAATTTGATGGAATTCGGCCTTGGATATACGCTTGGTTTATGCTTGAGGAGTGGTTGATTGGTGTGTTGGATCAAAAAAAGGAAAAAAGAGAAAGAAAAGAAAAAGAAAAAGAAAAAGAAAAAAGAATAAGTGCATCGTTCTTCTAGTTTTGTCAAGTAGCCGGGTCCTCATGAAACATTGGGGATTCGTGTCGAAAGATAGGATTTAGGGGAGTGCACGAGAGAAAAATAAGTGAATCTTAGGTGATTCGAGTTACTAGGTCCGCGGGGTCCTTTTTGGCCTAATGCCCCAAAATCTTCTGATTTGGGAGTCATTGACCGAACCCTCATTACATGGGTCATTCTAAGTTTCACATTAATAAAACATGAATAAACATGATCCACATATAAAACTTCCATGAATTAAGAAAGCTAAGTGTTATTTATGGCCAAGTTCTTGAAGATTGTGATACTATGACACGCTTATGTTTTAATCTCAATGAATGCAAAATTTGCTTGTACTTTGTTGGTTTGAGCCATATTGGAGTTTTGGTCTTGGATTTGCTCTATTTTATGAGTTGGTATATTGGAATTGAGTTTATATTGAAAAAATTTCATGTGCCATGAATATTGTGTAGTTTGATGTGTGCTATATTGTGAATCCGAATATATCGCTTGTTTTGCTAGGGACTAGCAAAAAGCTAGTTGGGGGGTGTGATTAGGGTTCAATATTGTATATTTTACCCCTCATTAGATGGCATTTTATGCATAATTTGTATTCATTTTGGCTCCGATACGCGCATTTTGATGATATCACTTAATATTGGAGCTTACCGTTTTTATATGCTTAAAACATAATTTTTACAGCTTATTAGCATCTTCATCTTGGTCTTCTATTATTTTTCAGTTGAATTTCATGAAGTCCCGATTCCAACGCATATTTTTCCAGAATTTTTGGAGTTCGGAGCAATTTACTACATTTTTTGGAAGACAATGTGACGGTGCTGAAAATTTCTGGGCTAGAAAGTCTGCTTTTCCCCTCTTGTGCAGAATTCTGCTATCATTGCAGTATATATTCCGACATAATGATATTTTTCTGGTATTCTACACTTTGTTACGGTTCCATCGCCGCCTGGAACACGTCATTCCGAGGTCGGATGATTTTTCTAGAATTTTTGCAAGACAGGGTGGCGGTGCTGAAAATTTCTGCAGATTTGCCCCCTATTGTGAAGAAATCTGCTATCATTCCAGTATATATTTCGGCCTCCTGATATTTTTCAGTGATAGTACACTTTGTTACGGTTCCATCGCCGCCTGGAACGTGTCATTCCGAGGTCGGATGATTTTTCTAGAATTTTTGCAAGACAGGGTGACGGTGCTGAAATTTCTGCAGATTTGGGCATTAGTTGCGGGTTTGGGCGCGGATCCGACCCGTTTGGGCTGTTTTCAGACCCGAAATTCTGAGTCTATTTCTTGGGCTTCCTCCCCTCTTTTTCCCTCATTCATTCTTCCCCATTCTTCATCTTAGGGTTAGGGTTTTGGTGGAGCAACAAAGAAGCAAGGAGGAGCATTTGGTTTGGGTTTTGTTCTTCATTGGAGATATTGGTGAACTCCTTCCCTCTCCTTGTGTATTTTGATTTAGTAAATTGTAATGATAATGGATGATGTTTTTAGAAGTAAAAAATCTCTCTTTTCTTGTTATAATGAGCTAGATCTTTTTCTTGTGTGGTTGTATGGTGATTTGTGTTTGCTTTGGCTTTGGTTTTCAATCTTGCATGTTTTAATGATTATGTGGTAGAATTGATGACATATAATTTGAATTAGGAATCCTAGTGGGTGTCCCTAGAGTGGAGTTTGCCTAGTGGTACCGTTCTTGTATGCTTGGTTGTTTATTATCTCAATTTTTCATACCCTACTTTCATTGCACACCAAGTGTTCGATAAAATGCCACATCCACCGATTGCGCTTTCCTTAGCCGGAAAGACAATTGAGTTATCCTCGGATTGAACCCATATGCTTAGCAACCTCATTCCCACACACCACACAAGCTTCCTCGCCTATTTCCCTCTCCGATTCTCGAACCCTAGGATGTTGGTTTGGTAGATGGTCTCACCCACATTTCCACGCACATTTCCACCATTAGCTTAGTTGGTTGTAGTTTCGTCTTTATCTCTCCTTTATTAATTAAACTTGCGATTGCAAAACGACGTGTCCCCGTGATCCGACCCGGTCTCACCGGTTATAAATTTATTACTTGACGTCCTCCTACACTTGGGAGTAGCGCTTAAGCATCACATACTTGAGACGCGTTCAAGCAACTCTCATGTTTTAG
Source organism: Scilla litardierei (assembly GCA_030789695.1). Taxonomy (NCBI): domain Eukaryota; kingdom Viridiplantae; phylum Streptophyta; class Magnoliopsida; order Asparagales; family Asparagaceae; genus Scilla; species Scilla litardierei. The sequence continues at coordinate 25,572,886 of CM061142.1, forward strand.
TCTCTCAGTTTTATCTCAAGAATATCCTTCTTGGAGACTAATCACTTGATGCAAGGATGGACATCAAGTGGTGAAGAGCCAAAGCTTGGACTCAAGGAGTGCCAAAGCTTGGAGATGATGGAGCGCAATCATGGCATTATGATTGAAGACTTAGACTCTAAGGAAAGCATTGTAATCCATGTAATTTACTTTATTTCTTTCTCTCTTTTTTGAGTCTAGGATTAATGTAATGCCTTGTTAGATGGTTTATTCATTCATGCATATGCATATAACCATCTTAGTGAGCATTAGGATTATCAAAGAATCCAACCCAATAGGTTCACTCTGTCCAAAGACTCATTTGGAGTCTCTGGCTTTCCGTCAGTCACCTGCTAAAGGAAACACAGTCGACTGGGTGATTTCCAGTCGCCTGTAGATCCTTCTACAGTCGCCTGACATGCACAGCTCAAGTCAACATTTCAATTGACTCAAACTTGAGCTTTACGCACAGTCTTCTGTCGATCAATTTACAGTCGCCTGGAGATTGGTCATCAGTCGCCTGTATAGCGTAAGTGCATTCTCTGCATCTCTCTGTTGTTTCTCCATCTTATACTGCAGACGACTGATTAAGGTTTTACAGTCCCCTGGCTAATAGACAGTCGACTGTATTATTGACATCAGTCGCCTGTGCGTTTAGCTGGAGAAAGAGTGCAGCTCTCTGTTTCGATCCATCCCCTACAGCAGTCGCCTGCTGAAGGATTAACAGGCGCATGTCATGTTTGTCAGTCGACTGTATTGACTGCATCAGTCGACTGTCCTGGCTCAGACTATAGCCGTTGGATATTTTCTAGCTGTTGATCAGTCGACTGATTTTTGATCATCAGTCGACTGTTCCTGTCGTTTTCGCCCAGTTTCTAGCCGTTGCTAATTTCTTTCTTTGGCTGTTTCTTTGGGTTTTGGGGCTTGATATGGGGTTCTTATATATTTAGTTTGCTGCCATCACTTAAAAACTCTTGACAACACTTGATAACTCTTGACTCTATAGAAAATCTCAAGAGATCTATAAGCAACTCTCAAGTTCCCTCATTTCCATCTATTGAGCATTCATCTATCTTCATGCATTGAAGTCCAGCTCAAGGGAAATCATCCAAGTGCTCTCAAGCATATCCCAACACTTGGAGATCCTCTTCCATGCCTTGCATCCATTCATGAGTAAGCATCTCAAGGCATAGGTAAGAGTATTTACTTTACTTGGTGTAATTTGTGTTTCTAATTCTCTTTGTGGGAATTAGAACTTTCTCTCTTTGTGGGAGGTTGTCTCTTTGTGGGACTTAGGAAACTCTCTTTGTGGGAGTAACTCTCTTTGTGGGAGTTAAGTGTCCTAGTGTAGGGCTAACCCTAATTCTCTGAGTGGAAGTTAGTGATTCTCTGTGTGGGAGTCTTGATCATCGTGTAGGATTGGTTGGGTCCTTGTGTAGGGCATAAATCCTCTTTGTGGGGTATCTCCTTGTGAGATTTGTATTCACTTCTCTGTGTGGGAATATAGTGAATATTGGTATGTCTAGATGTACCCAAGTTTGGGGAACCAGTGTAAAACTTTGTGTCTGCGTTTGATTGATTGTGCCTTTTAATTCCTCTTGCATTTATAATTCCGCATTTGCAAGTTAAATTTTAATTGGACAATTTTATTGCCATTACACTATTCACCCCCCTCTAATGTATGTTGTTAGTATTGCAAGGGTAAGGCGATCCCTACAATTGGTATCAGAGCGAGGTTATAGCATACTGCAACGATGGCATTCAACGGCTCATCCGTGTCTCATGAAGAAGGTCACTCAACTGTTCGACCCCCGCTCTTCAACGGAACCAACTACCCAAGTTGGAAGATCGGGATGATGATCTACATGGAGGGTCAAGACCTATGGGACATCACGGAGGTGCCATTTGAGAAGCCCACTACACCCGTAGCTTCAAGGACAAAGGTGGAGAAGGACTCGATCAAGTTCAATGCGAGAGCTATGAACGCATTACATTGCTCTCTCTGCAAATGAGTTCAACCGCATCTCCATGTGCAAAACGGCCAACGATATTTGGCATACCTAAGAGATTTGTCATGAAGGGACAACGAAGGTAAAGAAATCTAAACAAACTGTGTTTAGATCTAAATATGAAATGTTTAAGATGCAGGAAGGCGAAAGCATTTCAGAGATGTTCACAAGGTTCACTGAGATCGTGAACGCGTTGGAGGGACTCGGGAAGATGATTTCCCAAGAGGATCGTGTAGAGAAGATCCTTGACTCTCTCTCACCTCTTTGGGAGTCAAAGGCCAACGGAATTTTGGAGTCATATGACACGTCCAAATATACCGTTGAGAAGTGCATTGGTAATCTCATGGCGTATGAAGTGAAGCTTCAACACAAGAAGGAGATTCAACCAACAAAACTCGAGAAGCTAGAGAAGCAAAAGGGGGTTGCATTCCATGCCAAGGAGGATCCAATCAAGTGGAGGAGAAAATTCCATCAAGAAGCTCCTAGTGAAGAAGATGCGCAAGAAGATGCAAGTGGAGAAGAAATTGAGGAGCTTGCCGAGCAATTCAAAGAATTCCTCAAGTGCAAGCAAGGTAAGTCTTTGTCAAAGTTTTCCTCCAATTCTAACGAGGTTCCTACTTGTTATACTTGCAGTGGAAAAGGTCACTTGTCCACCAAATGCCCTTCCAAACCTAACAAAAAAACTTACATGGGTAAAGGGAAGAAGCATTGGAAAGGAAAGTCCAAGTCCAAGAACCAAAAGAAGGGACTAATCGGGACCTTTGATGATTCGAGTGAGGACACTTCGAGCAATGAAGAAGATGATACAAAGGAGGATGCTCATGCATGCTTTGTAGCCTTTGTTCTCCTACACCAATCCCATTCTGATTAACTGAGGAGGAATTGGATGCTTGGCTCGATAATTACAATTCCAATAAGGAATCGTGCCTCATGGCTAATGATGAAGAGTTTTCGCTTTGCTCAAGCAAGGAGGAAAGAGACGAGGTAGTCAAAGAAGATGTCATTGATGAGATTTAAGAGAAGATCTCATACGAGGAGCTTGAACATCGTTTCGGTATGGTTTCCGAAAAGGCTAGAAAGTGCATCAACTCTTACAATAGATTAAAAGCAAAATATAGAATTGCTAAGAGTAAGTTGCATTAACTAGAAATTGCTAGTGTAATTCATGATGAAAGGCATGCTTATGACACTAGTGAGAGAGACACACTTCTCTCTCAAGTTAAGGAATTGAGCCTTACAAATGAAAAACTTGTTGCTCAAAACCTTAACTTAGAGTCTCACATTCAACAACTTATGTTGAAATGTTAAGAGGAATCCCGTAAGCTCATAAGCTTTATGTATTCTAGGGATTCACTCCATGATTTGTTGGAAAAACAACATCCGGCAAATCATAGAGGAGGTTTGGGTTATATTCAAAATGTGGTTCTCAAACCCACCTCTAATTCTTCTTATGGTGCAAATACAAGAAATATTGCTAAAGCACCTAAGAAGAATCACCATGCTTTCTTGTACAATAATAACATCAACAAGAAGCATGTAGATCACGAGGTAATGAGGAAGAATGAAAAATCTTCGTTTTTTGCTAAGAAGCAAAATCCTCATTCTTTGCATGCCAAGAAATTCGTTTCTACACCTAAGCATGCCACATCCACCCCTCTTGCAAAGGCAAAACCCTTGCCTAGGAAATCCTTGAGATTATGGATTCCGACTAAGGTTAGTGTGCAAGAGAGGGATAGCTACATCAACTCTCTAGTTAGGGATGTGATCACCTCATGTGATTACATTAGGAAATCAAACTCCTCTTGGGTTTGGTTGCCTAATGTTTAGGTTTCTCACACATATGCATATTGCATGGGTATTGTGCTTGAATGTTTATTTTTAGCATACCAATTGTTTGTGCGTGTTTCATGATTTTGAAAATATTTTCAAACTTATTTTTTTATGAAAATGAGGACCTTGGGGTTTATTGACATGCATGCATTTTTTATCCATGTGTATGTCAATGGGGGAGTTAATTTGTTATATGTTTAAAGTATTTTAGGACATATTTTAACTCTCATTTCGGAGGTTATTTGAGATCATTATTCACATTTGGTTGTTTTTGATCTCAAACCAAACCTCTTGTTTATTGCCAACATATTTCATGATATATTTGTTTTGGCAATATTCTTTGTGTATCATTAAAGCTTGATTTTTTTTCCATATCTATTGCTTTGATACTTGTCCGGCCCATGGCTCCATTAATTATAATTGGTATTAGATCCTAGAAGTCAAAAGTTGACCATTTCTATGATCTAGGGGGAGCATGGGATAGTGAATTGATACCCACTAAATTTTTAAATTTGGTATCATACATATCTTTCTTTTCTTGCATATTGTCACATCTTGGTTATGATGACAAAGGGGGATATTTTTGATGTCCACCTTTTTGACGATGTCAAGGGGGAGAGATATATGCATTATGTAAATATATATGGGGAGATATATTCATTTGCATATGGGGAGAGATATATCTATGGGGAGAGATATATGTGATTAGATAAACCTTGCATGTTTGCATGATATTGTAGTTTACTTTTGGTTTACAATTGGTTTATGTAATCCATGCCTATTATATGTCACCTTGATTTCAGTTGGTATTATGAGTATTTACCTTTGTGTAGCTCATTGTTCATTTGGTGCATATAAGTATGGGGAGCTCATTAGCATTGTGCTTTAATACTTGGTATTTTACATAATGTGTGTCATCATCAAAAAGGGGGAGATTGTTGAGTATTGGTGTTTTATACCAATCTTATTTTGATGATGATCACAATATTATGTTATTGCTAATGACTCTCATGTTTTTAGTCTCTCAGTTTTATCTCAAGAATATCCTTCTTGGAGACTAATCACTTGATGCAAGGATGGACATCAAGTGGAGAAGAGCCAAAGCTTGGACTCAAGGAGTGCCAAAGCTTGGAGATGATGGAGAGCTATCAAGGCATTAAGATTGAAGACTTAGACTCTAAGAAAAGCATTGTAATCCATGTAATTTACTTTATTGCTTTCTCTCTTTTTGAGTCTAGGATTAATGTAATGCCTTGTTAGATGGTTTACTCATTCATGCATATGCATATAACCATCTTAGTGAGCCTTGGGATTATCATAGAATCCAACCCAATAGGTTCACTATGTCCAAAGACTCATTTGGAGTCTTTGGCTTTCCGTCAGTCGCCTGCTAAAGGAAACACAGTCGACTGGGTGATTTCCAGTCGCCAGTAGATCCTTCTACAGTCGCCTGACATGCACAGCTCAAGTCAACATTTCAATTGACTCAAGCTTGAGCTTTACATAAAGTCGTCTGTCGATCAGTTTACAGTCGCCTGTTTTTTACAGTCGCCTGGAGATTGGTCATCAGTCGCATGTATAGCGTAAGTGCATTCTCTGCATCTCTCTGTTGTTTCTCCATCTTATACTGCAGACGACTGATTAAGATTTTACAGTCGCCTGGCCAATAGATAATCGACTGTATTATTGACATCAGTCGCCTGTGTGTTTAACTGGAGAAAGAGTGCAGCTCTCTGTTTCGATCCATCCCCTACAGCAGTCGCCTGCTGAAGGATTAACAGGCGCCTGTCCTATTTGTCAGTCGAATGTATTGACTTCATCAGTCGACTGTCCTGGCTCAGATTATAGCCGTTGGATATTTTCTAGCCGTTGATTAGTCGACTGACTTTTGATCATCAGTCGATTGTTCCTGTCGTTTTCGCCCAGTTTCTAGCCGTTGCTGATTTCTTTCTTTGGCTATTTATTTGGGTTTTGGGGCTTGATATGGGGTTCCTATATATTTGAGTTTGCTGTCATCACTTAAAAACTCTTGACAACACTTGATAACTCTTGACTCTATAGAAAATCTCAAGAGATCTATAAGCAACTCTCAAGCTCCCTCATTTCCATCTATTGAGCATTCATCTATCTTCATGCATTGAAGTCCAGCTCAAGGAAAATCATCCAAGTGCTCTCAAGCATATCCCAACACATGGAGATCCTCTTCCATGCCTTGCATCCATTCATGAGTAAGCATCTCAAGGCATAGGTAAGAATATTTACTTTACTTGGTGTAATTTGTGTTTCTAATTCTCTTTGTGGGAATTAGAACTTTCTCTCTTTGTGGGAGATTGTCTCTTTGTGGGACTTAGGATACTCTCTTTGTGGGAGTAACTCTCTTTGTGGGAGTTAAGTGTCCTAGTGTAGGGCTAACCCTAATTCTCTGAGTGGGAGTTAGTGATTCTCTGTGTGGGAGTCTTGATCCTCGTGTAGGATTGGTTGGGTCCTTGTGTAGGGCATAAATCCTCTTTGTGGGGTATCTCCTTGTGAGATTTGTATTCACTTCTCTGTGTGGGAATATAATGAATATTGGTGTGGCTGGATGTACCCAAGTTTGGGGAACCAGGGTAAAACTTTGTGTTTGCGTTTGAATTGATTGTGCCTTTTAATTCCTCTTGCATTTATAATTCCGCATTTGCAAGTTAAATTTTAATTGGACAATTTTATTGCCATTACACTATTTACCCCCCTCTAGTGTGTGTTGTTAGTATTGCAAGGGTAAGGCGATCCCTACAGAATTATTCTTAAGGTGGGTAGAATGTAACGGCCGATATTTCTAGGTGTGCTGATTATTGTGTGTGCCCGTATTTTTGTTTTGATCATCCGGATATTTTTGTGTGCGAGTTTTTTTGTGCGTCGACTCGAGCGCGTCTATCTCTTAATGTTTTACCATGGCGCGATTAATAAGTTTTTACCCTAATTAGATTATCCCTAATCAGATATTGATTAACTTTAACCCTAATTAAATTACCCGAATTAAATTGCTCTAATCAAATATTAAGTAACCCTACATTGATTTCCACCGTTTGGTGCAGTTCAGATCCAACATCCACTTGAATTTTCTCCCCACCTTCAGCTACCTCCTTCAAGTTGTTCCTCCTACTATTGTTATAACAGTAACAACCCAACGACAGTAGGAATAGGAACTACCAGCAACATCTCTTCCCCTGCAAACAAATTCAACCAGCAACCAATTTTTCCAAATCCTTCCAGAAAATCAAAATCAGTCCCCAAGCTAAATCAAAAACCAACCAACCAAAATTCTCCTCCCATTCATCAAACCCATTTCAGATTCATTACAAAATCTATACCCAATCTCAAAAACCAAAATTTCAGAATCAAGGAGAAGAAATCAACATTCAGATCTGAAATAATTTCGGATTCAAACCAACAAAACAAATTCTGATCCAAACCCTAACCAAACATCAATCTCTCCGTCTTCAACTTCCTCCTCCCTCATCCCCCACCTGTGCGTGCCGCCCGTCCCCTGAGAGAGCCCACCCGCCACCGCCTGCTAATCGCGCACGCCCAGCTCCAGCCCACCGCCGCCGGAGCAGACTGTCGTGTCGGAGCGCCGCCGTCCGACGCTCAGCCGCTGCCGGGAGCCGCACAGTCTGCCGCACTCCTCCCCTTGCATGACGTAAGCTCCCTTCCCTTTTGGCCTTGTGTGATCTGTAACAAGCTTTTGAAAACAAAAAAAATAAAAAAATAAAAAAGAACTGAGAAAGAGATAAGAAGAGCAGGAGACAGAGAAAGAAAGAAAGGAAGAGAGATAGAGTTAGTGACAGAGAGAGAGGAATAATAACTTATTAGTATTATAACTTACTCTTACTTAATGTTAGAGGTTGGTGGGGTCGGTGTACAATTAATTGAGATGTTAACCATAAAATTAACTTTATAATTAGTTTGTAATTAGGCTAGTGTTAATTTTAAATGATAACGTGTTAGTTCAACATGTTAGTTAGTTGTTAATTAGTGTTATTGAAATGTTAATGTTTGTTTCAGCATGTTATAAAATGTATATGATGTTAGGGTAATAAAACTAGAGTAAAATAAGGCTTTTCATTTTAGTATAGAATGTTAGTTACTAATATCATGATGTTCTGTTAATAGGTTAACTAGCATTAGTTCAATATTATTAGCCTTATCAATCAGTAAGTAAAAAACATGTTAGGTTCATTATTATTGGTTAAGAGTTCATAAGCTTAATGTTGAATCTAATGACACAGATAACCACGCCCATTGCTACATCTGCTCAGACACCCGAAATCATCTTTAAAAGGCAAGTGCACATTTTTACATGTCTTATAACTGCTGCAGTTGATTGTTTAAATTGAGATATCCTGGTTTGCAAGTGTACATCTTTACCTATCTTATAACCGTTGCATTTAATTGGTTAAACTGAGATGTTCTGATATGCAAGTTGTGCTTTTTCTCCACGTTTAATTATCGTTCCATTTGAAACTGCATATGTTACTTTTTTGCATTGCAAGATATAGGCATGTGCGTATGCGTGTGTGGACATGCTAACATTGCAAAAGACACAACATAGACTTGTTGGCCGGTTGGCTACACACAGACTTGCGGCCTGTTTGGCAAATCATAGAACTTGCGGCCTGTTTGGCAAATCATAGAACAAAATGGCCTGTTTGGCTCCTCTGGCTTGTGCCAGCACTATAACTCTTGATGGCTCGGTTGGCCGTATCTGGCTCGTGTTCCAGACAATAAAATACACGTGGGTGGGGTTGGGTTCCCGGGCACTAGCCGGTAGTAAATGGGTCGCCTTCGGGGGGGCACTTGAAGGTGGATTCACTTACTATTCGTCTAACGATGGGGGCCTTAGTCACGAACTTGCACACACCTTTGAATAAGATTGAAATGGATATATCGGACATGATAACATTTAAAACTGCTACAGCTTTCTTTTAATTAGTCTGCCAACTGTTTAACATTTAAACTGATTTTATTTCCCTTTTTATAACAATGACATGTTGTCATCTTTAATAGACTTGCCATGCCATTTATTTTGCACGCTACACATACCATGTTGTTACTTTACACACTACACTTGCCATGTTGTTACTTTGCACACTACACGTGCCATGTTGTTACTTTGCACACTACACGTGCCATGTTGTTACTTTGCACACTACACGTGCCATGTTTTTACTTTACACACTACCCTTGCCATGCCACTGATTTGCACACCACACTAGCCATGATTATTACTTCGCACACTACGTTGCCATGCTTTAATTTTTGAAATCATATTATGTCATGTTAAAGATTTTGAAAACCTTGCCGAGGGTCTTTTCTACTAACATTTTAAATCTTGCTGAGCGACCCTCGCTGACGTATATTGTAAGGACCCTGGCTATGGATAAAACACTAGAAGGGGGTTGAATAGTGTTTAAGCAATTTAAAAAGATAGTTACACCAATTTAAATGCTAACCAACAATATAGTACGGAATTAAAATCAAACCCAAATAAAAACAAATGCAAACGCAAGGATGTTTCAAGGGTTCGGATTACCCAAGTCACTTCCCGACTTGTTCCCGGTAATCCTACGTCCCTTCCACCCAGATACCTCCGAATACTCAAGTTAGAACCCTAACTTGAGGTTTCCTTAAAACCCACTTGTAGCAACCCTACAAGTGAAATCGAAATACAATCGATTGACCTTCACTCCCACAACTTGGGTGCAAGCAAACCGCTCTCACAACCCGAGAGAAAATTCAAATAACGAAAGTTATGAAATATGAAATCAACACTTACAATCACCTATACCTTGAAGTAGAACTTGAAGGAGAAGTGTGTTGTGTGTTGAAGACTCTCTTGGAAGAGAGGAGAAAGCCCTTTCTCTTGACTGCACCAAATGCCTAGAAGATAACTCTTTGGTTCTAGGTTGGAGAGCAAGAGATCAAAGATAGGAATTCTTAGGGCTTTGGATTTGAGACCTCTAAACTTGAGAATGAAAGCTTAAGATGAAAACTTGGAAGAATTGGTAACCTCTCAATGTAACAGTAGAAGCCCCTTATATAGGTTTCTCAAATCCACAAAACAGATTAGGTAAAAATCCTTTTGGAATCCGTGAGAAAAATCTCAACTGATAGAACCTGAGCTCGCGACAGTCGACTGTAGAGGAAACCACAGTCGACTGTTGCATAGTCAGCAAGGGTAGGTGACAATTCATAATGGTAACTTACCATGTAGACAGTCGACTGATGAAGCAAAGACAGTCGACTGTTAAACCAACAGGCGACTGTAAGTTCTTCTACAGGCGACTGGCCGTAAGTTGGGTAAGTTAAAAAATTCTGGAAAACATCTGGGATAACAGGACAGACGACTGATGAGGATAAAAACAGTCGACTGTTAATCAGAACCGGCGACTTTAAATCCTTATACAGACGACTGTCAAATACCCTGAGAATTTCCAGAGAGCTGAGTCAACAAATTGGCTCACAGACAGACGACTGTTGCAGCATAGACTGTCGACTGATCCAATGGACAGTCGACTGTATATTCAACATTAGTCGACTGGCCGTAAAAATACTGATCAACAGAGTTTGGGCAAAAGATAGACTGGCAACTGATTTACAAAACATAGTCGACTGTCACTTGGACAGGTGACTGTAAATCGTACATGGGTCGCCTATAGGAATAAAAACAGAGAGGTTCAAACCAAGTTTGTAAAAGATTGTGCATAACAGCCGACTGTAGAACAAAACACAGTCGACTATTTTTGAGACAGGCGACTGTAAATTGTTCAACAGTCGACTGTTATAAACAGTACAGACACAATCAAAAGAGAAATGAATTGGAGTCTAAGGACAATTGATCTATTGATGTCCTAAGACTGAAATGAGGATGTGTGTGTGTGCTCCATCAATGTTCTACTTCTAAGCTACATACTAGAGAGAGAAAAGAAGTTTACATTGACGAATTCTCTCTTCTATCTAACGTATGATCTTGAAGTCTTCATGGAGCTTCAATCACCATCCACGATCATCCAATCCATTTCATTTGCCTTCAATGAACTTTGAGTGTCATCTATTGCAAGTAGATCTTCATAATAAGCTTAGGCAATGGATTAACTGTAAAATAGTGGATTAGTCACAAGTATTTATGTTTGCTCATCATTAACACCAAGTAGGGAGAAGTCCAATACTCAACATTCTCCCCCTTTTGATGATGACAAACAAACATAAACAAAAAGATAAATAATTGTGCTTAATGAAAACTTACTCCCCCTACATAGATGCCAATCAAGTTAGTCAACAAATATTTGGGCATCTATATATTAATTGAAGCAAATGAATAAGATATGAGTGAATTCAATTCATGAAATCTAGGAAATAAAAAATCCCTATTCATTGTAATCTTACTCCCCCTGAATCTAAGACAACTTCAATCTTAGATTCAAATTGATACTACATACTTACCACATTCATTATGAATCTTGTATGTTTATTTCTCTCCCCCTATGGCATTATCCAAAAAGGTGGGAGTAAATAACAACAACAATAATCGTGCTAAATAAGAACTAACAACAATCAAGGAGTATAAAGATATAAAGAATCAAAACTCATAAAATCACATCAAATACTTATGTGAATATAGGAATGGAAGTCCAATATCAACATTTTAGATATACGAAACAAAAATAGTTTCAAAAAACGCATCATATCACAGATAGCATGAATAATCCAATATCAAGTCCAAATTGTCTCAAAATCACATTAGAAGATAATGAATCATTCATGGAGACAATATCACAATCATCATAAGTAACGACCTGTATTTTTCAACACTTCAGTTTACATACTTAACGTATTTTTAACAATTCAAAATTTCTTTATAAATGTAGTCAAGAGTTTTATAACAAAACTGATTTTAAAATTTTCTTATAAAAATACTTTGAAGTATCAGACTAGTTATGGAGTATTTTTAGTAAGATCGGGTTTCATCAAATACCTCTAAAAGATCTGATAAAAATTCATTTTCAGATATTGTTGTTTTGGCTCAATGAATTTATTTTCTATTCGAACGTCTTCAAAACGTTTTCAAACTTCTACAGTATCATCCTATGATCATTTAGAGCTTCCCACATTAATTTCATAATTTTCTGATATCATTACAACTTAGAACCCGCAAACCTGCTTTCTAAACGTTTTGGCCAAAAACTAGTATCTTCGTAGTTCAAACCCTGAAACGGTCTTCGTATTCGTGATCCTCGCGACGAAACGATCCCGTGGATATGTTTTCGTAATTTTTCGGACACATTTACTAGTAGGGACAAAATCATAATTTCGATTTTGTATTTTACTAATTTTGTTCGCTAATGGGGGTTACTTATTACTAATTACCATTAACCAAAACCTAATCAGTTAGGTAACCCCAACCGTAAGCACCCACGAGGTTCACCTTCCAACATTTTTGACAACCCCTACCAATCCCAACTACCCCTTTTTTATTTGTTTGTTTATTGATTCCTAACCCTATATAACTCTCCCTTCCGTCCCCCTTTTCACAGGCAACCCACAGTATATATCTCTCTCCTTCTCGTTTTCTTTTTCGTAGGAACCCATTTCCCACTTCGTTTTAAACCCGCACCCTCTCTCCAACACCTCCCCTTCGTCTTCGAAACCCCAAGGCCGAACCCACTTCTCATTACACACACACACACAGTATCCTCTCCCTCTCTCCATTTTATTTTTTTGTTCGAAACCTCCTCAGCTGAATGAAACCCATCATCTCTCCCTCGTTATTTCGAAACCCAGGGAGCCTGCCCTCTTCACGCCGCCCATCTCCGCCCGCTCCGATGAAGGACGATGACGCTGCCCCCTCGAGCTCGTCATCACCGCCTCTTCCCCCTCCGATGCCAAGCTCCGAGAGCAGCTCCCCGTCGCTCTACGCCTCACCACTGGTAACCAAGCCCGAACGAAGCCCCGCCATCAGCACCGCTCCTCCTCTCCTCTCCGCTCGACGTAGGCTCCTCCCCAAGCCTCGACGCCCACCAGAGCTCGCCGTGTCACCGCCAACCCCGAGCTCCGCCTCTCGATCGCCACGAGCTCCTCCCTCCGCCGCCTGCTCGAACACCCCAAGCCCATCGCTCCGACGTCGCCACGAACGGAGCAGCGCCACTCCCTCCGACCACCACAGCGCTCAGCGCCACCGCCTTGAGCTCGCCCCCTAATTGAAAAATAGTTTTTAAATTTTTTTGAGCTTTTAAAAATTCCAAAAATTACTATAAGCTTTAGAAAAATATTTCCTCCTACAGTAAAATTATTTTCATCATATATAGCCTATAGAAAAATTTAGAATGCTTTTCGACAACGTTTCAACTAGTTTTGAAAATCAAAACAATAAAATTATTTAAATAGAAATGTAGCGTTCTTTAACCAAGTATTTTTGTGATTGCAGGTACCAATCCTCGTGCACTAGCTCTTCTAGCTCTAACCTCGTCTTGCCACGACGAGCTCGATAAAGTAAGTCACGACAGATTCTAAGTTTAGAAAACTAGTCTACTGTGCTTATATGAAACCATTGACACCCCTATAGCCTCGAACGGCTATTTGACTTAAACCGAACAGGAGACCTAACCTAAAATGAAAGTAATCAACTACAGATTACTTTGCCAACTTTCAACTTTGGTGGTTGTAGCACGTAACTACCAACTTGGGTAAATTGTGTGCTAAACTACACTACCACGTGCTCGAAGCACGGAAGTAACAGCTTTTGGTTTTGGACTTGTCTTTATCCTATTTTCTGGTTTTCAATGAGAAAGTCAACCAGTTGACTTGGTTTGACTAGCAACATGTGAAATATCGTATGGAACAACATGTGGAACATCGTGTGGAACATCCGGAAAAGAACTTGCACTTAACACATCACTGGGGTATTGGGGTAACTCATAGTTAGAGAGAGTACGGGAGTGACTAGAGTTCGATCTTACCGTCCTGCTGCCTGAGTTTTGGCATACCGTCCTGCTGCCTGAGTTTTGGCAAAATAAATGTACCGCTGCCTGGGTTTCGGCATTCGTCTGGGTAGCACCCAGGCAAGAGATGGACTGAACGGTCACATATTGTACTCTCCTACTTGAGTCACGTAGTTCTAGTGTAGCTTGTGCAGTTACTTTCTTTACAGTACCTGCACTTTACTTTCTACACTTGTACAGTCACCGTACTTTTACTTGTCGTACTTTTAGCTACAACAGTAGCCTGTTACACCTACACTTTACTTTCTACACTTGTACAGTCACTGTACTTTACTTATCGTATTTTTAGCTACAGCAGTAGCCTGTTACACCTACACTTTACTTTCTACACTTGTACAGACACCGTACTTTACTTTCACTTTGGTCTGCTTGTATGTAGTTACCTTTGTCATACTTGTACATTACCTCTTTTTCTTTATTTAGAATTGTTGTGACTTACCTACGGTTCCATCTCCGTGGCACCGCAGACGACGTGCATATGGAGGTATATGCTCTTGAGTTGATAGCGCCGGACTTCGACCCTGAGACCGTAGCTTCCAGAGCTATTTTCAGTTGTGTACTTTCTTTATTTCATGTATCATCTGTTGGGACATCTTGTACAGAATGGATTGTAATAATTGGACACTATTTGAGTATTTTTGTACATCTCGGCATCGTGGCTATTTTGGTTTCACTGGTTAACTGCAGGACCTGCGCAAATATCAAATAAGTAACGGGCCCCCGAGAGCGGGTCGTTACAAGTTTGGTGGCCCATGCAGGTCCTCGCTAACTACCTCGTGAACAACATAGCAAGATCATGATGTACTATATAAAATACTCAAATTAACCTCGAGTACGGGATGTCTCGAGTGTTCACCTGTATTGGATATACGGGTGAAGTGTTCTTATTACCCAGCTTCCTTGATCTTCCTTGATTCCCATCATCTTCCTTTGAACTCTTAACCCTTGCTTAGGAACTCATGTACCATTCTTGGTTATACCCTCCCTAGTAACCTCTTCTGCTAGCAGTTATAGTGATCTTTTCATAGGTTGAACTATCTACCCACTTCATCACATTCCCTTCAGTTGATGATGGCACGCATATGAATGATAAGCTTCCTTTAATGGACCATGATCAGGTCAATGTGCTTGGCTAAGTTTGTTAGATCACCCTAGCTAGACTGGGGGTAAGTGTTCCTGGCTTAGTCACTTCCCTGGCCGTGTCCGCTGGACCGCAAGGATGTGAATCATGATTATGTAACGCCATCGATCTTCATCACTAGCACCCCTTTCTTTAGCTAATGATGGCCTTCTGATTATTCTACTATTCTTTCTAATCGCTTTTAGTTCGCCTGAACTCTAGCTACATTTATTTTAAGGAGGGTAGCATTCAATTTTTGATCACCAGAAGTTCGAGTTCGACAACGGAAGCAGATCGAAGGACGCTCAGAAGTATTGGAGGATGGTGCTAGAGATTTTGAGACGTGCCAAACCTGACGTGTAAGTGTAGGCTGTCTGTGTCTTTTCATCCTTCTTGAGCTCGTGTTTCTCTTCTATCCCCTACTTCTATCTTGTACCCGATTTTTTTTCCAAGGGTTTCATTTCATTTCCAACCGACCGCCTTTCCCCCCTCTTTATTTCCTTTGTCTGCCCCCCCCCCCCCCCCCTCGAGACCCGTTCCCGCCTAACCCTACCCTACCCTAACACCGACTTTTGGTGCCCATCCCCCTTTATTTTTTTAAAACCCCTCCTCTCCTTCCTCCCCAAGCCACCCCGTGGCTTCCCCTTTCGCTCCAACATCACCCACTTCTCCTCCCGGCCTCTTCCTCAAGCGAGCTCGACCCGTCCCGCCTCAAGCTCCGTCGACCTCACCCAAAGATCTGCCAGATCCACCGCTCCACCACATCCCAGAGGCCCCCGCCATGGATCGACAGCCAGTCATAGCCCTCGCCGCCACAGAGCGACAACCGCCGATGGCCCTTCGACATTTGGTTTTGGGATTTTTGGCCTTGGCGACGACCCTCGCCGTCACCCTCGCTACCGCTGTGTGGCTGAGATCTTGGGAAGCCGTGATCCTTGGACTTCTCTTGAGCTCTCTGCCCCGGGTCTCACCTGGGCTGAGATCCCGTTTAGGCTTCCTCTTACGTCTACTCATTTTGGTTTGCGGGAAAGTGTGGTTTTGGTTGTTTACTTGTTGGGTGATGTTGGGTGTTGCGAATGTCAAGTATTGGTCTACGGAAGGAGTGATGGCGATGATTATTGGCATGATATTGGCCTTGGATGTTGAAGTTGGATGTAGGTCTTGTGCTTGGCTCTGGATGAGAGCTTGGATCTTGCCTTATTGTGGGATATTATGGAGATTGATGGAAGGAATGCTAGCAATGAGTACTGACTTTGGGTGTTGGACTTGTACTTACCTTTGGGCGTTGATTTGGATGTTAGCATGTGGTTGGGCATTATGGAGATTGATGTTGTTGGTGCTTGATTGGAAAGCACGAGTACCCGTGGATTACTTATTACATGCTATATTATGAACGACAGCTTTGGCTAGATCCAGTTAGTCACCAGTAGCACGAATAAACTTTAAGGTCTTTCGTTTTATGTGGTTTAAATAGTTTGCTATTGGCTTATCACCTCAGGTTCCAAGTTCGAATAGATGTTATCATCATGATAGCTCTCATTTTCATGTGATGTTATTATCTCATGTTAATTTTGGGCTACTTGAAAAGTCAGAGTAACTATGGTGATGATACTAGGTTTCAAAACTTGTTACGGAAGCTACGGTGATGACAATAGTTTGTATTCGTATATAACATCTCTTGTTTTCTTGATGCTATAATATCTCATTTCATGATTTGCTAGATTACTAACTTTTCTATCATTTGTTTCCTTGAGCTTCTTTATGACACCAATTATTTGTTTCAAAAAGATTTTAAAATTCCGAGGACGGAATTATTTTAAGGAGGGTAGGATGTAACGACCTGTATTTTTCAACACTTCAGTTTACATACTTAACATATTTTTAACAATTCAAAATTTCTTTATAAATGTAGTCAAGGATTTTATAACAAAACTGATTTCAAAAATTTCTTAAAAAAATAATTTGAAGTATCAGACTAGTTATGGAGTATTTTAGTAAGATCGGGTTTCATCAAATACCTTTAAAAATCTGATAAAAATTCATTTTCAGATATTGTTGTTTTGGCTCAATGAATTTATTTTCTATTCAAACGTCTTCAAAACATTTTCAAACTTCTACAGTATCATCCTATGATCATTTAGGTCTCCCCACATTAATTTCATTATTTTCTGATATCATTTCGACCTAGAACCCGCAAACCCGCTTTCTAAATGTTTTGGCAAAAAACTAGTATCTTCGTAGTTCAAACCCTGAAACGGTCTTCGTATTCGTGATCCTCGCGACGAAACAATCTCGTCGATAGACACGCCCCTCTGCCGCAGACGAAGCGAAGAACGACGGTAACACCCCAGTGGCACAACCGTAAATATGAGAGTAAATTCTTATTTTCGGATTTTAATTAATAATTAATGGGTATTTATGGTTTTAAATCCATAACTAAAGATATAGGGCTCAGAAAAATATGAAACTAGCTCTAGAAAATCAGAAATAATATTCTGGACCCAATGATACTAGTTTCATCTCGATCAGATGCTTTGTTTTTCCAAAATTAATTTTTTAGCCTAAATTTTAAATACGTTACTTTCTATTAAAAATCTGTATCTTCTTATTTTTACGTAAACTAATATGTGATAAAAATATATGTTATAGTACTCTTCAAGACGATCGTTTTGACAGCACATTTGAACCATTCCGATATAGATTGCACCCAGAAGAAATTATTGAAAAAATGCGTTACTAATTGAAAAATTGTTTTTAAATTGTTTTTGAGCTTTTAAAAATTCCAAAAATTACTATAAGCTTTAGAAAAATATTTCCTCTTGCAGTAAAATTATTTTCATCATATATAGCCTATAGAAAAATTTAGAATGCTTTTTGACAACGTTTCAACTAGTTTTGAAAATCAAAACAATCAAATTATTTAAATAGAAATGTAGCGTTCTTTAACCAAGTATTTTTGTGATTGCAGGTACCAATCCTCGTGCACCAGCTCTTCTAGCTCCAACCTTGTCTTGCCACGACGAGCTCGATAAAGTAAGTCACGACAGATTCTAAGTTTAGAAAACTAGTCTACTGTGCTTATATGAAACCGTTGACACCCCTATAGCCTCGAACGGCTATTTGACTTGAACCGAACAGGAGACCTAACCTAGAATGAAAGTAATCAACTACAGATTACTTTGCCAACTTTCAACTTTGGTGGTTGTAGCAAGTAACTACCAACTTGGGTAAATTGTGTGCTAAACCACACTACCACGTGCTCGAAGCACGGAAGTAACAGCTTTTGGTGTTGGACTTGTCTTTATCCTCTTTTCTGGTTTTCAATGAGAAAGTCAACCAGTTGACTTGGTTTGACTAGCAACATGTGAAATATCATATGGAACAACATGTGGAACATCGTGTGGAACATCCGAAAAAGAACTTGCACTTAACACATCACTGGGGTATTGGGGTAACTCATAGTTAGAGAGAGTACGGGAGTGACTAGAGTTCGATCTTACCGTCCTGCTGCCTGAGTTTTGGCATACCGTCCTGTTGCCTGAGTTTTGGTAAAATAAATGTACCGCTGCCTGGGTTTCGGCATTCGTCTGGGTAGCACCCACGCAAGAGATGGACTGAACGGTCACATATTGTACTCTCCTACTTGAGTCACGTAGTTCTAGTGTAGCTTGCACAGTTACTTTCTTTACAGTACCTACACTTTACTTTCTACACTTGTACAGTCATCGTACTTTTACTTGTCGTACTTTTAGCTACAACAGTAGCCTGTTACACCTACACTTTACTTTCTACACTTGTACAGTCACCGTACTTTACTTATCGTATTTTTAGCTACAGCAGTAGCCTATTACACCTACACTTTACTTTCTACACTTGTACAGACACCGTACTTTACTTTCACTTTGGTCTGCTTGTACATAGTTACCTTTGTCATACTTGTACAGTACCTCTTTTCTTTATTTAGAATTGTTGTGACTTACCTACGGTTCCATCTCCGTGGCACCGCAGACGACGTACATATAGAGGTAGATGCTCTTGAGTTGATAGCGCCGGACTTCGACCCTGAGACCGTAGCTTCCAGAGCTATTTTCAGTTGTGTACTTGCTTTCTTTCATGTATCATCTGTTGGGACATCTTGTACATAATGGATTGTAATAATTGGACACTATTTGGGTATTTTTGTACATCTCTGCATCGTGGCTATTTTCGTTTCACTGGTTAACTGCAGGACCTGCGCAAATATCAAATAAGTAACGGGCCCCCGAGAGCAGGTCGTTACATCACACAGATATGATTAACAATTATACACGGTGTGACACATAAGACGAAACAGTAATGTCATATATATATATATATATATATATCTCTCTCTCTCTCTCTCTCTCAAAGATGACATGAGTACACATCAGATGGACATCACCATGTCCAACCAAAAAAAATACATCATGATCCAAAAAAATACATCATGGTCATAAATGTACATACATCAGACATCATCACCAACAATCCATCATCCAAACACGAACACTGATGAACCACTCAACCCAACCAAAAACAGACCAAACAAACTCTAGGTATCCGATGAGTGTCTCCAGGGGCTGCAGAAGAAGAAGTAGGCTCTGTGACAGCAGGGGTATCCTCTGGAGGAGGGTCAGAAACAGAAACAGCATCAGCATCAGCAGCATCCTGAGTAGAAGCTACACCAGGACGCACAACAACATCAATGACAATGGGCTGAGGATGCTCATGAGGCTGAGGAGGAACAAAACGCCTCAGATGCTCAGGGAAGGGTATTCCCTGATGCTGGAAAGAAAGTGAAGCCAACTCATATAAACCAGAGAGCATCTCAAAAAGAATATCAAGAGAGGTGGAGCTGAGGTCGAAGGCTGGTCAACTGGAGGAACAGTGGAGGAGGATGGAGCTGATGTGGATTTCCTCTTCTTTGATGCAGACTGCAGAGCCGAAGAGGACTTCGCCTTTACAGCAGCATCCAGAAGAGGACCAAAAGGCACGGGCTCGTAAGGAGAAAAATCAACAACAAAGTGACGAAAAACAAGTGTAAGAAGTCCACCATATGGAATGTGAGCGGAGGAGGAAGTAAACTCGACCTTGTACATCCTGTCAATGAGGACACCGGCCCAGTTCACGGACATCCCGGAGAAAATTGCATACATACACCTCAGAATATCCTGGAAAGGCTGGTCAGATGATCCATACTTCGACAGGATCTTGGACTTCACCACGAGGTGAACAGCCCAACCCCTAGACGAAAACATAGACGACCTAATACCAAAATCCAGGGCTGAGGGTATCTCACGGAACATGTCCCGGAGGACATCCTGGTCAAGCTCATCGATATCAGAAATGGAAAATGACAGAGGGAAGAGATCCAGTAGAAGGAATACTAAGAATGGTCCCTAATAGAGTGGGATCAATGCGAATGGAAGTCCCCTGGACAACAGTATCGATATATCCAGTGGTGGAGTACTCACCGTAAATGCGGTTAGCATAGAAGAGCTTAACCAAAAATAGATAAGCCCTAGGAGACTCGCTCTGAGAGAAGCGAAAAAGATCGGCCAAATGGGTAGCAGATAAGAGCTCGAAAAGTCTCTCAGCAGTAAAGGCGAGAAAAACTATATACCGCTCCCTAAGAAGTTTAATCCCTATAAGAGAGTGGAATTTTGCCAAGCAAAGATCATCTAGACAAATCGGAACAAGGGGATCAGAAGGTGGAGCGACATGGGTTTCTTCTGCAGAACTTGACACAAAAGGAGAATGATGGGGAGCGTCAGCACTAGGCTCATTGATGCTAACACCAATGGGCTTGCACCGACGCTTGGTCAAGGGCTCAGTGACAGGAGAAGAAGACCCTGAAGGAGAATATCCCGACGAAGCAGAGTGAGAGGGGGAATCGACACGCTTGGTTTGGGCTTTGTAGGGCTTCTTGTTCTTGGCAACGATAGGTTTCTTAGGAGCCCTAGGTTTCTTAGGAGCTAAGATCTTCCATTTTCCCTTGGTTTTGGGAGCCATGGAGTCAATCAATCGAAAGAGAAGAAAATTGACAGGCGATGAAATCAAACAAAATACTTGCACGAGAGAGAGAGAGACTCAGACCTAGTCGAAAGACAAAAGAGCACAACGACGAAGCAATCGACAAGCGCGAGGAGGAGGAGATCGACGGAGATGGCAGAGGAAATGAGCGGAAAGACGAGTTGTTTCAATCGAAGGAGAGAGACGGCGTGGGTTGAAATGAATCGTCTCGAAATTTATAAGAAAGGGGGAAATAATCTGGGCCGTTGGATCAAAGAATCGACGGCTCAGATCGAAGCAGTGAACCGACACAACAACAGACAGTCGACTGATGAACAAAAGTTAGTCGACTGGATGAGGTGATAAGAAATAAGCTCAGAAAGACAAACAGTCGACTGTTGAGTAACATACAGTCGCATGTCCATGGGACAGTCGACTGTACTATACACATCAGTCGACTGACTGAGAATCAATAAACTTCATCAAAAAGACAGAGAGTACTGGAAAAATTTGACAGAAATGACAGTCGTCTGATGACCAAAATGCAGTCGCCTGTTGAAATAACAGTGGACTATAAAATTTTCATCAGTCGTCTGTGCGAAAGATAGAAATTTCTGACTGAGAAAATAGAGTAGGGCAGTCGACTGTCTAAGGAAAGACAGTCGTCTGTCTTGGTCCAAAAATGCACAGTGAGATAAGAATCCAGAGGAAATGAATACTCACCCTAGGACCTATACTCTAATCACAAACTCATCATAAAAACAATGTAGAACAATAAATCAATTGCAACACAAATCTCTAAAACCAATTTCAAAGAAATCATGAAATCACATAAATCTCAATTGCCTTTCTTAAACACATATATATGATATATCAAATGAAGATAGGCAACATGATGATATGAGCTCAAAGAGTGTTATAACATATAAGTTGAGCTCTTAAATTTCAGATTCACCCATAATTCCTAATTCTCCATGCAACCTCACAAACGAATCTTCTTTAAGAGGTTTTGTGAAGATGTCGGCAATTTGTTTTTGGGTTTCAATGTACTCTAAGATGATGTCCTTCTTAGCTACATGATCATTAATAAAATGGTGTATCACATCTATGTGTTTGGTACGGGAGTGATGTACCGAGTTCTTGGAAAGACATATAGCACTTTGGTTATCAACCATGATAGGGCAAGTATCACAATTGACATCATAGTCACTAAGAGTGTGTCTCATCCAAAGAACTTGTGCATATGCAAGACCCGCGACAATATATTCCGCTTCAGTCGTGGACAATGACACCGTGTTCTGTTTCTTGGAAAACCAAGAAACTAAGGAATTTCCTAGAAAATGGCACGTGCCACTAGTACTTTTCCTGTCAGACTTGCATCCGGCAAAGTCGGCATCACTATATGAGATTAACTTATATGTGCTAGATTTAGGGTAAAGTAACCCATAATTGATCACTCCATATTTTACACCTTTTTTCTGCATGTTTGCATGCCATTTTGATCGCTCGAATCGCGTTTTTCACGATTTTTCGGCAATATTGCGATGCTTTTCACGATTTCTTGTTTTTGTCGAATTTCAGGAGATTCAGAGCGATTTGGAGTGATTCTGAGATGCACCCACTCCGGAGTGTCACCCACGACTCTTTTGAGGGGAATTCTGCGATTGGAGTGGAGTGGAGGAAGAAAGAACATCGTAGGAGCGACGAGGGAGCAAAAATACGAAGATTGGGCATTTTCAGCATGTCACTCGGCCGAGTGAAGGAGTCACTCGACCGACCATCGAAAGCCCGCTCGGCCGGCCAGATCGGACACGCAACAGATTGAGTATCAGCGTGCACTCGGCCGACCATCGCCAGCCCACTCGGCCGAACCACGGAGACACCACTCACCCGAGTGGCATCAAGACGACGGCAAGAAAAATCCCAGACTTACTGTAATCTGTCAGTCAACTCCCGAGTTCCGACTCGGCCGAGTGAAGAAGTCCCCTCGGCCGAAGCAAAGAAAGTCACTCGGCCGAGTGACTCCCGAGGAGCCGACCCCCAAGAGTCCAAAGTTACTGGAATTTGTCAGGCTTTGTCACTCGGTCGAATGACATTTGTCACTCGGCCGAGTGAGCCGCGCTGCCTGTAGCGTAAATTACGATTTTCAGGCTGCGCAGGGGCAATTTTGTCACAGTTTTTTGGGCGATTTTGGGGGGTATTTAACCCCAGTTTTAAACCTAGTTTAGGGAGCTTTTTCAGAACTTTTGGCAGCCTTTTTTAGATTACTTTTTAGGAGATTAGATTTAGTTCTTTTGGGAGAGAGAAAAGTGTTATTTTGTTGGATGCTATTAAATCTTCATTGGTTTGTCTCTCTCTCTATCAAAAACCTCATTTTTATTGATATATTGAATATTGCAATGAATTCTATTGTTTTTATTATTGAATTTCCATTGAATTGCATTATGAATTGTGAGTACTTTTATCGTCTTAGGGCGTAGGGATGAACCCTACGAACCCTATTTCTAATTTGTGATGAATTGGTGAAATTATTGCTAGAATTGATTAGGGGTAGTTTGGGATTGATTTAATACGAATAGCTAGGGATTCATACCGATTGGGATTTGCAAGAGATTGGATCCCAACTCGATAGGAAGCCCTAGAAATTCGAATTGGATTACAATTGGATTTCTCCGAAATCGGTTTGCAAGAGATTGGACCGAAACTAGGGTTTTCGATTGCAATTCTATACCAATACCCGTTTGCAAGAGATTGGACGGGTAGGAACTATCCCAACCTAGGTCGTAGCTCGAGTTTGCACGAGAGTGGGCTCGAGATACGATTGGACGATGATGTTGTTCTTCACGCTAGCTTGCCTAGGTTAGGGTTTGCAAGAGATTGGACCCAACCCTAGGTTTGCTATAGACCGGCAATAGCGCGAGAGCGTGAGCTTGGTTCTACATTTAGTTGCAACTAGTTCACCTTAATTTCAAGTCTAGCACTTGTGAAACTTACGAATCACAATGACGAGATACGGTTTGTAGCGGGGATTCCCTATCCCTAGGCGTTTTTATTAATTTGATATTTCCTTTATACAATTGAACGACTGTGACCGCTTTATTGCGAACATTTCTCGACTGTTCTTATAGCCAAGTGAATTGAAGAAGACACTGTCATTTGCCCTCATCATGTTCGAGACCCGCTCGTCGCTACACCGTGCGCTTGCGGTAAGACTAGCGAGTGGCTCGCCCCGGTTGCGTGTGTGCACTACCGGGGCGTCGATCAAGTTTTTGGCGCCGTTGCCGGGAAGGCGATAGTGTTTGATTCTACCTACCTAGCTATTTTTCTTTTTTGTTCTATTATTTCTATTTTTATTTTACCCTTCCTTTGTGCTAACTATTTCTTTGAAACTCTGTTTTCCCTTGCATGTACAAGAGATCCACGACGAACCCCGAAGAAATACTATACGATCCGGAGATCGAGCGTACATTGAGGAGGATCCGAGCGGGGAAGAGACCCGATACGGAAGGGAATTTTATGACCCATCCTGAGACACCCGAAGAATTGGCGGCACGAATGGCGAGGATCATTTCCATTAGAGATAGGCTTCATCCTAAGACTTCTTCCACGACCTCGTCCATAGCTATGCCGGAGTTGGCGGCCGACAAAAATTTCGAATTGAAGACCGGATTGGTAGTTCTGATGCAGCAAGACCCTTTTCATAGGAATTTCCACGAGAACCCTCATTACCACATCCAGCTCTTCCTATCAAAATGTGCCACCCTCCAAATGCTGGGTGTCTCCATAGATGCTATCAGACTGCGCCTCTTCCCCTTCACACTCAAGAACAAGGCCTTATATTGGTTGAGGACGCAAGCTGAAGGAATCTTCACCACTTGGGATGAATTGGCGAGTGCCTTCGTCGACAAATTTTACCCGCCCTCCAAGACGGTGAAGATAAGAAGTGCCCTCATGTCCTTCAAGCAAGGACCACATGAGACTCTCTATGGGGCGTGGGAGCGCTTCAAGGACTTGCAACATCAATGCCCCCATCACAGCATTGAAGATTGGGAGCTTGTCCACAGTTTCTACAATGGACTCCAACCGGGCACAAAACAGATTATTGATGCTATCGCAAACGGAGCCATTTTGTCAAAGACTCCTGATGAAGCTACGGCCTTGCTAGAGGAGATGGCCTCCAACAACCAACAATGGGGGGACGAGCGAGGACATTCTTCATCCTCCTTGAAGCCCACGAATATCTATGAGGCCAAGGCCGTGGCGGAGCTTGCTAGCAAATTTGACTCTCTCCACAAGGTAGTGGAGAGGTTGGAGAAATACATTACCGAGCCTTAAGGAGCCCCTACTACATCCGCACCGACAAGCCATATGAGTGATTGGCAAGACCAATCCCAAGCCATGTATGTAGGAGGAGAGCATGGAGAAGGAGCTTTGGAGCAAATTCAGTATGTTGCAGGGAATTCCGGATATTGGGCCAACCCGGCCGCTAGAAACCATCCGGGTTTTTCCTATGCTAATAATGATGGTGCCTTGAACCCCCCGCCTCAATAACCTCCTCAAGCTCGGGCTCCACCACCACAACTGAATTATCAACCAAGGGGGCCACCGCAACAAAACTTCCCACCTAGGAACCAAGTGGGACCTTATAGGCCACCCGGGTATAATCAAGGTTGGAGAAATCCCAACCCTCCACAAGCTCAACCACGTTCGATTTTGAAGCTAAGGTGGAGGAGTTTATGGCGGAGCAGAGGAAGATTAATGCCACGTTGAAGGCGGGACAAGATTCTCTCACCACCGTCGTCGCTCAAATTGGGGAGCAACTTGCGTTGCTCAATAGAAACAACCAACAATTGCCGGCTCAACCCGAGCCAAATCCACGGGGCAACACCGGTCATATCAACGCGGTTGTTGCGGTTACGACAAGGGGTGGGAAGGATACCACTCCCCCCATGACTCTAATCAAGGAACCCGTGGTGGAGATCCTAGAAGAGAGCGAGCCGGTAATTGAGATGGAAAAAGAGAAGGAACTGCAAGAAGGAGCAAAATCTAAAGTGGAGGAACCTATTGATGAGCGCCGATTCATGCCACCGGTGCCTTTCCCTCAACGGCTAGCTAGAGCCAAGATCGAGAAGAGGCTAGCCAAGTTCCTCGAATACTTGAGAGGGGTGAGCCTCAATATCCCTTTCCTTGATGCCATAGTGGAAATCCCATCCTACGCAAAGTTCTTAAAGGACTTGATCACGGGAAGAAAAAGGAAAGAGAAGATCATGCTAGCGGAACAAGGAACTTGGTTTACTAGGAAGGAGAAGGAGCCCGCCAAATTTAAAGATCCCGGGAGTTTCCGGATTCCTTGCACACTCGGAGGCGTCCCCCTACAAAAAGCATTGGTTGATTTGGGCGCTAGTGTGAGCCTCATGCCTCTCACCATGTTCTGAAAGTTGAATACCGGCACGGATTTAAAGCCAACCGACATGAGGATTCAACTCGCGGACGGTCGGATTACAAGCCCGGTTGGGATCGCAGAGAACATCCCACTCCAAGTTTCGGGAGGCATATGCTTGCCTTGTGATTTTGTGATCATGGACATCAAGGAGGAGGGTGACACATCGCTCATACTTGGACGCCCATTCCTCGCCACCGCCGGTGTAATCGTCGATGTGCGGGAAGGGACTCTTACCTTAAATGTTGGCAACATTGAAGTCGAGCTCCATATACCAAAGGCTATGAAGCACATTCTGTATCATGAGGAGCTAGATTACTTGGACCTCCTTGATGAGGTCATTGAAGAGGCCATCCCCTACTCCATCGGTGCACTCCATGATGATGGCTTCGAAGAAGGCCAAGATTTGGTCGAAGAAGAGAAGATGGAGTACTCTCCTAATAGCTCCACGGAGAATGATGATGGCGACACTGATGTCGCAAGAATACGGGAGCTTTGCAAGCTCTCGACATTGAAGAATCCGAAGAAAGCTCCACCGATTAGAAGATCGGTGTCACCGGCGAAGTCAAGGACCGGAACAAGCTCAAGCTTGGGGGAGCCATCCCCCAACATTACTCATGATGAAGGGGCACTGAGGAAGGCCACGCACCACCACGATCCAAATCCGAGCGGTCTTCCCGACAAGTTCGACGGGTGCATCTCATATGCACCCAACATTACGCGTTAATTGAAAATCCAAAGGGGTCGAGCTCAAGACCTTAAACGAGCGCTTGTCGGGAGGCAACCCGACGGTTTTTGCATTATTTTTATTTTTATTTGATTTTCATTTTTGGTTTAGACTTTATTAGTGTGTTGAGTCTTTTTGCCCATAAAAATCGTGACAACGGGTCTTAATTCTTATGACAGGAAAGGAGAAAAGGAGATCTCTCATATGGAGGAAGATAGAGGCAAAGAAGAGCGCTCCAGGAATGCGCTCGAGGCTTAGGAAGAGGAAGAACC
Source organism: Scilla litardierei (assembly GCA_030789695.1). Taxonomy (NCBI): domain Eukaryota; kingdom Viridiplantae; phylum Streptophyta; class Magnoliopsida; order Asparagales; family Asparagaceae; genus Scilla; species Scilla litardierei. The sequence continues at coordinate 25,600,369 of CM061142.1, forward strand.
CAACTTGATGAATAAAAACAGAGAGTAGAGCGAAAACGGAGCCCCGAAGCAGAAAACATCATGCCACTCGGCCGAGCATCATATGCGACTCGGCCGAGCAAAGGACCCCATTCGGTCGAGTAGGGCACCAACCAGGGAAGTCTGTGGAACCAACTCTCTGTATTTTTGTGCATTTCGTATTAACTGCCACTCGGCCGAGTACGTTTAGTCACTCGGCCGAGGGAAACGAATACCCTCCTAGGGAGAGAATTACCGAGTAGCTTGTGCCACTCGGCCGAAGGAGTTCTCTCCCTTCGGCTGAGTGAACAAAAGCCACTCAGCCGAGTTGTAAGTGGCGGGGAGAAATTTAAATTTTTTTACGTTACGTCACTCGGCCGAGTAACATAGTCACTCGGATGAGTCGTAACTACCCCTATATATATTTCTGCAGGCTCGGCGCGAATTTCAACGCAACTAATTCCCAATTTCCGCCCGAGCCCAGCGACCGTTCATCTCCCCTCGCCCGCGACCGCTGTTCCCTCGCCCGAATCGCCTCGTCGCCGGCCCCACTCGTCTGACCACCACCGGCGAGCACCTCCCGCCGACGCCCTGACCTCCGGCGAGCACCCTCACCGCCGACCGACCACCTGCAACCCCAATTTTGCCCCTTAGCTCCATTTTCTCCCATTTTTGACGATCCGTACGCCCATTGAGCCCCTAACCCAAATTAACTTCTTTATCTATCTATTATACCCCATCTCCCCCATGTATTTCGAATATTATCCGCTGATATCATTGTTTGATTTGCAGGCTATCTTGGGGGAGCTTTGGGGAGCTTCAGGCACTTTTAGCTTCGCGGAGGCAGCGCTCTTCGCACGCACTTGCTGATTTACTCTCGCGGTGTGTTCAGGTACACTCGTTCTTTTTATTGAGCATGCCGCATTATATTTTTATTGGGTGAGCACTCGCGGCACACATGCCACCCCGTACTAGGCCACGCACGCAGGGAGCCTCTTCCAAGCGGAAGAGGGCCGATGATGCCGGTCCCTCTCATGCTAGGGAGGACTCCCCTCCACCTAGCCCGCCACAGCCACCACCACCCACACAGCCGCTTCCCACCGATCCCGTCCACGCACAGCCCATCCCCGCCGATCCTGTCCCACCACCGGCTCCCGCTGTCGGGCCGCTGGGGATCACGTTCAGAGACGACGCACAGCGCGTCTGATTTGAGCGTATCGCCCAGCGCTCGATAGTACCCTCTAGGTTCGCACATTTAGCAGACCTTGACCGCCTAGGGGTACTAGAGGGGATGATCACGTTGTATGACAATGTGGGTTGGCGCGACTTCTTGTCTGTGTCGGCGGACACCTACGTCCGTCCGACACTTGAGGTTCTTAGCTCGATAGCCCGGACCCCTGGAGGATGCACATTCCGCCTGATGGATCGAGAGTGCGAGGTCACTCTCGCCATGCTTCGTGCGTTCTTCCAGTGGCCCGATGTCCCTGTCCCCGACCGAGCCTACGCACCCACTCACATCCCACCACATTCGTTCGACACTTCCACGTTCTGGACACGGATCACGGGCTCCCACCATGGCTTTGACCCTAGTAGGGCCAAGGCCTCAGCCATCCTGCACCCCTGCCTCCGCATAGCCCAGCGCCTCATGGCGACCACTTTCTTGGCGAGGTACGAGCCTGGGACGATGTCTACGCCTGAGCTCTATATGCTCTACGCGATGACTCGCCCCAAAGTTCTGGATAGGGGGTAGCGACGACCTGGTCCCCGCCGTTGAGATTGATATTGCTAGCTGGTTTTTAGACCGCATCATCATTTCGGTGGGTGCTCGCTCACCTATTTGCTGCGGCGGTCTGATTACTCTGCTAGCCCTGATGACCGGCGTGGACCTACCTGCTGACCTTCGACGAGCCCCGGGCCCCACTGCACTCTCGATAGACGTGATGGCCCGGATGAAGATGCTACGTCCCCACGGCCAGCGGCACTGGGTGTGGTTGCACGGTCCTTTTAGTGCCGATTACATGATCCTCCCGAGCCTCGCTCGGACACATATAGGACCGGCCCATGAGGATTGGATCCGAGCAATGGATCTCCTCATCCCAGCGGCCTACGTACTTGATGTAGTGCCCTGTGGTAGCTACTGCACACGTACTAGAGGGGGGGTGAATAGTACTTTAAATAATCAAGATAGTTATTCCTAATTATTGTGCAAGAAACAAACGACAATGCGGAATTAAACAACTATCAACAAGAATTAAAACATACGCAAACAAACAATATTACTGGGTTCGGATCCACCCAAGTCTCCCCGACTTGTTCCCGTTGATGCTACGTCCCAACCACCCGGATCCCCTCCGTATACTTGAGTTAGCAACCCTAACTCAAGATTTCCACTATGAAATACTTGTGAACAACCTTCACAATTCAAATCATACAAAAGACATGTGACTCCCACAAACCGGGATCACAACCTCTCTCACAACCGAGAGACACAATTCAAATACGATTGAAATGAAATAAACTCTTACCTTACAAAATCCTATGCCTTGAGTATACTTACCAAATTAGGGCAACGATGGATTTTGAGGAAGAGGATGTCACCAAACCCTAGCTTCAAGAAGATGACCAGCAATGGAAGCCTAGGGTGGAGTATGGTGACTAGGATCAAGCTCTTGGCTTGAGAAGCTCACAATGGAGAGAATCTCTCTTGAGGAATTAGGGCTCAAGGTGTTGAGGGAGAGATTCTTGTGAGGGAGAGAGAGCTTTGAAATAGCTTGGGAGAGCTCTTCTCTTAGGTCTGAAATTGCTTGGAAATAGGACCTCTAACTCCTCTTCAAACGAATCAGGATTCTATTTAAAGGGGCAAGAGAAATCGAGTTTGAAAGAATCCCAACGGCTCTATTCTGAAGCAGACTAGTCGGTCAAAGAAGGATCACTGACCGACTAGTTCATCAACTAGTCGGTCGGTGATACAACGTAGACCGACTAACGGTAGAACAGCCAAGAAGTCGAAGTACAGGCAAAGACAACTAGTCGGTCTAAGAAGACTTGCCGACCGACTAGTTTCACAACTAGTCGGTCGGTGAATGATCTTTGACCGACTAACAGTCGAAATAGAGTAGGTTGACATCAAGTTGACTTAGTCGGTTTAAGAACAAATGCTGACCGACTAGTTTCTCAACTAGTCAGTCGACAAACGTTCTTTGACCGACTAACTCGAAACAGTAGCTCAGGCTGAAAATGACTGTACACAACTAGTCGGTCTAAGAAGGATTACTGACCGACTAGATCGTCATCTAGTCGGTCGGTGACTCTTCTTTGACCGACTAACTATAGTCATAGAAAGAGCTGAATTAGAGAAGGCAAACTAGTCGGTTCAAGTAGAGTTGCCGACCGACTAGATCGTCATCTAGTCGGTTGGTGACTCTTCTTGAACCAACTAACATGCACAAGAAGCCGAGGGAAGAAGCGATAGGCTTCGGGAATGTTTCTAATGGCTTCTATGATAATCCTAGCTCTAAGATATGAGCGAAATGAAGATTATAAAGTAAGTCCTACTCAAGGCTTAACATTCTAATCTATGAAGCTAGAAGACTATAAAATAAACCTTACGAGCCGTCTTCAAAGCTTCAATCTTCATTCCTCTTGACTTCAATATTGCTCCTTGAGCTTCAACGAAGCTCCAGGCACACGATCACGCGTATTGAGAAGTCTTGAGACGTCGCTTTTGATGTACGTGGTATTTTGGCGACGATCTCCATAACTGCGCTCACAAATAAGTTAGTATACATTATTTATGTTTGCTCATCATCCAAAACCAAATTCGGGGAATCATATCACAACATTCTCCCCCTTTTTGGTGATGACAAACCAACATAAATAATAATCAATAATAATGATTCAAAAGAAATTTACTTACTCTCCCTGCATTAATGACACGTTAGTTCCATATTCAATAAAATTCATTCGCATCATGCAGATGAGGAAGAAATGAAATATGAACCACATATTGACATATAGGATCTAAATCCATTTTATATCTTCACTCCCCCTGAATCTAACACATCAAATTAGATTCATGGTCCTTTGAATTATTAGTTAGCACATTGTCATTATTATATCTCTCCCCCTTTGGCATTAGCAAAAAGAGCGGGAGGAGAACAACAACACAACCAATGGCTAAAAATAACGCATGGGAGTCGAAGAATACGACCAAGGTCCAAAATACCACCAATGCAAAATATCAAATGTAAAATACCGAATAAAAGCAAAGCGTGTCAAGGAGACCAAAGTCGAAAATCGGAAACCGAAATCATCAAACCATAGGCGAAATACGAAAACCGAAATCATAAAATCATCGGCGAAAATCGGAAAACGAAATCACCAAGCCATAGGCGAAAATCGAAATACGAAATCATCAAGCCATAGGCGAAAAACGAAATCCGAAATCATCAAAACTCAAATCAATTTTACTTATTGAGTTTTGGAACATACTCTCCAAAATCAATAGAATGCATGGAAAACAATTCTATGTTTCCATAGAAAGAATTCTATTAAATCCATAAAATCGTCGAACGACGAAATCAACATCAGAGACAAAAATAATCCGATGTGCATACCAAATGTAGCATGCAAGAATGTTATGCCAAAAATAGATAGAACATCATATAACAATGGCATACACTAATCTAGCATACCAAATGAAGCAAAATGATACCAATCGTAATATATTCTACCAATGGATACCAATGAGAATCAAAAGTATGAATATACTTACAACATTACGCTCCCCCTACTTTGGTGCATCACTTAAGCACCATCAACTCCATTTGAATGAAAATCCTTGCAAATCAAGGAGTTGGTAGGGTAGGTATCCCATGGTGAATTTAACCTAGAGAATATCAATTTGGTATCCAAAAATCTTTTTGGATCCTATGGGTTAGGCAATAAATTTAGCTAACTAACTTCAAATTAAATGTAACCCATACAAACCACAATTGCTTTGGTACCCATAAAATGAAATTAAACTTATGGTACCAAGCAATGAAGGGTCAAAGGAAACTAACCCTTCGGAAACCAAGTCCACGAGGAACTTGATTTCCCAACATAATCATCATTCAAGATAACATCATTAATAAACGATTTCACATACAAATTCTTATTATGCATGCTTGTGTTCTTTGGACTCCAAATAGTGTATGTCTTGGGAGTCCTAATCCTATTGGGAACATGCATATGTTGTTGATTTCTATGTGATGCATGTCGTGGGTAAGCATATGGCATGCGATGCAATGGTGCATGATGATAATTATTCATATGAGAATGAGGATGAACATATGAATGTGGAGGAACACGTGCATGAGTGTGTCTCACAAGGTGTGCACGTGCTCGTGGGTGCGGAGCATAGAAATCGGCATATGTGCTAACATGTGGGGTAGGATTTGTGTTCCTACGTGGCATGGTATACATGAAAGCATGACCCTTCTTTGGAGGTCCACCCAAAGTGGGTTTCTTTCCAAATGGGGGCGTGTTCCTAGCGGAAGCACCATTGGTAGAAGAACTACCCATGACGTGTTTACTTCCACTAGTAGAAGCATCGGAAGATGGCCTAACAAAGGTGGCGGACGATTTGGATGAATCTCCCATCTTATACCCCAAACCAATGTGATGATTGGCCGGAGGTAAGTCATTTAGGATATTATCCAACTTGCCCTTACCTTTGTTGAATTCATGAATTCGGCCTAATGTGCTCTCATGCTTCTCGGTGAGAGAATGCAAAGAAGCATCCAAAGTGGACACTTGCGATGCGAGTGCACAAACACGTGATTTGAGATTTTTATTCTCAATGCTCAAAGTTGAGATTTGAGACGTCAAATCCGCTATCACATGTTCATCCGAATCCTCGATATGAACATGCTCAAGTTGAGACTTGAGATTTTCAATCTCATTTCTCAACCCATCAACAACGGTGTCGTTGTTGACGATGAAAGGCTTAGGCGAGTTTTTAAGACTATCTAATTCATTTTTAGTCTTCATAAACTTAGTAGCCATATTAGAAAACTTATTCCATAATTGTTCATTGGCTATTCTAAGTTCATCATTGGTTACCTCTTCGCCTTCATCCTCGCTTCCATCCTCGCTTTCATCGGAGGAAGTCTCTTCATCACGATCCTCTTTTCCCATGAAGCACGTGTGTGCATTCTCCACTCTTTCATCGTCCGACTCTCCACTTGAGGAGTCGGAGTCGGTGAAAGTGCCGACAAGCCCTTTCTTGTGCTTTCTTGACTTGTCGTGCTTGGATCCCTTCCATTTTCCCTTGTGTTTGTAGAGAGGACAATCCGGCTTGATATGTCCTGGCTTATTGCATTTGTAACACACGGGAGTAGAAACATTAGTCGAAATAAATTTAGATTTACAATTCAACTTACCTTGTCGGAAGAATCGGAGGAACTTCTTTGCCATATCGGCCAAAGCTTCCATGTCCAACTCATCGTCCGATTCTTCTTCCGATTCATCATCATCGGTAGATGGAGCGGCCTTGTATGCAATCGCCTTTTTCTTAGGCTCGTCTTGCTTCAAGTACGACTTCATCTTTTCTTTCATCATGAGCTTGCTATCCTTGCGTACCTCGTATGACATCAAGGTACCCATTAGTTGAGTAACCGTATAAGTTTTCATGTCATTACCTTCCTCGATGGCGAAGGTACGCTTCTCCCAACAAGAAGGAAGTCCATCGATTATCTTCGAGACTTTCTCCTTTTGGGTGTAGGTCTTCCCAAGAGCTTCCAACTCGTTTGTGATGTCGACGAATCGAGCATAATACTCTTTCATCTTTTCACCCTGCAGCATATGAAATAATTCGTAATCTTTGTTCACGACAACGAGTTTAGAATCTCTTACCCGACTCGTCCCTTCATGTAATATGAGGAGGGAGTTCCAAATTTGATATGCACTCTTACATGTGCATATCTTATTGAAGTCCTCGGGCTCCAATGCGCATTGCAAGGCGTTCATTGCCTTGGCATTACTTACCTCCGCGGAGACCTCCGCGGGAGTCCACTTTGCGAAATCTTGTTCGGAGGGCTCGATGTACTCATTCATCGTGGCTCTCCAAAGTGAAGCGCTCCGGAGGAACGTTTGCATTCGGCATTTCCAGTACCCGTAGTTGGTACCGTTGAAGGAAGGAGGCCTAGATGAAGATTGCCCTTCTAAAACTGAGGAGGCTCCTTGACGATCCTTGAAGACGTTGTAGTCGTTGTTCGTCATAGCTTTAACCTTGGCTCTGATACCAATTGTAGTGCCCTGTGGTAGCTACTGCACACGTACTAGAGGGGGGGTGAATAGTACTTTAAATAATCAAGATAGTTATTCCTAATTATTGTGCAAGAAACAAACGACAATGCGGAATTAAACAACTATCAACAAGAATTAAAACATACGCAAACAAACAATATTACTGGGTTCGGATCCACCCAAGTCTCCCCGACTTGTTCCCGGTGATCCTACGTCCCAACCACCCGGATCCCCTCCGTATACTTGAGTTAGCAACCCTAACTCAAGATTTCCACTATGAAATACTTGTGAACAACCTTCACAATTCAAATCATACAAAAGACATGTGACTCCCACAAACCGGGATCACAACCTCTCTCACAACCGAGAGACACAATTCAAATACGATTGAAATGAAATAAACTCTTACCTTACAAAATCCTATGCCTTGAGTATACTTACCAAATTAGGGCAAAGATGGATTTTGAGGAAGAGGATGTCACCAAACCCTAGCTTCAAGAAGATGACCAGCAATAGAAGCCTAGGGTGGAGTATGGTGACTAGGATCAAGCTCTTGGCTTGAGAAGCTCACAATGGAGAGAATCTCTCTTGAGGAATTAGGGCTCAAGGTGTTGAGGGAGAGATTCTTGTGAGTGAGAGAGAGCTTTGAAATAGCTTGGGAGAGCTCTTCTCTTAGGTCTGAAATTGCTTGGAAATAGGACCTCTAACTCCTCTTCAAACGAATCAGGATTCTATTTAAAGGGGCAAGAGAAATCGAGTTTGAAAGAATCCCAACGGCTCTATTCTGAAGCAGACTAGTCGGTCAAAGAAGGATCAATGACCGACTAGTTCATCAACTAGTCGATCGGTGATACAACGTAGACCGACTAACGGTAGAACAGCCAAGAAGTCGAAGTACATGCAAAGACAACTAGTCGGTCTAAGAAGACTTGCCGACCGACTAGTTTCACAACTAGTCGGTCGGTGAATGATCTTTGACCGACTAACAGTCGAAATAGAGTAGGTTGACATCAAGTTGACTTAGTCGGTTTAAGAACAAATGCTGACCGACTAGTTTCTCAACTAGTGGTCGACAAACGTTCTTTGACCGACTAACTCGAAACAGTAGCTCAGGCTGAAAATGACTGTACACAACTAGTCGGTCTAAGAAGGATTACTGACCGACTAGATCGTCATCTAGTCGGTCGGTGACTCTTCTTTGACCGACTAACTGTAGTCATAGAAAGAGCTGAATTAGAGAAGGCAAACTAGTCGGTTCAAGTAGAGTTACCGACCGACTAGATCGTCATCTAGTCGGTTGGTGACTCTTCTTGAACCAACTAACATGCACAAGAAGCCGAGGGAAGAAGCGATAGGCTTCGGGAATGTTTCTAATGGCTTCTATGATAATCCTAGCTCTAAGATATGAGCGAAATGAAGATTATAAAGTAAGTCCTACTCAAGGCTTAACATTTTAATCTATGAAGCTAGAAGACTATAAAATAAACCTTACGAGCCGTCTTCAAAGCTTCAATCTTCATTCCTCTTGACTTCAATATTGCTCCTTGAGCTTCAACGAAGCTCCAGGCACACGATCACGCGTATTGAGAAGTCTTGAGACGTCGCTTTTGATGTACGTGGTATTTTGGCGACGATCTCCATAACTGCGCTCACAAATAAGTTAGTATACATTATTTATGTTTGCTCATCATCCAAAACCAAATTCGGGGAATCATATCACAACACTTGAGGCTGAGGGCGCTGAGCAGGCACCCCCTGCACCCCATGCACCTCATGCTGACCCCGTGATCCCTCAGCCCGCACCTGCACTGACTGCACCTCCCGACACTTCTGTCCCCACTTCTGTCAGTTTCAGGAGTACCCTTGCTGAGTCGTCCACCACGCCCACCACGTCTACCACCCCCACCACTGCTGTGCCTATCTCGGTTGAGCCTATTTCCTCAGTTATTCCCGAGCGTCCACCCACTATCCTTGAGAGCAGCGAGCCTTCCTTCCCTGCTGTTGTGCAAACCCTATCCAGCTTGCTGTCCGCTGGGGTGTCACCTTTTGGTCCTTACACTTCCACCCCAGTGGTCGACCCTTCTGTCTCCACCGCATCCGTCCTATCCGAGAGTGTCGTGACGTCTGTCCTCACACCTGTGTCACCGACCTCTCTTGGTGCCTCGTCGCCGATTTTTTCTTCCACCACCACTGCTGCTGCCTCCTCGTCCCAGCCTGCGTCCCAGCCTCACACTGCGGCTGGGCATCCACTAGTGAGCACAGCCCCCTTCCCGCACTTTCCTGCTGTACCGATTACCTACTCCACCCGTGTGCGGCAGCCCCGACCTTCACAGCCTAGACCTGTTCGTCCCTCCGCCCTACCACCCCCTGACGCTCTACTTCAGAGCATTCGTGCTCTTGAGGGGGTGGTGAGTGGACTCAGAGGCGATTTTAGGGCTCTCTCTGCCACGGTCAGTACCGTACAGTCTCACGTCGCCATGCTTCCCGATATTCAGGCTTGCCTGAATCAGATCCTGGCGTGACTCCCTCCACTACACCCACCCACCCAGCCGACACCTTGACCACCACCTCCACCTCCACCTCCGCCACAGGACGGAGATGGTGCAGCACCACCAGCTTAGGCACACCCTTGATGCCATTGATCTTTTTTGTCGTTATGCTGCCCATTCTCTGCTGGTCCTGTCGATATATTTTTTGCCCCCTCTCCTCCCCGCATTATTTTTGTCCCTATCTTGCTCACATCATTTTATATCTTTTGGGAGAGAGGGAGTGTATTTTTGGTGACACATATCTGTATCACTCTGATCTTTGCATGCATCACATCCGCATCATATTTTCAGTTTATTTTTTTCTTTCTTTTTATCATGCATGCATCCTCACCCACCCCACCCATTTCACGTCTCTCGGTGTGCCACACTTTGCACATTGAGGACACTGTGCACTTTAGCCTGGGGGAGTGAGTTCTCACACTTTTGGCCTTCATCACCTTTATTTTTAGTTTTTTCACGTTTTTTCGCTTTTGCACCCATTTTTCATCACTTTTTCTTTTTTTACCATGCATCACGTTTTTTCTTATTTTCTTTGTGTGCTGCATTGTATATAGTTCGGTTTTCTTTTATCTTTATTTCTTTCATCTTTTGCTAGAGATGATTTTTCTGTGATGACGATGACGTGGTGTTAGCTTTTCTCTATATGCATGCTAATTTTGTCATGTCATAGCTTTTGTTTCTGATATCATATGCTATGTTCTGCTTTGCATTTAGAAATGGTAACCCACTTATTTTTTCGTATGAAAATGGATGAAATTCTATTATTAGCTGATGTCTGATGATTCATCTGTATGCTATCGTAGAAAACACACCAAGATTCACGCATTGATGCTTATATCTGGAGTACTGCTTTCTTTTCTCATATCACTTCTTATTGCATGATTTGTACTCTTCACTTCAGGTTGATTGAATGTTTGCTAGCATTGATAAATCTGGATTAGTTTACTTTTTGAGATCAAACTGAGTAGATTAAATTACCCTGCTGAAGTTGTCATGCACGTCCTATAGAGTGAACCGAGAGATACATTTATTTCTTTCTCCACATATCTTGAACATTATTTCTATATTTTAAATTCATTGGTAAATCTCCCCTTAGCAATTCTATTATTGGCATCCCCCCGTTATTATATCACATTCTCCAAATTCCCCAAAACCCAAAGAAAAAAATACTCGTATATCCTTCTCTTTGATTTGGGATCATTTGTGTATATATGTCTCAAAAAAAGAGAAAAAGAAAAAGAAAAAGAAAAAGATTTGAGAATAAGAAAAGAAAAGAGAAAAGAAGTTCGAAAACGATCCCATCTCATACCCTTTCTCTCTTTCTTCCCTCTTTTGCTTTTATTTTTATTTCTTTGACTTTTGGAGCTTCAAAAGAAACGGGGAATGTAAATATAGTTGTGTTTATGCCACCACGCTTATGGATAAGCTTGGGGGAGAGGATCCTATGATGTGTGAGAGAGTGACTACTTGACGGTGCATGACAACCTAGGCTAAGTAATATTTTATACTCGGTGAGATCGCTAAAGCTTCACGAAATCCAGAAATCTACGCTTAGCATTCATTTCATGAAAACCACACTTTTCTATTCTTACTACTCTATTGTGTGATATCTCTATACTCCTTATAGAAAGCATTCAATTGAAAAGTGTGTGATCTACGATTTTGTATACCGCTTTAGATGCTTCAGACGATGCTAATTCTAGAATTATTCCATTTTTCATGCTATATTGATATTCTTGGGTTTTCTATTTCAAATGCACCATTATACAATGATATCGAGATAAAATTCTTTGACATGTGTTTTGTATTCGATGTGTGCTATATGAGAAAGCAAAACCCGCGTCCTGAGAAAAATGATCTAGCAGCTTCCTTCTTCGTTTTCTATTTTGTTTTTTGTTTTTCATTCTCCACCTTTCCATCGTTTCTATTTCCTTTATCCACCGGGTTCGCTTTTGACTCATCTTCCTCGAGGACGAGTAAGAGGTAAGCTTGGGGGATTTTGATCACTCAATATTTTACACCTTTTTTCTGCATGTTTGCATGCCATTTTGATCGCTCGAATCGCGTTTTTCACGATTTTTCGGCAATATTGCGATGCTTTTCACGATTTCTTGTTTTTATCGAATTTCAGGAGATTCGGAGCGATTTGGAGTGATTCTGATATGCACCCACTCTGGAGTGTCACCCACGACTCTTTTGAGGGGAATTCTGCGATTGGAGAGGAGTGGAGGAAGAAAGAACGTCGTAGGAGCGACGAGGGAGAAAAAATACGAAGATTGGGCATTTTCAGCATGTCACTCGACCGAGTGAAGGAGTCACTCGGCCGACCATCGAAAGCCCGCTCGGCCGGCCAGATCGGACACGCAACAGAATGAGTATAAGCGTGCACTCGGCCGACCATCGCCAGCCCACTCGGCTGAACCACGGAGACACCACTCGCCCGAGTGGCATCAAGACGACGGCAAGAAAAATCCCAGACTTACTGTAATCTGTCAGTCAACTCCCGAGTTCCGACTCGACCGAGTGAAGAAGTCCCCTCGACCGAAGCAAAGAAAGTCACTCGGCCGAGTGACTCCCGAGGAGCCGACCCCCAAGAGTCCGAAGTTACTGGAATTTGTCAGGGTTTGTCACTCGGCCGAATGACATTTGTCACTCGGCCGAGTGAGCCGTGCTGCCTGTAGCGTAAATTGCGATTTTCAGGCTGCGCAGGGGCAATTTTGTCACAGTTTTTTGGGCGATTTTGGGGGGTATTTAACCCCAGTTTTAAACCTAGTTTAGGGAGCTTTTTCAGAACTTTTGGCAGCCTTTTTTAGATTACTTTTTAGTAGATTAGATTTAGTTCTTTTGGGAGAGAGAAAAGTGTTATTTTGTTGGATGCTATTGAATCTTCATTGGTTTGTCTCTCTCTCTCTCTCTCTCTATCAAAAACCTCATTTTTATTGATATATTGAATATTGCAATGAATTCTATTGTTTTTATTATTGAATTTCCATTGAATTGCATTATGAATTGTGAGTACTTTTATCGTCTTAGGGCGTAGGGATGAACCCTACGAACCCTATTTCTAATTTGTGATGAATTGGTGAAATTATTGCTAGAATTGATTAGGGGTAGTTTGGGATTGATTTAATACGAATAGCTAGGGATTCATACCGATTGGGATTTGCAAGAGATTGGATCCCAACTCGATAGGAAGCCCTAGAAATTCGAATTGGATTACAATTGGATTTCTCTGGAATCGGTTTGCAAGAGATTGGACCGAAACTAGGGTTTTCGATTGCAATTCTATACCAATACCCGTTTGCAAGAGATTGGACGGGTAGGAACTATCCCAACCTAGGTCGTAGCTCGAGTTTGCACAAGAGTGGGCTCGAGATACGATTGAACGATGATGTTGTTCTTCACGCTAGCTTGCCTAGGTTAGGGTTTGCAAGAGATTGGACCCAACCCTAGGTTTGCTATTGACCAGCAATAGCGCGAGAGCATGAGCTTGGTTCTACATTTAGTTGCAACTAGTTCACCTGAATTTCAAGTCTAGCACTTGTGAAACTTACGAATCACAATGACGAGATACAGTTTGTAGCGGGGATTCCCTATCCCTAGGCGTTTTTATTAATTTGATATTTCCTTTATACAATTGAACGACTGTGACCGCTTTATTGCGAACATTTCTCGACTGTTCTTATAGCCAGGTGAATTGAAGAAGACACTGTCATTTGCCCTCCTCGTGTTCGATACCCGCTCGCCGCTACACCGTGCGCTTGCGGTAAGACTAACGAGTCGCTCGCCCCGGTTGGGTGTGCGCACTACCGGGGCGTCGATCAATAATCTAGAGACTGATTGAGATAACAAAATATTCGTTTAACAGCAATTAAGTGTGACTCCTTAGGTCTAGTTTAATATCTAGCACACAAGCATACGGAAAATATGATATCGGGCCTACTAGCAGTTAAGTAAAGTAAGCTACCGATCATACCTCGATATAGACGAACGTCTACATCTTTTCCGTTTTCATCCTTGTGTAGGTGGGTAGTCGTACTCATGGGAGTCCTTTTGCTTGAAGACGATTCCATCCCGAATCACTTAATAAGCTCCCATGTGTACTTTGTCTGATGTATGAAAGTTTCATTCTCCATTTGTCGAATTTGCAGTCCAAGGAAATAAGTGAGCTCTCCCATGTGGCGCATCTCAAATTCATCCTTCATAGACTTAGAAAATTCTTGACAAAGATTAAAGTTAGTAGAACCAAAAATTATACCGTTTACATAAACTTGAATCATAAGAATGTCATTTTCATAATCTTTAATGAAGAGCGTAGAATCAACTTCTCCCATTTTAAAACCTAAATCCAAAAGAAATGTCTTGAGTCGATTATACCAAGCTCTAGGAGCTTGTCTCAACGTATACAACGCTTTCTTAAGTTTGAAAACATGGTTTGAAAATTTTTCATGAATAAAACCGGGAGGTTGAGAAACATATACTTCTTCATTGACAATCCCATTTAAAAATACACTTTTAACATCCATCTGAAATAACTTAAAATTCTTATGGGATGCAAAAGATAAAACCTTGCTTTGTTCCTTGTGATTACTTCGTTCTCATCGGTCTTGTTCTTGAAGATCCACTTGGTCCCAATGACTTGGTGACCACTTGGAAGAGGAACGAGCTCCCAAACTTCATTTCTCTCGAATTGCATTAGTTCTTCTTCCATTGCCACTATCCAAGAACTATCCTCACAAGCTTCTTGGATGTTCTTTGGCTCAATGGTAGAGACAAATGCGCAATGAGAGAATTCTTCAACTCTTGACCTTGTTAGAACACCCACACCAATATCTCCAATTATTTAGTAATGAGGATGGTTGCGAACGGTCGGGTAAGCTTTGAGTATTCCTGCATCACTTGGAACATCTTCAATAATTTCGTTGGTAGTGTTAGTCTCAATAATCGAATTATTAATCTTAACATTACTAAGAGAATCACACATAGCATTTACACTACCATCATCAACATGAGAAAAATCAAAATCTTCATAAAATGATACGTGTAGAGATTCCTCAATCGTTGAAGAAGTTTTGTTGTATATCCGGTAGGCTTTGCTACGTGTGGAATATCCAACAAAAATTCCTTCATCGGATCTTGGCTCAAATTTATCTAGATTATCAAAAGTGTTCTTGATAAAACATTTTGAACCAAAACACGAAAATATTTTACTTGAGGCTTTTTGTCATAAAATAATTCAAAACAAGTTTTGTTCGTTCGGGGTCTCACTAGGATCCTATTGAGCACATAACATGCCATGTTCACTGCATGTGCCCAAAATTGTAGTCCAAGATGGCTATCATGGAGCATAGTGCGAGCACACTCAATAAGAGTCCTATTCTTTCTCTCTACAACACCATTTTGTGGTGGTGCCCGAGGGAAGGAAAAGTTATGAGTTATCCCTGTGTCATCACAAAACTTTGTAAAAGATTCATTCTCGAATTCTCCTCCATGATCACTACGGATAGTGATAATGGTGGATCCTAAGAGATTCTGAATCTTCTTTGCAAATATGGTAAACTCTTCAAAAGCTTCATTCTTATTAGTTAAGAATGAAACCCAAGTAAATCTAGAAAAGTCGTCAACGACAACTAATCCATAATGAGCATTGCCTAAAGAGGCGGTTCTAGTTGGCCCAAACAAATCTAGATGAAGAAGTTTCAGGGGCCTCTTAGAAGTAATGCCTTCTTTAAGCTTAAACGATGATTTACTAAGTTTACCTCTTTGATACGAATCACAAAAGTTTTTCTTACTAAAAGCAATTTTAGGAAAACCTTTGGCTAGATCATGCTTAGCTAACTTATATAAGTGCTTGAAGTGAACATGACCAAAACGGTGATGCCATAGTAGTTGTTCACTTGTATTAGCAACTAAGCAATATTCTACGGTTTTAGGCAAGCTCAAATAATAAATATTTTTACGCCTAATACCGGAAAATAAAACATTCGAATCACAATCAACAATTGTACACAATCCTTCTCCAAAGTTAACCTTGTAACCTTTGTCACAAAGTTGACTAATGAAAATGAGATTGTGACATAAGCCAATAACAAGAAATACATTAGTAATTAAGGGTTTGGACAGGTTACCGACAATACCTACTCCAATGATGGTTCCCTTTTGATTACCTCCAAAAGTGACCGTTGCACCATCCTTGATGGTAATCACTTCGGAGAGCAAAGAGGGATCTCCAGTCATATGTTTGGAGCAACCACTATCGAGAATCCATCCTTTCCCTTTAGATCTAGTTTGACCTTTATTGCTCTTCTTCTTTCTCTTGGGTACCTACAAAATATACCATAAGCTCATGGTACCCAATATTTGTTGGGTCCAAGGGGATTAGCCCTTTGGAAGCCAAGTCCAAGTGGACTTCCGCTTCCCAACATAATTACTATTCTTACATGAAAATAGGGATCAACATATGCATTCCTATCATTTAGACTAGTGTTCATAGGACCCCAAATGGTGTAAATTTTGGGAGTCCTTTCACTAGTTTCATGCATACTTGTTACATTTTTATGTGGTGCATGCTTCTTAGGAACATGGTTTCTAGCATAGAAATGAGGTGGAGGATATGCATTGAACATACGAGAATTATATGTATGCTTGGGAACATGCATGTTGTATGAAGCATATGGGTCATGCATGACATGTGGAAGATTAGCATACATGTAAGAATGATGCGTATGTACATATGAGTGTTTAGGAGCACGTACATGAGTATTTCTCATGTGTGGATTTGCACGTGTCCGTGGGTGTGGAGCATAAAAAGTGTCATGATTATCCACTTGTGAAGTAGGAGGTTTCCTACGTGGATGAAGGTTAGTGTACATGTAAGCATGGCTTCGCTTTTGGTTTTCACCCTTAGTGGGTTTCTTCCCAAAAGAAAGAGATGGTGAAGTGGTGACTTTCTTGGTAGGATTGCTACCTATAGTGTCTTTGACACCACTTGTGGATGCACCGGAGGATGGCCTCACAAAGTCTATAGTGACACCACTATAGGAAGTGCGAGCATTGGATGCATTCGCATTCACAAACCCAAGACCAACACGATGTGTGGCCGAAAATTGGTTTGCTAGCAAATCATCCAATTGTCGTTGTCCCTTATTGAATCTCACAATATGGGGGGGACATGAGTTCATATTTCTCCTTAAGATGGACACCCGTGCTTTGAGCTCGTGCACTTGAGTTTTAAGAGAATCATTCTCTAAACCCAATTGTGTGTGTCGTGTAACTAGATCACTATTATCCTTAGGATGTGTTTGGTCTAGTTGAGATTTGAGGTTATTCACCTCATCTCTCAGAGTGACATTTTGAGAAGCTAAGTTTGCTTTCTTAAGAGTTAAAGTATCAACAATGGTGTCATTGTTGATAATGCATGGAATGGATGACTTGCTAACATTCAATTTCTTTAAGCTAGTATATCTAAGCATTAAAGATTGATATTTAGCAAATAATTCTTCATTTGCAATACGAAGTTCATCCATTGTTACCTCGGTATCATCCGTGTCGGAATCACTCTCATCAGAGAGTGGATCTTCTCGTGCCATGAAACACATGTGTGCGCTCTCACCCTTCTCATTATCGAAATCACTTGATGAGTCCTCACTTGAGTCATCGAATGTACCGACAAGTCCTTTCTTCTTATCTCTCTTGTTCTTGTCGGACTTGTGGTACTTCGGAGCCTTCCACTTCTCTTTGTTTCTTAGCATTGGGCAATCCCTCTTGATGTGTCCTGGCTTATTACACTTAAAGCAAAGAGAGGAAGTAGCATTAGTAGACTCAAATCTTTTGTTAGATGGAAATTTACCTTTGCGAAAGAAGTGTTGGAACTTCTTCGTCATTTGGGCCATTTCACCGAAACCCATCTCATTCTCTGATTCTTCACTATCGGAGGATGATGAATTGGCGTTGAATGCCAAAGCTTTCTTCTTGGCCTCCGAAGGATTCATCATAGCTCGAATCTTTAATCGGTTCTCCCGTCTTACTTCATAAGACATGAGTGTCCCGATAAGATTCACAACTGTGTAATTCTTCATATCATTGACCTCCTCGATGGCGATAGCTCTTCTTTCCCATTTGGAGGTCATTCCCATGATGATCTTCCTTACCTTTTTAGGTTCGATGTATGTTTGGCCAAGTGCTTCCAATTCATTGGTGATGTTGGTAAAACGTCCGTACATCGATGCAATGCTCTCATTTTCCTGCATATGAAACAAAACGAAGTTTTGCACGGCAACATATAACTTTGAAAGTTTTACCTTGTTCGTTCCCTCATGGGTAACGATGAGATAGTTCCAAATTTGATATGCACTCTTACATGTGCATATCTTGTTGAACTCATTTGGGTCCAACACACAATGAAAAGCATTCATTACTTTTTCGTTGTTGACTTCGATGGATTTCTCGGAAGACGTCCATTTCTCGAAATCTACTTCAGTGGGCTCGACGTATTCCTTGTGGAGGGTTCTCCAAAGCGAAGCGCTCCTTAGGAACGTCTCCATCCTACACTTCCTGTAACGACTGGTTTTCATGTATCCGGATTTATTATATTATATTATATGTTTTGGTGGATTTTCTCCTCATGTGTGGTTTTCGTCACCGTAGCTTTCATTTTCGATCGTTTCGTCGTGTTTTCTTAGCTTCTTCCTTAGAATCGTCGATTTCGGAGTAAGTCATTCGTGACGGGCTTCGTATCGGTCATATCTTATTATTAGCTCAAGCCTAGGAGTCTTAGGAATCGATCCCGGAGCTCCGCGCTCCATATCGGAACTTTTGGTGCACGTTAGCCGGTGTAAGAAGGGGAACCGACCGACTAGATGACGATTTAGTCGGTCGGCAAGCCTTCATGGACCGACTAGTGGGCTTTCTAAATTTCTCAGGAGTTACTGTTTCTCGTTACTCGGTCTAAGAACGTTGGTTGACCGACTAGGTTGCAAACTAGTCGGTCGGTAATACTTCTGTGACCGACTAACTCTTCAACTATTTTTGGTATCAGTTACTCTTCCTTCTTAGTCGGTCTAAGTTCATCTCTCGACCGACTAGTTGTCGAACTAGTCGGTCAGCAGTTGTTCATTGACCGACTAAATCTAAATCCTAATTCTGTACAGGAGTTACTGTTTGGACTTAGTCGGTCTGCGTTGGTCAACCGACCGACTAGTTCCCAAACTAGTCAGTCAGTGGTTGCTCTTTGACCGACTAATCTGTGTTAAAACCCTAATTTCTGGGCAGCCGCCAGCCCATCCTATTTAAACCCCTCCCAAACGTTTTCTTCTTCCTCCTCTCGACCAAAAACCCTAGTTTCTCCCCCATTGAGCCCCCTTCTACCTCAAACCCTTATTCCTTCATCCCAAGCCCAAAATCCATCATCCAAACCATCCCTCAACACATTCTACCTCTCATCTACCTCAAAATCTCATCAAACCCCCAAAATCCCCCAAAAACCCTATTTCTCCAAACTTCTCCATCCACCTCCAGATCTGAACCCTAGGTTCTCCGGAGTGTTTCTTCCGCTTCCTCACGGTAATAAATCGATCTCTTGATGTTTTCATAACCCGTTGTGTTTTGTGGAACCCTAATGAAATTACTTGTTGTTTTTATGATTGTTTCTCCATAACAGCGACTACCCCGTAGATTAGCATCCGTGAGACGAACCTTCGTGATCGTCACCCCCGGTGCTAGGCAAGTGAAACTTGCCACTTAGGGTTTAGGCCATGTTTTAGGCCATTTGCTTATTGTAGGCGTAAAAGAGACTAGGCGACGAAATGATACTCGCCTAGGCGCAACTCCGGAACTAGCTTGACAACGAAGCTAGGACCATCGTTTACCATGTTGCATAACTACCATGTCATGTTTAATTTTGATTATCGGTACGCGAATACATTATCATCCATGCTAACCATGTTGTATGTCGCATTCGTAGCACACGCTACAACACTTGTGTTTCCTGGCTCGTGTTCCAGAAGCGGGCCATGTGTTGGTTGATAGCCAATGCCTGACCTACTAGTTTCCGGCTAGGCACCCACTATACGTGGGCATAACCCTACGCCATACGTGTTAATCACACTTCCTGGCTCGTGTCCCAGAAGCGAGCATTCCGTGTTCGGGGGTAATGCCCTGGCTCGACACACGTGGGAGGGGTAGAGATAAACGGTCACTTGAGCTTAGGAGTTGGCCCGATCAGCCACTCTAGCCAACAGGCGGAATCTCTGTGCACGACGTGTTTACTTGACGTGATTTACTTGACTTGTACTTGAACACAGCCTGCGGGCAATAGGGCACTCGTCGAGTGATCCCTTGTACTTGTTACTTGACATTACGTGTCACAACTACCACTTGTTACTTGCTACTTGTACTTCTCTTGTTATTACCATGTGATACTTGTCATGCTATGCATCATACTATAACTGTTAGGTTGCTAGTTTACCTTACCTTCAGTTTCCTTGCCCAAGTCTTTTAGACTTGCTGACATGTGCTCCTTTACTCTTTTGGGTGTCACATGTTAGATCTCGAGCCTGAGTCCGTTGTTGAGGACGAGGTGTTTGCGGACGCCGTGCCCGAGCCTGTGTTTGGCGAGGAGTACGTGGACACTGGGGACCAGTCCTAGCGTCTTCGTTGAGCTTTCCTTTTGTTTTAGACTGCTGTTTTGTTGTCGGTGCGTGACACCTATACTTCGTTACGTTGTTGGTTTTGTTGGCCTTGTTCTGGGCCTTTAGACTCTTTCTTTTAGCCTGGTGGCTTTTCTGGATGTTGAACTTATTTTCGTGTTGGACAAATTATGAGATGTGAGAATTTTATTTCTATCTCTCCTTGTGTTATTATTGTTGCCCGTTTGTGGTTACAGGGACCTGCTTATGTTTTATTGACGCTTATCGGGTTTGGGGCTTCACAGCTCCACTCTCGTGCGGACCTTTTCTCGTCTCACCTCCATTTTAGGGAAGCGGGGCGTGACAGGTTTTGTTGGTGGCCCATGCAGGTCCTTCTGTAACTGCGATTATCGGAGTGACGATAATAATATTAGAATGTCCAATAAACTAAGTTCGACGTCCGAGTCATAAGCTATGAGTCTAATTGTTTCGTTTTTTGTGTCACTAGATGGCAGGAAGACGAATCACCCATGGTGGAGGTAGTGGTGCGCCCCCTCATGATGAGGAGCCTGAGCGGGAACCCACCAACGGGGAGATGATGCGGATGATGCTTCAGATGATGCAGGTGCAACAAGGCGTGCTCCTGCAAGTCCAGAATGCTCCGGCTGGTCGTGCCCCTCGGGCGACTCCGGATGCCCCTCGCTCTGAGCCAGGAGCGAAGCAATTTCGGGAGCTGGGTCCCGCATATTTTGATGGGTCTGAGGGTCCTATGGCTGCCGATGAGTGGATTCGGAACATAGAGGATAATCTGAAGATGGCCAAGATCACCCCGGCTAGATGGGTTGATTTGGCGAAGAGGCAACTTAAGGATAATGCTCGGAACTGGTGGGATGCGGAAGAGAAGATGTTGGTGGAGCCGATAGCTTGGGCTACCTTTAAGTCCAGGTTTGATGAGGAGTTCTTTCCGAAGGCTGCTAAGAAGGAGATGCTGCAGCGTTTCATTGATCTGAAGCAGGGGAGCTTGACAGTGGACCAGTACCACCAGGAGTTCACTAGGCTGAGTCGGTTCGCACCGAAGATGGTGCAGGATGCTTATGAGAGGGCTCAGAGGTTCCTGTAGGGACTTGCTTTGGAGCTCCAGAGTTTTGTGTCTTCCTCCGATCTGGACTCTTATCAGAAGGTTCTGGTCGCTGCCAAGAGATAGGAGCTGAACCTGATTCAGAGGAGAGGACATGTTTCTGGTGCTGGGAAGAGGCCTATGGAGCAGGCCAGAGCGATGGTTAGGCCTGGTTTCAAGCCTAATCAGCCAGCTCAGTTCAAGAGGCCAGGAGGGTCTATTCTGAAGACTTGCCATTTCTGCGGTAGGACCGGGCACGTCAAGGATCAGTGTAGGAGGTTCCTGGGCCAGTGCGTCGTCTGTGGGGATCCTAGCCATGCCATGAAGGATTGTCCGAGGTCGAAGCAGCCTTGGAGGGCACCTGTAACAGCACCGCCGTTGCAGTAGAGAGCCCACGTGCCCGCTGGTCGTGGAGCAGCTCTTGTTCCACAGAGTCAGGCCTTTCGGCAGGCTGTTCCGCCAAGAAGGCAGGCCTTTTTGATGACTGAGGAGGAGAGCATGGCCGTGGACGAGGTTATTACATGTAACGCTCGTTCTAGCTATTTTCTTCCTTAGTTAGTTTGATTGTTAATTATGTTGGTTGCTTGCTCATGTTTGTTCCTAGAATAGGATTTGATTGTTAGACTGCTTGCTAGGTGTGGTTTTGGTTTGCACATTTCCTGCACAAGTCCTCTTTGACTCAGGTGCGTCGATGTGCATTTTGGCCCGGAGCTTCGTGGAGAAGCATTCCTTGTCGACGTCCCCTCTTCCTAAGAGTTGGAATATCGTCACAGGGAACGGTGTGGTCTCGGTGCATCGTGGATGCAATTCTTGCCCGTTGGTGGTTTGTGGACGTGAGCTTTGTGCTGATTTCATTGTCCACGACATCATCAATTACGATGCGGTCCTTGGGATGGATTGGCTTGCGAACTTCTATGCTACGATCGACTGTCGGAGGAAGAAGGTGGTGTTCGAGATTCCCGGACATCCGGTGTTTGAGTTCAGCCGTGGTAGCAGTTCGCTTGGTCCTGTCAGATTTCGGGCCAGACCGGTGGAGGTCGTGGCTATGCAGATGGAGTTGGAGAGGCCAGCTGTGGTGCGGGATTTTGATGACGTCTTCCCCGAGGAGATGTCTGGTTTGCCACCGGATCGAGCTTTGGAATTTTCTATTGATCTTGTTCCGGGTGCGCAGCCGATTTCGAAAGCGCCGTATCGTATGGCGCCTGCAGAATTGGAAGAGTTGCGGAAACAGTTGGATGAGCTTTTGCGGAAGGGTTATATCAATCCTAGTGTGTCTCCGTGGGGAGCACCGGTGCTGCTGGTGAAGAAGAAGGATGGTTCGCGTCGCATGTGCGTGGACTATCGGGAGTTGAATGCGGTGACCATTAAGAATAAATACCCGTTGCCTCACATCGATGATATCTTTGATCAGCTTGGAGGTTCGAGTGTGTTTTCTAAATTGGATTTGAGGAGTGGTTACCATCAGTTGAAGGTGAAGAAGGATGATGTTCCGAAGACAGCGTTCAGGACGAAGTATGGACACTATGAGTTTGTGGTTATGCCCTTCGGCGTAACTAACGCACCCGCAGTTTTCATGAATCTAATGAACCTGATTTTCTACGACTTTTTGGATAAGTTTGTCGTTATCTTTATTGACGAAATTCTGATCTATTAGAGGTCGGAGGAAGAGCATGCATCGCATTTGAGGACGGTGTTGGAGATGTTGAGGAAGCATCGTTTGTATGCTAAGTTTTCGAAGTGCGAGTTTTGGCTGGACAGAGTTGCTTTTCTCGGGCATGTGGTGACTGGAGATGGTATTTCAGTGGATCCCGAGAAGATTAGGGCCATCAGAGAGTGGCCTGTTCCGTCGTCTGCGTCTGAGATTCGGAGTTTCCTTGGACTTGCTGGTTATTATCGGCGTTTCATTAAGGACTTTTCCCGTATTGCCGAGCCGATGACCAGGTTGACGCGGAAGGATGTACCTTTTGTTTGGTCGGGTGATTGTGAGAATGCTTTTGGTGTTCTGAGGGAGAGGTTGACGACTGCCCCTATTCTTGTGGTGCCTGATCGCAGCTGTGGATTTGAG
Source organism: Scilla litardierei (assembly GCA_030789695.1). Lineage (NCBI taxonomy): Eukaryota > Viridiplantae > Streptophyta > Magnoliopsida > Asparagales > Asparagaceae > Scilla > Scilla litardierei. The sequence goes on from CM061142.1 coordinate 25,624,012, forward strand.
ATCTTTTGCGATGCCTCTGGCAAGGGTCTCGGTTGTGTGTTGCATCAGCACGGGCATGTTGTGGCGTATGCGTCTCGTCAGCTTAAGGTTCATGAGAAGAATTACCCGACGCATGATTTGGAATTGGCTGCTGTTGTGTTTGCGCTCAAGATTTGGAGGCACTTCCTGCTGAGTGAGAAAGTGAAGATCTTCACCGATCACAAAAGCTTGAAGTATATTTTTACTCAGAAGGAGCTCAACATGCGACAGCATCGATGGTTGGAGCTCATGGCGGATTATGAGATTGATTTGCAGTATCACCCTGGCAAGGTGAATGTGGTGCCAGATGCTTTGAGTAGGCTTCCGGCGGTGATGATTTTGACCTCGCAGTGGAGATTGCAGCAGGATTTTTGCGAGTCTGGTGTGGAGATTGTTCTTCCCGGAGAGGCTTCTTCGTTGATGTACATGCAGGTGCAGTCAATGATCGTGGATCGGATTAAGGCTGGCCAGGCTGAGGATCCGAAGCTGGTGAAGATTCGGTAGCAGGTAGAATCCGGTCTGCAGACTGACTTTCTGATTCATGAGGATGGCTCGCTGAGGTTTGGAGCCAGGTTGTGTGTGCCAGCTGGGGATATTAGAGAGGAGTTGATGGTGGAGGCACACAGTTCGTCGTATTCTATGCATCCTGGTGGCACCAAGATGTACCAGGATCTTCGTCTGAATTATTGGTGGCATGGTATGAAGAGGAGTGTGGCTCAGAGTGTGGCCAAGTGTTTGGTTTGTCAGCAAGTGAAGGCGGAGCACCAGCGTGCGGCCGGGTTGCTACAACCGCTTCCGATTCCAGAGTGGAAGTGGCAACACATCACTATGGATTTCGTGACTGGACTACCTCGGAGTCCGAAGCAGAATGACGCGATTTGGGTGATCGTAGATCGATTGACCAAATCCGCGCACTTTATTCCGTTCCGCGTGGGACAGTCCACTGAGGCGCTAGCAAGGAGATATATGGAGGTAAATTCTTTTACCCTCCGTTTTTATTTCCTTTTCCTAGTTTAGATAGTGATGTAACGTGAATCGTGCAGGAGGTCGTGTGACTTCACAGAGTCCCCGTGAGTATCGTGTCGGACAGAGACACGAGGTTCACATCTCAGTTCTGGCAGAGTTTGCAGAAGAGCTTGGGTACGCGTCTGAGTTTTAGCATGGCGTACCATCCGCAGACGGATGGCCAGTCCGAGAGGACGATTCAGATTTTGGAAGACATGCTGAGGGCGTGCATGTTGGATTTCAAGGGTTCGTGGGAGGACCATCTACATCTGGTGGAGTTTTCTTACAACAACAGCTTCCAGGCGAGTATTGGCATGGCGTCTTTCGCCGCTCTTTATGGGAGGAAATGTCGATCGCCATTGAGTTGGGATGACGTTGGTGATCGGGAGCTGTTGGGACCTGAGATGATCGTGGAGGCCATGGATATTGTCAGGAACATTCGGGAGAGGTTGATAATTGCTCAGGACCGTTTTAAGCATTGGGCGGATGCTAAGCGTCGTCCTTTGGAGTTTCAGCCGGGCGACCATGTGTTCTTGAAGATTTCCCCGAATCGTGGTGTGATTCGTTTTGGGAAGCGAGGGAAGTTGAGCCCGCGATACATTGGACCGTTTGACATTTTGGAGAGGGTTGGCGAGGTAGCTTATCGCTTAGCCTTGCCGCCATCTTTGGAAGGAGTTCACAATGGTTTTCATGTGTCGCAGCTTCGTCGATACATTAGCGATCCATCTCATGCGGTGGATTTCTCGGAGATTACCGTTCGCCCTGATATGACGTATGACCAGCATCCAGTGCAGATTCTGGACAGGCATCAGAAGTCACTTCGAAACAAGGTTGTCAACCTTGTGAGGGTGATGTGGCGACACGGCTCGCCTGGAGAGTCTACTTGGGAGAATGAGAATGAGATGCGAGGGCGCTTCCCACTTTTGTTTCCGGACATGTGAGTGTTTGGAAATTCCAAGGACGGAATTTTTCTTAAGTTGGGGAGGATGTAACGACTGGTTTTCATGTATCTGGATTTATTATATTATATTATATGTTTTGGTGGATTTTCTCCTCATGTGTGGTTTTCGTCACCGTAGCTTTCATTTTCGATCGTTTCGTCGTGTTTGCTTAGCTTCTTCCTTAGAATCGTCGATTTCGGAGTAAGTCATTCGTGACGGGCTTCGTATCGGTCATATCTTATTATTAGCTCAAGCCTAGGAGTCTTAGGAATCGATCCCGGAGCTCCGCGCTCCATATCGGAACTTTTGGTGCACGTTAGCCGGTGTAAGAAGGGGAACCGACCGACTAGATGACGATTTAGTCGGTCGGCAAGCCTTCATGGACCGACTAGTGGGCTTTCTAAATTTCTCAGGAGTTACTGTTTCTCGTTACTCGGTCTAAGAACGTTGGTTGACCGACTAGGTTGCAAACTAGTCGGTCGGTAATACTTCTGTGACCGACTAACTCTTCAACTATTTTTGGTATCAGTTACTCTTCCTTCTTAGTCGGTCTAAGTTCATCTCTCGACCGACTAGTTGTCGAACTAGTCGGTCAACAGTTGTTCATTGACCGACTAAATCTAAATCCTAATTCTGTACAGGAGTTACTGTTTGGACTTAGTCGGTCTGCGTTGGTCAACCGACCGACTAGTTCCCAAACTAGTCGGTCAGTGGTTGCTCTTTGACCGATTAATCTGTGTTAAAACCCTAATTTCTGGGCAGCCGCCAGCCCATCCTATTTAAACCCCTCCCAAACGTTTTCTTCTTCCTCCTCTCGACCAAAAACCCTAGTTTCTCCCCCATTGAGCCCCCTTCTACCTCAAACCCTTATTCCTTCATCCCAAGCCCAAAATCCATCATCCAAACCCTCCCTCAACACATTCTACCTCTCATCTACCTCAAAATCTCATCAAACCCCCAAAATCCCCCAAAAACCCTATTTCTCCAAACTTCTCCATCCACCTCCAGATCTGAACCCTAGGTTCTCCGGAGTGTTTCTTCCGCTTCCTTACGGTAATAAATCGATCTCTTGAAGTTTTTATAACCCGTTGTGTTTTGTGGAACCCTAATGAAATTACTTGTTGTTTTGATGATTGTTTCTCCATAACAGCGACTACCCCATAGATTAGCATCCGTGAGACGAACCTTCGTGATCGTCATCCCCGGTGCTAGGCAAGTGAAACTTGCCACTTAGGGTTTAGGCCATGTTTTAGGCCATTTGCTTGTTGTAGGCGTAAAAGAGACTAGGCGACGAAATGATACTCGCCTAGGCGCAACTCCGGAACTAGCTTGACAACGAAGCTAGGACCATCGTTTACCATGTTGCATAACTACCATGTCATGTTTAATTTTGATTATCGGTACGTGAATACATTGTCATCCATGCTAACCATGTTGTATGTCGCATTCGTAGCACACGCTACAATACTTGTGTTTCCTGGGTCGTGTTCCAGAAGCGGGCCATGTGTTGGTTGATAGCCAATGCCTGACCTACTAGTTTCCGGCTAGGCACCCACTATACGTGGGCATAACCCTACACCATACGTGTTAATCACACTTCCTGGCTCGTGTCCCAGAAGCGAGCATTCTGTGTTCGGGGGTAATGCCCTGGCTCGACACACGTGGGAGGGGTAGAGATAAACGGTCACTTGAGCTTAGGAGTTGACCCGATCAGCCACTCTAGCCAACAGGCAGAATCTCTGTGCACGACGTGTTTACTTGACGTGATTTACTTGACTTGTACTTGAACACAGCCTGCGGGCAATAGGGCACTCGTCGAGTGATCCCTTGTACTTGTTACTTGACATTACGTGTCACAACTACCACTTGTTACTTGCTACTTGTACTTCTCTTGTTATTACCATGCGATACTTGTCATGCTATGCATCATACTATAACTGTTAGGTTGCTAGTTTACCTTACCTTCAGTTTCCTTGCCCAAGTCTTTTAGACTTGCTGACATGTGCCCCTTTACTCTTTTGGGTGTCACATGTTAGATCTCGAGCCTGAGTCCGTTGTTGAGGACGAGGTGTTTGCGGACGCCGTGCCCGAGCCTGTGTTTGGCGAGGAGTACGTGGACACTGGGGACCAGTCCTAGCATCTTCGTTGAGCTTTTCTTTTGTTTTAGACTGCTGTTTTGTTGTCGGTGCGTGGCACCTATACTTCGTTACGTTGTTGGTTTTGTTGGCCTTGTTCTGGGCCTTTAGACTCTTTCTTTTAGCCTGGTGGCTTTTCTGGATGTTGAACTTATTTTCGTGTTGGACAAATTATGAGATGTGAGAATTTTATTTCTATCTCTCCTTGTGTTATTATTGTTGCCCGTTTGTGGTTACAGGGACCTGCTTATATTTTATTGACGCTTATCGGGTTTGGGGCTTCACAGCTCCACTCTCGTGCGGACCTTTTCTCGTCTCGCCTCCATTTTAGGGAAGCGGGGCGTGACACTTCCAATAGCCAAAGTTAGTGTCATTGAAACGTGGAGGACGCACCGTTGATTGACCTACGAAAAGTGTGGACGCTCCATCAGGGTCGTGATTGTTGTACGAAGGCGGAGGAGGAACGTTGTTGTTGTTGGATGCCATAGCTAAAACCTTGTACTCTGATACCAATTGTAAGGACCCTGACTATGGAGAAAACACTAAAAGGGTGGTTGAATAGTGTTTAAGCAATTTAAAAAGACAGTTACACCAATTTAAATGCTAACCAACAATATAGTGCGGAATTAAAATTAAACCCAAATAGAAACAAATGCAAACGCAAGAATGTTTCAAGGGTTCAGATTACCCAAGTCACTTCCCGACTTGTTCCCGGTAATCCTATGTCCCTTCCACCTGGATACCTCCGGATACTCAAGTAAGAACACTAACTTGAGGTTTCCTTGAAACCCACTTGTAGCAACCCTACAAGTGAAATCGAAATACAATCAATTGACCTTGGCTCCCACAACTTGGGAGCAAGCAAACCGCTCTCACAACCCGAGAGCAAATTCAAATAACGAAAGTTATGAAATATGACAGCAACACTTACAATCACCTGAGCCTTGAAGTAGAACTTGAAGGAGAAGTGTGTTGTGTGTTGAAGACTCTCTTGGAAGAGAGGAGAAAGCCCTTTCTCTTGACTGCACCAAATGCCTAGAAGATAACTCTTTGATTCTAGGTTGGAGAGCATGAGATCAAAGATAGGAATTCTTATGGCTTTGGATTTGAGAGCTTTAAACTTGAGAATAAAAGCTTGATATGAAAACTTGGAAAAATTGCTAACCTCTCAATGTAACTGTAGAAGCCCATTATATAGGTTTCTCAAATCCACAAAACAGATTAGGCAAAAATCCTTTTGGAATACGTAAGAAAAATCTCCACGGATAGAACCTGAGCTCGCGACAGTTGACTGTAGAGGAAACCACAGTCGACTGTTGCACAGTCAGCAAGGGTAGGTGAGAATTCATAACGGTAACTAACCACGTGGACAGTCGACTGATGAAGCAAAGACAGTCGACTGTTAAACCAACAGGCGACTGGTCGTAAGTTGGGTAAGTTAAAGAATTCTGGAAAACATCTGGGATAACAGGACAGACGACTGATGAGGATAAAACAGTCGACTGTTAATCAGAAAGGGCGACTTTAAATCCTTATACAGACGACTGTTAAATATCCTAAGAATTTCTAGAGAGCTGAGTCAACGAATTGGCTCACAGACAGACGACTGTTGCAGCATAGACAGTCGACTGATCCAATGGACAGTCGACTGTATATTCAACATTAGTCGACTGATCATAAAATACAGATCAACAGAGTTTGGGCAAAAGATAAACAGGCGACTGATTTACAAAACACAGTCGACTGTCACTTGGACAGGCGACTGTAAATCGTACATGAGTCGCATGTGGGAATAAAAATAGAGAGGCACAAACCAAGTTTATAAAAGATTGTGCATAACAGGCTATTGTAGAACAAAAACTGTAGAACAAAACACAGTCGACTGTTTTTGAGACAGGCGACTGTAAATTGTTCAGCAGTCGACTATTATAAACAATACAGACACAATCAAAAGAGAAATAAATTGGAGTCTAAGGACAATTGATCGATTGATGTCCTTAGACTGAAATGAGGATGTCTGTGTGCTCCATCAATGTTCTACTTCTAAGCTACATACTAGAAGAGATAAACGAAGTTTACATTGACGAATTCTCTCTTCTATCTAACGTATGATCTTGAAGTCTTCATGGAGCTTCAATCACCATCCACGATCATCCAATCCATTTCATTTGCCTTCAATGAAATTTGAGTGTCATCCATTGCAAGTAGATCTTCATAATAAGCTTAGGCAATGGATTAACTGTAAAATAGGGGATTAGTCACAAGTATTTATGTTTGCTCATCATTAGCACCAAGTAGGGAGAAGTCCAATACTCAACATATATTCAGTGTTTTCTATCTTGTGGAATATACGTCAGGTGTTTAACAGATTTCGCAGAGGAGCATACTTTGAAGCGGAGCTAGTTGACAAGGAGTACGAGATCCCCTGCTGAAGAACGGCGTGCCTTCGCAGCTCTGCAACAATTTATTTATCTGTTGTAATCTTATTCAGGCGTAGATTCATTTGTGTTTCTGTTTCTAATGGCCATGCTAGGCCTTATTTATGTACATGTAAATCTGGACATTGATGTAATAATGATGAAATTCTATATTGTTCTAAGTTTGAATGCAAGGACCTGCCTGCGGTTTACTTAGAGACGCTTATTGGGCTGGAGCTTCACTACTCCAGTCCATACGGATCCACTCGTGTCCTAGCTCCCAAGTATAATGGGAAGCGGAGTGTGACACAATGTTGCAAACCTACGGGCCTGGGTAGAACGAGGCCTCGGACCAAGGCCCCCACGAAGACTTTGAGTCAGGCCGGCCTTGGACTGATGCGAATGTAGCCGCTGACCCATGCCAGCGGGAGTTAACCACTCCCCTTAAATCATGCCCCCTTAATCATCATTAAAGAGCCTCATCACGCCCACCTTCATGGCCCCATGAAGGTACCATCAAAGTGGCGGATACAAGGGACGAAATACAGAGACGACGAGGGGACGTGGATGGGGAAGATTCCTATAAAGCAACTCGAAGAACAACGTAGAAATGGACCTCTTTCTGGATACTAAAGTACGAGGGATTCTTCTGGAACAACCTTGTCTCCCACTTTATAATTCTCATCCACAGCTCGACCCGGGGAATCGTGTATCGACCTCTCCGTAGCCATACCGATCCCACTGAGCATCCTTTAGATCCGCTCTGACTTAGGCATCGGAGGGGACTTGGTCGAAACCAAGGTCCGACCCCCCTGACGAGCTTTCTCATCTGTTCAGGTCAAGGAGATCTAGCTGCATCAAGCTACCCTTCGGCGTCCTATCAGCCAGGAGCCGAACACGCTCGCCCCCGAGCCCGTTCATCTCCCTCCGTATGGAGGTTGTCGCTTGGCTGAGGACTCCCTGTAATGCCCTGATAGCTACTACACAAGTACTAGAGTGGGGTGAATAGTAATTTAAAATAATCAAGAGTAATTATTCCTAATTATTGTGCAAACTCAACCAACAATAAGGAATGAAAATATTGACAACAATAAAAGACAAAGCAAACAATTGATGTAACGGGTTCGGATCCACCCAAGTCTCCCCGACTTGTTCCCGGTGATCCTACGTCCCAAACACCCGGATCCCCTCCGGCTACTTGAGTTAGAATCCTCTAACCCAAGCTTTACACTATGAAATTCTTGTAGAAAACCTCTACAAGATCAAATCATACACAAAACAAAATGTGACTCCCACAAACCGGGATCACAATCTTCTCTCACAAACCGAGAGAAAAACTTGCAATATCAAAGTAAATGAAATATAAAACACTTACCAACAAAATCATATGCCTTGAGTAAAACTTACTGATTTTAGGGCAAGAAGGATTTTGAGGAAGAAGCAAGCACCAAACCCTAGCTCCACCAAGATGACCAGCAATAGGTGGCTAGGGAGAAGTTGGTGACTTGGATTCAAGCTCCTAGCTTGAGTAGCTCACAATCAATGAGAATCTCTCTTGAGGAATAAGAGTGAGGGAGAGATTCTTGTGAAGAGAGTGAGCTTGGAAATAGGAATTAAATGCTCTCTCTTTGATTCTCAAAGTCTCAATAATATCAGCCTTGAATGCTATGAAGAAGCATCACAAGATTATATAGGATAGAGAGAAGAGAGAGAGAGAAAATTCGTAGCAATTAATGCTCTAACGGCTCTATTCTAAAGCAGTCTAATCGGTCTAAGAAGGATTGCTGACCGATTAGTTTCTCAACTAATCGGTCGGTGATTCTTCTTGGACCGACTAAGTGGTTGACAGCCAAGAAAGATAGTTCAGGAGATATACAACTAGTCGGTCTAAGAAGACTTGCCAACCGACTAGTTTGACAACTAGTCGGTCGGTGAGTGTTCTTTGTCCGACTAAGCAGTTGAAAAACAATAAGCTGAACACAAGAGAACTAGTCGGTCCAAGAACAAATTCCAACCGACTAGTTTCACAACTAGTCGGTCGACGGATGTTCTTGGACCGACTAACTGTAAACAGTAGCTAGGCTGAAAAAGTGAAAGTATAACTAGTCGGTCTAAGAAGGATTCCAAACCGACTATTTTGACAACTAGTTGGTCGGTGAACCTTCTTGGACCGACTAATTGGTCAACAGTGAAGATGCTGAATTGAGCAAGGAGATCTAGTTGGTTCAAGAAGGATTCTTAACCGACTAGATGACAATCTAGTCGGTTGGTCCTTCTTCTCGAACCAACTAAGATGCACTAGAAGCCGCGAAATGAAGCGTAAAGCTTCGGGAAAGTTTGTATGGGCTTCTAAGATAATCCTAGCTCTAAGATATGAGCGTTAAGAATATTATAATGTAAGACCTACTCAAGGCTTAACATTCTACGAAAAGAAGCTAGAAGACTATAAAATAAGCTAGACGAGCCGTCTTCAAAGCTTCAATCCGAATCTCTTGACTTCAATAATGCTCCTAGAGCTTCAACGAAGCTTCAGGCACACGATCACGTGCTTTGAGAAGTCTTGGGACGTCGCTTTTGATGTACGTAGAATTTTGGCGACGATCTCCATAATTGCGCTCACAAAGAGTTAGTTTACGATATTTATGTTTGTTCATCATCAAAACCAAATCCGGGGAATCAATACTCAACATTCTCCCCCTTTTTGGTGATGACAAAGCAACATAAATAATAATCAATAATAATGATTCAAATGAAATTTACTTACTCCCCTGCATTGATGACACGTTAATTCCAAATTAAATAATAAACATAAGCATCAAGCAGACGAGAAAAGTATAAAACATGATCCAATTATTGAAATTTAGGATCTAAATCCATTTTTATATATTAACCCCCCTGAATCTAACATAAAAAATTAGATTCACGGTAAATTGCTTTAAATTATCATTTAACACATCGTCATTATTAATTCTCTCCCCCTTTGGCATTAGCAAAAAGAGCGGGAGGAGATCAACGATAACAACAATGGCTAAAAATAAAAGCACGAGAGTCAAAGAATACGACCACGGTCCAATGACACCAAAGTAAAATCACGAAGAAAATCAAAGTGTGCCAACGAGACCATAGTCGAAAATCCAAAAAAGAAATCATCAAAACTCAAATCAATTTCACGTATTGAGTTATGGAACATACTCTCCAATATCAACATTCTTGGTGAATTTAGTGCATGGAAAACAATTCTATGTTTCCATAGAAAGAATTCTATTTAATCAATATAATCGTCGAGCGACAAATTCAACATCAGAGACAAAAAGAAATATAATGTGCACACTGAAGTAAATGGCAACACGATGTATATATATATAATATGGTACATCAAAAAGTATACATCCGCCAACACAAATATAAACGATCATCAGATCGGTGCACAACATACAACATATGTCTCAACAGACATCAAAACGAATGTACATCAAAATATATCATCAAGACATCCAAAAATACATCAAAAAGACATCACCACCCAACTATCCTACCCCACTCTCTCACAATAAATATATCATCCAAGTGCACATGTGAGAGTCCTCCAACGCAAGCTCAGGAGGCAGAGGGAGGATCAGCAGTAGCAGCAGGCTATGCAAAAGAGGTGGTGGTCTCTGGGTCGACTGGAGTAGTAGAAGTCTCGGGAACAACAGGAGTGTCAACCGAAGGGAGATTGGCAACAGGAGTGGTCTCGGGAGCACCAGTAGAAGTATCCACCGAAGGAATGGTGGCAGCAGGAGTGCTCTCAGGAGCACGAGCAGAAGAAGTGCCAGCAGACGTACCCTCGGGGGCACGAGCAGGAGAAGCATCTCGCTTCTCATCCTCATCAACGTCCATGACTTCCTCATCAGAAAGCGTCAGAGGAACGTCAATATCCAGATACTCGCAGATGCGAGCAAGCATCTCCTCACAACGAGAAATACGAGACTGCTGACGTCTCAGGGAAACTGAAAACTCAGCGAGTGAAGGAGTAGTAGGAGGAGGGGCAGCAGCAGCTGAAGGGGTAGTCCGCTAAACGTGACGCAAAGCCGCAAGAGACTTCTTGACGGCAATCACGTTTAGGGGATGACCCAAAGGACGCTGATCATCTGGAGGGAGAGGGACGCCAAAATGACGAAAAACGAGAGTCAGTAGGCAAGGATAAGGAATATGGGCAGACTTGGTGGATTTCCTTATGCACTCAAAGGAATCCATCTTGTCAAGGATAGAACGAGCCCAATTTATCTCGCTCCCCATAAAAAGAGCGTAGATAAGCTTGAGGAAAGGCTGGGAGGGCAAGCTAGAAGAGCTGTACTTCGGTAGAAGGCACGACTTCAGAATCAAATTTAAGACCCACGCATTAGGCTTGAATGATTTGGAGGGACCGCCAATCATGGCGGGAGGGATGACATGGAACATCTCAGTAAGCATGGTCTGGTCAAGATTGTGGATATTATCCAGGGAGATATCAGCAGGGAGCAGGCCAGAGGATGAGACACCAATCAACTCCCCTAAAATCTCTGCCGTGAGGACAATAGGTGTCCCCAAGATAGTGGTCTCAATGGAGTGGGTGTCATCATACTCACCATGTACTCAATTGGCATAGAACAATTTGACGAGTCTGGGGTACGGGTGAGGATTCGCCCTGGGGTCATGGCGAAGATAGTCTAGTATGCCGCTATAGGAGAGGAGATCTGCAAGCTGAGGAAAGTCAGAAAACTGGACGAAGTGCTCCAGAATCAAAGGACAATGCTCAATACGATTGTATGCCGCTAGACACATCGGGTCATCGCGACACAACGAGACATCGAACCCGCCCAAAGGCATGGGGGACTTCCCCTTCGACTGACGAGAGGAAGTACGAGGAGTATGAATAGGAGCCCTGTCGGTAGGCTCAGACTCAGGAATATACTCTTCGTCAGAGTCAGGAGGAGTGTGTTGGATATTGGACTCCCCGGATTTGGTTTTGGATGATGAACAAACATAAATATATCGTGAACTAACAATTTGTGAGCGCAGTTATGGAGATCGTCGCCAAATTCATATGAACATCCAAAGCGACATCTCGAGACTTCTCAAAGCACGTGATCGTATGCCTAAAGCTTCGTTGAAGCTTATGGACCATTTTAGAAGTCATGAAGATTCGATTGAAGCTATTGAAGACGGTATCGTCAAGTTTTATTTATAGTCTTTAAACTTCTTTCGTAGAATGTTAAGCCTTGAGTAGGTCTTACGGTTTAAATCTTCATAACGCTCCTATCTTAGCTCTAGGATCTTAGTAGAAGTCCATACAAACTTTCCCGAAGCTTCGTGCTTCGATTCGCGACTTCTTGTGCATGTTAGTTGGTTCAAGAAGAAGAACTGACCGACTAGATGGTGATCTAATCGATCGGAAAAGCTTCTTGGACCGACTAGTTTTTGTCAGTCAATTCTAAGCTCTTTACTGTTTACAGTTAGTCGGTCTAAGTTGACTCACCGATCGACTAGTTTGTGAACTAGTCGGTCAGTGATGCTTCTGTGATCGACTAGTTGAGCTTTACTGTACATGCACATTTGAGCCTGAGCTACTGTTTATCATTAGTCGGTCTGTGTTCATTGATCGACCGACTAGTTGATGAACTAGTCGGTCAACTTTCCTTCTTGGACCGACTAGTTGAGATTTACTGTACATGCCAATTTTCACCTAACTTACTGTTTATCGTTAGTCGGTCTATGCTTATTTGGCGATCGACTAGTTGATGAACTAGTCGGTCAACATTTGTTCTTAGACCGACTAAATCAATTTGTGCTCAGACTTCAGTTTTATCTCTTAGTCGGTCTCAGTTAAGTAACCGACCGACTAGTTGTGAAACTAGTCGGTCAGCTACTCTTCTTGGACCGACTAGTTCCTTTTGTCTGTGCTTCGACCTTTTCTCTGTTCACTCATTAGTCGGTCTACGTTGATTGACCGACCGACTAGTTGATGAACTAGTCGGTCGGTGGTTGTTCTTTGACCGACTAGTTGGGTTCAGAAAAGAGCCGTTGGAGCATTTAATGACTCGAATTTCTTTCTCTCTCTCCTCTATCCTATAAATACTTGTTGAGCTGCATTCATTGCAAAAAAGGCTGATATTATTGCAAGTTTAGAGATCAAGAGAAATCATTCCAAGCTCATTCAAAGCTCTTTCATTCCATTCAATAATCTCTCCTCACTCTTACTTCCAAAGAGAGATTCATTGAGTGTGAAGCCTTCCAAGCCAAGTGCTTGATCCTAGGTCACCAACAACCCCATAGCTCTCCATCGCTGATCTACATCTTGGAGCTAGGGTTTGGTGCCTTCTTCCTCAAAATCATCCTTGCCCTAATTCGTAAGTATACTCAAGGCATAGGTATTTTGTGGTAAGTTATTCTATTTCATTTACTTTCATTTTGTAAGTGTTTATCTCTCGGTTGTGAGAGTTGTGTTTGTGATCCCGGGTTGTGGGAGTCACAAATTACTTTGTGTATGATTTGACTTGGTGAAGGTTCTTCACAAGTATTTCATAGTGGAAATCTTGAGTTAGGGTTTCTAACTCAAGTAACCGGAGGGGATCCGGGTGGTTGGGACGTAGGATCACCGGGAACAAGTCGGGGAGACTTGGGTGGATCCGAACCCAGTAATATCGTTGTTTGCGATTGTTTCTTTGTTGTCTAACATTTACTTTTCCGCATTGTTTGGTAGAGTTTGCAAGTAATTAGGAATTAGCCTCTTAATTATTTTCAAGTACTATTCACCCCCCCTCTAGTACTTGTGCAGTAGCTTAGCAGGGCATTACATTTGGTATCAGAGCCAAGTCTATAGCTATGTCTGCCAACGACAACAAGACCGTTCGTCCACCTTCCAACTATAGCACCTTCAAGAACCGTGAAGGAGCGTCTTCGGTAATGGAAGGACATTCCTCAACGAGGCCTCCACTCTTCAACGGTACCAACTACGGGTACTGGAAATGCCGGATGGAAACCTTCCTCCGGAGTGCTTCACTATGGAGGACCATGATGAAGGAATATGTCGAGCCAACCGAAGAAGATTTCGAGAAATGGACTCCCGCGGAGGTCGCCGCGGAGGTAAGCAATGCCAAGGCAATGAACGCCTTGCAATGCGCATTGGAGCCCGAGGACTTCAATAAGATATGCACATGTAAGAGTGCATATTAAATTTGAAACTCCCTCCTCATCTTACATGAAGGGACGAGTAGGGTAAGAGACTCTAAACTCGTTGTAGTTAATAAAGATTACGAGATGTTTCATATGCTACAGGGTGAGAAGATGAAGGAGTATTATGCTCGCTTCGTCGACATCATAAACAAGTTAGAGGCTCTCGATAAATCCTACACCCAAAAGGAGAAATGTTCGAAGATTATAGAAGGACTTCCTTCTAGTTGGGAAAAGCGTACCTTCGCCATCGAGGAAGGTAACGATATGAACAAGTATACCGTTGTTCAACTAATGGGTACTTTAATGTCATACGAGGTACGCAAGGATAGCAAGTTGAAGTTGCAGGAAAAGATGAAGTCTTACCTACAACAAGAAGAGCCAAAGAAGAAAGCTATTGCCTTCAAGGCCGCTCCATCTACTTCCACATCAACCGATGATGAGAACTCGGAAAACGAGTTGGACTTGGAGTCCATGGCACTCATGACCAAGAAGTTCAACCGGTTCTTCCGGAAAGGTAACTTCAAAAACAAGTCAAAGTTCAATTCTTCTAACGCCTCTTCTTCTTTGTGCTTTAAATGCAACAAGCCAGGACACATGAAAGCGGAGTGTCCTCTAAACAAGCAAAAGGAGAAGTGGAAGGAGCCTAAATTCGACAAGTCCAAGAAGTACAAAAAGGGGTACAAAAAGGGGGCTTGTCGGGACTTTCACCGACTCCGATGATTCCTCAAGCGGAGATTCGGACGATGAGCAAGTGGAGCAAGCACACATGTGCTTCATGGCAAGAGAGGAGCATGATCAAGGATCTTCTGTTGAATATTGGACTCCCCGGATTTGGTTTTGATGATGAGCAAACATAAATAATCCATGAACTAACAATTTGTGAGCGCAGTATTAGAGATCGTCGCCAATTTCACGAGAACATTCAAAGCGACATCTCAACACTTCCCAAAGCTCGTATTCATGCCTAAAGCTTCGTTGAAGCTCTTGCGCCGTTTTGGAAGTTATGAAGATTCAATCGAAGCTCTCGAAGACCGTTTATTAAGGTTTTATTTATAGTCTTTTAGCTTCGATATATAGAATGTTAAGCCTTGAGTATATCTTACGTTTCTATCTTCATTACGCTCATTTCGTAGCTCTAGGATCCTTGCACAAGTTCATTCTAACGTCCTTGAAGCATCGCGCTTCGATTCGGACTTTATTGTGCATGTTAGTTGGTACAAGAACAAGTACTGACCGACTAGATGGTGATCTAGTCGGTCGGTAACTCTTCTTGGATCGACTAGTTTGATTCCTTAATTTCTTGGACTTTACTGTTTACAGTTAGTCGGTCTATGTTGACTCACCGACCGACTAGTTTGTGAACTAGTCGGTCAGTGATGCTTCTTTGACCGACTAGTTGTGACTTACTGTTCATGCTAAATTTCTCCTAAGCTACTGTTTATCGTTAGTCGGTCTAAGAACGTTTGGTGACCGACTAGTTGACAATCTAGTCGGTCAACTTTTGTTCTTGGACCGACTAAGTCAACTTGTGTTCAGACTATTTCATTTTGCCTCTTAGTCGGTCTACGTTCATTGACTGACCGACTAGTTGTGAAACTAGTCGGTCAGAAAGTCTTCTTGGACCGACTAGATTTCTAGGTCTGAATTTCTATCTCTTCTCAGATCTTCACTTAGTCGGTCCATGCTGTTTGACTGACCGACTAGTTGATGAACTAGTCGGTCAGTGATTGTTCTTTGACCGACTAATTCTCACAGATTTCTATCCGTTGGAGAATGACCTAACTTGTTTTTATGGGACCCTATAAATACGAACCTAGGTCATTTCTATCTAGGTTAGAGCTTCCATTCAGAGATTCATTGAGATCAATAGAGATAGCCATTCTCACTCAAATCTAAAGCTCTCTTCCTCACAAGAAACCCATTCTCTCTCATTTCTAGATCTAGAACCCATCTAGAGAGAAGGTTGTTCTTGGTGAGCTCTTCAAGCTATTGCTTGATCCAAGTCTCCAAATCATCCCTAGGCACCGATTACTGGTCATTTCCTTGGTGCTAGGTCTTGATGACTTCATCTTCCTCAAATCCTTCATTTCACCATTTGGGTAAGAAAAACTCAAGGTATAGGATTTTGTGGTAAGATTGTTTATTTCATATTAAACTCTTTAATATTGCTTTGTGATTCTCTCGGTTGTGAGAGAAGGTTGTGATCCCGGGTTGTGGGATTCACGTTTGCTATTGCATGTATGATTTGATCTTGTGAAGGTTTTTCACAAGATATTCATAGTGGAAATCTTGGGTTAGGGTTTCTAACCTAAGTATCCGGAGGGGATCCGGGTGGTTGGGACGTAGGATCACCGGGAACAAGTCGGGGAGACTTGGGTGGATCCGAACCCATTAACATCGTTTGTTAGCATTGTTAATTTTGTGTTGTCATTCAATTTAAGCTTCCGCAAATTGATTTGGTAGTTGTTTGCAATTTAATTTGGAATTATACTCCTTATTATTTTAAAGTACTATTCACCCCCCTCTAGTACTTGTGCAGTAGCTGGTAGGGCATTACATTTGGTATCAGAGCCAGATACTCAGCTATGTCTGCCAACGACAACAAGACCGTGCCTCCACCTTCCAACTATGACACCCTCAGGAATCGTGAAGGAGCGTCATCGGTGATGGAAGGACATTCCTCTACGAGGCCTCCATTCTTCAACGGTACCAACTATGGGTATTGGAAATGTCGGATGGAAACCTTTCTCCGGAGTTTATCCTTATGGAGGACTACAATGAAGGAATACATCGAACCCAAAGAAGAAGACTTTGAGAAATGGACTACCGCGGAGGTCGCCGCGGAGGTAAGCAATGCCAAGGCAATGAACGCCTTGCAATGCGCATTGGAGCCCGAGGATTTCAATAAGATATGCACATGTAAGAGTGCATATCAAATTTGGAACTCCCTCCTCATACTTCATGAAGGGACGAGTAGGGTAAGAGACTCTAAACTCGTAGTCGTAAACAAAGATTACGAAATGTTTCATATGCAACAGGGCGAGAAGATGAAAGAATATTACGCTCGCTTTGTTGACATAATAAACGAGTTAGAGGCCCTCGGCAAGTCCTACACTCAAAAGGAGAAGTGCTCAAAGCTTATTGAAGGACTTCCCTCTTCTTGGGAAAAACGTACCTTCGCCATCGAGGAAGGTAATGACATGAACAAATATACCGTAGTTCAACTAATGGGTACTTTGATGTCATACGAGGTACGCAAAGATAGCAAGGTGAAGTTACAAGAAAAGATGAAGTCCTATTTGAACCTAGATGCGCCTAAGAAAAAGGCGATTGCATTCAAGGCGGCTTCATCCACCTCTACCGATGATGAGGACTCGGAAGAAGAAATGGACATGGAATCCATTGCACTCATGGCAAAGAAGTTCAATCGCTTCTTCCGAAAGGGTAACTTCAAACAAAAATCTAAGTTTACTTCTACTAACGACTCTCCACCTTTGTGCTTTAAATGCAATAAGCCAGGACACATCAAAGCGGATTGTCCTCAAAACAAGCAAAAGGAGAAGTGGAAGGCGCCGAAGTTCGACAAGTCAAAGAAGTACAAAAAGGGGTACAAAAAGGGACTTGTCGGAGCAACATTCACCGACTCCAAGGATTCCTCAAGCGGAGAGTCGGATGATGAGAAAGTGGAGCAAGCGCACATGTGCTTCATGGCAAGAGAGGAGCATGATCAAGGATCTTCCTCCTCCGATGATAGCGACGACGAAGGCGATGAGGTAACGATGGATGATCTTAGGGATGCTAACTCTCATTTATGGTCTAAATACACAAAATTAGTAAATCGATATACTAAAGTAAAAGATGACCTAACTAGCATTCAAACCTCGCCTAAGACTATCATCACCAACAACGACACCGTTGTTGAAGAGTTAAGAAATGAGATTGTTAATCTCAAATCTAAACTTGAACATGTTAGCATTGATGATCCGGAAGAACATAGGATAGCGGATTTAACTTCTCAAAACTCGACTTTGAGTATTGAGAACGAGAATCTTAAATCTCGTGTTTATGTGCTCACATCGCAAGTATCCACATTAGATACTTCTATGTGTTCTCTCAAAGAGAAATATGAGAACACATTAGGCCGAATCAATAGATTCAATAAGGGTAAGGACCATTTGGATAAAATCCTAAGTGACTTACTTCCGGCCAATCACCACATTGGTTTGGGGTATACGATGGGATGTCCATCCAAAGCGGCCACTACTTTTGTTAGGCCAACTTCCGGTGACTCTACGAGTGGTAGCAAACACTCTATTGGTAGTTCATCTACCAATGGTGCTTCCACCTCGTCCACACCCTCTTTTGGAAAGAAACCCACTTTGGGTGGACCTCCAAAGAAGGGGCATGCTTATATGTACACAAATACCATGCCACGTAGGAACACACGTCCTACTCCACCATCTCACACATATGATGATTTCTATGCTACACGTTCACGGGCACGTGCACACCATGTGAGACACCCTCACGCACGTGTTCCCACACATGCATATGTTCACCCACCTCATCGTATGAATAATTCTCGTCATGCACCATTCCATCATGTTCCGTATGCCTATCCACGTCATGCATCACGTAGAAATCAACAACGCATGCATGCACCCAATAGGATGATGGCTCCCAAAATTTTCACCATTTGGAGCCCAAAGGACACAAGCATGGATGAAAAACAAGTATATATGAATGCTTATTTTTCGGATGTTGTGCATAGTAGAGATTATGTGGGGAAGTCAAAGTCCAATTGGACTTGGCTTCCAAAGGTCTAACTTTTGAGGACCCAATGACCTTGGGTACCATGATATGAAAGTTTCTATCTTTAGGTACTCAAGGAAAAGAAAAAGAAGAGGAGCATCAAATTTAAATTTAGCTCCAAAGGGAATTGGATACTCGATAGCGGGTGTTCAAAACACATGACGGGTGACGCTCAATTGCTCTCCGAAGTGGTTCCCATTGCAAATGGAAATCGCGTCGTATTTGGAGGCAACGAGAGCGGAACCATCGTCGGTGTTGGTAAAGTGGGTAACCCTTCTAAACCCTTAATTAGTGATGTCTATCTAGTTAATGGTTTAAATCATAATCTTATTTCAATAAGCCAACTTTGTGACAAAGTTTACAAAGTTAGCTTTGCGAAAGGATTGTGTCATATTTCAAATGATAATAATAAATTATTATTTTCCGGCACACGCCATAAAGATATTTATATTTTGGATCTTCCTAAGTCATATGAACAATGTCTCGTTGCCAACTCAAGTGAACAACACTTATGGCATCGACGCTTTGGACATGTGAACTTTGGAACACTTTATAAACTTTCGAAATTAAATTCCATTAAAGGTTTTCCGAAGCTCGCTTTCGAAAAGAAAAGTTTTTGTGATTCTTGTCAACGTGGCAAGCTTCCTAAATCTTCATTTAAACCTAAGAAAAGCATTTCTACGAAACGGCCACTAGAGCTATTACATCTAGATTTATTTGGGCCAACTAGAGTTGCTTCCTTAGGAAATGCAAGATATGGACTAGTCATCGTTGATGATTATTCAAGATTTACATGGGTATTTTTCTTTTGTAATAAAAATGAAGCTTTTGAAAACTTCACAATATTTGTGAAGAAAGTACAAAATCTCATCGGAACCACCATTGTCACTATTCGTAGTGATCATGGGGGTGAATTTGAGAATGAGTCTTTCTCAAATTTTTGTGATGATCTTGGAATTACTCACACGTTTTCTTTCCCTCGCGCACCTCCTCAAAATGGTGTTGTTGAGAGGAAGAATAGAACGCTTGTGGAGTGTGCTCGCACTATGCTCGAAGATAGTCAACTTGGTTATTAATTTTGGGCGGAAGCGGTACACACCGCTTGTTATGTGTTTAATAGAATACTTTTGAGGCCCGGCACCAAACAAACTTGCTATGAATTATTGTTTGGTAGATTGCCTCAAGTTAAACATTTTCGTGTTTTCGGCGCAAAATGTTTCATTAAAAACACATATGATAATTTGGACAAGTTTGATCCGAGATCGGATGAGGGGATATTTGTTGGGTATTCCTCACGTAGCAAAGCCTATCGGATATACAACAAAAGATCCTCTACGATCGAGGAATCACTTCATGTCTCTTTTAATGAGAATTTTACTAATTCTAGAATTTCAAATGATAATGATTCTATGGATGTTTTATGTGATTCGTTTGAGAATTCTAAGTCTATTGATTCAATTGATTCTATTGAGACTAACCCGACTAATGAAGTTGTTGAGAATGTGCCTAGTGATCAAGGTATTCCCAAGCGGCTTCATACCGTTCGCGACCATCCTCATGAGCAAGTTATTGGAAATATTAATGATAGTGTCAAGACGAGATCTCAAGTCCACCACTTCGCCAATTGTGCCTTTGCCTCATCGATAGAGCCAAAGAATATCGTTGAAGCGTGCGAAGATAGTGCTTGGATCCTTGCCATGGAGGATGAACTCATTCAATTCGAGAGGAATGAGGTATGGGAGCTTGTTCCTTTGCCATCGAAGAACCACACCGTCATAGGGACAAAGTGGATCTTCAAGAACAAAACCGACGAAAATCAAGTCGTCGTCCGGAACAAAGCAAGGTTAGTTGCTCAAGGCTATCGCCAAGAGGAAGGTATCGATTTCGAAGAATCCTTCGCTCCGGTAGCTAGATTAGAATCAATTAGACTTTTATTGTCTTATGCATGCCATAAAAATTTTAAGTTATTTCAAATGGATGTTAAAAGTGCATTTTTAAACGGAGATGTCGTTGAGGAAGTTTACGTTTCTCAACCTCCGGGCTTCATAAATGAAAAATTTCCAAATCATGTTTTTAAACTAAAGAAAGCTCTTTATGGTTTGAGACAAGCTCCTCGAGCTTGGTATGATCGCCTAAAGAATTTTCTTTTGGATTTGAATTTTAAAATGGGCGAAGCCGATTCTACACTTTTTGTTAAGCATGCGAATAATGATATTTTATTAGTTCAAATTTATGTTGATGATATCATTTTCGGTGCTACTAACTTCACTCTTTGCGAAGAGTTTTCTAATGTTATGAAGGACCAATTTGAGATGAGCCACATGGGCGAACTCAAATATTTCTTAGGTCTCCAAATTCGCCAATTGAACGATGCAATCTTCATCCACCAAACGAAGTATACGGTGGAGTTGCTTAAGCGATTTGGAATGGAAAGTGCTTCCGGGAAAAAGACTCCAATAAGCACGACTACGCATCTTGACAAGGATACGGGCGGTAAGGATGTAGACATTCGTCTATATCGAGGTATGATAGGTAGTTTACTTTATCTTACCGCAAGTAGGCCCGATATTATGTTTGCCGTATGCGTATGTGCTCGTTATCAGTCTCAACCTAAGGAGTCTCACTTAGTAGCGGTAAAGCGTATTTTCCGTTATCTAAGTTACACTTTAGATTTTGGATTACTTTATCCGAAATCTAGCACGTATGAGTTAGTCTCATACAGTGATGCCGATTATGCGGGATGCAAATCCGACAGGAAAAGTACTAGTGGCACTTGCCATTTTCTAGGAAATTCTCTTGTCTCTTAGTTTTCCAAGAAGCAAAATTCCGTATCACTTTCAACCACCGAGGCGGAATATATTGTCGCCGGTGCCGCTTGTGCCCAGGTTCTTTGGATGAGACACACTTTGAAGGATTTTGGTATTCACTGTGATACTAGCCATATCATGGTGGATAACCAAAGTGATATCTGTCTTTCAAAGAATCCGGTGCACCATTCCCGATCAAAACACATAGATGTCCGACACCATTTCTTAGATGATCATGTTGCTAAAAAGGACATCATTTTAGTGTACGTTGAAACCCAAAAGCAAATCGCCGATATTTTCACGAAACCCCTAAAGGAGGACTCCTTTGTGCGGTTGCGTCGAGAATTGGGGATTATGGGTGAATCCGAGATATAGGATTCATATTTAAACTCAATCATCTTGCATGCTAATATATTTCGCGATATTTCATTCATGCTAGATTTATTGAATTTTTTGGGAATTTTATGTGATATGTTTGAATTTATGATCGAATTCGTATTTCAATGTCGTATTTAAGATTTCGACGTTTTATGGGGTAATTTAGATGACTAATGAGAGTGTTAAGATGTTTCATCCAAGTGGTTTGTGAAGAGAAATCAATTTTCAATTTTTGAACTCTTCTAGTCGGTTTCAGTTCATTTGTCAACCGACTAGATGCTCATCTAGTCGGTCAGCAAATGAACTCAGACCGACTAGATCAAGCTTTCATCTAACTCTTTTCATTTTCTTTCTTTAGTCGGTCACAGTACATTTACCGACCGACTAGATTGAAAACTAGTCGGTCATTGAGTATACTGCGACCGACTAAATCTTGCCCTAAAATTCACTGTTTGCCTCTGTTTCGACTTAGTCGGTTCAAGCTCATTGACCGACCGACTAGATCGTAATCTAGTCGGTCAGTGCTTGAACTGTGACCGACTAAGTGGGTTAGGGCATTTGTGTCTTTTCCAGATCTCGACCGACTTATACTCATTTCAGTCGACTAAAAATCTTTTTAGTCGGTCTCTTTCACAGCTCAAGCCCGAAAACCCCAAACCCCCTCCGAGCCTCTTCATCTTCCCGTCGACTCCGGCCTGTTCTCCGGCCATCGCCGTCGTCCGCCGCCGTCGCCTCCTCCTCCTAGGTATCTCCCTCCTCCTCCTAGGTCGATTCCTACTCTAGGGTTTGATTTAGATCTCTCTCTAGCTTCTAGGGTTTCGGATTTATAGAAGTGTGTTAGGGTTTGGTGCTTGATCTCTAGGGTTTGTGATGCACGTAGTTTCAGTTGCTTGTGCTCGTCGTGCCACAACCATGGCAAAGACAAGAATTCCCATCGCCTCTTCTGGGGCTTCTCCTATGACCGTAGGGCCTTCCGACCCTAGGAATCCCCCTAAGCCTAAACGTCGTGCCAAATCAACCCAAGCTTCTCCGTCTTCGCCTCCTCTGAAGAAGCAGAGGACGGCGACCGTAAAACCCCGCAAATCTAAGACCAAGAAGGCTATTCTCCACTCACCCTCTACTCCTCCCGATTCCGACACTGAATTTATCCCTGAGGATGAGCCTAGCCATAAGGAACCCACTCCTCCACCTCGTCCTAGGACTCGCCAGCCAAAGGGAAAGGGCCCAATGCCAGCGGGGGGTGTTGACATATCGTTGTGTCGCGACGACCCTTTGTGTCTCGCGGCCTACAACCGTATTGAACACTGCCCGATGCTGTTGGAGCACTACGTTCAGTTTTCGGATTTCCTTGGCTTAGCCGATCTCCTCTCCTATAGTGGTCTCCTTGATTATCTCCGCTATGATCCTAAGGCCAATCCCAAACCGTATCCTCGCCTTGTGAAATTGTTCTATGCCAATCGCGTTCGAGGCCAGTACGATGTCAGTCACTCCATTGAGACTACTGTCTTGGGAACTCCTATAGTTCTCACGGCAGAAATCTTGGGGGAGATTCTTGGCTGTTCTTCGTGTGGTCTCCTTCCTTCGGACATTTCCGTCGACGATATTTCTTCCTTGGATCAGTCAGTTCTTTCAGATATCTTCCATGTTATCCCCTCCGCATTCATTGGTGTTCCATCGAAATCTTTCAAACCGAATGCGTGGGTCCTTAACCTGATCTTGAAGTCTTGCCTACTCCCTAAGTATGGATCATCTTCTCTTCCATCCCAGCCGTTCTTGAAATTGATCTACGCTCTTTTCTTGGGGTGCGAGATTAATTGGGCTCGCGTGATACTCGATAAGATGGACTCTTTCGAGTGTATACGCAAGACCAATAAATCTGCGCATATTCCATACCCTTGTCTGTTGACCCTCGTGTTTCGTCATTTTCGTGTCCCTCTCCCTCCTGACGATGAGCGTCCCTTGGGTACTCCTCTAAACGCGACGGCCGTGAAGAAATCTCTAGCGGCGCTTCGTCACGTGCAGAGGTCTACCGCATCTGCTTCCCAGTCCACTCCGTCGGCTGCTGCAGCCCCCGCTCCTCCTGCCACTTTTGACGATGTCGTACGCCTACTTCGTCAGCACGACTCCCGTTTGGCTCGTACTGAGGAGGTAGTCTGCCGTATGGCTCGTATGATGGGGATTGATCTTCCTCCTTCAGTTTCTGAGGCCGAGGAGATGGACGATGAGGAACTTGACGAGCTTGTCACTTCCTTAGCCCGTGGCGATGAGGCCACTGCTGCTGCTGCTGCTGCTGCTACCACTTCAGCTCCTGGAGATGGCACCACTTCCGGTGCTCCAGAGACGTCTGCTTCAGCACTTCAGACTTCTGAGCCTGCTGCTGACCATGTTGCCGAGCCTGCTGATATTCCTGTTGACACATCTGTCGTCAAGCCCGTCGTTGACGTCTCGACTCCTGCCCCGACGATTCCATCTGTTGAGACACCTCTTCTCCCTGCAGAGCCTGAGTCCACTCCGTCGACTGGACCCACGGACACTGCAGATCCAGCCACTTCCTCGTGATCGCTGTTCCGAGGACTCTCCACTACGCTTTGGATGATATATCTTAGTGAGAGTATTTTTGGGTTAGGATAGAGTATGAGGGTTATGATATTTTGATGTATTTTGGATGCTGTCGATGATGTTGTTGTATTTTGATGTACTCTGGATATTGATGATGATGTTCTATTTTGATGTAGACGATGATGTTGTTCTTTTTGATGTTTATATAGATGATGTGTTGCATTTGATGTGATGTACATTTTTATATTTGATATCTTTTTGGATGTACTCAACATGTTATCATTTCTATATATACATCGATGTTCATGTTGTGATATTTACTTCGTCGTGCACATTAATTCTCATTCAATGTCCTTGCAATGTGATTTCATCGCTCGATGCTTAAATGCTTGGTTAAATAGATGGAAATTCTATAATTATATTGAATTGTTTGCCATGCACAAATTTAACCAAGAATATTGAATATTGGAGAGTATGTTTCTTTATTCAAGAAATGAATAATTATTTTGTATTTTTGATGATTTTGATTATTTTTTTGATAATGGACATTTTGGCACACCTTGATTTGATTTCCACATTTTTCCCTTGGTGTCAATTTGGTCCATCGTCATTGTCTACGACTCCCGATGTTGGATTTTCCATTTCCTAGTTGTTGTCGTTGTATGCCCCCCATTTTTGGGATAATGCCAAAGGGGGAGAGATAATGATAATAAATAGCGCAAATGAAAATTTAACTCAATTTCCAAGAATCTAGTTTGATATGTTAGATTCAGGGGGAGTTAAGATATATATAAGGATTTTCAAAATCCGATATTTCAAAAATCGATTCTCTTTATTTATCTTACTCGTCTGCTTGATGCAATTCATATATATTCATTTTGGAATTAACGTGTCATCAATGCAGGGGGAGTAAGTATTTTACATTTGAATCATTATTTTTGATTATTATTTATGTTGGTTTGTCATCACCAAAAAGGGGGAGAATGTTGAATATTGGACTCCCCGGATTTGGTTTTGATGATGAGCAAACATAAATAATCCATGAACTAACAATTTGTGAGCGCAGTATTGGAGATCGTCGCCAATTTCACGAGAACATTCAAAGCGACATCTCAACACTTCCCAAAGCTCGTATTCATGCCTAAAGCTTCGTTGAAGCTCTTGCGCCGTTTTGGAAGTTATGAAGATTCAATCGAAGCTCTCGAAGACCGTTTATTAAGGTTTTATTTATAGTCTTTTAGCTTCGATATATAGAATGTTAAGCCTTGAGTATATCTTACGTTTCTATCTTCATTACGCTCATTTCGTAGCTCTAGGATCCTTGCACAAGTTCATTCTAACTTCCTTGAAGCATCGCGCTTCGATTCGGACTTTATTGTGCATGTTAGTTGGTACAAGAACAAGTACTGACCGACTAGATGGTGATCTAGTCGGTCGGCAACTCTTCTTGGACCGACTAGTTTGATTCCTTAATTACTTGGACTTTACTGTTTACAGTTAGTCGGTCTACGTTGACTCACCGACCGACTAGTTTGTGAACTAGTCGGTCAGTGATGCTTCTTTGACCGACTAGTTGTGACTTACTGTTCATGCTAAATTTCTCCTAAGCTACTGTTTATCGTTAGTCGGTCTAAGAACGTTTGGTGACCGACTAGTTGACAATCTAGTCGGTCAACTTTTGTTCTTGGACCGACTAAGTCAACTTGTGTTCAGACTATTTCATTTTGCCTCTTAGTCGGTCTACGTTCATTGACTGACCGACTAGTTGTGAAACTAGTCGGTCAGAAAGTCTTCTTGGACCGACTAGATTTCTAGGTCTGAATTTCTATCTCTTCTCAGATCTTCACTTAGTCGGTCCATGCTGTTTGACTGACCGACTAGTTGATGAACTAGTCGGTCAGTGATTGTTCTTTGACCGACTAATTCTCACAGATTTCTATCCGTTGGAGAATGACCTAACTTGTTTTTATGGGACCCTATAAATACGAACCTAGGTCATTTCTATCTAGGTTAGAGCTTCCATTCAGAGATTCATTGAGATCAATAGAGATAGCCATTCTCACTCAAATCTAAAGCTCTCTTCCTCACAAGAAACCCATTCTCTCTCATTTCTAGATCTAGAACCCATCTAGAGAGAAGGTTGTTCTTGTTGAGCTCTTCAAGCTATTGCTTGATCCAAGTCTCCAAATCATCCCTAGGCACCGATTGCTGGTCATTTCCTTGGTGCTAGGTCTTGGTGACTTCATCTTCCTCAAATCCTTCATTTCACCATTTGGGTAAGAAAAACTCAAGGTATAGGATTTTGTGGTAAGATTGTTTATTTCATATTAAACTCTTTAATATTGCTTTGTGATTCTCTCGGTTGTGAGAGAAGGTTGTGATCTCGGGTTGTGGGATTCACGTTTGCTATTGCATGTATGATTTGATCTTGTGAAGGTTTTTCACAAGATATTCATAGTGGAAATCTTGGGTTAAGGTTTCTAACCTAAGTATCCGGAGGGGATCCGGGTGGTTGGGACGTAGGATCACCGGGAACAAGTCGGTGAGTCTTGGGTGGATCCGAACCCATTAACATCGTTTGTTAGCATTGTTAATTTTGTGTTGTCATTCAATTTAAGCTTCCGCAAATTGATTTGGTAGTTGTTTGAAATTTAATTTGGAATTATACTCCTTATTATTTTAAAGTACTATTCACCCCCCCTCTAGTACTTGTGCAGTAGCTGGTAGGGCATTACATCTTCCTCTTCCGATGATAGCAACAACGAAGGCGATGAGGTAACCATGGATGACCTTAGGAATGCTAATTCTCAATTGTGGTCTAAGTATACTAAATTAGTAAATAGGTATACTAAAGTAAAAGATGACTTAGCTAGCATTCAAACCTCGCCTAAAACTATCATCACCAACAACGACACCGTTGTTGAAGGGTTGAAGAATGAGATTGTTAATCTCAAGACTCAACTTGAACATGTTAGCATTGAGGATCCGGAGGAACACAAAATAGCGGATTTGACTTCTCAAAACTCGACTTTGAGTATTGAGAATGAGAATCTTAAATCTCGTGTTTATGTGCTCACATCGCAAGTATCCACTTTGGATGCTTCTATGCATTCTCTCACCGAGAAATATGAGAACACATTAGGCCGAATTAATAAATTCAATAAGGATAAGGACCATTTGGATAAAATCCTAAGTGACTTACTTTCAGCCAATCACCACATTGGCTTGGGGTATACGATGGGAAGTTCATCCAAATCGGCCACTACTTTTGTTAGGCCAACTTCCGGTGACTCAACGAGTGGTAGCAAACACTCTATTGGTAGTTCATCTACCAATGGTGCTTCCACCTCGTCCACACCCTCTTTCGGAAAGAAACCCACTTTGGGTGGACCTCCAAAGAAGGGGCATGCTTATATGTACACCAATACTATGCCACGTAGGAACACACGTTCTACTCCACCGGCTCACACATATGATGATTTCTATGCTACACGTTCACGGGCACGTGCACACCATGTGAGACACCCTCACGCACGTGTTCCTCCACATGCATATGTTCACCCACATCATCGTATGAATAATTATCCACATGCACCATTCCATCATGTTCCTTATGCCTATCCACGACATGCATCACGTAGAAACCAACAACGCATGCATGCACCCAATAGGATGAGGGCTCCCAAAATATTCACAATTTGGAGCCCAAAGGACACAAGCATGGATGAAAAACAAGTTTACATGAATGCTTATTTTTCGGATGTTGTGCATAGTAGAAATTATGTGGGGAAGTCTAAGTCCAATTGGACTTGGCTTCCAAAGGTCTAATCTTTTGGACCCAATGACCTTGGGTACCATGATATGAAATTTTCTATCTTTAGGTACTCAAGGAAAAGAAAAAGAAAAGGAGTAACAAATTTAAATTTAGCTCCAAGGGGAATTGGATACTCGATAGCGGGTGTTCAAAACACATGACGGGTGACGCTCAATTGCTCTCCGGAGTGGTTCCCATTGCAAATGGAAACCGCGTCGTATTTGGAGGCAACTAGAGCGGAACCATCATAGGTGTTGGTAAAGTGGGTAATCCTTCTAAACCCATTATATGTGATGTTTACCTTGTTAAAGGATTAAACCACAATCTCATTTCAATAAGTCAACTTTGTGACAAAGGTTACAAAGTTAACTTTGCGAAAGGAATGTGCCATATTTTAAGAAAAGATAATAATGAATTATTGTTTTTCGGCACACGCCATAAGGATATATATATCCTAGATCTTCCAAGATCACATGAACAATGTCTTATTGCCAACACAAGTGAACAACACTTATGGCATCGACGTTTTGGTCATGTGAACTTTGGAACACTTTTTAAGCTTTCCAAGTTAAATTCTATTAGAGGCTTCCCTAAGCTTGTCTTTCAAAAGAAAAGCTTTTGTGACTCGTGTCAACGAGGCAAGCTTCCAAAATCTTCATTTAAACCTAAGAAAAGCATTTCTTCTAAGCGGCCTCTAGAGCTATTACATCTAGATTTATTTGGGCCAACTAGAGTTGCTTCATTAGGTAATGCTAGATATGGACTTGTCATCGTTGATGACTTTTCTAGGTTTACTTGGGTATTTTCATTATGTAATAAAAATGAAGCTTTTGAAAACTTCACAATTTTTGTTAAGAAAGTACAAAATCTCTTAGGAACCACCATTATCACTATTCGTAGTGATCATGGAGGTGAATTTGAGAATGAGTCTTTTGAGGCATTTTGTGATGAAGTTGGTATTACACACACCTTTTCATTCCCTCGCGCACCTCCTCAAAATGGTGTTGTTGAGAGAAAGAATAGGACGCTAGTGGAATGTGCTCGTACTATGCTTGATGATAGCCAACTTGGCCATCAATTTTGGGTAGAAGCGGTACATACCGCTTGCTATGTGTTTAATAGAATACTTTTGAGGCCCAGCACTAAACAAACTTGTTATGAATTGTTGTTTGGTAGGTTGCCTCAAGTTAAACATTTTCGTGTTTTTTGGTTCGAAATGTTTTATTAAGAACACGTATGGTAGTTTGGACAAATTCGATCCAAGATCCGATGAGGGGATTTTTGTTGGGTATTCCTCACGTAGCAAAGCCTACCGGATATTCAACAAACGAACCTCAACGATCGAGGAATCGCTTCATGTGTCATTTAATGAAGGATTTGTTCCAACTAGAATTACTAATGATGATGACTCTATGGATGTCTTATGTGATTCAATTGGTAATTCTAACTCTAATGATTCTATTGATTCTATTGAGACTAACCCGTCTAATGAAGTTGTTGAGAATGTTCCTAGTGATCAAGGTATTCCCAAACGGCTTCATACCGTTCGTGACCATCCTCATGAGCAATTCATTGGCAATATCCATGATAGTGTCAAGACGAGATCGCAAGTGAACTACTTCGCTCATTGTGCCTTTGCCTCCTCGATAGAGCCAAAGAATGTTAATGAAGCATGCGAAGATAGCGCTTGGATCTTAGCCATGGAGGAGGAACTCATTCAATTCGAGAGGAATGAGGTTTGGGAGCTTGTTCCATTGCCATCGAAGAACCACACCGTCATAGGGACAAAGTGGATTTTCAAGAACAAAACCGACGAAAACCATGTCGTCGTCCGGAACAAAGCTCGGTTAGTTGTTCAAGGCTACCGTCAAGAGGAAGGTATTGATTTCGAAGAATCCTTCGCTCCGGTAGCTAGATTAGAATCAATTAGATTATTATTGTCTTTTGCATGCCATAAAAATTTCAAACTATTTCAAATGGATGTAAAAAGTGCATTTTTAAACGGAGATGTTGAGGAAGTTTATGTTTCTCAACCTCCGGGCTTTATTAATGAAAAATTTTCAAATCATGTTTTTAAACTAAAGAAAGCGCTTTACGGTTTGAGACAAGCTCCTCGAGCTTGGTATGATTGCCTAAAGAATTTTCTTTTGGATTTGAATTTTAAAATGGGAGAAGCCGATTCTACACTTTTTATTAAGCATTCGAATAATGATATAATTTTTGTTCAAATATATGTTGATGATATCATTTTCGGTGCTACTAACTTTGCTCTTTGCGAAGAGTTTTCTAATGTGATGAAGGAACAATTTGAGATGAGCCACATGGGTGAGCTCAAATATTTCTTAGGTCTCCAAATTCGCCAAATGGACGATGCAATCTTCATCCACCAAACGAAGTATACGGTGGAGCTGCTTAAGCGATTTGGAATGGAGAATGCCTCCGGGAAAAAGACTCCAATGAGCACGACTACGCATCTTGATAAGGATACAGGCGGTAAAGATGTAGAAATTCGTCTATATCGAGGTATGATTGGTAGTTTACTTTATCTTACCGCAAGTAGGCCCGATATTATGTTTGCCGTATGTGTATGTGCTCGTTATCAGTCTCAACCTAAGGAGTCTCACTTAGTAGCGGTAAACGTATTTTCTGTTATTTAAGTTAAACACTTGATTTTGGATTACTTTATCCAAAATCTAGCACATATGAGTTAATCTCATATAGTGATGCCGATTATGCGGGATGCAAATCCGACAGGAAAAGTACTAGTGGCACTTGCCATTTTATAGGAAATTCTCTTGTCTCTTGGTTTTCCAAGAAGCAGAATTCCGTATCACTTTCAACCACCGAGGCGGAATACATTGCCGCATGTGCCGCATGTGCTCAAGTTCTTTGGATGAGACACACACTTAAAGACTTTGGTATAAACTGTGATACTTGCCCTATCATGGTGGACAACCAAAGTGCAATATGTCTTTCCAAGAACTCGGTACATCATTCCCATTCGAAACACATAGATGTCCGACACCATTTCTTAGATGATCATGTTGCTAAAAAGGACATCATATTAGTGTACGTTGAAACCCAGAAGCAAATCGCCGATATTTTCACGAAACCCCTAAAGGAGGACTCCTTTGTGCGGTTACGTCGAGAATTGGGGATTATGGGTGAATCCGAGATATAGGATTCATTTTTCTTCAATATTCTTGCATGCTATTCTATTCGTTATATTTGCTCATGCTTGAAGCATTGAAATTTTCTGGATTTTTGTTGAATTTTCGGAATTTTCGCTCGATTTGTGCGTAATCGTCAAATTTCAGAATTTCGATGTTTAATGGGGTAGTATAATGATTAATGAGAGTATTTTGATGTTTCATCCAAGTGTGATTAGGAGAGAAATCAAATTTCAAAGTTTTTCAATTTTTGAACTCTCTTAGTCGGTCCAAGTTCATTGGCCGACCGACTAGATTCAGTTCTAGTCGGTCAGTGAATGAGCTTAGACCGACTAAATCTTGTCAGGAAATTTTGCCTTCAGTTACTGTTTACTACTAGTCGGTTCAAGCTCATTGACCGACCGACTAGATCGTGATCTAGTCGGTCAGTGCTTGAACTGTGACCGACTAGTTGTGAGGGGGACTGAATTGTCTTTTCGACTCCCGATCGATTAAAACCCCATCTATCCGACTTAATTCCTTTTTAGTCGGTCTCTCACTCTCTCCAGCTCGTAAAACCCCCCGACCCTTCGACTTCCTCCTTCGTGTCCATCGATCTCCGGCCTGATTCCGGCCATCTCCTCCGTCGCCGACCGTCGCCCTGTCCTCCTAGGTGACTCTCCTCCCTCTCCTAGCTTCCTAGGGTTAGGGTTAGCTCTCTAGGGTTAGATTTTCAGCGGCTAGGGTTTCATTTCTAGTTATTTCGTTTTTCTAGGGTTTGTGATTAGGTTTTCCTTGATTCGATCTCTTGTGTCGTGTCGTGCCACGCTTATGGATCGTACACGTATCCCGATCACTCCCTCTGGCCCTTCGCCCATGACCGTCGATTCGCCGCCCTCGGACCCCCCACCTCCGAAACGCCGTTCGAAGCCTACCGAACCCTCTTCGTCTTCGCCTCCTCTTAAGCGTAAGAGGACGACGAAAGCGAAGCCTCGTGCTCAACCCAAGCCCAAGCCTAATCCCAAGACCAAGGAACTTGCCTCTCCCTCCTCTTTACATACTCCTACCGATTCCGATACCGAGTTCATACCCGAGACTGAGACCCATAGTGAACCCACTCCTCATACCCATCCTGAGTCTAGCTCCCGACCACGTACATCTACCCATAAGCCTAAGGGAAAGGCTCCGATGCCGGTTGGCGGTGTCGATATTTCGTTGTGTCGCGACGACCCTTTGTGTCTCGCGGCTTACAACCGTATCGAACACTGCCCACTGCTTCTGGAGCATTTCGTCCAGTTTAGTGACTTCTTAGGCCTCGCCGATCTTCTTTCGTCCTCCGGTCTTCTCGATTACCTTCGATATGACCCGAAGGCGAACCCTCACCCCTACCCTCGCCTAGTAAAACTTTTCTATGCCAATAGGATCCGGGGTCAGTACGATGCGACCCACTCGATTGAGACGACTGTCTTGGGGACTCATATAGTCCTCACGGCAGAAATCTTAGGAGAGATTTTGGGTATCTCCTCGTCTGGCCTCCTCCCCTCTGACATTTCTGTTGATGATATCACCTCCCTTGATCAGGTCGTCCTCTCTCAGATTTTCCACCAGATTCCTCCTGCCATGATTGGCGTGCCCTCCAAATCCTTCAAGCCTATCGCCTGGGTCCTAAATTTGATTCTGAAGTCGTGCTTGCTTCCCAAGTACGGCTCCTCCTCTCTACCGTCCCAGCCTTTCTTGAAGTTGATATATGCTATTTTCATGGGGAGCTCGATTAACTGGGCTCAAATTATACTCGATAAGATGGACTCTTTCGAGTGTATTCGCAAGTCCACGAAGTCGGCTCATATCCCCTTCCCGTGCTTGTTGACTCTGGTATTCCGTCACTTCCGTGTCACATTGCCTCCTGACGATGAGCGTCCACTTGGTCCTCCCCTGAACGTGACGGCCGTCAAGAAGTCTCTTGCGGTGCTCCGTCACGTTCAGAGGACGACACCTTCTGCGTCAGCCTCTGCCTCTGCCTCAGCTGCTCCCTCTTCCACTCTTGCCGAGCTCGTTCGTTCTCTGCGACGTTTGGAGTCTCGTCAGGCTCGTTCTGAGGAGATTCTCTGCTGTATAGCTCGTCACCTTGATATTGAGGTCCCTCCGTCTTTTTCTGGCGAGGATGAGTTGGATGAGGAGGACATTGAGGAGCTTGCTCGTGCTTCTACTCGTGCCCCCGAGGGCACTTCTGGTGATGCTGCTGCTGCTTCGTCTGCTGGTGCCCCCGAGAGCACACCTGTTGCCACCGCTCCTGCGGTGGATGCTCCGACTGGTGCTCCCGAGACCACTACCGTTACTGCTCTTGAGATTGTCTCTTCTGCCGTGCCTGAGACTTCTGTCGTCGCTCCCGTTGACATTCCAGCTGATCCAGTTACCACCTCCGCTCCTACAGAGCCTGCAGTTGCTTCTGATCCTCCCGCTACCTCTTGAGCTTCTTTGAGGCCTCTCCCGATGCACATCGGATGACATATCTAGTTGTGAGAGAGATTGGGTAGGATAGTGAGGGTGGCTATTTTTTTGGATCATTTTGATGATGTTGTATATTTTGTGTCACTCTGATATCTGTGAGATATGATGCTGTATTTTGTGCCCCGATCGTTGGATCGATGTTTTGTATGTCAGTGATGTATATTTTTGATGTACTCTGGTTCATATTTTATATATATATACATCGCAGTTGACATTTCATTCTATTGTGCACAATTTATAATTTGTTTTTTATGTCTCTGATGTTTGATTTCGTCGCTCGACGATATTAACTTGGTTAAATAGATTTCAATTTATGAAAACATAGAATTGTTTTCCATGCACTAAATTAACCAAGAATGTTGATATTGGAGAGTATATTCCATAACTCAATCCGTAAAATTGATTTGAGTTTTTGATGATTTCGTTTTACGATTTTCGACTATGGTTTCATTGACACGTCTTGATTTT
The DNA here is from genome assembly GCA_030789695.1 of Scilla litardierei. Classification (NCBI taxonomy): domain Eukaryota; kingdom Viridiplantae; phylum Streptophyta; class Magnoliopsida; order Asparagales; family Asparagaceae; genus Scilla; species Scilla litardierei. The sequence goes on from CM061142.1 coordinate 25,658,217, forward strand.
CTTCATATTTTTCCTTGGTGTCACTTGAACCGTCGTCGTATTCTACGACTCCCGTGCTTTTATTTGAAGCCATTGTTGTTGTCGTTGATCTCCTCCCGCTCTTTTTGCTTATGCCAAAGGGGGAGAGATATAATAATAACGATGTGCTAAATGATAATTTAAAGCATTATTCCAAGAATCTAATTTGATATGTTAGATTCAGGGGGAGTTAAGATATATAAATGGATTTTCGAATCCGATATTTCAATAACCAACATTTGGTATTCGATATTTCAATAATCGATTCTCAATGATATACTTTACTCGTCTGCTTGATGTGTATTATTATTGTTTAATTTGGAATTAACGTGTCATCAATGTAGGGGGAGTAAGTAAATTTCATTTGAATTATTATTTTTTATTATTATTTATGTTGGTTTGTCATCACCAAAAAGGGGGAGAATGTTGGATATTGGACTCCCCGGATTTGGTTTTGGATGATGAACAGACATAAATATATCGTGAACTAACAATTTGTGAGCGCAGTTATGGAGATCGTCGCCAAATTCATATGAACATCCAAAGCGACATCTCGAGACTTCTCAAAGCACGTGATCGTATGCCTAAAGCTTCGTTGAAGCTTATGGACGATTTTAGAAGTCATGAAGATTCGATTGAAGCTATTGAAGACGGTATCGTCAAGTTTTATTTATAGTCTTTAAGCTTCTTTCGTAGAATGTTAAGCCTTGAGTAGGTCTTACGGTTTAAATCTTCATAACGCTCCTATCTTAGCTCTAGGATCTTAGTAGAAGTCCATACAAACTTTCCCGAAGCTTCGTGCTTCGATTCGCGACTTCTTGTGCATGTTAGTTGGTTCAAGAAGAAGAACTGACCGACTAGATGGTGATCTAGTCGGTCGGCAAAGCTTCTTGGACCGACTAGTTTTTGTCATTCAATTCTAAGCTCTTTACTGTTTACAGTTAGTTGGTCTAAGTTGACTCACCGACCGACTAGTTTGTGAACTAGTCGGTCAGTGATGCTTCTGTGACCGACTAGTTGAGCTTTACTGTACATGCACATTTGAGCCTGAGCTACTGTTTATCATTAGTCGGTCTGTGTTCATTGATCGATCGACTAGTTGATGAACTAGTCGGTCAACTTTCCTTCTTGGACCGACTAGTTGAGCTTTACTGTACATGCTAATTTTCACCTAACTTACAGTTTATCGTTAGTCGGTCTATGCTCATTTGGCGACCGACTAGTTGATGAACTAGTCGGTCAACATTTGTTCTTGGACCGACTAAATCAATTTATGCTCAGACTTCAGTTTTATCTCTTAGTCGGTCTCAGTTAAGTAACCGACCGACTAGTTGTGAAACTAGTCGGTCAGCTACTCTTCTTGGACCGACTAGTTCCTTTTGTTTGTGCTTCGACCTTTTCTCTGTTCACTCATTAGTCGGTCTACGTTGATTGACCGACCGACTAGTTGATGAACTAGTCGGTCGGTGGTTGTTCTTTGACCGACTAGTTGGGTTCAGAAAAGAGCCGTTGGAGCATTTAATGACTCGAATTTATTTCTCTCTCTCCTCTATCCTATAAATACTTGTTGAGCTGCATTCATTGCAAAAAAGGCTGATATTATTGCAAGTTTAGAGATCAAGAGAAATCATTCCAAGCTCATTCAAAGCTCTTTCAACCATTCAATAATCTCTCCTCACTCTTACTTCCAAAGAGAGATTCATTGAGTGTGAAGCCTTCCAAGCCAAGTGCTTGATCCTAGGTCACCAACAACCCCATAGCTCTCCATCGCTGATCTACATCTTGGAGCTAGGGTTTGGTGCCTTCTTCTTCCTCAAAATCATCCTTGCCCTAATTCGTAAGTATACTCAAGGCATAGGTATTTTGTGGTAAGTTATTCTATTTCATTTACTTTCATTTTGTAAGTGTTTATCTCTCGGTTGTGAGAGTTGTGTTTGTGATCCCGGATTGTGGGAGTCACAAATTACTTTGTGTATGATTTGACTTGGTGAAGGTTCTTCACAAGTATTTCATAGTGGAAATCTTGAGTTAGGGTTTCTAACTCAAGTATCCGGAGGGGATCCGGGTGGTTGGGACGTAGGATCACCGGGAACAAGTCGGGGAGACTTGGGTGGATCCGAACCCAGTAATATCGTTGTTTGCGATTGTTTCTTTGTTGTCTAACATTTACCTTTCCGCATTGTTTGGTAGAGTTTGCAAGTAATTAGGAATTAGCCTCTTAATTATTTTCAAGTACTATTCACCCCCCCTCTAGTACTTCTGCAGTAGCTTAGCAGGGCATTACAGAGTGGGAGCACGGAATGGTCCAGGGGTTAAAATCTTTTCTTTGGCCTTGGTCCGGGGCTTGGGTTGAGATTGGGGTTGAGATTGAGTTGTGGGTTTTAGCTTGGAAGTCCTCTTCTTCTTGAGGGGAGGCGAGGAAGAGGAAGGAGTGGTTTTGGCACAATGTTTGGGTTGAGGAGGGTCGGTAGGAAGAGACTCGACGGTCATGGGAGACGGAGTGGTAGGACGGATAGGGATTCGTGTTCTCACCATGATATCGAGACAACACAAACGAACGAAATCGAACGTAATCGAAAACTAGGTCGAACGAACCCTAATACGAACCCTAAAACACAAACGATCGGAAATGAAAACGATTGAACCCTAAACAAGAGAGGGAGAGAGGAGATATACCCTAGGAGGAGGGGAGATGGCCGGCGGCGACTGTCAGCGGCCGGAAATGGCGACACACGGCGGAGGAAGGCGAGGAGTCGAGGGTTATGAGGGTTTGAGAAGAGGGATCACACCGATTAGAATTCATTCTAATCGGTGCGGGGAGATATAAAATGATTCGGGATGCCAAAAGACACAACTGCCGCTGTGCAACTAGTCGGTCTAAGTTCAAGTGCTGACCGACTAGAATGCAATCTAGTCGGTCGGCCAATGAGCTTGGACCGACTAAGTGCAAACAGTAACAGATAGTCAAAACTAGGGCAAGATTTAGTCGGTCTAAGTTCAATCACTGACCGACTAGAACTGAAACTAGTCGGTCGGCTATTGAGCTTGGACCGACTAAGAGAGTCCAAAAATTTTAGAATTTGAAATTTTGATTTCTCTCCTAAGCACACTTGGACGAAAACATCGTAATACTCTCATACATTGTTATTCTACCCCATAAATACCAGAAATTCATAAATTCGACATGCAAATCGAAAAACCAATCACAATTCCCGAATATCACAACAAATCTTAGCATGAACGTATAAAAATAACATTATCATGCGGGATTAACAAAAATATGAATCCTAAATCTCGGATTCACCCATAATCCCCAATTCTCGACGTAACCGCACAAAGGAGTCTTCCTTGAGTGGTTTCATGAAAATATCGACGATTTGCTTCTGGGTTTCACCGTACACTAAAATGATGTCCTTTTTAGCAACATTATCATCTAGGAAATGGTGACGGACATCTATGTGTTTGGAACAAGAATAGTGTACCGGATTCTTAGAGAGACATATTGCACTTTGGTTGTTCACCGTGATAGGGCAAGTATCACAGTTTATACCAAAGCCTTTAAGTGTGTGTCTCATCCAAAGAACCTGAGCACACGCAGCACCGGCGGCAATATATTCCGCCTCGGTGGTTGAAAGTGATACGGAATTCTGCTTCTTGGAAAACCAAGAGACAAGAGAATTTCCTATAAAATGGCAAGTGCCACTAGTACTTTTCCTGTCGGATTTGCATCCAGCATAATCTGCGTCACTATATGAGATTAACTCATATGTGCTAGACTTTAGATAAAGTAATCCGTAGTCGAGTGTGTAACTTAAATAACAGAAAATACGTTTTACCGCTACTAAGTGAGATTCCTTAGGTTGAGACTGATAACGAGCACATACACATACAGCAAACATAATATCGGGCTGACTGGCAGTAAGATATAATAAACTACCTATCATACCTCGATATAGACGAATGTCTACATCTTTGTCGTCCGTATCTTTATCAAGATGTGTAGTAGTGCTCATTAGAGTCTTCTTGCCAGAAGCATTCTCCATTCCAAATCGCTTTAGCAACTCCACTGTGTACTTGGTTTGGTGGATGAAGATTCCATCATTCATTTGGCGAATTTGGAGACCTAAGAAATATTTGAGCTCACCCATGTGGCTCATCTCAAATTGGTCCTTCATGACATTAGAAAACTCTTCGCAAAGAGTGAAGTTAGTAGCACCGAAAATGATATCATCAACATAAATTTGAACTAAAATAATATCATGATTGGCATACTTAACAAATAGTGTAGAATCAACTTCACCCATTTTGAAACCCAAATCCAAAAGAAAGTTCTTTAGGCGGTCATACCAAGCTCTAGGAGCTTGTCTCAAACCATAAAGTGCTTTCTTAAGTTTGAAAACGTGATTTGGAAATTTTTCATTTATAAAACCCGGAGGTTGAGAAACATAAACTTCTTCAACGACATCTCCGTTTAAAAACGCACTTTTTACATCCATTTGAAAGAGTTTAAAATCTTTATGGCATGCAAAAGATAACAACAACCTAATAGATTCTAATCTAGCTACAGGAGCAAAGGATTCTTCGAAGTCTATACCTTCCTCTTGCCTGTAGCCTTGAGCTACTAACCGAGCTTTGTTCCGGACAACGTTTTGGTTCTCGTCGGTCTTGTTCTTGAAGATCCACTTCGTTCCTATAACGGTGTGGTTCTTCGAAGGCAATGGAACGAGCTCCCAAACCTCATTCCTCTCAAACTGAATGAGTTCCACCTCCATGACAAGGATCCAAGAACTATCTTCGCACGCTTCGTTAATATTCTTTGGCTCTATTGAAGAGGCAAAGGCACAATGAGCGAAGTAGTTGACTTGAGATCTCGTCTTGACACTATCAAGTATGTTGCCAATGACTTGCTCATGTGGATGGTCACGAACTGTATGAAGCCGTTTGGGAATTCCCTGATCACTAGGAACATTCTCAAAAGTATCATCAGTAGGGTTAGTATCAATAGAATCAATAGACTTAGAATTACCAATAGAATCACATAAAACATCCATGGACTCATCATCATTAGTAATTCTAGTATGGACAAAATTTTCATTAAATGAAACATGAAGAGATTCCTCGATCATTGAGGTTCTTTTGTTGTATATCCGGTAGGCTTTGCTACGGGAGGAATACCCAACAAATATCCCCTCATCGGATCTTGGATCAAATTTGTCTAAACTCCCATATGTGTTTTTAATAAAACATTTTGCACCAAAAACTCGAAAATGTTTAACTTGAGGCAATCTACCAAACAACAATTCATAACAAGTTTGTTTGGTGCTGGGCCTCAAGAGTATCTTATTAAACACACAGCAAGCGGTATGTACCACTTCCACCCAAAATTGATGGCCAAGTTGGCTATCATCAAGCATCGTGCGAGCACATTCCACTAGCGTCCTATTCTTTCTCTCAACAACACCATTTTTGAGGAGGTGCGCGAGGGAAGGAAAAGGTGTGAGTAATACCAACTTCATCACAAAAATTTGAGAAAGACTCATTCTCAAATTCCCCTCCATGATCACTACGAATAGTGACAATGGTGGTTCCAATGAGATTTTGTACTTTCTTAACAAATATTGTGAAGTTTTCAAAAGCATCATTTTTATTAGTTAAAGAAAACACCCAAGTAAATCTAGAAAAGTCATCAACGATGACAAGTCCATATCGAGCATTTCCTAATGAAGCAACTCTAGTTGGCCCAAAAAGATCTAGATGTAAAAGCTCTAGAGGTCGTTTAGAGGATATGCTCTTCTTAGGTTTGAATGACGATTTTGGAAGTTTGCCTCGTTGACACGAGTCACAAAAGCTTTTCTTTTGGAAAGTAAGCTTAGGAAATCCTTTAATAGAATTTAACTTGGAAAGCTTAAAAAGTGTTCCAAAGTTCACATGTCCAAAACGTCGATGCCATAAGTGTTGTTCACTTGTGTTGGCAATGAGACATTGTTCATGTGATTTTGGAAGATCTAGGATATATATATTCTTATGGCGTGTGCCAGAAAATAACAAATTATTATTATCTTTACTAAAAATATGACACATTCCTTTCGCAAAGCTAACTTTGTAACCTTTGTCATAAAGTTGGCTTATTGAAATAAGATTGTGATTTAAACCTTTAACAAGGTAAACATTACTTATAAGAGGTTTAGATGGGTTACCAACTTTACCAACACCAATGATGGTTCCGCTCTCGTTGCCTCCAAAGACTACTCGGTTCACATTCTCAATGGGCACCACTCCGGAGAGCAATTGAGCTTCACCTGTCATGTGTTTTGAACACCCGCTATCGAGTATCCACCCATCCTTGGAGCTAAATTTGGATTTTTTGCTCCGTTTCTTTTTCTTGAGTACCTAAAGATGAAAATATCGTTCCATGGTACCCAAGGTCATTGGGTCCTAATAGATTAGACCTTTGGAAGCCAAGTCCAATTGGACTTAGACTTCCCAATGTAATCATCATTGTGCACTACATTCATGAAATAAGAATTTATGTAAGCTTGTTTTTCATGCATGCTAGTGTCCTTCGGGCCCCAAATAGTGAATGTCTTGGGAGCCATATTCCTATTGGGAGCATGCATACGTTGTTGATGTCTACGTGATGCATGTGGCCTACGAGGAGGTGGCCTAGGAAATGCATGTTGTGGATAAGCATATGGCACATGATGAAATGGTGCATGATGGTAATTGTTCATATTATAGTGATGTGGATGAACATATGCATGTGGGGGAACACGTGCGTGAGTGTGTCTCACTTGGTGTACACGTGCTCGTGGACGTGGAGCATAGAAATCATCATACGTGTGAAACAAGTGGAGTAGGAGGTGTGTTCCTACGTGGCATGGTATTGGTGTACATAAATGCATGACCCTTCTTTGGAGGTCCACCCAAAGTGAGTTTCTTTCCAAACGAGGGTGTGTACCTAGTGGAAGCACCATTGGTAGATGAACTACCCATGGGGTGTTTACTCCCACTAGTTGAGGCATCGAAAGTTGGCCTTACAAAGGTTGTGGAAGATTTGGGTGAATTTCCCATTTTATACCCCAAGCCAATGCGATGATTGGCCGGAAGTAAGTCATTTAGGATATTATCCAAATGGTCCTTACCTTTATTGAATTTATTAATTCGGCCTAATGTGGACTCATACTTCTCGGTGAGAGAAAGTATTGAAGCATCCAAAGTGGACACTTGAGTAGTAAGTTCACAAACACGAGACTTGAGATTCTCATTCTCAATACTCAAAGTTGAGTTTCAAGAAATCCAATCCGCTATCTCATGTTCATCCGATTCCTCAATTTGAACATGCTCAAGTTGAGATTTGAGATTTACAATCTCATTTCTCAAACCTTCAACAACGGTGTCGTTGTTGATGATGATAGGCTTAGGCGAGGTTTGGAGACTAGTTAACTCATCTTTAATCTTAGTATATCTATTAACTAGTTTAGAATACTTAGACCAAATTTGCTCGTTAGCTAATCTAAGGTCATCCATGGTTACCTCATCGCCTTCATCCTCACTTTCATCGGAGGAGGACTCTTGATCATGTTCCTCTCTAGCCATGAAGCACATGTGTGCTTGCTCCACTTGTTCATCATCCGACTCTCCACTTGAGGAGTCCTCGTCGAAGTCGGTGAATGTGCCGACAAGCCCTTTCTTGTACCCTTTCTTGTACTTTCGAGACTTGTTGAACTTTGGCGCCTTCCATTTCTCCTTTTGTTTGTTTTGAGGACAATCCGCTTTGATGTGTCCTGGCTTATTGCATTTAAAACACAAAGGAGCGGAGGCATTAGTAGAACTAAATTTAGATTTGTTCTTGAAATTACCTTTCCGGAAGAATCGGTTGAACTTCTTTGCCATGAGGGCAATGGATCCTAAGTCCAACTCGTCTTCCGATTCTTCATCATCGGTAGATGTAGATGGAGCGGTCTTGAACGCAATCGCCTTTTTCTTTGGCTCGTCTTGCTTCAAGTACGACTTCATCTTGTCCTGCATCTTTATTTTACTGTGTTCACGTACCTCATAAGACATCAAGGTACCCATTAGTTGTACGACAGTATACTTATTCATATCGTTACCTTCCTCGATGGCGAAGGTACGCTTTTCCCAACAAGAAGGAAGTCCGTCAATAATCTTTGAGCCTTTCTCCTTTTGAGTGTAAGTCTTTCCAAGAGCCTCCAACTCATTGGTAATGTCAACGAAGCGAGCATAGTACTCCTTCATCTTCTCACCATGTTGCATGTGAAATAATTCGAATTCTTTATTTACAACAGTGAGTTTGGAGTCTCTTACCCTACTTGTTCCTTCATGCAAGATGAGGAGTGAGTTCTAGATTTGATATGCACTCTTACATGTGCATATCTTGTTGAAGTCTTCGGGCTCCAAAGCACATTGCAAGGCATTCATTGCCTTGGCATTGTTCACCTCCGTGGCGACCTCCGCGGTAGTCCACTTCACGAAATCTTCTTCATCGGGCTCGACATACTCCGTCAACGTGGCTCTCCATAGTGAAGTGCTCCGGAGGAAGGTTTCCATCCGGCATTTCCAGTACCCGTAATTGGTACCGTTGAAGTGAGGAGGCCTAGTTGAGGAGTGTCCTTCCATCACCGAAGAAGCTCCTTCACGGTTCTTGAAGGTGCTATAGTCTGAAGGTGGACGAACGTTCTGGTTGTCGTTGGTAGACATAGCTATGAACTTGGCTCTGATACCAAATGTAATGCCCTGATAGCTACTGCACAAGTACTAGAGGGGGGTGAATAGTACTTTAAAATAATCAAGAGTAATTTTTCCTAATTATTGTGCAAACTCAACCAACAATGCGGAATGAAAATATTGACAACAATAAAAGACAAAGCAAACAATTGATGTAACAGGTTTGGATCCACCCAAGTCTCCCCGACTTGTTCCCGATGATCCTACGTCCCAAACACCCAGATCCCCTCCAGCTACTTGAGTTAGAATTCTCTAACCCAAGCTTTGCACTATGAAATTCTTGTAGAAAACCTCTACAAGATCAAATCATACACAAAACAAAATGTGACTCCCACAAACCGGGATCACAATCTTCTCTCACAAACCGAGAGAAAAACTTGCAATATCAAAGTAAATGAAATATAAAACACTTACCAACAAAATCATATGCCTTGAGTAAAACTTACTGATTTTAGGGCAAGAAGGATTTTGAGGAAGAAGCAAGCACCAAACCCTAGCTCCACCAAGATGACCAGCAATAGGTGGCTAGGGAGAAGTTGGTGACTTGGATTCAAGCTCCTAGCTTGAGTAGCTCACAATCAATGAGAATCTCTCTTGAGGAATAAGAGTGAGGGAGAGATTCTTGTGAAGAGAGGAAGCTTGGAAATAGGAATTAAATGCTCTCTCTTTGATTCTCAAAGTCTCAATAATATGAGCCTTGAATGCTATGAAGAAGCATCACAAGATTATATAGGATAGAGAGAAGAGAGAGAGAAAATTCGTAGCAATTAATGCTCCAACGGCTCTATTCTGAAGCAGTCTAATCGGTCTAAGAAGGATCACTGACCGATTAGTTTCTCAACTATTCGGTCGGTGATTCTTTTTGGACCGACTAAGTGGTTGACAGCCAAGAAAGATAGTTCAGGAGATATAGAACTAGTCGGTCTAAGAAGACTTGCCAACCGACTAGTTTGACAACTAGTCGGTCGGTGAGTGTTCTTTGACCGACTAAGCAGTTGAAAAACAATAAGCCGAACACAAGAGAACTAGTCGGTCTAAGAACAAATTCCAACCGACTAGTTTCACAACTAGTCGGTCGATGGATGTTCTTGGACCAACTAACTGTAAACAGTAGCTGATCACTCCATATTTTACACTTTTTTCTGCATATTTGCATACCGTTTTGATCGCCCATATCACGCTTTTCACGATTATTCGACAATATTGCGATACTTTTCACTATTTCTTGTTTTTATCGTATTTCAGGATATATGGAGCGATTTTGATCGATTGTGAGATCAAGAGGATTTGCGCCCACTCCGGAGAGTCAACCATGGCCCTTTTGAGGGTTATTCTGCAATGGAAGAGGAGTGGAAGAAGAAAGAACGCCGTAGGAGCGACGGGGGAGCGAAAAGATGAAGATTGGGCATGTTCAGCATGCCACTCGGCCGAGTGAAGGAGTCACTCGGCCGAGCATTGAGACCCCGCTCGGCCGGCCAGATCGGACACGCAACAGAGATGTATCGGCGTGCACTCGGCCGAGCATCGCACGCCGACTCGGCCGAGTGCGGAGACTCCGTCCGCCCGAGTGGCACCCAGACGACGGCAAGCCAAAATGTCCAACTTACTGTAATCCGTCAGTCTGCCCCAGAAGCCCGACTCGGCCGAGTGACGAAAGCCGTCCGCCCGAGTACCAAATGCCCCTCGGCCGAGTGACATTTGCCACTCGACCGAGTGATGCCGAGGACATGCAGCGCCCAGATTTTCAGACAGCCTCTCACTCTTTTGAAATCTGCTATCATTCCAGCAATCAAAGTATTTTTCTCATATTTTTTATGGATAGTAGACTTCATGACGGTTCCAACGCCGCCAAGAACGCGTAAATCGGAGGTCGGATGAAATCTGGGGAATTTCTGCAAGTTGATGCTGCAGTGCTGGAATTTGCATGTCAGTGTCACTCGGCCGGGTCACATATTCCACTCGGCCGAGTGCGGCCTGGGCCCAGATTTTAAGTTGCGGTTTGGGCTGTTTTTGGGCACGAATTTGGGGGGTTTTCTAGGGTTTCTTGCTAGGGTTTTGGGGGAGTATTTAAGGGGTTTGTAGCCACCATTAGAGGGGGTTCTACACATGTTTTCTTAGAGTTATTTTGAGAGGTTAGGCCATGCACTAGGCCCCCTCTTGGATCTAAAAGCTTGTATTTGGATTGAAGATCATCATCAAGCTAAGTATTTTGTTCTTCTTATTTGAATCTTTGTTTTTCTATCTTTTTATATGCAAGCAATGATTTTTATTGATTCATATATCCTGTTGCTATGCTAGAGTAGATTTGTTGTTCTAGGGTTTGGGGATGAACCCTATGGATCTAATTTCAGATTTGTGATGAATGAATTTCCAAATTGCTAGAATTGCTAGGAGGTTAGGTTGTGATTGATTTATTACGGATAGTTAGGGATTTCCATCGATTGGGGTTTGCAAGAGATTGGATTCTAATCGATGGGAAGGCCTAGATATTCGATTTAGGCTTACAATTGGGTTTCTCTAGATTTGGTTTGCAAGAGATTGGACCAAAGCTAGGATTTTTAATTGTAAATCTATACCCACATTCGTTTGCAAGAGATTGGACGAATACGAACTATCACAACCTAGATCGTAACTCGAGTTTGCACGAGAGTGGGCTCGAGAAGCGATTGGACAATGATGTCGATCCTCATGCTAGTGGCTTAGGTTAGGGTTTGCAAGAGATTGGGCCCTAACCTAGGTTTGCTATAGACCAGCAATAGCGCGAGAGCGTGAGCTTGGTTCTACATTAAGTTGCGACTAGTTCACCTCAACGCAAGTCTAGTAATATTGAGATTCACGATTCACAATGATGCATGACGGTCCGTAGTGGGGATTCCCTAGCCCTAGACGTCTTTATTTGATTTTATATCCCCATACTTTGCCCGACGATTGTGACAGGATCGCCGCAAGGCAAATTCCCTCTTTTATTATATTGTATTTAAATCGATATTTGACCGATTTCTTTATCATCGACACCGACATCCACCACCATTGCCATTACATCATACCATATCAATCTCCACCAATAAAACATTCGTAGTCAAACCAACCTAGGATAGATTGGAGCCAACACCACCTCCTCGTGTTCGATACCCGCTCGCCACTACACCGTGCGCTTGCGGTAAAACTACAATCGTTCTCTGGGTGTATATCCGGGGGCGATCAAGTTTTTGGCGCCGTTGCCGGGGAGGTGTTTCCCGTTGGGTGCCAATTTGTCACAGTTAGGTTGATTAGATTACATTATAAAAAAAACAAAAAAAAATCATCAAAAAAAACATTGAGAGAGATTTTTTCCCACCACCTGCTATTATTATCTTTATCTCTCTTTGTACCACTGACGTCTTTTCCAGGTTGTTTACTTTGATTGATCAGGTACAGTTGTTGCAGCGATGGTGCTTCCAAAGAAAATGCGAGCGGGCTCTATACAATCATACATATATCTCGCTGCATTCTATCAGGCTGATGGAGAATCCTTCGGGGAAGCCTTGTCTAGGTTTGAAGGAATGTTAGAAATGTTCCAGAAGGAGTCAGACCATGAGTGGAATGACTCCACGCTATTTGATATCTTCACTAGAAGGCTAAAGGGACCCTCACGTGAGTTTTTGAAGAGGATGCAAGTGGGGAAGTTCAGTGATCTACAGTTGGCAGCAGCCTTGGAGCAAATGATAGATGATGCTCGATCTACCGGTTCACTAACCGTTATGGTAAGTAAACCATACGACCAAGTATTCATCGATTTTGTTATGGCTAATGTCTCTAGTGCAGGTACCATCATAGATGGAGTGTATGCTTCACTTGAAGGTGATCATATCCACCTTTATACCATCAACACTCCACAAATAGAGACATCTGAGTTGCCAAAGGAGGACACGTACACGGACCTATTGAGAAACATTGTCGAAATAGTTCGAATTTCCGGTCCATTGACAATAACGGCAGGTGATCCTTTTGAGCTTGAATTTCAAAACTTTATTACTCATTGTATCTCTTCCACAGGCACAATTGATGATGGAGTCTACGCTCTAATTGAGGGGCACAAGACCCACTTTTATACCACGGTCAAGATACATGAGCCCATAGAGCCACCTGCACCTACTATTGAGGAGGCCAAGCCATGCAATCGGGTGACTCGAGCTCCAGGAAAGAAACAAAGAAGGAGGCATGAAAAGGAGATGATGACGTGTACATTGCCTTCTATACCTGAGGAGCCTGAGGAGGATGTCCACGTTCAGCTTGGGGGAGGTATTATGCGCTTTGATATTGTCACCCCCGACGAGACCATAACACCCGATACTACAGAGCCAGCTTGTGCCATCGTCGCTCCCCCTTGTCACCCACATGAGCCAGAGCTTGCTTTTGAGGAAGCCTTACATGCGGAGCCAGAGCTTGTCGCCGAGGAGGCCATGCATTGGGACGAGGACACATCCATTCATGAGGATCCCGAGCATTACCCTCCTCCTTTTGAGCTACCACAGCCGCCTCTACTTTCTACAGAGGCTGAGCATCCCTCAGAGGACCACCCTTCCACTGACGCCGAGGACAATCCCACAGAGCTTATGGCTCCCCTTCAGGGGGATCTCTTTACTCCCTCGCCATTTACATTTGATTCCCCTCCCGTATATGATGCTTGCTATTATTCAGATTTTGACAACTCATTGCACCTTTTGCAGGATTCATGTACATACGATCAAGAGGTGCGATGGGACGTATACGAGGAGGAGAGCGATGAGTTAGCACCCATGGATGCTATTAATTATGATCAGGAGGTGCGATGGGATAAGTCTGACGATGATGAGGAGCTGCCTGATGAGACCTACGCTTATATGCCCGAGCTACCTGAACAACCTGAGGCGAACAATATGGAGTTGATCGACGTGGTACACGGGAGTAGAGATTTATTTCCAGGGAAGTGGTGTCAACCGTTTTTAATTTTAAATACTTATGTTGATGACCCTCTTTGGAATACATTTATTTTGGGGAAGAATTATCCACATCAGATTGATGCGGCTTATCTCTTGCAGGGTACATGTGGAGCCCTTGGAGAGGTGCTGGGAGCCGCATTGCTGGAGTCTGATGGAGTCCGTGGACACACGCATCTGGCAGAGCCACGGAAAGAGCAGTTGGAGCAGTTGCCTGCACCGGCAAACATACTGGATCCACCTTTTGCTATAGGTGATATCAATCCAGTAGTGTAGAAATTTTTATGCTTTCAATAAACCCGAATCCTCTCGACAGCGAGGGGACCGTATAGATTTGATTGAATAAATATCACCTCTTATGACGGCAACAAAAATTTTTACACCCCAAACCCATTATATACATTAATTGCCCTCTCCATATTTTGATGTGTCACATCCTTTTGCTCACCACATTCGAGCATTTCTTTCAAGTGAAACCTTGCTTTCTTATTCGTTTGACTTGATCACGCTTTGCAAAGCCATGACATTTTTGGTCAAGTCATTTGAATAGGATTGTTTGGTATAAGCTTGGGGGAAGGCGCTCTCATGCATCATTGTATGTGCATGTAGTTGCATTAGGATTTCATATCATTCATTTCATCATTTTTCATTCACCCCCCTTATTATTATCATTGTTCCTCATATTCTTTCATTATGATCACATTGAGGACAATGTGAAGTTTAAGCTTGGGGGAGTGCATTTCCATGCCATTTAGATGCATTAGTTGCATTTTTTTCTTTATTTTAGGGTTTTTAAAATTTTTCAAAATTTTGCATCATATTTTTGAATTTTCCATCTTATTTTCCTTTTATGTGTGTTCATGCATCATGTTGTGTGCTTATTTTTCTTTTCTTTCCTCTCTTTTATTTTTTTCTTATTTCTTTATTTTCCTTTCTCTTCTTTTGCTAGACGCGTTCCTTATGATGATATCTCTTATTGCTTAAGTAGCCATCACGATGCTTATTATTCCTTGCCATGCTACTTAGAGTATTCCATAGTCTTGCTATTCACATGTGCTTGCAAATCTATTTCTTTTGATGATTCCTCTACATGAATGCATGATATTAATTGAAACTGAATGTATGGATTAGTGTTTGGTATGCTTTTGTTGGAAATGCACCAAGATTCACGCATCATTAGTATATCTGAAGCATCAGTTTTATTGTCTTATTCACCTTCTGTTGCATGCTTGATATGATTGTGCGCTTTACCGCTTGACTTCACTCTTTATTGAGATGATTGAGAATATCCATGCTTACATATGAGTTTTAGTTGAAGTATTATTTTATTGAACCGTTCGTGCACATCTTAGAGTGAACCGAGTGCTACATTGTTTCTTTCTCCACATATATCTTTTTATTCTCTACATGTCACTTGAGTTCACCTCATAAAGCTACTTATATCGCATCTATTTCCCAAAAATCCCCACAAAAGAAAAAGTTAGCTCCAAAAAGTCCAAAAAGCCAAAAAGGAGCCAAAAACCAAAAATACAAATCAAATAGCTCCTACAAAAATCCAAAAAGAAAAGTGAGAAACAAAAAAGTTCAAAAAGAAAAAAAAAGAAGAAAAAAAAATGTTTCTCTATCTTATTATTGGAGCCACAAAATACTTGGGAAAACCAAGGCAAAAATCCCATTTTCCACTATCATATTCCTTTAGATGCGATGCCTCAAGCTAAGTTTGGGGAGGTGAATTCATTTGACCATATGAGTGAGTATGACATTAGAGTGGAGACGTGCATGAATGAGAATATTCGATAATGCTTAGACTTTGCAAAATATATTAGATATGGAGATTTTTCATGATTTAAAATAAATATGTGAACGCCATGACTCTTATTCTATTCTCTATTGCATGCTTGGTGTGTATCTTATATGCTTCATTTATAACTTTTGATTGAAAAGTGCATCGCCAACATTTGTATATTAAATTCTATGAAATGCGTGATGTGGATATGAATTGATTGTATGAATTTAGAGAGTCCCTCTTATTGTGCTTAAAAGCTTGCAAGTACCATGTTTATGAAAGATATGAAATCCTTGTAGCATGTGATTCGTATTTTCCAAGTCATCGTGATGTGTAGCTTATGGCTTGAGATCTGAGAGTATAATCTAGCGACCCCTTCCACTTCGTATTCTTTTATTTCATCTCCGTTATTTTTCATCTCCCGAGTTCGTCTTTTTACTTATCTTCCTCGAGGACGAGTAAGAGGTAAGCTTGGGGGATTTTGATCACTCCATATTTTACACCTTTTTTCTGCATATTTGCATACCGTTTTGATCGCCCATATCACGCTTTTCACGATTATTCGACAATATTGCGATACTTTTCACTATTTCTTGTTTTTATCGTATTTCAGGATATATGGAGCGATTTTGATCGATTGTGAGATCAAGAGGATTTGCGCCCACTCCGGAGAGTCAACCATGGCCCTTTTGAGGGTTATTCTGCAATGGAAGAGGAGTGGAAGAAGAAAGAACGCCGTAGGAGCGACGGGGGAGCGAAAAGATGAAGATTGGGCATGTTCAGCATGCCACTCGGCCGAGTGAAGGAGTCACTCGGCCGAGCATTGAGACCCCGCTCGGCCGGCCAGATCGGACACGCAACAGAGATGTATCGGCGTGCACTCAGCCGAGCATCGCACGCCGACTCGGCCGAGTGCGGAGACTCCGTCCGCCCGAGTGGCACCCAGACGACGGCAAGCCAAAATGTCCAACTTACTGTAATCCGTCAGTCTGCCCCAGAAGCCCGACTCGGCCGAGTGACGAAAGCCGTCCGCCCGAGTACCAAATGCCCCTCGGCCGAGTGACATTTGCCACTCGACCGAGTGATGCCGAGGACATGCAGCGCCCAGATTTTCAGACAGCCTCTCACTCTTTTGAAATTTTCTATCATTCCAGCAATCAAAGTATTTTTCTCATATTTTTTATGGATAGTAGACTTCATGACGGTTCCAACGCCGCCAAGAACGCGTAAATCGGAGGTCGGATGAAATCTGGGGAATTTCTGCAAGTTGATGCTGCAGTGCTGGAATTTGCATGTCAGTGTCACTCGGCCGGGTCACATATTCCACTCGGCCGAGTGCGGCCTGGGCCCAGATTTTAAGTTGCGGTTTGGGCTGTTTTTGGGCACGAATTTGGGGGGTTTTCTAGGGTTTCTTGCTAGGGTTTTGGGGGAGTATTTAAGGGGTTTGTAGCCACCATTAGAGGGGGTTCTACACATGTTTTCTTAGAGTTATTTTGAGAGGTTAGGCCATGCACTAGGCCCCCTCTTGGATCTAAAAGCTTGTATTTGGATTGAAGATCATCATCAAGCTAAGTATTTTGTTCTTCTTATTTGAATCTTTGTTTTTCTATCTTTTTATATGCAAGCAATGATTTTTATTGATTCATATATCCTTGTTGCTATGCTAGAGTAGATTTGTTGTTCTAGGGTTTGGGGATGAACCCTATGGATCTAATTTCAGATTTGTGATGAATGAATTTCCAAATTGCTAGAATTGCTAGGAGGTTAGGTTGTGATTGATTTATTACGGATAGTTAGGTATTTCCATCGATTGGGGTTTGCAAGAGATTGGATTCTAATCGATGGGAAGGCCTAGATATTCGATTTAGGCTTACAATTGGGTTTCTCTAGATTTGGTTTGCAAGAGATTGGACCAAAGCTAGGATTTTTAATTGTAAATCTATACCCACATTCGTTTGCAAGAGATTGGACGAATACGAACTATCACAACCTAGATCGTAACTCGAGTTTGCACGAGAGTGGGCTCGAGAAGCGATTGGACAATGATGTCGATCCTCATGCTAGTGGCTTAGGTTAGGGTTTGCAAGAGATTGGGCCCTAACCTAGGTTTGCTATAGACCAGCAATAGCGCGAGAGCGTGAGCTTGGTTCTACATTAAGTTGCGACTAGTTCACCTCAACGCAAGTCTAGTAATATTGAGATTCACGATTCACAATGATGCATGACGGTCCGTAGTGGGGATTCCCTAGCCCTAGACGTCTTTATTTGATTTTATATCCCCATACTTTGCCCGACGATTGTGACAGGATCGCCGCAAGGCAAATTCCCTCTTTTATTATATTGTATTTAAATCGATATTTGACCGATTTCTTTATCATCGACACCGACATCCACCACCATTGCCATTACATCATACCATATCAATCTCCACCAATAAAACATTCGTAGTCAAACCAACCTAGGATAGATTGGAGCCAACACCACCTCCTCGTGTTCGATACCCGCTCGCCACTACACCGTGCGCTTGCGGTAAAACTACAATCGTTCTCTGGGTGTATATCCGGGGGCGATCAGTAGCTAGGCTGAAAAAGTGAAAGTATAACTAGTCGGTCTAAGAAGGATTCCAAACCGACTAGTTTGACAACTAGTCGGTCGGTGAACCTTCTTGGACTGACTAATTGGTCAACAGTGAAGATGCTGAATTGAGCAAGGAGATCTAGTCGGTTCAAGAAGGATTCTTAACCGACTGATGACAATCTAGTCGGTTGGTCCTTCTTCTTGAACCAACTAAGATGCACTAGAAGCCGCGAAATGAAGCGTAAAGCTTCGGGAAAGTTTGTATGGGCTTCTAAGATAATCCTAGCTCTAAGATATGAGCGTTAAGAAGTTATAATGTAAGACCTACTCAAGGCTTAACATTCTACGAAAAGAAGCTAGAAGACTATAAAATAAGCTAGACGAACTGTCTTCAAAGCTTCAATCCAAATCTCTTGACTTCAATCATGCTCTTAGAGCTTCAACGAAGCTTCAGGCACACGATCACGCGCTTTGAGAAGTCTTGGGGCGTCGCTTTTGATGTACGTAGAATTTTGGCGACGATCTCCATAACTGCGCTCACAAAGAGTTAGTTTACGATATTTATGTTTGTTCATCATCAAAACCAAATCCGAGGAATCAATACTCAACACTCCCTTCCGCATATCGACGCTCGGACCTGCACACTTTTCATCAAGCCGAACGAGCTACCTCCCATTCCCGAAGGCCGCACGTGTCTCACGTGATCGCGTTGACCTCCGACCCTCCAGTCAACCAACATGTGGTGAGAAAACACCCTGAAACATCTGGCGTCGTCTGTGGGAACACAACAATGCCTACGTCAAAACAACCACATCGCCAACATAGAATCAACTCGCAACGGAGCAGGACGCATGCCCCCCATATAGGAGAAGGGCGATTACGTCCTGACCGAAAATGGGCACAATCACACGACAGAGGGCACCAGCGACTCACGCTTATTGACCCAAGAACAACTCCATATCTTCACCCAAGAGACTAATGCCCACCTCCAAACGCTGGCAGCAACCATCTAACAACTCGCATGCCACCAACACCTCCCGGAGGGAGGCTCGACGGCCATCCCCGACCGTCAGGAGCTCTGTCCCCGCTACGCTCGACCGTGGTTGCCAACCACGGTGGGGAGTATGCCAACCCGGAGCGACAGTTCACCTTGCCGAACTTCATCCCGGTGCGGTCCCTCACCTTACATCACTCCAGGATGAGACGGATGGTAGGGCAGAATGGACTGGGGACGAGTCAACCGCAGCCTCATCCAGGCGACCTTGCTCGACCCGTCGATGGTCACCCAGCCATTTGATCGTCGAGGATCGGCAGGGTCGAAGCAGAAGCCCCCGTCAGAGAAGGCGTAGGGATCGGGAAGACCGCCCCGGAAGGAGGAGCACCCGGCGACTGATGCCGATCCCCAACCGGGATGGCCATTGAGGAGACTCCCCCCGAACCCCCGCTAACTTGTCGGGGCAACCTGGCCTTCGCGTCGAGGTGTCAACGGGCCAGGGAAACCCAGGAAGCCCCAGGGACGACCGTTGCCCTTAGCAAGGAGCATCACTGATGCACAGGTGCCGTCCAGGTTCAAGGTAACGACCTTTGAGAAATACGACGGCACAGGAGATCCAGAGGATCACGTGATGGACTACGAGGGAGTCATGGCGTTCCAGGGAGCCGACGACACTCTGCTTTGTCGTTACTTCTACTCCACCCTCTGGAAATCCGCCAGGAATTGGTATAAGAACCTCTCCAACCGGTCCATCAGCAACTTCTAGGACCTCACCCAAAAATTTTGCAAGCAATTCATGGCCGACCGCCAAATAAAGCCGGACTCAGAGCTTCTGTTCAATGTGATACAGAGGCTGGGCGAAACCTTAAGGAGCTACATGCGACGCTTCAACGCCTAGAGGCTAAATGTGGAGAGCTGCCCCGAGATAGTCGTAAAAACAGCCCTGAAGAAAGGGCTCCGACACAAGGGCATAAGGAAGTCGCTACACAACGAACCCGCTGTAAGGACCCTGTCTATGGGGAAAACACTAGAAGGGGGGTTAAATAGTGTTTATGCAAATTTAAAAGGAATTTACGCCAAATAAAATGCAATCCAACAAATAGTGTGGAATAGAAAAACGACCCAAAGAGAAACACACGCAAACGCAGATATGTTTCAAGTGTTCGGATTACCCAAGTCAACTCCCGACTTGTTCCCGGTAATCCTACGTCCCTACCACCCGGATACCACCGGATACTCAAGTTAGAACCCTAACTTGAGGTTTCCTTAATGCCCACTTGTAGCAACCCTACAAGTGCAATCGAATACAATCGATGTCCTTGACTCCCACAACCAAGGAGCAAGCAAAACCACTCTCACAACCGAGAGCACAATTCAAATAACGAAAGTTATGAAATAAGAAAGCAACACTTACAATCACCTATGCCTTGAAGTAGAACTTAAAGGAGAAGTGTGATGTGTGTTGAAGAACTCTCTTGGAAGAGAGGAGAAAGCCCTTTCTCTTGACTGCACCAATTGCCTAGAAGATCAATCTTTGGTTCTAGGTTGGAGATCAAGAGAACAAGATTTGGAAATACTTAGGGCTTTGGATTTGAGAGCTTTGATCTTTGGAAATGAAAGCTTGAAGGATTTTGCAATGAATGAGTAACCTTCCAATGAAACAGTAGAAGCTCTATTTATAGCTTTCTCAAATCCACAAAACAGTTTAGGCAAAAACCCAATCGAAATCCGTGAGAAAAAATTCAACGGATATAATCTGAACTCGCGACAGTCGACTGTTGAACAATCCACAGTCGACTGTTGCACAGTCAGCAAGGGTAGGTGAGAATTCATAACGGTAACTTACCACGTGGACAGTCGACTGATGAAGCAAGGACAGTAGCATGTTAAACCAACAGGCGATTGTACTTTCTTCGACGGGCGACTGGCCGAGAGAAGAGTAAGTTAGCCAAATACTAGAAATCCCATAAGATACAGGACAGACGACTGACTCAAGTAATACAGTCGACTGTTAATCAGATCAGGCGACTGTAAAACCTTAAACAGACGACTGTCAAAAGCAAGAGAAATTTCCAGAGAGCTGAGTCAAAGAAATGACTTACAGACAGGCGACTGTTGCATCATAGACAGTCGACTGATCTAACAGACAGTCGACTGTATATACAGCATAAGTCAACTGGCCGTAGAAATCAGATCAAACAGAGTTTGGGCAAGAAGAGACAGGCGACTGATTTACAATACACAGTCGACTGTCACTAGGACAGGTGCATGTGAATCATTCAACAGTAGCATGTGCGAAATAATCAGAGAAGGCCCAAAACTACATTGTAATAGTCTGTGCATAACAAGCGACTGTAGAACAAAACACATGTGACTGTTTTTGAGACAGGTGATCGCGCCCGGGCGTACACCCTAAAGAGCGACCGTGTAGTTTTACCGCAAGCGCACGGTGTAGCGGCGAGCGGGTATCGAACACGAGGAGGTGGTGTTGGTTCCAATCTATCCTAGGTTGGCTCGACTACGAACGTTTTATTGGTGGAGATGGTTATGGAATGATGTAATGGAAATGGTGGTGGATGTCGGTGTCGGTGATAGAGAAGTCGGTCAAATATCTATTCAAATACAATATAATAAAAGTGTCTAGGGCTAGGGAATTCCCACTACGGACCGTCATACATCATTGTAAATAGTGAATCTCAATATTACTAGACTTGCATTGAGGTGAACTAGTCGTAACTGAATATAGAACCAAGCTCATGCTCTCGCGCTATTGCCGGTCTATAACAACCTAGATTAGAGCTCAATCTCTTGCAAACCCTAGCCTAGGCAAGCTAGCATTAGGATCGACATCATCGTTCAATCGCTCCTCGAGCCCACTCTCGTGCAAACTCGAGTTACGATCTAGGTTGTGATAGTTCGTATTCGTCCAATCTCTTGCAAACGAATATGGGTATAGATTTACAATTAAAAATCCTAGCTTTGGTCCAATCTCTTGCAAACCAAATCTAGAGAAACCCAATTGTAAACCTAAATCGAATATCTAGGCCTTCCCATCTATTAGAATCCAATCTCGTGCAAACCCTAATCGATGGAAATCCCTAGCTATCCGTAATAAATCAATCACAACCTAACCTCCTAGCAATTCTAGCAATTTGGAAATTCATTCATCACAAATCTGAAATTAGATCCATAGGGTTCATCCTCATGCCCTAGAACAACCAATCTACTCAAGCATAGCAATAAGGATATAAGAATCAATAAAAATCATTGCTTGCATATGAAAAGATAGAAAAACAAAAATTCAAATAAGAAGAACAAAATACTTAGCTTGATGAAAATCTTCAATCCAAATACAAGCTTTTAGATCCAAGAGGGGGCCTAGGGCATGGCCTAACCTCTAAAATAATCCCTAACAAAACATTTGGGGAACTAAGAAAACATAATGGGGATCTCCTCTAATGGTGGCTACAAAACCCTTATATAGTCTCCCAAAACCCTAGCAAATAACCCCAGAAAACCCCTCAAATTTGTGCCCAAAACAGCCCAAACCGCAACTTAAAATCTGGGCCCGTCGCCGACTCGGCCGAGTGGAACATGTGACTCGGCCGAGTGGAAATTCCAGCACTGCAGCGTCAACTTGCAGAAATTCTCCAGATTTCATCCGACCTCCGATTGGCGCGTTCTTGGCGGCGTTGGAACCGTCATGAAGTCTACTATGCATAAAAAATATGAGAAAAATACTTTGGTTGTTGGAATGATAGCAGATTTCAAAAGAGTGTGAGGCTATCTGAAAATCTGGGCGCTGCGTGTCCTCGGCATCACTCGGCCGAGTGGACTTCTCTACTCGGTCGAGTTGGCTTCTCTACTCGGCCGAGTGACAGACCCTGTAAAATTCCAGTAAGTCGGGGGTATTGGGGGTCTGTCTTCGAAGGTGGCTCGGCCGAGTGGCTTTACTCACTGGGCCGAGGGGCATTTGGTACTCGGCCGAGTCGGAACCGTCAAAAGCCTGTACATTTCCAGTAAGTCGGCCTCTTTTGATGGTGGATTTCTCATGCCACTCGGGCGATGTGATCTTCTTACTCGGCCGAGTTGGGATATCATCCCTCGGCCGAGTGCACGCCCAATTCCTTCAGTTGGAGCGTGTCCGGTCTGGTCGGCCGAGTGGTCTTCTTGCTCGGCCGAGTGAGTGCTCCACTCGGCCGAGTGGCATGCTGTAAATGCCCAATCTTCTCCGTTTCTCCTCCTCGTCGCTCCTACGGAGTTCCTTCTTCTTCCACCCGTCTCACATCGCCGAATAGCCCTGAAAAGAGCCTTGGGTGACGCTCCGGAGTGGGTGCAAGTCCCTTAAGCTCCTTTTTGCTCCCGATCGCTCCATATTTCCTAAAATCCGACAAAAACAAGAAATAGTGAAAAGTAACGCAATATCGTCGAATACTCGTGAAAATCGCAATATGAGCAATCGAAATGGCGTGAAAACATGCAGAAAAAAGGTGTAAAATATGGACCGATCAAAATCCCCCAAGCTTGCCTCTTACTCGTCCTCGAGGAAGATAAGTAAAGAGACGAACTCGGGACATGAAAACAAAGGAAATGAAATGAAAGAAAAAGAAAGAACACGAGGTGGAAGGGGTCGCTAGATTCTTCTCTCAGATCTCAAGCCATAAGCTACACATCACGATAACTTGGAAAATACGAATCACATGCTATAAGGATTTCAAATCTTACATAAACATGGTTCTTGCAAGTTTTTAAGAACAACAAAAGGGATTCTCTAAATTCATACAATCAATTCATATCCACGTCACGCATTTCATAGGATTTAATATACAAATGTTGGCAATGCACTTTTCAATCAAGAGTTATAACTGAAGCATATAAGAATCACACCAAGCATGCAATAGAGAATGGAATAAGAGATATGGCATTCACATATTTATTTCAAATCATGAAAAATCTCCATATCTAATATATTTTGCAAAGTCTAAGCATTATCGAATATCCTCATTCATGCACGTCTCCACTCTAAGGTCATACTCACTCATTTGGTCAAATGAATTCACCACCCCCCCCCCCCCAAGCTTAGCTTGGGGCATCACATCCAAAGGAATATGATAGTGGAAAATGGGATTTTTGCCTTGGTTTTCCCAAGTATTTTGTGGCTCCAATATTGAGATAGAGAAATATATTTTTTTTCTTTTGGACTTTGTTTCTCATTTTTCGTTTTGGCTTTTTGTAGGAGCTATATGATTTGTATTTTTGGTTTTTGGCTCCTTTTTGGCTTTTTGGACTTTTTGGAGCTAACTTTTTTTGTGTGGGGATTTTTGGGAAATAGATGCGATATAAGTAGCTTTAGGAGGTGAACTCAAGTGACATGTAGAGAATAAAAAGATATATGTGGAGAAGGAAGTAATATAACACTCGGTTCACTCTAAGATGTGCACGAACGGTTCAATTAAATAATACTTCAACTAAAACTCATATATAAGCATGGATATTCTCAATCATTTCAATAAATAGTGAAGTCAAGCAGTAAAGTTTACAACCATATTAGGCATGCAATCAGAAGGTGAATAAGACAATAAAACTGATGCTTCAGATATACTAATGATGCGTGAATCGTGGTGCATTTCCAACAAAAGCTTACTAAACACTAATCAATACATTCAGCTTCAATTAATATCATGCATTCACTTAGAGGAGTCATCAAAAGAATAGATAAGCAAGCACATGTGAATAGTAAGACTATGGAATACTCTAAGTATCATAGCAATGAATAATAAGCATCGTGATGGTTGCCAAAGCAATAAGAGATATTATCATACGGAACAAATCTAGCAAAAGAAGGAAAAGAAGGAAAAGAAAATAAAGAAAATAAAATAAAAGAGAGGAAAGAAAAGAAAATCAAGCACACAATATGATGCATGAACACACATAAAAGGAAAATAAGATGGAAAAATCAAAAAGATGATGCAAAAATTTTGAAAAAATTTTAAAAACCCTAAAATAAAGTAAAAAATGCAACTAATGCATCTAAATGGCATGGAAATGCACTCCCCCAAGCTTAAACTTCACATTGTCCTCAATGTGATCATAGTGGAAGAATATGAGGAACAACGATAATAATATGGGGAGAATGAAAAATGATGGAATGAATGATATGAAATCCTAATGCAACTACATGCACATACAATGATGCATGAGAGTGCTTTCCCCCAAGCTTATACCAAACAATCCTATTCAAATGACTCAATCAAAAATGTCATGGCTTTGCAAAGCGTGATCAAGTCAAATGAATAAGAAAGTGAGTATTCACTTGAAAGAAATGCTCGATGGTTGTGAGCAAAAGGATGTGGCGTATCAAAATATGGAGAGGGGAATTAATATATATATTGGTTTTGGGGTGTAAAAGATTTTTGGTGCCGTCATATGAGGTTATATTTATTCAAGCAAATCTATACGGTCCTCTCGCTGTCGAGAGGATTCGAGTTTATTTAAAGCATAAAAATTTCTACACTACTGGATTGATATCACCTATAGCAAAAGGCGGATCCAGTATCTTTGCCGGTGCAGGCAATTGCTCCAACTGCTCTTTCCGTGGCTCAGCCGGACGCGTGTATCCACGAACACCAACGAACTCCAGCAATGCATCCTCAAGCATTCCCACAAGGTCTCCACATGTACCCTGCAGAGAATAGGATGCATCAGTTCGTTGCAAAAATTTCACCCTCATAATAAAAGTATTCCAAAGAGGATTGTCTATAGAAATATCTGAAATAAATAGTGGTGGACGATACTTCCCTGTAAATAATTCAATATCCTCTTGTTCTTTGATAGCTATCTCCGTGGTGTCCTCTCTCAGCTGCTCAGGTAAATCTGGATCATAGGTGTGGACCTCTTCGATAGGCTCGTCAAACTGTGACACGTCCAAGCATACCTCCGATCCATAATCGTACGTGCACTGCAAAAGGTATGACGTGTCAAAAATATCTGAATCAAAGTAAACATCAAATGGAATACATGATTCAGAAATGGAATGGGTAAGAATATCTCCCTGAGTTGGAGCAGTAAGCTCTGTGAGATAGTCCTCGACGTCAGTGGAAGGATGAGGTGGCCGCGGGAGCTCTAATGGAGGAGAATAGTGCTCGGGAGCCTCATGAATGGCTGTGTCCTCGTCCCGATGCATGAGCTCCTCGGTGATAAGCTCTGGCTCTGTGTGTAAGGCCTCCTCAAAAGCATGCTCTGGCTCCGTATGTGAGGCCTCCTCGGCAATATGCTCTGGCTCGATAGTGTGCTCCTTTGCCTTCTCATCAACTATCAATGTAGGCTCTCTCTGGGATGGTGATGCTGGCTGCTCAGGTGTGTCAGCTTGTGGGGATGTATCATATGGAGGGGAATGCCCGCAAGCAATCCGAAAATATAGTCTATCCCCCTCAAGACTGACATGGATGTCCTCCTCAATTGTTCCTGCAGCTGAAACACGGTTCATAACAAAATCTGCAAATCGTAGCTCAAATGCATCACCTGCTGTAATGCTCTCTGAACCGGTGAACCTCACTTACTCCAAGAGACCCTCCAATAATCTCTGAAATCCATCCTCCTCTAGCTGCGCTGGTGGCTCAATTTCTGCTTCCTCCACTGTACCTTCGTCCATCCACTCTTCATATGCAACAGCTGTATTGTAGGATGTGGGATCGACGGCGGCACATTCTGGCTCTGGTAATATGATTGGAGATGCTTCTTGCCCATAAGATGAAGGAACAGAACTGATATCTTTGGGAATCGTCGCAACCTTAAACATGAGCGCATTCATTTCAAGTTGCCTCTTCACCCGTTCCAATAGAAGGTTACTCTTTTCAAGCCCGGCTTGCATTTCAACCTGGTGTGCATGCATCTCATCAAAAAAGATCCTTTGTCTCTCATCAAGCTCGGGCCATTGCATCTCCTCAAAAAAGTATTCTCCCATCTGAGCACTCTGATCAAAATAGTATCCTCCCGTCTGAGCACTCTGATCATAATAGTATTCTTCCATCTGAGCACTCTGATCAAAATCTGTGGTCCACGTAGTATAATCCATAGCACCTGATCAACAAAGATAAATACCTGGAGAAAAGATATCAGTGGTACAAAAGAATATAGAAATGATAATAATGGTGGCGGGGGTGAAAATTTCCTTTTGTTAGTTTTTTTTCGTAGTCTAATCAACCTAATTGTGACAAATTGGCACCCAACGGAAAACACCTCCCCGGCAACGGCGCCAAAAACTTGATCGCGCCCGGGCGTACACCCTAAAGAGCGACCGTGTAGTTTTACCGCAAGCGCACGGTGTAGCGACGAGCGGGTATCGAACACGAGGAGGTGGTGTTGGTTCCAATCTATCCTAGGTTGGCTCGACTACGAACGTTTTATTGGTGGAGATGGTTATGGAATGATGTAATGGAAATGGTGGTAGATGTCGGTGTCGGTGATAGAGAAGTCGGTCAAATATCTATTCAAATACAATATAATAAAAGTGTCTAGGGCTAGGGAATTCCCACTACGGACCGTCATACATCATTGTAAATAGTGAATCTCAATATTACTAGACTTGCATTGAGGTGAACTAGTCGTAACTGAATATAGAACCAAGCTCACGCTCTCGCGCTATTGCCGGTCTATAGCAACCTAGATTAGAGCCCAATCTCTTGCAAACCCTAGCCTAGGCAAGCTAGCATTAGGATCGACATCATCGTTCAATCGCTCCTCGAGCCCACTCTCGTGCAAACTCGAGTTACGATCTAGGTTGTGATAGTTCGTATTCGTCCAATCTCTTGCAAACGAATATGGGTATAGATTTACAATTAAAAATCCTAGCTTTGGTCCAATCTCTTGCAAACCAAATCTAGAGAAACCCAATTGTAAACCTAAATCGAATATCTAGGCCTTCCCATCTATTAGAATCCAATCTCGTGCAAACCCTAATCGATGGAAATCCCTAGCTATCCGTAATAAATCAATCACAACCTAACCTCCTAGCAATTCTAGCAATTTGGAAATTCATTCATCACAAATCTGAAATTAGATCCATAGGGTTCATCCTCATGCCCTAGAACAACCAATCTACTCAAGCATAGCAATAAGGATATAAGAATCAATAAAAATCATTGCTTGCATATGAAAAGATAGAAAAACAAAGATTCAAATAAGAAGAACAAAATACTTAGCTTGATGAAAATCTTCAATCCAAATACAAGCTTTTAGATCCAAGAGGGGGCCTAGTGCATGGCCTAACCTCTAAAATAATCCCTAACAAAACATTTGGGGAACTAAGAAAACATAATGGGGATCTCCTCTAATGGTGGCTACAAAACCCTTATATAGTCTCCCAAAACCCTAGCAAATAACCCTAGAAACCCCCTCAAATTCGTGCCCAAAACAGCCCAAACCGCAACTTAAAATCTGGGCCCGTCGCCGACTCGGCCGAGTGGAACATGTGACTCGGCCGAGTGGAAATTCCAGCACTGCAGTGTCAACTTGCAGAAATTCTCCAGATTTCATCTGACCTCCGATTGGCACGTTCTTGGCGGCGTTGGAACCGTCATGAAGTCTACTATCCATAAAAAATATGAGAAAAATACTTTGGTTGCTGGAATGATAGAAGATTTCAAAAGAGTGGGAGGCTGTCTGAAAATCTGGGCGCTGCGTGTCATCGGCATCACTCGGCCGAGTGGACTTCTCTACTCGGTCGAGTTGGCTTCTCTACTCGGCCGAGTGATAGACCCTGTAAAATTCCAGTAAGTCGGGGGTCTTGGGGGTCTGTCTTCGAAGGTGGCTCGGTCGAGTGGCTTTACTCACTCGGCCGAGGGGCATTTGGTACTCGGCCGAGTCGGAACCGTCAAAAGCATGTACATTTCCAGTAAGTTGGCCTCTTTTGATGGTGGATTTCTCATGCCACTCGGGCGATGTGATCTTCTTACTCGGCCGAGTGGGATATCATCCCTCGGCCGAGTGCACGCCCAATTCCTTCAGTTGGAGCGTGTCCGGTCTGGTCGGCCGAGTGGTCTTCTTGCTCGGCCGAGTGAGTGATCCACTCGGCCGAGTGGCATGCTGTAAATGCCCAATCTTCTTCGTTTCTCCTCCTCGTCGCTCCTACAGAGTTCCTTCTTCTTCCACCCGTCTCCCATCGCCGAATAGCCCTGAAAAGAGCCTTGGGTGACGCTCCGGAGTGGGTGCAAGTCCCTTAAGCTCCTTTTTGCTCCCGATCGCTCCATATTTCCTAAAATCCGACAAAAACAAGAAATAGTGAAAAGTAACGCAATATCGTCGAATACTCGTGAAAATCGCAATATGAGCAATCGAAATGGCGTGAAAACATGCAGAAAAAAGGTGTAAAATATGGACCGATCAACAGGCGACTGTAAACTGTTAAGCAGTCGGCTGTTATAAACAATCCTAGCACAAACAAAAGAGAATTGAATTGGGATCAAAGGACAAAGGTCTAGAGATGTCCTATGACAGAAAGTAGATGTGTGTGTGTGCTCCATCAAAGTTCTACTTCTAAGCTACATACTAGAAGAGATAAAAGAAAAATTACATTGACGAATAATCTCTTCTTTCCATCGTATGAGCTTGAAGTCTTTACGGAGCTTCAATCATCAATCTAAGATCATCCAATTCATATCATTTGCCTTCAGTGACGTTTGTGAGTCATCCATTGCTAGTTGGTCTTCATAATAAGCTTAGGCAATGGATTAACTGCAAAATAGGGGATTAGTTACAAGTATTTATGTTTGCTCATCATTAACACCAAGTGGGGAGAAGTCCAATACTCAACACCTGCGAAGGACCTTGCTGATGTAATAGCCCGGGCGAAGAGTTACATGCTAACGGAGGAGGCCTTAGCATCGGAGGAAGGAGGTCCCCGCGGGAACTAAACGGAGCTCCAAGCGGGAAAAAAGCGAGCGCCGCGAGCTGGAGGACCACAAATAGGAGAAGAAGACAAAGGGAAAATAGCGCATGGAGGAAGCACGGACCCCCAAGCTGAACGTAACTCAGGACGATGTTCTGACGTAGGCTCAGAAAGAGGGCCTCATCGGCAAGCTGCCCCCAAGGAAGAAGGGTGGCCGAAGGGACGAGGAAAAGTACTGCATGTACCACAAGGACAATGGTCACGACACTGACGAATGCTGGTACATAAAGAAAGACATCGACCAGTTGTTCAGTCGCGGTCACCTGAAGAACTTTGTTGACACCTTAAAAGCAGCCTCGAAGAAGGGACGTCCAAACAGATGGACAAAGAAAAGAAGGTGAATGTCGTCCAGACCGCTCTACGCATCATCGAGTGAGAGCGCGGGACAAACAGCTGCAACTCCTCCCCAGGCGAGACTAGCTCGCCATTATCTTCCCTGCTTTTTCTTTTGAATGTGTTCCCAGTTCTGAAAATGAAATGTGAGTTCGCACAGAGCAACCATGTTTTTCCCGTTCCACCATACTAAACCTCGAGACCGGACGTGGGCAACTCCCCCAGCAGGCCGATCATCCAGTCAACCATAAGGCTGGGGGCAACTCTCCCAGCAGGCTGATCATCCAGTCGACCGTAAGGATGGGGGCAACTCCCCCAGAAGGCCGATCATCCAGCCGGCCAACTCCCCCAGTAGCCGATCATCCAGTCAACCGTAAGGCTGGATGTAACTTGAAGGGTTTTGGTGGACCCTTAGGGCATAATTCTATGCATGTCCTATGTCGGACGGGCAATAGAAGCAAAAAGAAAAGCAACGGAAAAATAATCGTTAAACTATTTAATGGACAACCTAAGGATTCAAGACCCTAGCCAGGACCTCTGCTATCTTGAGGTGGATCTAACCATCCCAAGATAGATCTAAGCTAATGTAATATAATTAAATAAAAGCTTTTAAAGTACATACACGGAACTTTGCTTGCACCGGCAAAGTGTACGGAACCGTCTTCTGCTCCCCAAGCTAGCCACCTCTGCGCTCCCGAACCGATCCACCCGAAGCGAGCCGACACCGTGCCTCTGGGCCAACCACTTGCCGAAGAAGATTTCATTTAAGTGTGATCAACGTCTTAGACTTCGGATCGAATCCAAATCCTTCTCGTCATTTTGCTAGAGTGCGAGCGAAGGAAACGGAAGAAAAAAAGGAGAGAATAATTTTCGTCGCAAACTGAGAGTGCTCAAAACTTTTTGGAGCTACTCAATTTCGGAGACTTGGTGCAAATTTTCAAGGAGAGTGTTGGCCCCTATGTATATAGGCGGCCATCCATCCCCTTCTCATCATATCCGATGTGGGACTATTTTAAAATAGGAGAATTAATTAAGTTGGTTTGCCTTTCATAAAGGATAAACTTTAACTAATTAATTTCCCCGCACTGTTGAGCTTCAGAAGTGATACAACCTATCTTTTCGAAGAGCTATAAACGGTGAACGCATAGAAACAAACGGTGACAAATTCCGACTTCGTTTGACCACTCAAACAATTGCTCAAAGGCGAGCAAAAAGTCACAATTCGGCTGAATTTCGTAACCGTCGCAACCCTCCTAGGGTTTCTGGGATGTGGGCCCGTAGGTGGGCCCACCTGCTAGCTGGGCACTTCCTCCAGTCAACTCTGGGGGCAGCCCACGCCTGGCAGGCGAGCTGACCCGCCCGCTCCTGTGCAGGTGTGTCAGACCCGCGGGCGGGCTCAGGCCCGCCCGCCACTTTGGCGGGCATGGGCTCGCCCTGCCCAGTTGGGCGGGCTGGCCCGCCCGCCACTTTGGCAGGCTTGGGCTTGTTGGGTTTTATAGACCCTCAGGGCACAAATCTATGCTCGTCCTAAGTCGGACGGACCATAGAGGGAAAAGAATGCATCGAAAAATTTAACTCGTTAAACTATTTTAACGAAGCCCTAAGGTTCAAGACCCTTAGCCAGAATCTTTGCCGACTTGGGGTGGATCTGACCACCCCAAGAAGGATCTAAACTACTGCGATTAAATTAAAGGAAAGCTAATTAAATTCATATACCCGGAACCTTACCTTGGTGCAGGCAAGGTGTACTGCACCGTCTTGCGAGCTGCTCCCCGTCCCGTACAGAACCGCTCCTCGAACCACTCCGGTCCCGAGGCGAGCAATCCTCTTACCGCTGAGCCAACCACGCGTCAAAGAAATTTTCACCCACATGAGAACCTTCGCCAAGATTTCGAATCGGATCTGAACCCCTTTGTGGCTTTGCTAGAGCCCTTGAGGAGTAAGGCAGAAATTATAGGGAGAAGAGAATATTTAATTTAAGCCTAGATCCGAGTGTGCTCCATTGTTTTTGGGAGCCGCTCAGATCTAGAGCTTGGGAAAAGTTTTAAGGAGGGGAGCAGACCCCTATTTATATAGGCAGCTGACCCCTCCCCTTTACTCAATTTCCGATGTGGGACTAAAGTTTGGAGTTAATAAATTCAATTTAGTTTGCCTTTCACAAAGGTCAAACTTCGGTGAATTTTAACTCACTCACTGTTGAGATTCATGATCGATAGAACCTATCAATTCGAAGGGCATTCAACGGTGAACGCATAGGAAAAAACGGCGAGTCAATCGGAGTCCGTTTGACCCTCCAATTGATCGCCCAAATATCAGCCCAAGGCTTGATTTTCGTCCAAAATTAGCCGTCACAAAAACTGCACTGTCCTAGGGTTCTGCACCCATTTTTGCAGTGCCCACCACGCCAGCTGGGCGAGCCCAGACCAGGCTGGGCGCCTGGTCTGGGCGCACCCAGCCTGGGCGTCTGGGCCTGTCGCCCAGGGCGCCCGGCCAAGGGTGCCTGGGCCTGTCGCCCAGGGCGCCTGGGCCTGTCAGCCAGGGCGTTTGGGCCTGCCGCCGCCGCCGCCCCTCTGGCGTGTCTCCGACCTCCCTGCGATCTCCTCCACCACCCACGGCAGTCCATCAGGCCATCCAAGCCTCAAAACGGTGAGTTCTCGTTGTTTGGCGTTGTAACGACGTCTCGACGCGTCGTTGCTCTCCTCGTCGCTCTCTCTCGCTGTTGGATCATTCCGGCAGCCCCCTACCTCGCCTAGAGGTGTTCCTCAACATCACGATCAGCCTCTACGACGCTCAACGTCGTAATCTTCGTGTACGTAGACCCTTCATCCCCGTGCATTGTTACGGCTTCCCGTGAGCCTTAGATCTTCAACCGTTCACCTTGCTCGCTGATTTGGATGCTCTTCGCTGATCTCGTCGCTGTTCAAGGATTGGCGATCGTGGATTATATTTTGGATCTGAATCAGGAGCGCTATCTTTATTCCAACCCCTGACGTCGCTACCCGACGTCAGTGTAGCTCTCACGTCGTGCAAGGGTACTTTTCTGATCTCTTAGGACCCCCAACCAATGCATGCTAATCAAGATTAAAATCAGTATTTAAATTGCTTAGTAAATCACTAATGAAGATAATCTAATCTGGGACTGTAGGTTGGTGAATCCGAGCACATAGGTAGATTGGACTGATTGAACGGTGTTTCCAGAACGGCTGATTGCATGCAAGTGAAACTTGCCAACTTGTGTTTAGGCCATGTTTTCGGCTATCACTCGTTTTTAGCGTAAAAGTGACTAGGCGACGAAATGATAGTCGCCTAGACGCAACTTCAAGATCTAGCTTGACAACGAAGCTAGATCTGACACCCTGCCATGTCATTCATACATTTTGCCTGTCACATTTAATTTCTATATCTGTACGCACTTTATTTATACTCTGCCATGCCATACAAATATCTTGCATGTCATGTTTAATTTCTATATCTGTACGCACTTTATTTGTACTCTTGCCATGCCTGCATCCTACCATGTCATTCCATGCTTGAATGTTTGCATTCGTAGCACACGCTACTTGTACTTCCTTGTTGAGGCTAGGCACCTGCGTTGCAGGCAGAATCCTATGCCAAGTACACTTCCTAGCTCGTGAACCAGAAGCGGGCTACATGTGTTGGTCAAAAGCCAATGCCCGATTACACGTGGAGGGGTAGGGTTAAGCGATCACTTGAGCGTAGGAGTTAGCCCGTACAGCCACTCCAGCCAAAGGGCTTAAACTCTGTGCACGACGTGCTCACCTATCTTGTAAATCCATGTGAATGTTTTAGTAGCTTTGCTACCCTTGCCTTGTCATACTTGTTGCACTTTCTTACTTGTTGCATACATACCTTAAACTGCCATGTCATCGCATATTTTAGAACTGCTAGGCCGTTTTTCCCTTTCGTTTAGTTTCCTTGCACAAAGTCTCTTGTAGACTTGCTGACATGCGCCCTCGTCTCTTTTGGGTGTCGCATGTTAGTTATTGAGCCAGAGCCCATTGCTGAGGACGATGTGTTTGCTGACGTTGAGCTTGGGTTCACTGTTGATGTGGAGTTCGAGGACACCGGCGACCAGTCGTAGAGACTTCTTTCTGTGTTGATTTCTGCTTAGTTCTTGTTAGGTTGTTGGTGCGTAGCACATTTCCCTTTCCGTACGTTTATTTCTGTTGGCCATGGTTGGGGCCTTTTTAGACTCTTTTAAGCCTGGTGGCTTTTCTGCGATGTTGAACATTATTTGTGGACATTTTGAGATTGGAATAATATTATTTGTCTCTCTTCTTTAATTATTATTTTTGTTCTGTTCGTAATTGCAAGGACCTTTACTTGGTTATACCAGACGCTTTACAGACTGTAGCCTCACAGCTTCAAGTCTGAGCGGACTTTTCACGCCTCGCCTTCCGTATTTGGGAAGCGGGTCGTGATAGGTTTTATTAGTGGCCCATGCAGGTCTCTTCTTGCAACTGTGAATTATCGGAACAATGATAATAATAATAGAATGTCCATTAAATAAATTAAAACATCCAAGTCATAAGCCCTGAGTCTAATTTTATCGTTTTCTATGTCACTAGATTGCTGGAAGACGTACCCGAGCTGGTGGTGGGCCAAACCGTGATGAGGTGCCGGATAGAGAGCCCACCAATGCTGGAGTCATGAGGATGATGCATCAGATGATGCAGGTGCAGCAGGGCATGCTTCAGAATGCCCCTCGCTTCGAGCCGAGAGTGAAGCAGTTTCGGGAGCTGGGCCTGACCTATTTTGATGGATCTGAAGGACAGTTGGCTGCAGAGGAGTGGATCCGGAATACGAAGGACAATCTACGAATGTCGAAGAACAACCCGGTTGGATGGGTTGATTTGGTGAAGAAGCAGCTCAAGGATAATGCCCGCAGCTGGTGGGATGCAGAGGAGGAGCTGTTGGTGAAACCTATACCTTGGGCCACTTTCAAGGCTAGGTTCGATGAGGAGTATCTCCCAAAGGCTGCCATGAGGGAGATGTTGCAGCGATTCATTTATCTGAAGCAGGAAAATATATCAGTGGATCAGTATCATCAGGAGTTCACCAAGCTGAGTCGCTTTGCGCCAAAGATGGTGCAGGATGTCGAGGATAGAGCTCAGAGGTTTCTGCAGGGTCTTTCCTTAGATTTGCAGAGCCTGATGTCTTCGTTAGATTTGGAGTCTTATCAAAAGTTGCTGGTAGCTGCTAGGAGGCAGGAGCTGATTGCGAGCCAGAAGAGAGGGCAGATTTCTGGAGCTGGGAAGAGGCCTATGGAGTAGGTCAGAGCAGTGGTTAGGACATGATTCAAGCCTAACCAGTCGGTGCAGTTCAAGAGGCCAGGTGGGCCTACTCCGAAGACTTGTCATTTCTGCGGCAAGACTGGGCATGTCAAGGAGCAGTGCAGGAAGATGCTGGGATAATGCTTGGTTTGTGGTGATCCTACTCATGTCATGAAGGATTGCCCGAAGTCTAAGCAGCCATGGAGAGGACCAGTTGCAGCTCAGCCGTTGCAGCAGAGAGCACATGTACCTACTGGACGTG
Source organism: Scilla litardierei (assembly GCA_030789695.1). Lineage (NCBI taxonomy): Eukaryota > Viridiplantae > Streptophyta > Magnoliopsida > Asparagales > Asparagaceae > Scilla > Scilla litardierei. Next base: position 25,694,129 of record CM061142.1, read on the forward strand.
GGGTAGCCCTTGTTCCACAGAAGCAGGCTTTTCAGCCTGATGACTGCAGTTGAGGCTGAGGCTGAGGATGTGGTTATTGCAGGTAACCCTCAGTCTAGTTGTTTTCCCTTCCTTAGTTAATCTTGTTTGTTAGAATCTGTTTAGTTGCTAGAATATATTATGTTTGCTATGATCGCTCCGTATTTTATACCCTTTTCCTGCATGTTTGCATGCCACTTTGATCCCTCATATCGCGTTTTTCATGATTATTCGACAATATTGCGATGCTTTTCACGATTTCTTGTTTTTGTCATATTTCAAGAGATATGGAGCGATTCGGAGTGATTTTGAGATCAAGAGGATTTGCGTCCACTCCGGAGTGTCACCCAAGGCTCTTTTGAGGGCTATTCGGCGATGGAAGACAAGTGGGAGAAGAAGGAACGTCGTAGGAGCGACGAGGAAGCGAAAAGATGAAGATTGGGCATCTGCAGCATCTCACTCGGCCGAGTGAACCACACACTCGGCCGAGCAAGAAGATCACTCGGCCGACCAGACCGGACACGCATCAATAGAAGGAATTAGGCGTGCACTCGGCCGAGTGACGATAGTCCACTCGGCCGAGCATGGAAATCCCCTCGCCCGAGTGGCATGGGAAAATCCACTTCAAAAAACGGCCGACTTACTGTTATTTTACAGGCTTTTTGACGACTCCGACTCGGCCGAGCAAGAATTGCCCCTCGGCCGAGTGAGTAAAGTCACTCGGTCGAGTCACTCCCGAAGACAGACCTACGAAAAGTCCCGACTTACTGGAATTTTACAGGGTTTGTCACTCGGCCGAGTGACATTTGTCACTCGGCCGAGTGACATTTGTCACTCGGCCGAGTGAGCCGTCCCGCCTGCTGCGTAAACTGCGATTTCTAGGCTGCACAGGGGCATTTTTGTCACGAATTTCTGGGCGATTTTGAGGGGTATTTAAACCCAGTTTTTGCCCTAGTTAGAGAGAACTTTTTGATACTTTTTGCAGACTTTTTAGAGAGCTTTTTAGTTAATTAGATTTAGGCTTTTTGAGAGATTGAAAGGAGATTTTTGTTGGATGCTATTGGATTCTCATTGGTTTGTCTCCTTTCTTGTCAAAAACTCTATTTTTATTGATAATTTCTCTATTGCAATGATTTGTGCTGAATTTTCTATTGAATTTCTTATGAATTGCATGATGATTAGTGAGTAGTTTTATCGTCTTAGGGCATGGGATGAACCCTATGAACCATATTTCTGAATTATGATGAATTGGTGAAATTCTTGCTAGAATTGATTAGGGTTAGGTTGGGATCGATTTATTACGGATAGCTAGGGATTCATATCGATTGGGATTTGCAAGAGATTGAGTCCCAATTGATAGGAAGCCCTAGAAATTCGATTTAGATTTACGATTGGACTCTTCTAGAATTGGTTTGCAAGAGATTGGACCAAGGCTAGAGTTTTCGATCGTAATTCTATACCCATACCCGTTTGCAAGAGATTGGACGGGTACGAACTATCACAACCTAGGACGTAGCTCGAGTTTGCACGAGAGTGGGCTCGAGATACGATTGAACGATGATGTCGTTTTTCACGCTAGCGGCTTAGGTTGGGGTTTGCAAGAGATTGGGCCTTAACCTAGGTTTGCTATAGACCGGCAATAGCGCGAGAGCGTGAGCTTGGTTCTACATTTAGTTGTGACTAGTTCACCTAAAATTCAAGTCTAGCAATGATGTAACCTACGAATCATAACGATGAGATATGGTTTGTAGCGGGGATTCCCTATCCCTAGGCGTTTTATTTTATTGATATTTCCATCGATATACGAACGATTGTGACAATTTTACCCCAAATTACATTTGACCATTTTGATAGCTAGGTGATTAGATAAAGACAATGTCATTGTCCCTCCCTGAGTTCGATACCTGATCGCCACTACGTCGTGCGCTTGCGGTAAGACTACGAGTCGCTTGTCCCGTGTGCGTGTGCATACCGGGGCGGACGATCAAGTTTTTGGCGCCGTTGCCGGTGAGGGGCAATTGACGGTTTTTGATTTTGATCACCCGGTTATCTCTCACCATCTATCCATCTTTCTTTCTTTATTTTTCCTTCTTGACTCTGTTTGCTGCCCAACTTACTTGCTTTCCCAGATTTCTCCATAAGATCTAAACAGGAACATGGGGGAGGCAATGCTAATGACTGAGTCAAGCCAGGGAGATGATGACTCCTTTGCAAGCCTTCTTAAAGAACGTGTTGATGAGGTCCATGCCACAGGGGCATTCGCCGTTGATATCGAGGACCCCATTGAGCAACAATTTGCCATTTTTGTGATGGATCAAATCTCCCCGGAAGGTACTATAGAGGGCAACATCAGAGTTGATGTGAGAGACGTCAAGTTATATTTTGAAAAGGGCGGAACATGCATTGAAGAGTACTACTCTTCTGAGGAATCCATTGATCAAGCCGAGATTCAGGGAAGTACACTCTGTGACCCTTACTCTTATTTTTGTGAACTCACTGATGCATCTCTTGATCTCAGGCTTGGACCAGAGCACAATGGCGATCCCATCGATGCCCACGCAGAATCGTGCAACGTCTATTCTGATGCACCGTCCTCACCGATAAGTGAATCCGAGTCGGCTTGGAGGAGCCCACTCAAGGAGAAAGAACTAAACCCAGATGTTGCAAGGGAAATCAAGCTTACACAAGGAGAGGAAGTAGAGGGCACAGCGCCACCTGAGGTAGAGCTTAAACAATTACCACCAAATCTAAGGTACGCTTTCTTGGGTAATAAATTGACCTACCCGGTTATTGTTAATGCCCACCTCAACCATGTTCAACTAGAAAGACTCTTAGATGTACTTAGGAGTCATAAAGATGTGCTTGGCTACACCATCTCTGACCTTAAAGGAATAAGCCCTAGGCTTTGCACGCATAGAATCCACTTGGAAAACACCGAAGCCACCTCGATAGAGCCTCAAAGGCGGTTGAACCCTAATATGAAGGAGGTGGTTAAGAAAGATATTCTTAAATTACTCGAAGCCGGCATTATTTACCCTATCTCTGATAGCCGGTGGGTTAGCCCCGTTCACGTCGTTCCTAAGAAAGGGGGAATGACCGTAGTAAAAACGATAAGGGAGAACCCATTTCTACACGCACCGTCATGGGATGGCGAATGTGCATTGACTATAGGAAGCTAAATAAAGCCACGAGGAAAGACCATAACCCATTACTCTTCATTGATCAAATGCTTGAACGCCTTGCTAAACACAAGTACTTTTGTTATTTGGATGGGTATTCGGGGTTCTTTCAAATTCCCTTGCATGAAGACGACCACGAAAAGACCACTTTCACATGGCCTTATGGTACATATGCCTATCGTAGGATTCCCTTTGGACTTTGCAATGCTCCCGCCACTTTTCAAAGGTGCATGACATCAATCTTTTCTGATTACATTGAAAATATTATGGAAGTCTTCATGGATGACTTTTCTGTGTATGGGAGTGAGTTTGATTCTTGTTTGGCTAATCTTACAAAAGTCCTCAAACGATGCCAACAAAACAATCTCACCCTTAATTGGGAAAAATGTCATTTTATGGTCACCGAGGGGATAGTGCTTGGGCATCTTGTGTCCTCTCGAGTGATTGAGGTTGATAAGGTTAAAGTCGAGGTAATCGAAAAACTCCCTCCTCCTATTAATGTAAAGGGCATTAGAGGCTTCCTTGGTCATGCGGGGTTTTACTGACGCTTTATCAAGGACTTTGCCCTAATTGCCCGACCACTTACTTCCTTACTCGCTAAAGATGTCCCCTTTGTCTTTTCAGGAGAGTGCTTGCAAGCATTTAATACGTTGAAGGAAGCACTCATATCCGCCCCCATCATACAACCGCCGGATTGGAGCCTTCCCTTCGAGCTCATGTGTGATGCAAGTGACAAAGCCATTGGAGCGGTGCTAGGACAAAGGAAAGACAAGAAGCTTCATGCTATATTCTATGCTAGCAAAACATTGGACGACACGCAGAAAAATTATACTACCACCGAGAAAGAGCTTTTAGCGGTTGTCTACTCCATCGAGAAGTTCCGTTCCTACCTCCTTGGATCCAAGGTTATTGTCCACACCGACCATGCGGCATTGAAGTATCTTCTAAGAAAGAAAGATGCAAAACCAAGATTGATAAGATGGATACTTGTGTTGCAAGAATTTGACTTGGAGATTAGGGACAAGAAGGGAACGGACAACGTAGTGGCGGACCACTTATCTAGGCTTGTTCGCGGCGAGGAGGACGAGAGCCTACCTATCGATGACACCTTTTTTGATGAGAGGCTATATGCCATAAGGCCCGGAGAGGTGCCTTGGTATGCGGATTTCGTCAATTATTTGGCTTGTGGGATAAAACCATACGGAATACCCACGCAACAAAAGAGGAGGTTTATGCACGAAGTCCGAAATTATTTTTGGAAAGATCTCTTCAAGATTTGCAAGGATGGTGTTATTCGGAGATGTGTTTCCAAGGAGGAGGCCACGTCTATCATCTTGCATTGCCATGGTATGCCATGCGGGGGACACCACGCCTCATCTAAGACCACTACTAAGATATTGCAATGCGGATTCTTTTGGCTGACCATGTTTAAGGATACGCTTGACTTCGTCAAGGGATGCGATCGATGCCAAAGGACCGGAAATATATCAAGGCGAAACGAGATGCCGATGAGGCCCATTCTAGAAGTTGAACTATTCGATTGTTGGGGAGTGGACTTCATGGGACATTTTCCATCAAGAAACAGAAATAAGTATATCTTACTAGCCGTGGACTACGTCTCTAAATGGGTGGAAGCCATTGCGACCCCTACTAATGATGCGAGGGTGGTATCCAAGTTTTTCAAGCATAACATCTTCCCACGCTTTGGAGTGCCTCGTACTTTAATAAGCGATGGGGGAAGCCACTTTATAGAGAACAAATTTGAAGCCATGTTGAAAAGATATGGGGTGAATCATAGAGTTGGCATGGCATACCATCCCCAAACGAGTGGCCAAGTGGAGGTGTCTAACCGAGAAATCAAGCAAATTCTAGAAAAGACCGTAGATAGATCTAGAAAAGATTGGTCAATGAAATTGGACGATGCACTATGGGCTTATCGTACGGCCTTTCGCACTCCTATTGGCACCACACCGTACCGACTTGTTTATGGGAAAGCTTGTCACTTGCCGGTAGAGTTGGAGCACCGCGCATATTGGGCTATTAAGACATTCAACTATGACTACAAAAGTGCAGCGGTGAGGCGACTCTTAGACATTAATGAGCTTGATGAGATAAGACGTGATGCTTATGAGAGCTCAAGGATTTATAAGGAAAGGACTAAAATCCTCCACGACGCACGCATCACGGTCACGGACTTCAAGGTCGAAGATAAAGTCCTCCTATTCAATTCCCGGCTCCGACTCTTTCCTGGAAAATTGAGATCGCGATGGTCTGGACCTTTCACCATTAAGCACATACAACCGGGAGGAGCTTTTGAATTGGAAGGGAAAGACGGAGCCACATTCAAGGTGAATGGACAACGGCTCAAGCACTATTTCGAAGGGGTCCCCTCCAGTGAAGTGAATTGTGTATATCTACTCAAGGGGCACCCCCACGATCTTTCATATCTCCTCAATGAAGTGATTGAAGAAGCAATCCCCCACTCTATTGGTGCTCTCCATGACGATGGCTTCGAAGAAGGCCAAGCTTCGGGTGAAGAAGAGAAGTTGGAGGACCCTCCAGATAGCTCCATGGATGGTGATGAAGGCGACGCTGATGTCGCAAGAATAAGAGAGCTTTGCAAGCTCTCAAAGGCCAAGAATCCGAAGAAAGCTCCACCGAACGGAAGATCGGTGTCACCGGCCAAGAAGAAGATAGGAACAAGCTCTAGCTTGGGGGACTTATCCCCCAACATTGCCCATGATGAGGAGGCGTCGAGGAAGACCGATGATCATCACGACCCAAATCCAAGCGGCCTTCCCGACGAGTTTGACGGGTGCATCTCGTATGCACCCAATATCGCGAGCTAAACGAATATCTTAAGGGGTCGAGCTCATGACCTTAAACGAGCGCTTGTCGGGAGGCAACCCGACGGGTTTTTGCGTTATTTTTATTTTTATTTGATTTTCATTTTTGGTTTAGCCTTTCGTTAGTTTTTAGAGTCTTTTGTCCATGAAAATCGTGACAACGGATACTATTTTTCATGACAGGAGAAGGAGAAAAGGAGATCAATCATATGGAGGATGATAGAGGCAAGGAAGAGCGCTCCAGGAACGCGTTCAGGCCTTAGGAGAAGGAAGAAACAGACTGGAGGAAGAAAAACAGAGACCAGAGCGAAAACGAAGAGCCGATGCAGAAAACAGCACGTCACTCGGCCAAGTAGCTTATGCCACTCGGCCGAGCAAAGACTCCACTCGCCCGAGTGGAGCACCAATCAGGGAAGTTTCTGCAGACCAACTCTCTGTTAATTTCTGTAAGTTTTAGTTTTAATTGCCACTCGGGCGAGTGACTTGTCACTCGGCCGAGTGAAACAGATACCCTCCTAGCTTAAAAATTGCTGAGTGGCAGAGCCACTCGGCCGAGTGGAGTTTTTCCCTTCGGCCGAGTGGAGTTTCTCCCTTCTGCCGAGTGAACCAAAGCCACTCGGCCGAGTCGTAAGTGGGGATGAGATTTTTCGAAATTTATTCGTTTACGCACTCGACCGAGTGACATTGTCACTCGGCCGAGTCGTAACATTTCCTATATATAAGTGGCAGCGGTGGGCGCAGTTTTCGAAACGAAAAAACCCCCCTTTCGCCCGAGCCCGCTGCCGTTTCCTCTCCCGTGCCCGCTGCGTTTCCTCTCCCTCGCCTGATCCGACCTCGCCGCCGGCCGAGCCGACCTCCGATCGCCGGCGACGACTTCCCGTCGCTCCGCCGACGACCGGCGACCACCCCCACCGCCGGCCAACCGCTGATCATCCCCTCTTTTGCCCCAAAAGCCACTCTTCTCCTTGTTTTTCTTGATCCGTACGCCCTTTGAGCCCCTAATCCAAATTAAATTTCATATCTATCTATTATCCCCTATCTCCCCCATACGTATTGAATATTATTCGCTGATTTGATCGTTTCATTTGCAGGCTAGCTTGGGGGAGCTTTGGGGAGCTTTTGGACACACATTGAGCTTCGCGGCGGAGGCGTCTCTTCGCACGCATCACTTATTGCTCTTGCGACGTGTTCAGGTACACTCGTTCCATCATTTAGCATGCCGCATCATTTATTTAGTTGGGGCACGTCTCGCGGCACACATGCCGCCGCGCACTAGGCCGCGTACACGGGGATCCGCCCCCAAGCGGAGGCGGACCGATGACCCCGGTCCCTCTCACGCTAGGGAGGACTCCCCTCCACCTAGCCCACCACCGCCACCACCACCTACACAGCCGATCCCAGCCGATCATGTCCCTCCACCCGCTCCCGCCGTCGGGCCGATGGGGATCACGTTTCGAAATGACGCACACCGCGCCAGGTTCGAGCGTATCTGCCATCGTTCGATAGTACTCTCTAGGTTCGCGCACTTAGCTGACCTTGACCGCCTAGGGGTACTCGAGGGATTTCTCACATTGTATGACAACGTGGGATGTCGTGATTTTTTGTCGGTGTCGGCGGATACTTACATCCGTCCGACACTAGAGGTCCTGAGCTCTATTGACCGGACCCCTGGAGGATGCACATTCCGCTTAAGGATCGAGAGTGCGAGATCACTCTCAACATGCTTCGTGCATTCTTCCAGTGGCACGCTGTCCCTGTCCCTGACCGTGCCTACGCTCCCACGCACATCCCACCCCCGTCGTTTGACACCTCCACCTTCTGGACACGAATCACGGGATCCCCACTTGGCTTTGACCCTAGTAGGGCCAAGGCCTCAGCCATCCTGCACCCCTGCCTCCGCATTGCACAGTGCCTCATGGCGACCACTTTCCTAGCGAGGTACGAGCCCGGGACCATGTCTACGCCAGAGCTCTATATGCTCTACGCGATGACTCGCCCTAGGGTTCTGGATAGGGGTAGCAACGACCTGGTCCCCGCCATCGAGATCGACATCGCTAGTTGGTTTCTGGACCGCATCATCATTTCGGTGAGTGCTCGCTCACCTATTTGTTGCGGCGGTCTGATCACACTTCTAGCCCTTATGACCGGCGTGGACCTACCTGACGACTTGCGTCGAGCCCCGGGCCCCACTTCACTCTCGATAGACGTTATGGCCCGGATGAAGATGCTTCGTCCCCACGGTCACAGGCACTGGGTGTGGTTGCACGGTCCCTTTAGTGCTGACTACATGGTTCTTCCGAGCCTCGCTCGGACACACATTGGACCGGCCCACTGGGATTGGATTCCAGCGATGGATCTCCTTATCCCCGCTGCCTACGTGCTTGAGGCTGAGGATACTGAGCAGGCACCCCCCGCACCCCCTGTTGACCCCGTGATCCCTCAGCCTACACCTGCACTGTCTGCACCTCCCGACACTTTTGTCCACACTTCTGTCAGTGTCAGGAGTACCTTTGCTGAGCCATCCACCCCCACCCCCACCCCCCACCCCCACCCCCACCGCTGAGCCTATGTCCGTCGAGCCTATCACCTCTCTTAGCCCCGAGCATCCCACCACCATTTTAGAGAGCGACGAGACCTCCTTTACCGCCGTAGTGGCGGTCCTGACCTCACTCTTGTCCACGGCCACCCCGGCCGTTGGCCCTTCTGACCCCACTGCCGATGTCTTCACCGAGAGTGTCGTGACTTCTGTCCCCACTTCTGTGTCACTGACCTCTCCAGCTGCCTCGTCGCCCATTTTGCCTTCCACTTCTGCTGTTGCTGCTACCGCTTCGACCCAGCCTGCGTCCCAGCCTCACACCGAGGCTGGGCATCCCTTACCGAGCACAGCACCCCTTCAACACTTTCTTGCTAGCCCCATCCTATACACCGCCCGCCAGAGACAGCCCCGCACCTCACCTGTGCGACCTGTGCGTCCCTCCGCTCCACCACCCCCTGACACTCTAGTTCAAAGCATTCGTGCTCTAGAGGGGGCTGTTAGTAGACTTCGAGGAGACTTTAGGGCTCTCTCTACCACGGTCAGTTCTGTGCAGTCCCGCGTCGCCCTGCTTCCCGATATTCAGGCTTGCCTGAATCAGTTACTTGCGCGTCTGCCTCCACTACCCCCACCCACCCAGCAGATTCCCCGCCCACCACCTCTGCCACCACCTCCGCCACAGGACGGTGATGGTGCAGCGCCACCACCAGCTTAGGCACACTCTTATGCCTCTGATATTTTTGGTCATTTTGCTGCCCGTTTGTTCCTGGGCATGGTGTTTGATTTTTGCCCCCCTCCTCCACGTATTATTATTTTCGTACCTTCCTGATCATATATTTTTATATCTTTTTGGGAGTGAGGGAGAGACTTTTTGGGGACACTCATATCTGCATCATCCTGATCTTTGCATGCATCACATTCATTCGCATTTTATTTTCTTTTTCTTTTTCTTTCTTTTTCATCATGCATGCATCCTCACCCACCCCACCCATCTCACGTCTCTCAGTGTGCCACACTTTGCACATTGAGGACACTGCGCACTTCAGCTTGGGGGAGTGAGTTCTCACATTTTTTCATTTTTGCCACCCTTTATTTTTTATTTCTCACACTTTCTTTCCACTTTTGTACTTATTTTCACCACTTTTTCGTTTTTTTAATCATGCATCACGTTTTCTTTTCCTCTTTTGAGTATGCCGCATTGTATATAGTTCTATTTTTCTTTTATCCTTGCTTCTTTCATCTTTTGCTAGAGATGATTTTTCTGTGATGATGATGACGTGGTGTTAGCTTATCTACATATGCATGCTATTTTGTCACGTCATAGCTTTTGTTTCAGATATCATATGCTATGTCCTGCTTTGCATTTTGAAATAGTAACCCTCTCTTTTCCTGTATGAATATGGATGAAATTCTGTTATTAGCTGATGTCTGATGATTCATATGTATGCTTTTCATAGAAAACACACCAAGCTTCACGCATTGTCTGCTTATATTTGGAGTATTGCTTTCCTCTCTCATGTCACTTCTTATTGCATGAATTGTACGCTTCACCATCAGTTTGATTGAATGTTTGCTAAGATGATATATCTGGACTAGTTTACTTTTTGGGATTAAACTGAGTAGATTATATTACTCTGCTGATAGTTGTCCTGCACGTCCTACAGAGTGAACCGAGTGATACATTGATTTCTTTCTCCGCATATCTTGAGCATTATTTCTCTACTTGAAATTCATTGGTGAATCCCCCCTAGCAAGTCTATTATCTCAATTTCCCCCGCTATTAATTTCCATGCTCCAAATCCCTTAAATCAAAAAGAAAAAAATATACCTGCATATCCTTCTCTCTTTTGATTTGGGATCGCTTATGTATATATTTCTATTAGAAAAAAAGGGAAAAATTGAGAAGAAGAAAAGAAAAGAGAACAGAAGTTCATAACGATCCCATCTCATACTCTTTCTCTCATTCTTCCCTCTGTTGTTTTATTTTTTACCTTTTTGGAGCCTCAAAAGAAACGAGGAATGTACATATTGATTTGTCTATGCCACCACGCTTATGGATAAGCTTGGGGGAGAGGATCCAATGATGTGTGGGAGAGTGACTACTTGACGGTGCATGACAACCTACGCTAAGTAATTTTCTATACTCGGTGAGATTGCTAAAGTTTCACGAAATCTAGAAATCGACACTTAGCATTCATTTCATGAAAACCATGCTTTTCTATTCTTACTATTACATATCGTGTGATATCTCTTATACTCCTTATAGAAAGCATTCAATTGAAAAGTGTGTGATCTATGGTTATGCATACCGATTTAGATGCTTCAGACGATGTTAATCCTAGAATGCTTCCATATTTCATGCTATATTGATATTTTGGGGTTTTCTATTTCGAATGCATCATTATACTATGATATGGAAATAAAAGTCTTTGACGTGTGCTTTATATTCGATGTATGCTATATGAGTAAGCAAAAACCATGTCCTGAGAAAAATGATCTAGCACACCCTCCTTCTTCGCTTTCTATTCTATTTTTATTTTTATTTTTGTTTTTATTTTTATTTCTTTTCTTTTTTCCCTCTTTTCCATCATTTTGCACGTCGGGCACGCTTTTTACTCATCTTCATCGAGGACGAGTAAGAGGTAAGCTTAGGGGATTTTGATCGCTCCGTATTTTATACCCTTTTTCTGCATGTTTGCATGCCACTTTGATCGCTCATATCGCGTTTTTCATGATTATTCGACAATATTGCGATACTTTTCACGATTTCTTGTTTTTTGTCGTATTTCAAGAGATATGGAACAATTCGGAGTGATTTTGAGATCAAGAGGATTTACGTCCACTCCGGAGTGTCACCCAAGGCTCTTTTGAGGGCTATTCGGCGATGGAAGACAAGTGGGAGAAGAAAGAACGTCGTAGGAGCGACGATGAAGCGAAAAGATGAAGATTGGGCATCTACAGCATCTCACTCGGCCGAGTGAACCACCCACTCGGCCGAGCAAGAAGATCACTCGGCCGACCAGACCGGACACGCATCAACAGAAGGAATTGGGCGTGCACTCGGCCGAGTGACGATAGTCCACTCGGCCGAGCATGGAAATCCCCTCGCCCGAGTGGCATGGGAAAATCCACTTCAAAAAACGGCCGACTGATTGTTATTTTACAGGCTTTTTGATGACTCCGACTCGGTCGAGCAAGAATTGCCCCTCGGCCGAGTGAGTAAAGTCACTCGGCCGAGTCACTCCCGAAGACAGACCTATGAAAAGTCCCGACTTACTGGAATTTTACAGGGTTTGTCACTCGGCCGAGTGACATTTGTCACTCGGCCGAGTGAGCCGCCCCGCCTGCTGCGTAAACTGCGATTTCTGGGCTGCGCAGGGGCATTTTTGTCACGAATTTCTGGGCGATTTTGAGGGGTATTTAAACCCAGTTTTTGCCCTAGTTAGAGAGAACTTTTTGATACTTTTTGCAGCCTTTTTAGAGAGCTTTTTAGTTAATTAGATTTAGGCTTTTTGAGAGATTGAAAGGAGATTTTTGTTGGATGCTATTGGATTCTCATTGGTTTGTCTCCTTTCTTGTCAAAAACTCTATTTTTATTGATAATTTCTCTATTGCAATGATTTGTGCTGAATTTTCTATTAAATTTCTTATGAATTGCATGATGATTAGTGAGTAGTTTTATCGTCTTAGGGCATAGGGATGAACCCTATGAACCCTATTTTTGAATTGTGATGAATTGGTGAAATTCTTGCTAGAATTGATTAGGGTTAGGTTGGGATCGATTTATTACGGATAGCTAGGGATTCATATCGATTGGGATTTGCAAGAGATTGGGTCCCAATTGATAGGAAGCCCTAGAAATTCGATTTAGATTTACGATTGGACTCTTCTAGAATTGGTTTGCAAGAGATTGGACCAAGGCTAGGGTTTTCGATCGTAATTCTATACACATACCCGTTTGCAAGAGATTGGACGGGTACGAACTATCACAACCTAGGACGTAGCTCGAGTTTGCACGAGAGTGGGCTCGAGATACGATTGAACGATGATGTCGTTCTTCACGCTAGCGGCTTAGGTTGGGGTTTGCAAGAGATTGGGCCTTAACCTAGGTTTGCTATAGACCGACAATAGCGCGAGAGCGTGAGCTTGGTTCTACATTTAGTTGTGACTAGTTCACCTAAAATTCAAGTCTAGCAATGATGTAACCTACGAATCATAACGATGAGATACGGTTTGTAGCGGGGATTCCCTATCCCTAGGCGTTTTATTTCATTAATATTTCCATCGATATACGAACGATTGTGACAATTTTACCCCAAATTACATTTGACCATTTTGATAGCTAGGTGATTAGAAAAAGACACTGTCATTGTCCCTCCCTGAGTTCGATACCCGCTCGCCACTACGTTGTGCGCTTGCGGTAAGACTACGAGTCGCTTGTCCCGTGTGCGTGTGCATACCGGGGCGGACGATCATGCTAGAGTAGGATTTGATTGTTAGATTGTTTGTTAGGTGTGATTTTGGTTTGTACTTTCCCTGCACGAGTCCTCTTCGACTCTGGTGCATCGATGTGCATTATATCCTGAAGCTTCGTGGACAAGCATTCCTTGTCGACTTTCCATCTTCCCAATAGTTGGGATATCGTTACAGGGAATGGCGTGGTCTCGGTGCATTGTGGTTGCAAGTCTTGTCCTTTGGTGGTCTGTGGACATGAGCTTCACGCTGACTTTATTGTCCACGACATCACCAACTATGATGCCGTCCTTGGGATGGACTGGCTTGGGAGTTTCTATGCCACGATCGATTGCCGACGGAAGAAGGTGGTGTTCGAGATTCCAGGTCATCCGGTGTTTGAGTTCAGTCGAGGTAGTAGTTCGCTTGGTCCTGTCAGGTTTCGGGCCAAGCCGGTGGAGATCATTGCCATGCAGATGGAGCAGAGCAGACCAGTCGACGACGTCTTCCCCGAGGAGATGTCTGGACTGCCGCCCGATCGAGCTCTTGAGTTTTCGATCGATCTTATTTCGGGAGCGCAGCCCATTTCGAAGGCACCGTATCGTATGGCTCCAGCAGAGTTGGAAGAGTTGCATATGCAGCTGGATGAGCTTTTACAGAAGGGGTATATTAATCCTAGTGTGTCTCCGTGGGGAGCACCGGTGTTGCTGGTGAAGAAGGATGGTTCGCGTCGTATGTGCGTGGACTACAAGGAGCTGAATGCCGGCACCGTCAAGAATAGATATCCATTGCCTCGTATAGATGACATCTTTGATCAGCTTAGAGGATCGAGAGTGTTCTCTAAGTTGGACCTGAGGAGTGGTTATCACCAACTGAAGGTGAGGAAGGAAGATATCCAGAAGACAGCGTTCATGACGAAGTATGGTAACTACGAGTTCATGGTTATGCCTTTCGGTGTAACCAATGCGCCCGCAATCTTTATGAACCTGATGAATCTGATCTTCTACGACTTTCTAAATAAGTTTGTCGTTATCATTATTGACGACATCTTAATCTATTCAAGGTCGGAGGAAGAGCATGCATCACACTTGAGGACAGTATTGGAAATTTTGAAGAAGCATCGTTTGTATGCTAAGTATTCCAAGTACGAGTTCTGTCTTGATAGGGTTGCTTTTCTTGGGCATGTGGTGTCAGGAGATGGAATATCAGTGGATCCTGAGAAGATTAAGGCTATCAGCGAGTGGCCGGTTCCGCGGTCAGCGTCTGAGATCCGGAGTTTCCTTGGGCTTACAGGTTATTATCGGCGTTTCATTAAGGACTTTTCTCGGATTGCTGAGTCGATGACTCGGTTGACGAGGAAGGATGTGCCGTTTGTCTGGTCAGACGATTGTGAGAAGGCCGTCACTATTCTGAAGGCAAGGTTGACATCAACGCCTGTTCTTGCTGTGCCCGATCGCAGTGGAGGTTTCGAGATCTTTTGCGATGCTTCTAGCAAAGGTCTCGGTTGTGTTTTGCATCAGCATGTGCATGTGGTCACGTATGCATCTCGGCAGCTTAAGGCTCATGAGAAGAATTGCCCGACGCACGATTTTTTGCGCTCAAGATTTGGAGGCACTTCTTGCTGAGTGAGAAGGTGAGGATCTTCACCGACCACAAAAGCTTGAAGTATATCTTCACGCAGAAGGAGCTCAACATGCGACATCATCGATGGTTGGAGCTCATGGCAGATTATGAGATCGACTTGCAGTACCATCATGGCAAGGTGAATGTGGTTCCGGATGCGCTGAGCAGACTTCCTGCGGTGATGATGTTAACTTCGCAGTGGAGGTTACAGCAGGATTTTTGCGAGTCTGGTATTGAGATCGTGCTTCCTGGAGAGGCTTCGTCATTGATGTGTATGCAGATACAGTTGACGATCGTGGATCGGATCAAGGCAGGTCAGGCTGGAGATCCGAAGCTGAAGAAGATCCGTGAGCAGGTAGAAGCCAGTCTGCGGACTGATTTTCAGATTCATGAGGATGGCTCGCTGAGGTATGGAGCCAGAGTTTGTGTGCCAGCTGAAGATATTAGAGAGGAGTTGCTTGTTGAGGCACATAGCTCGCCGTATTCTGTGCATCTTGGAGGCACCAAGATGTACAAAGATCTTCGTCTGAACTATTAGTGGCATGGTATGAAGAGGAGTGTGGCACGGAGTGTCGCCAAGTGTTTGGTATGCCAGCAGGTTAAGGCGGAGCATCAGCGTACGACAGGGTTGCTACAGCCGCTTCCGATTCCGAAGTGGAAGTGGCAACACATCACTATGGATTTCGTGACTAGACTACCTCGGAGTCCGAAGCAGAATGACGCGATTTGGGTGGTCGTAGACCGATTGACCAAATCTGCGCACTTTATTCCCTTCCGAGTGGGACAGTCCACTGAGACGCTAGCAAAAAGATATATGGAGGTAAATTCGTTTACTCTCCGTTTTTATTTCCTTTTCCTAGTTTAGATAGTGATGTAACGTGAATCGCACAGGAGATCGTGCGACTTCACAGAGTCCCCGTGAGTATCGTGTCAGACAGAGACACGAGATTCACATCTCAGTTTTGGCAGAGTCTGCAGAAGAGTCTGGGTACGAGTCTGAGTTTCAGTACCGCATACCACCCGCATACGGATGGCCAGTCCAAGAGGACGATTCAGATTTTGGAGGACATGCTGAGAGTGTGTATGTTGGACTTCAAGGGATCTTGGGAGGATCATCTCCATCATGTGGAGTTTGCCTACAATAATAGCTACCAGGGGAGTATTGGCATGACGCCATTCGCCGCGCTATATGGGAAGAATGTCGATTGCCACTGAGCTGGGATGACATTAGAGACAGGGAGCTGTTAGGACCAGAGATGATTGTGGGGCAGTAGATGTTGTGAGGAACATCCGGGAGAAGCTGAGGATCGCGCAGGACCGTTTCAAGCATTGGGCAGATGCTAAACGGAGGCCGTTGGAGTTTCAGCCTGGAGACCATGTCTTTCTAAAGATCTCTCTAAATCGGGGAGTTATTCGATTTGGAAAGAGAGGCAAGCTGAGTCCGAGATACATTGGGCCATTTGACGTCCTGTATAGAGTTGGAGCGGTTGCTTACCGCTTGGCTTTGCCGCCGTCACTGGAGGGAGTTCACGACGTGTTTCACGTATCTCAGTTACATCGATACGTCGGTGATCCGTTTGATGCTGTGGATTTCTCAGAGATCACGGTTTGTCCAGATCTTACCTATGACCAGCAACCAGTGGAGATTCTGGATCGACGGCAAAAGCAGCTGAGGAATCAAACCGTCGACTTGGTTAGAGTGCAGTGGCGTTATGGTTCCCCTGGGGAGTCCACCTGGGAGCGTGAGGATGATATGAGAGAGCGCTTCCCGTACTTTTTCCCGAGCTGTAGTTGATGTTGATTTTGACGACGGAATCATTCATAAGGTGGGTAGGATGTCACGGTCTGTTTTCGATCGTACGCTTTTCGTGCACGTATTTATTTTAGACCTTGTTTGTATCCGAACCCTTTGGTGTAATATGCCGTTGTGACCCTCTCGAAGAGTACTAAATTGTGAAATTATTTTGGAACGTCATTCACGGGTCGTTCCCCCACAATTTGACTTTGTTTGCTGAGGCGTCACGACTTTCACTTTTGTCGTGGGACCTTGTTATTTTTAGTTTCGTTTCTCGTAGCCCAACTTGTGATCCGTCTTCTTAGTTTTGTTTCTCTCGTCGTCACGGTCGCTCCAGTATTTACTTCATAATTTTCGGGCTCCGCTTGACCCACTTTCACTTTTCCCCAGTTTAAATATTGGTTAACCCTAAGTTTCCCATAGTTTTTAGTCCCTAATAATTACTTATTATAATAAACATCCTAAAATTTGAACCCAGCCCATGTTTGCCCACTCTTGGCCGCACACACACCTTGGAGAGAGAGAGAGGGTGTGAGGTTTCTCTTTTAATAATATAACAAATTTTTAACCTAAAACAACCCTAACCTAGCCCCACGTGATTGCCAGCCCTCTCCTATTTAATAGCCTAGGGCTATTCTTCTCATAACCCAGCATCAAACGCAGCCGCCCCCTCTCAAAATATTTTTCATGCAACACCCCAAGCGCTCTTCGACTTAGACCTCTCTCCCTCCGACCTTACCCATCGCCGGTGTTATACTCTCTCCCATCCGCTGACCGGACCCCCGCCCGGCGCTCCGCCAGCGCAGCCGCGACGCCGAAGCCACCGGTTCACAGCAGCAGCACGCAGCAGCAGCAGTCGGCACTGCTGCCACTGCCGCAGCCCCCCCGGCGTGTCTCTGACCTCCCCGCGATCTCCTCTACCGCCCACGGCAGTCCCTCATGCCATCCAAGCCTCAAAACGGTGAGTTCTCGTTGTTTCGCGTTGTAACGACGTCTCGACGCGTCGTTGCTCTCCTCGTCGCTCTCTCTCGCTGTTGGATCATTCCGACAGCCCCCAACCTCGCCTAGAGGTGTTCCTTGACATCACGATCAGCCTCTACGACACTCAACGTCGTAGTCTTCGTGTACGTCGACCCTTCGTCCCCGTTCGTTGTTACGGTTTCCCGTGAGCCGTAGATCTTCAACCGTTCACCTTGCTTGCTGATTTGGACGCTCGTCGCTGATCTCGTCGCTGTTCAAGGATTGGCGATCGTGGATTATATTTGGATCTGAATCAGGAGCGCTATCTTTATTCCAACCCCTGACGTCGCTACCCGACGTCAGTTTAGCTCTCGCATCGTGCAAGGGTACTTTTCTGATCTCTTAGGACCCCCAACCAATGCATGCTAATCAAGATTAAAATCAGTATTTAAATTGCTTAGTAAATCACTAATGAAGATAGTCTAATCTGGGACTGTAGGTTGGTGAATCCGAGCACATATGAGATTGGACTGATTGAACGGTGTTTCCAAAACGGCTG
This sequence comes from Scilla litardierei, assembly GCA_030789695.1. NCBI lineage: Eukaryota > Viridiplantae > Streptophyta > Magnoliopsida > Asparagales > Asparagaceae > Scilla > Scilla litardierei. The sequence continues at coordinate 25,712,094 of CM061142.1, forward strand.
ATTGCAGGCAAGTGAAACTTGCCAACTTGTGTTTAGGCCATGTTTTAGGCTATCCCTCGTTTTTAGCGTAAAAGAGACTAGGCGACTAAATGATAGTCGCCTAGACGCAACTTCAAGATCTAGCTTGAGAATGAAGCTAGATCTGACACCCTGCCATGTCATTCATACATTTTGCCTATCACATTTAATTTCTATATCTGTACGCACTTTATTTATACTCTGCCATGCCATACATACATCTTGCCTGTCACATTTAATTTCTATATCTGTACGCACTTTATTTGTACTCTTGCCATGCCATGCATCCTAACATGTCATTCCATGCTTGAATGTTTGCGTTCGTAGCACACACTACTTGTACTTCCTTGTTGAGGCTAGGCACTTGCGTTGCAGGCACAATCCTATGCCAAGTACACTTCCTGGCTCGTGAACCAGAAGCGGGCTACATATGTTGGTCAAAAGCCAATGCCCGATTACACGTGGAGGGGTAGGGTTAAGCGATCACTTAAGCGTAGGCGTTGGCACGTACAGCCGCTCCAGCCAAAGGGCGTAAACTCTGTGCACGACGTGCTTACCTGTCTTGTAAATCCATGTGAATGTTTTAGTAGCTTTGCTACCCTTGCCTTGTCATACTTGTTGCACTTTCTTACTTGTTGCATCCATACCTTAAACTGCGATGTCATCGCATATTTTAGAACTGCTAGGCTGTTTTTCCCTTTCGTTTAGTTTCCTTGCACAAAGTCTCTTGTAGACTTGCTGACATGCGCCCTCGTCTCTTTTGGGTGTCGCATGTTAGTTACTGAGCCAGAGCCCATTGCTGAGGACGAGGTATTTGCTGACGTTGAGCATGGGTCCACTGTTGATGTGGAGTTCGAGGACACCGGCGACCAGTCGTAGAGACTTCTTTCTGTGTTGCTTTCTGCTTAGTTCTTGTTAGGTTGTTGGTGCGTGGCGCATTTCCCTTTCCGTACGTTTATTTCTGTTGGCCATGGTTGGGGCCTTTTTAGACTCTTTTAAGCCTGGTGGCTTTTCTGCGATGTTGAACATTATTTGTGGACATTTTGAGATTGGAATAATATTATTTATCTCTCTTCTTTTATTATTATTTTTGTTATGTTCGTAACTGCAAGGACATTTACTTGGTTATACCAGACGCTTTACAGACTGTAGCCTCACAGCTTCAAGTCTGAGCGGACTTTTCACGCCTCGCCTTCCGTATTTGGGAAGCGGGTCGTGACAAAAGCAGATCCTTTCGTCAGCAAAGGGAACCGAACGTCATACGGGTGACAAAGGTATCTCGCCTTGATCTACTCGGTAGTGGAATAGGAAATGGTTGATGTCGATCGAAGGATCACCGGAGGGACGTCGAACTCCTCCGCCGAAAGGGCATCATCTCGACGAGCCGGGTCCTCAAATAGCTGACCCTTCCCCTTATCGAGGAGCAGCCGAGGCTCGAAAGAACTACCAGACCCAGAAGCGGTAGTTCCTATTCTCAACACAGACATTAAACAAATCAAATAGCAGAAACAGAAGAAGTAGATTACCTTGAAAGGATTTGAAGAGGGAAACAAAGAGGAATTTGTTAACAATCGGAGAAGCGAAATCAGATTAGGTAGCGTAAAGGAAAAATCTGAATGAACGACGATTTTATATGAGAGACGATTTCGAATCTAGGCCATTCAAGGAAAGATGCGTGTCGACATCCTGCAGCAGGCGGCACTTCGAATTTCGCTCCCAGGGGCGAAAGAAGTCCAACCAGGCAGAGTCATGGTGGCCATCATTCAATGCACTGCCTCGACTGACACTCCTGTCAACTCCACATGGATCACATCCCTCGGACCGAACCGTCAGAATCCGAACGTCCCGATTGATGTGGGCAATTGATACGACCCTCCCGAAATGGGCCAAGATAGAACGGGCCAAGCCTATGTCGCGAACCTACGGGCCAGGTTAGAACGAGGCGCCGGCCCAAGGCCCCCACGAAGACTCTGAGTCAGGCCAGTCTCGGACCGATGCGAATGTATCCGCTGACCCATGCCAGCGGGAGTTAACCACTCCCCTTAAATCGCACCCTCTTAATCATCATTAAAGAGCCCCATTACGCCCACCTTCATGACCCATGAAGGCACCATCGAAGTGGAGGATACAAGGAGTGAAATAGGGGGACGATGAGGGGACGTGGCCGGGGAAGATTCCTATAAATCAACTCGAAGAACAACGTGGAAAGAGACCTCTTTCTGGATACTAAACTACGAGGTATTCTTCTGGAACAATCTTGTCTCCCACCTTAAAATTCTCCTCCATAGCTCGGCCCGGGAAATAGCGTATCGGCCTCTCCGCGAGCCATACTGATCCCACAGCATCCTTCAGATCAGCTCTGACTTAGGCATCAGAGGGGACTTGGTCGGAACCAAGGTCCGACACACCTGACGAGATTTCTCATCTGTTCAGGTTAAGAAGATCTAGTTGCGCCGAAGCTACCCTTCGTCACCCTATCAGCCAGGAGCCGAATACGCTCGCCCCCGAGCCCGTTCATCTCCATCTGTACAGAGGTTGTCGCTTGGCCGAGGACTCCATTCGGCACGTTGACGCTCGAACCCGCACGCTCTTCACCAAGCCGACCGAGCTACCTCTTGTTCCCGGACCGCACGTGTCCCACGTGATCGCGTTGACCTCCAGCCCTCCAGTCAACCAACCAGTGGTGAGAAAACACCCTGAAACACCAACTTTTTGTGTCTTGGCATGATCTATTAACTTTGCTACATTAAATCCATATATTTTTTTTGCCATTTTCCTTCCGTGGGACTAGGGTTGGCAATTCGGGCCAGCCCGATCTTATCGGGCCGTGCCGGCCCGGCCCGAATTTCTTAAAGAACCGGGTCGACCCGACCCGATAAGACTTCGGGCCATTTCGGGGCGGCCCGGGCCCGGTCCGATAAAAATTGGGGCTGACCGGCCCGGTCCGATAGGCTTGAAAGAATTATTTTATCATACACTAGCTGAATTGGTGGGAGTTGGGTTATTGGCCTTCCGAGGTATTTGGATGTGATGCTTAAGACCCGATCAAGCTGTAGTGTCAATGAGCAGTGATGCAATGAATGTGATGAAAATCAATCCAATACAGAACTAAATATTAACTTCACCTTGAATTACATTAAGCTTAAACTGTTTGCTAATATGGTAATATACGAACAAAATCTAATTATTCATGTCTACACTAAAATGATTTCGTCAGAGGCTAAGGGACAATTAAATTGGTCCATGCCCAACACCAAATAATTTTCAGTTACAAAGATTAAGCAAATAGAAAGTTACGGGCTTCTTCAAGAGGTATACAAGAACACATACAGATTGCTACTACTAACATAATCTTTAACCATGAAATGCTTTGATTGCCGGTAGTTAGTTAGTACGCATTAATATAAACTTGGTGGGTGGGGCATTGGGACGATTCGTCTAATTGCAGTAGGGTGGTCAAACTGTTTTCGGGCCGGGCCGGGCCGTTTAATGGGCTTAATATCATGGCTTGGGTCCGGCACAAAAATGAACCGGACCGGACCGGCTAGATAAGAATTTCGGGTCAAAATGTTCGGTCCTGACACGGTTATGTCGGACCGGGCCAAAAATTGCCACCCCTACGTGGGACCCTATGCAATCCACCAACCAAAACAGCCCCGCGTGAACGACAAACTTTGTGTTTTAACAATAATTTTATGCAAACAAAAAATTCTCTGTTGATTTTTCTTCTCTCTTCCTTCCATCAAAACCTCCGACCACCAAAAACGCCAGAAAAACGAAAACAAAAGAAAAAGGAAAACATCTGCTATTCCAAATTCTCTCTAATTCGAGGTCGCTGTCTCTCTCTCACACAGAAACGCTAGGGGTTGTGCTCCGCGGATCCGGATCCGGATCCATTCTTGAGATCCGAGAAGCCCTTATCGGATCAGATCTGAGAGGATCGGATGGGGATCCTCTTCACCCGCATGCTCTCGTCTCTTTTCGGCAGTCGGGAGGCTCGGATCCTCGTCCTCGGGCTTGACAATGCCGGAAAAACTACGATCCTCTGTACCATCTCTCTCTCGTCCATTTTATTTTATTTTAGATTTTTTTGGTTTTTTGATTTATCTTGTGTTGGTTATATTGTTATAGATCGGCTGCAGATGGGAGAAGTTGTGTCGACGATACCGAGTAGGTTTAATTTTTTTCATCTATTCTCAGAATTGATTCGATTTTACTGAATTTACGCTTTATTCCAAATTTTTTTGATGGAATCTTCAGCCATCGGGTTCAATGTGGAGACGGTGCAGTATAAGAACATCAAGTTCCAAGTGTGGGATCTCGGTATGTTAAGATCTTTTTTCTTTTTATGCCGTTTTTTTATAATTCAGTTTGGTCAATTGCTTATGGTCGGGTTCAGTAAATTTTAGTCTTTAATCTGTATAATTATGTTTTAATCCAAAATTTATTGTGTGCTTTTTTAACTATTAACCTATAGAGTTGGGGAAAAAAATCCAGTTTAGCTCACACGTCTGATGCTGTATAAAATTACTGAATTTTTTGGTAAAATGTGACGTGAAATAAGAGAAGTACATAAGTACACTTAATGAAGAAGTAGGGGAACTTGGGTCATTAGTAGCTTTTAAGAAAGTATGGGAATATTTACCTATTGTCCATCGACTATAAAATATTGGGAAGTTCATTATCTAATATAAATTTTGGGAAGCTTGCTAGCTTCTTGACATGTGTATATTATAAGCTTTGTAATACATAAATACCTTTTTGTTCATATGTTTGCCAGTTGAATCATGATATGCTTTTAGTTGAATCATGATATGCTTTTAGTAATATGCTACGATATGTATAGACTTCTCCCAACCAAAAATTGCGCATCTGACACACCCGGGCAGGACACTTGTTCTTCAGTGTTAGGACAATTACAAATATCTATGTAGTTATTTAAAATCCGTATCACATGAAGTAAGTTGTGCCCTTGTTTGAAAATGCCTATTGTTTTATATACCATCCTACTAAAATCAAGTTCTTTTTTGCAAATATAAACTGTATGTTTATGTAGATTAAGGCATATTAGTAGCCGGTATATGAAAGTTTCCACACAGATCCTCAAAAACTTTTCTATCCAATGTTTTTTTCAATATTTGGCACAATTTATGTTGATGTTTATATACTAAAATCCAAATACACCATAAATCTAGTGAACTCGGTGCTTTATTCTTGGTAATCTAACGGCGAGAAAAAAATCTGTTATTATGAAACCGTTTTAATTTTTAACAAGCCATTCATGTGCAAATAATCTGGAAACAAGGTTATTGGGATATCTGTGTTTTAATATATGATGATTATCTTGAACATCATCTATCACCAAAAATAAAATGAAAACCGGAGTTTGGGAGGTCGGCGTAGGAAATTTCCTATGACGAATGCTTATATGCTTTATTCTCATATTATATATAGTTAAATATGCATATATTTGAAAGAACAGAAGTATATTACCGTGTTGTCATTTTTAGAGTTTGAACAGTTATTGTGTCTGACGCCATGTGTTCGTGTCAAGGCATGACACCAAGTCTGTCTCCCCAAATCATAGCTTATATGTATTTTTTTGAATAAACTTATCATGCGGATCATAGCTGTTTCCTAGTTTTCTTCAAGGATTATATTTATTTTCACCTTTTTCATCATAAGCTCATGTTGGTTATTGCATAATTGAAAAATCTTAGAAAGAGGTGAATAGTGGATTTAATGAAATTGTTTATGAAAACCAGATACAAAATAATAAGCGATGGAATAAAAATTAAATACAACAGAACACAGATCTATCCAGGTTTAGCTAAAATAATCCACTCATGATCCCAAAATCACTAATCAAGTCAATCAATCGACCACTTCAACTCTTGTAAACCACACACCACACACCACACACTGTTCAAAATTGATTTAACATAATCTAGTAACACTGCCTTAATCAATATCCAGTGAATCGAGAATCCTGAATCATAACAATTGTGATTCAATCTCTCAAAAATATTGTTTAAGGAAAAAAATAAGGATCAACCTATCAACATAAAGATTATAAAAGAAAAAAGATTAGAAATTCTTAAATGTGAAGCTCTGTTGGAATGGTAGATGAGCTTGTCATTGTCCTTGAGACCGTGCTTCCGTGATTGAACTTGTTTGTTTGATATGAAGTTACACGTATGGTCTTGGTTTTGTTTGTCTGCAGCGATATGCATTATCGCCTTTTCTTTTCTCTTTCTCGCCTTAATTTTGCAGTCAACCTCTTCTTTCTTCTTTCTTTGATTTTATAATTTTGATGGACTTCGGCATCCTACCCATGTATCGTATAAATAGGCTTTTGAATCCGTGAAATACGTATCTTATCACAACACCTTTAGGCTCCTCTTTGCATGGGAAACCAAACACATCAACACCTTTTAATGTTTAATTGTCGGACTATATAAATTTGTATAAGAAACCGAAACCAACGTCAGTTTGTGTCCTATCCCAACGCTTCACCTATTGAACTCTAGCACACCACTTGTACTCCACTGCTTTGCAAATAATTGTCCATTCTCTCTTCAATTTATTTGTTCCAGCAAGCCAACCCACACAATGCTTCTGTTACCAAGAATCCGAGCCCATAATGCCACTTGTTTTTCTCAGAATTTGGTTTCTATTCTACCAGCAAGCACATGCCGCCGCCGCCGCCGCCGCCACCACCACCACCACCACCATCTCTTTCTCTCTTTATTCCTGCTGCTGAGCATCATATGTTATATATGAATCCATGCCAACACAGTCCTATATGACCTCTAATCTCTTTTAAACCAAAAAGAAACTTCATCGTCCCTTGATTAGGACCCCAAAAACGGAAACACGCTTTCAGTAATTTACAGCACATGAACCTTGCATTCATTGGGCCGTCTTTTGGCTTCATGATTGAAAGCCTAACAGCCACAAAGACCATGGCCGAAGCTTTCATGTAATTCTAAACTTTAATGGGCAATAGCCGATCAAAAGCATGAACTTTGAGCTTTGAACATTTAGGGCTTCAAAAATAATTTTCTAAGGAATTTCAAAAATGTTCGGCCTTGGTAAAAAATATTTAAACATGCACACCACTTAGAAAATTTATTAAATCGCACATACAGGTTTGTTAGCATTAAACAAGAGCTCATCAATTATCACACTCAACAATCTTCTACTTTTGATGATAAAAAATCTAAAATCAAGATTCATTCAATGAGGTACGAGATAACAAATTGTTGTGGATATAAAGTATGTGATTAAATGAATCATATACATGTAAGGAAATCATAATCATGCACCCAACAATTGAGGAAATCATAATCAGGCACTCCTCTTATTAATATGCCCCCCTACAGAAATAAATTATCATCATTTCATAATCAGGCACTCCCCTCTATTAACATGCTCACATACATAAATAATTCATTACTATAAAACAAGATCATCAGCCATCAAATCCATTACAAATCTTGAACTTTCTCCTTCTTTTGTTCTCATCAAAAGCATACATGACAAATAATATAACATTTAAAATATCTAGTACTATAAATCATGAAACATGATAAACATGATGGACATTATGAATAAGAGAAAGCACACAATAATACATAGCTAGATCAAATATCTCCGTGTGTACACCATGCTGTTTAAAAAAATATTGTAATATGGTTGAGTTAACATGAAAGTTTCACCAATTCAAACCACTAGCTAAATATTTTTTTCCCAGAGTATCCACTTGTATAAAAATTGTATGGTCCTAACTCATCAAATTAAGATCAAGATACCATCACTCATACAATATCATATAGGACTTTTAGATGAGGGTGTCATTGCTTATATAAACACAGACTCTAAATGGTTTTTATTTTTAGTCAAGGTCAGATATTTTTGATAATGTTACGGTATAAATCACATCTAATTTTCATGTGAAGCTCTTTATTGGTTTTACTTTACTTTATTCTTTTTATTAAATTCACTTTAGCTTTATTTTTTATATCAATGTACATAACATATCATTTGCATAATCATAGTATAAAAGCACATCATCTTCAACCATTAATCCTAATTTTTCATGTTAACATAACCATCACATACAATAAAACTCTAAAATTGGACGAAATATCGAATGCAAGCATAAGAGGATGATATTTGGAGATGTAAGAACCTATATAAGTATTATTAAATAGTCTTAATTATTCATAAGTTCCAAACATAGTATCATATAATCAAGAATATAATATTAATTTTTTTCATTAATATACAATCCATCAAAAATGTTTTTTATAATCCCAAATTTTTTAAGTAAGCCCACATTTTTTCTTTCATTTTTTAATCCAAACAAAACTATAAAAATCCTAAAAAGAAAACACAAAAAAATCTTAAGTAGCAAAAACATATATTTTATTTTCAACACATGTAAGGAAAAAGCCCTAAGAGAACAATCTTCAAACAAAAATGATATAAAGAAAAAACTCTTACCTCCAAAATTTCTAGACTAAGAAACTTTATTTCATCGTTCAACACAAATCCTATTTTTCCTTAGCGTGCCAACATAACCACAAAACAGATGGAGAACATGTGTGATCTAGGCATCCACTAGTCCACTATCATTAGTCATTGCATTCTTAGGAACCTAAATTCATTTAAACTTTAATTTTATATTCCTATTTAAGTAATTATTACACGTGACTAAAAAAATCACAATATTTTAAAAAACACTTCTCCTTTTAGCTGTGTTGCTTATATTATTATTATTAATATCCAATTTTCTAAACCCAAATCCTTTTCGATTATTATTTATTTAATAACATCTGATTGATAGTCTGTAGAAAATTTCTTAAGACATAACTTAAGATAAATGATTTTGGATTTAGAAATAGATTTTCGTTAACAAGTATGGTGCAACGGCTAATAGAATTTTTTGATTCTCATTTTTAATTTTTAAGGCACTCAACTTTTTTCTCTGTCATCAATTTTCTTATTCAGGTCGAGTTAGTCACTTATTTAGTTTTGGACAAACTTTACAATTTTAATAACTTGTTCAATATATCAGCACCTTCAAATTTAATAAGTTTATCTTCAAGATTGCTATTAATGCAAAAATAAATCCATAATTTCATTTTAACTTTTTAATCTTAGTTTCTAGCTTCTTTACTTTTTATATCAATTTTCACACAACATCAGAAATTCTTTATAAGATGATTTTGTGCCACGTCAGATTTGTCTTCAGTGTTAGAATCCTTTTCCATCTCTGTATATTCCATTAAATACAGATTTGCAACAGCTTAGTAGCTGAAAGCTTCTCGCCTTCCACATCATCTTATGTTATTGCGAAGGCTCTTCTCGTCTTCTTTTTTTACTTTTATCACATTGATTGAGAGGATATTTCATTTGATGTGACCTGGATTCTTGCACCTGAAGCATGCGATTTTGTTGTCGGAGCTATCAGATTTTTTTTTCACTTGCTTTTGCTTGCCATTCTTGTTCTTTGAAGATGCTTTGAATTCTTTCTTCTTTTTGTATCACTTCTTCAAATGACTCATTAGCATATCCAACTCGAAATCACTTTTATTGTCCGTTATCAAGCGAGCTTTTTATTGCGAGAGAGTTCATCCTCTTTGGTTCAGATGTGTCACGAACTTCCTTGGCATTGATCTCTAGCTCATATCATTAGATTTTCAATGCTCCCCTCCACACTTTATTTACTTAAGTTTTTCGATTCCTCAATCATCGTGACCTTCGCTTTAGAACTCTTTAGTAAGATTCTTAAAATTTTATTATCTATCTCTAACTCTAGTAAGCTTTTTCTTAATGCTCTTGAATTATGGATTAGTAAGCTGAACCTCATGTACATCTCTTTGATTCTGTCATCACTTATCATGATAAAGTTCTTATTCTTGTTAGCGAGCAAGGCTAACTGTGATTTCTTAACGTTAAGAGTTACTTCATGGGACACAGTGTGTGTCAAATGTCATGCATAGTCCAACCATGAGAAACACAATTAAATTCAATTTTATCAGGTGCACAAAATAAGAGCATTCATAGCTTTGGGTTTTAAAGAAAAAATTTTCTTGTCACCCAACTCCACTATCCTTAGGGTTAAGAATTTTTATGTTATCAATTTTTATTGTCGGCAATGAGTAACCAGTCTCGATAATGTCCCAAAGATTATATTCAAGAGATATTAATTAAATCTTCATCTTAACCTTCCAGTACGCATAAACAGTTTCATTGAACATGAGTGGCATACCTATGGACTTTCCATCTGGAATTGCGAATTCATCATAACTGCAATTTTTGCAAAAATCCGTTCTACTACCATTAATAAGGATATAAATATATACCTTAGAGGGGATGTACATACTTCTGCCACTAATATCACTAATCAAGTCAATTGATACATCACTTATAACTCCAGTAAACTGATGGGCTCCGCGTGTATCAGAGGCGCTACAATGGGGCGTGCACACAAGAGGAGCGGCCGAACCAAGCTGAGGTTAAAATGGGCGTTTTCGTACTCTTTTCTAATTATTTTATATTATAATGGCAAACTTGTAATTCGATGAGAGGGGGGATTAGTATCTAAGCATAGGGTTAGCTGCCGGTTTGGAGTATGCTTATTTTGATTGCTTTTGAGAAGGAGAGATTGTTCTTAGAGTTCTTCGTGAATGTGCAAACGTCCCTTATCAATTGGCGTCTTGGAAGAGAAGTTTACCTCTTATTTGTAGCCTATTTATCCATTACAATTTCAGTTTTTATTCAATAAATTTCAGTTTCGTCGAGATCCTATCATTTTGGTATCAGAGCACGTCGATCCCTGGCGGCGGCTACGAGATTCAAAGATCGATCGATGCGGTAGAGGAGAAATTGACGGTGGAGATCGATAGCATCAAGGGCGAGGTCGCGAGCGTGAAGGAAACCCTTCCGGATCATGGGGGACAATTGAAAGAACATGGTGAAGCCCTTGCAACGATCATCTTCTAACTTGGGGAGATTTCGTTGCATTTAAAAGGAAGTGACGGAAACCTAGAACGGCGACAAAGGTACCACCTTTGGACAAGGGGAAGGAAAAGATGGAGAAAATTAACGAGGGATCCGTTCACGAGGAGGAATATGACGAGGAGGGAGATGGAGAGCAGTGGAAGGAAGATTACTGCGAAGCGATTCGCCGAAGAGCGGAAGAGGCGAGACACGACGGTGGCGGGCCTAGCCGCCTCTCCCAACAGGCGCGGCAACAACCAAGGGGGCAGCAGGGCCTTCTGTAGACCCCCGCGGGTCCCTAGGACCATCGGGGGTGGCATTCCCCCAGCCTCGCCTGGGGCCGGCGATGGCTTCCAGGGCTCCGGCAGGCACCGTCGACCAGCGACAAGGCCGCTGGGGCCCGACAACCATAGGCAGGGCCCGACAGCCCCTTCTTAGGGCTGCTGGGCCCCGTCGACCAGAAAAGGACCCCCGCGGCGGATCAAGTGCATGGTGGATGATTCGCAGCCATGTGGTGATTTTCAGCCTTATTTGGAGGACCCTGCACGTGGTTTTGATGACATATTTGACCCGAGAAATTTTTAGGAGTACGATGATGACAGAGGAGGGGTTCGGGACCCTCACGACCCTCGGTATGACGATGATAGATGGCGTTCTCCACCCCACGCCCATGAGAGACGTCCTGAAGACATTGGGGGCATGTACAGAGACTACTAGGAGGAGCATGAGGACTGGAGGCTGGGGAGGACGCGGAGAGGGGGCCCGAGGGGGTTATGGAGATCGAGGGAGAGGGCCACATGGAGGACATGAGACACACCAGGAGAGGTGGTATCACTACCACTAGCCCAAATATGGCGAGGGACGAGGAGACCAGGGGATGTTCAATATGGATAGGCTGCAAAAGCTGAAGATGCCTGTATTTGATGGGATGGATCCAGTGTCGTGGATGAACAGAGCAGAGAGATTTTTTTAGAGTCTCTCGCATGACTGAGGAGCAAAAGCTGGAGGCAACAGGTATTTGTCTGGATGGGAAGGCCCTCGCTTGGTTTCAGTGGAAGGATGCGAGGCGCCCTTTTCACTCATGGGATGAGGTCAGTGACCAGATGGTGGAGAGGTTCAGATATTCCCATTTGGAAAATGGGAGAGAGCAGCTGCTTTCACTCAGGCAGGATGGCATCGTGAGAGATTATCTAGAGAGGTTCGAGGCTCTATCAGGAAAGGTGCACGGAGTGACTGACGAAATGATGGAGAGCACCTTCATGAAGGGGCTGAGGGCCATTATTCGAGCAGCGGTTTGCATGTAGAAGCCTCAGAGTCTGATGGAGGATATGTAGTACGCTGAGATGGCGGAGGATTGGCAGTTGGAGGAGAGGAAGGCGAGGGGTTGTTCGAGTGGCCTAGTTTTCCGTAGCCAAACAACGACAGGAGGGCAGCAGAGTGCCATGACGGCAGAAGAGTGGGAGAAGGTTAGTGCACCGCATGCAGGGGCAGTTTAGGCGGATGATTGACCCGGAGATGTGGGATAAGCGCCAAAAGGGCCTATGTTTTAGATGCGACGAGCTGTTCACGTCATGCCACAGATGCACGAGGCGCAAACTCCAGGTGCTGCTACTTGAGGATGAGGACACCGAGGCTGATGTGGAGGACGATACCGCTGATGTGGATGAGTCTGAGGGCCATCAGCTAGACGTGACGGAGGTTTCTCTTAACTCCATGGTAGGGTTCACACCGAACCATACCATGAAGTTGAGGGGGCATATCGGCGACCAGGAGGTACCCTACTATGAAGTTGAGGGGGCATTTCGGCGACCAGGAGGTTACAGTGCTGATCGACAATGGGAGACCCACAATTTCATTTCCAGGAGAGTAGTGGCTCAGGAGGAGCTTTAGCTGACAGACCGTGACAGCTTCAGTGTCGTGATGGGGACATGGAAGGAGAACAACATGGAGTTTGTAGAGGGCTGGTGCTGGCACTACAGGGGTTGCAGGTGATAGCTGACTTCATGCCTCTAGACTTGGAGAGTACCGATGTCATCCTAGGCATGACTTTGTTACATACGTTGGAGGAGATGACCGTGCACTGGAAACTGCTCAAGATGGAGTTCTAGGAGGATGTAAGAGCAATAGTCCTACAGGGAGACCACAGCCTATGCAGAGTACTGGGTTCGCCAAAGACCATCCAGACGGTGGGCGGTGGATACTTGGTGGAGTTATATTCGTTGACAGGAGTGGGTGGCACTGAGGCCAGCGGGGAGCAGCACATTTCTGGAGAGATACAGCAGCTGATGGAGCAGTTCGAGGAGGTCTTTCAGGAGCCACGAGGACTTCCATTACCGAAAGACGACGAGCATGCCATAGTTCTGCGGGAGGGTGTGTCCTCCATCGGTGTGAGGACCTACTGCTACTCACATGCACATAAGGACGAGATTGAGAGAATGGTGGCAGAGATGGTGCAGGCGGGCGTGATACAGCCCAGTGTGAGCCTCTTTTCCAGTCCGGTGCTACCGGTTGTCACGTCCCTCTTCCCAAAAATACGGAGGCGAAGCGTGACTAAGGCCCGCTTAGGCCGGAGCTGTGAAGCTCGGACCCAATAAGCGTCTGTAGGGATACCATTTTAAAAAAAACTCCAGGTTCTTGCATTAATGTAGTTCGAAACAACAGAAAGTCCAGAAAGGAAGTTGCATTCATTAAATTAGAGATATAGTATCCAACGAGTACACAGTCTAAAAAGAAGCCTAGCGTGGCAACAAAATATTTAAGAGCAAACCTAAAAGCAGTAACATCTGAAAGTGACGACTAAAAAGACCTCTAGGTCTGGTCCTCGTCGGGCACGTACTCTGGGTCGACGTCCTCGGCTCCTTGTACTCCAGTGTGTCTGCCTCGTCCACGAACTCTGGCTGAGCACCTGACGTACAACACCAAAAGAGGGAACTGTACGTCAGGTAAGGTCTACAAAAAGGGTTAGACCAAACTGCAAGTGTATCAACTTTTAGACAACGATTTACTGGTTGATTAGCATGCTGAGGTTTTATTACACAACAGTTTACTGGTTGATTAGCATGCTGTGGTTATAACAAAGTAACACAACATGAAGTAACGTAGCAGGAAAGTAAAACGAGACAAGTAGTAGTCGTAGCGTGTGCCACCAACTACGGGACTAACCTACAGGTGTCATGACAAGTCGGGACGGGACGGGACAAGACAAGACAAGTGAGACACGAAAAGGTTCACGCCTTACGGTTCGAGGGGGATCAGACCCTCTTGCCGTGCGCACGCTCAACCCAACCCCAAACCCAGGAACTCAGGACAAGATTTACAGGGATCATTTCCGCTAGGGAAACATCCGAAACGCCCGAAGGCTTTTTGTGTAACAGGGATCACTTTCGCGGGGGAAAGCATCCGAAACGCCCGAAGGCTTTTTGGGTAACAGGGATCACTTCCGCTAGGAAAGCATCCAAAACGCCCGAAGGCTTTTTGGGTAACAGGGATCACTTCCGCTAGGAAAGCATCCGAAACGCCCGAAGGCTTTTTGGGTAACAGGGATCACTTCCGCTAGGAAAGCATCCGAAACGCCCGAAGGCTTTTTTGTGTAACAGGACACGACATGACAAGTGTAGGGAGTTGTTATTCTAGGGTGTCCACACGCACGCACACACATGATAGCCCTACAATATCAAAAGTTGTTGTCATGCTCAAACTTCGTCGTCAAGTCTGAGCGGTCAGGAATCGTCCCGGACGCTATCATTTCACGTCTGGTTCTATTTGTTCATAGTTAACAATTCTAACCAACTAGGGCCTAAGCATGGCCAAAAAGTGCAAGTGGATACACTTGCCTGCGGTGGCGAGTGTGTCGTCTCCCCGGAGCATCTCGTCCAAGTGTCTCGTCAGCGAAAGTCCGTCTGAAACAGGATCACGACGATGTCAGGTCGCGCTTTTTGGTCAAACCTATTACGGTTTGTTTCTAAATTTGCGGGACTACCCTAACAGTCAAAAAGTCACGTTTTTGATGTTTGTTCAGTCTAAATCGACGTCTACCCTATGTGCACAGAAAATAGTCCGTTCGTCGATCTTTCCTATGGTGGCAATGTTTTACAGATGCTGAAAATAAATTTAGTTCAAGTTGACCAATTTTAGTTTAGGTTTTGGTTAGCTACGGTGTGGGTTTTACTACTCGTTAGGGAACTAGCCTTTTGACGTTTCGGGTGTCCATGCGATGGCAACGAGGGGGCGTGATCATTCCTGTGAAATCGGTTTCGCGATATTAAGTTAAAAGTTATAGACCAAAAATATAACATATGATACACTGTTTATTTCAATATATTGTTTATAGCCTAAGTATGTAATATATAAACTTACCAGTATAATGTAATATACTATTTATAAAGTACATAGGTACAGTTTACCTACAAAAATATAATGCAAGGCAAGATGTATAACCTTAATATAATATCACTTAACTCATTGTTAGGTTTAACAACATAATATAAGTTACTGCTCACATGTATAGCAGGGCACGGTTCACATATTATCCAAACTTATCACACACCCTGGCATTTATAACACTCTGTTCATGGTTTAATATAATTTAATGTATATTAATATGAAACTAGCTGTTATAAGAATAATGTATATTAGATTGATTATTGGTCACATGCACACAATTCATGCGTAAGCAAAATCGTGACTCACAGCTTGATACCCTCGTAACCGTGGGCGAGGGGGATGACGCGGTGGCCGAGGGTTTCGGCGGTTGTGGGCGCCGGAGGTCGGAGATAGGGGTCGCCGTCGGATCTGGGGCTGTCGAATGTATAAGGAGGGAGAGAGAGAGACGGAGCCTGGTGGTGCGAAAAGGAGAGAAGGAGGTGGCCGCAAGATCTGCTGTCAAAAGATGGCTGAAGCAACAGTAAATCCGGCGGTTTGGGGAGCGACAGTTTCGATGTTCGAGAGATGATGGTCGGACTTTGAGGGGGGTCGGCGGCGCAACTGTAGGGGGTTGGCCGGAGAGCTGTAGGAGGGGTTGGCCGGAGAGCTTGGTGCGGCGGCATGCACGGGGGAGCACTGGCAGCGGCTGTTGCGCGCGCGACGCGGGGTGGCGACCTGGTGTTGAGGGGGCTGTCGAATGGAGAGGGGGAGAGGGAGGAAAGATGGTCGGAGGGCTTAGTGAGGTGGCCGGAGGAAGAGTGTGGCCGGTCGGTGAGATTGCAAGGGTGTGCGCGCTTACAAAAGTGGCGGCTGGGCCTCACGAAAACCCTAGGCTTATGTGCTATATAAGGTAGGGAGGAGGACGTGCAGCTATGCGCGATTTCGAGGGGTGGTTGCAGGCTGACGTGGGTACTCGTTGCGTGTTGAAAAGGTTAAGGGAAAAAGTAATGATTGTTAGGTTGAGAAATGCATCAGGTTCGTTGATTCCTCCACAAAGCAAATTGGCAGTAAACATTTAAATAGTGAATTAGTTAGTGCTAGGGTTTTATGTAATACAATTAATTAATAAATAGTTTGTAAAAAGTTAGGGTTTTATGTAAAACAATTAATAAATAGTTTGTTTGTAAAAAGTAAACGTACTGACCACATTAAAACCCATAACACAACCCAAAATATCATAATATACTTTAAAGACATAAGTAGATCGGTCCATCGACGTCCAAGAATTACAAAGAAAATACCGGGGCGCTCGCGCCTCCGAGAGTGTTGTGAAAACGGGGTTCGGTTGCGCGTCTGAACTACAGAGAACGGTAATAAAATCAAAATACGAAAATCACGCACACGAAACAAAGATACGTGCTAAAATACATACGGTCGGAAGGTGACCGTTACAAGTTAGGATGAGAAAGAAGTGGGTTAGTTTTTTAAAGAAGAATAAAGTTGAAAGATTCTTGTTCTCTTTTCAAAATGTTAGGATATATCAGTTAGGACGTTAGTAACATAAAGTAAAGATAATGTTGAATTAATTATAAAAAGGTTTGTTTTTAAAAGATACTGAAGATCCCTTTCTTTAGAACGTTTGGATATTATTATTATTATTTTTTAAGAATTTGAATATTAAAATTTAGATAAAGATTAATAAGATGGATAATAATATTATTACGACTCTGCCCTTCGGCAACCGAAAATTACAAAGAAAAATACCGGAGCGGTCGCGCCTTCGAGAGGATCGTGAATACAAGGTCCGATCGCGAGTCTGAACTACAGATAATAAATCAAAAATCAAAGTGCAAGAGACACACAACCCAATACATCAAAAGGGTACGTACGAAATACGTACGACGGAAAAAGTGGCCGTTACATTCTACCCATCTTAAAAATGATTCTGCCCTCGGAATCTCTTATAATAATAATAATAATATCTATGTACCCTTATACCTTCAACTCCCATATTCCACCTAATGATCACTAATCCTATAACTTCAACCAGCGTTCCTCAAATAATCCATCATAACTCGTCTCTCCACTGGCTAATGTTTCAACTAGAATCACACCCTAGCACTTAACTATAAATCCACATTATCGTCTACCGGTCATCAATCATCTCGCCCCCAATACATTCTTCATCATATTAACTCATAAATTTATCCTCCATAATTAAAGAACCATCAAACTACATCTACACTTACCCCTAACATCTAATCCCCTAATCATATAAAATCCGTCTTCCTAACTATCCATTCATCCTAACATGTCGTGTTACTTCCAGTGTCTTCTCACCCCAACCTATAGTCGAATCTTGATGCTTTAAATGCTCTACACATTCTCATGATCACCCTAACTCCTACCATACTCTGTAGCCATCCCTATCTACCATTCGTCTAAGCCTCAAATCTGATAAGTTCTCATCTTCACGCATATAATCTCATTCAACCAGAATTCTCCATTGAGTCCGCCACACTTCGGTTTTATAAATAAGTCTTGGACATCACATTCTTTTCATCCGAAAGAAATCTATTCCAATATCCTATTGTTCCAAAATCGGTTAATCATTGCTATAACAAATCTCATCTCTCCCTGAGCCTACCCGCAAACAAAATCCTACAACAATAATAGCTAGTCCCAAAACTATAACAACCATAACATAACATTTCTAAATGGAGAGAGAGAGAGAAGAGAAAGAGAAACTTAAAACCAGTGACACATTTTTAAAACATTTGGAAAAAAAAAATTTGTGGAGTCGTGGTAATGGATGAGGAAGGATAATTGATTTGTGATCTTATGAGATAATTTCAAAAACTTTAAAGGGTTGGTTTAAAAGAAAAACAAAGTTTTGATACAATCACATGCAGTCAAAGATAAGCTATTCTATAATCGCGAAAAACTACGTCTAAGGAAATTGCCTGCTATGACCCTATTCATATACGTATGAATACCGTCATTCAGACAACTTCAATCATATCATGGTTAACACTGAGTACACATTCAAGACACAAATGGCAATTATCAGGATCCTAAAGATGACACACTCATACAGGTCTACACACTCTACCCATACTCATGCATCACGACAACATCACCTACCAAGGGCCTACTCCTATACTGGAGATAGCATGGACAACTACAAGGGCTAATGTCTACACCAAATAAATGAAACAAAAACCAAAAGTGTAACAAAATAAATCGGAAAGAACGAGTTCAAATAAGGCGGGGTAAGAAGATGGTTGGTTGGATGGAACAAAAGTATTATTATTATTTTTTTTCTTTATTAAAAAAATAATTAGATAGATGAAAGAAGAATTACGTGTAAAATTTGGTATCAAATACTTTTATACTTATAAAAATATGTAGGGGAAAGTAAGCAGGCGATAAAATTTTTTACGGTTTGGAAAAGAAAAAAATTAGATGAAGAAATAAAAGTAGGATGAGATAGCGATTGTTTTGCAAATGAGAGTAAGTTTAAACAAGGATTCTTGAAGTATGAGCACGATGAACATGGGGCTGTTTATACATATACGAGAAGAAATTTAAAGTTCTCTTTGGTTTAGAAAATATTCTAAAAGTACGTGCGGTAAGTGATTAGCAATAAAATTTTGTAGTTTAGAAAAGTAATATATATATATTGGATTATAGAATTGATAACAAGGTTTAAAACTGAAACACGAAAGATGCCGATTTGAAAATAGGTACGAGATAGTAAAATAATTTTACGACCAAGGAGGTTTCAAGATCAGTGAAAGAATTTTAACTCAACCGAAAACAAGAAATTTTGAAATATATAATATAGGGGATTTCAAAGAAGTTAAACTGAGCGAAAAACTTAATAAGGAATTTCGAAAATACTTTTAGAGGCAGCAGACTTGGCAAGGGAAAAGACTCGAAGGATCAACGATACTCGTCAGGAACGATTACGTGAATTGGAAGAAAGGAAAAGATCGCATGATGGATACACTTAGGATATGATTCACGAAGCTACGATGGAACTCTACGGTCGATAACACGAAAAGGGTAATGATCAGGGAGACGCTAGAAGTCATGGATTCTAATTATCGGGTCAACTAAATATCAGGAGAGCTCGACACTAAAATTTCCTAATGAGCTAGACAGTAACCAGGATCTAATGGGAAGGTTCCTAAGAGAATCAAGGTTAGTTCTGCTGGGCCCGAAGTCGATGGACCCGAGCGAACGATTAAAAGAAGGGCTCTAGAAATCTAACACGGTCAGAGTCAAGTGCGTGCCACTAGGGTATCCTAGGACGAGGATGACTAAATCTTAACCCAGTTGTCTGACTATCCAACTGGGACGTCTACCTAAGTCTTCCTACCATCTAAGACTGGGTAAATCTAATTTAGACTTGTACATGGATATTAATGAATGCGGTACTCTCATTGTTCCGAACTTTTGCATGACCTGCATGGGCCACCACTAAAACCTGTCACGCCCCGCTTCCCAAAAATACGGAGGCGAAGCGTGACTAAGGCCCGCTTAGGCCGGAGCTGTGAAGCTCGGACCCAATAAGCGTCTGTAGGGATACCATTTTTTAAAAAACTCCAGGTTGTTGCATTAATGTAGTTCGAAACAACAGAAAGTCCAGAAAGGAAGTTGCATTCATTAAATTAGAGATATAGTATCCAACGAGTACAAAGTCTAAAAAGAAGCCTAGCGTGACAACAAAATATTTAAGAGCAAACCTAAAAGCAGTAACATCTGAAAGTGACGACTAAAAAGACCTCTAGGTCTGGTCCTCGTCGGGCACGTACTCTGGGTCGACGTCATCGGCTCCTTGTCTCCAGTGTGTCTGCCTCGTCCACGAACTCTGGCTGAGCACCTGACGTACAACACCAAAAGAGGGAACTGTACGTCAGGTAAGGTCTACAAAAAGGGTTAGACCAAACTGCAAGTGTATCAACTTTTAGACAACGATTTACTGGTTGATTAGCATGCTGAGGTTCTATTACACAACAGTTTACTGGTTGATTAGCATGCTGTGGTTATAACAAAGTAACACAACAGGAAGTAACGTAGCAGGAAAGTAAAACGAGACAAGTAGTAGTCGTAGCGTGTGCTACCAACTACGGGACTAACCTACAGGTGTCATGACAAGTCGGGACGGGACGGGACAAGACAAGACAAGCCAAGTGAGACACGAAAGGGTTCACGCCTTACGGTTCGAGGGGGATCAGACCCTCTTGCCGTGCGCACGCTCAACCCAACCCCAAACCCAGGAACTCAGGACAAGATTTACAGGGATCATTTCCGCTAGGGAAAGCATCCGAAACGCCCGAAGGCTTTTTGGGTAACAGGGATCACTTCCGCTGGGGAAAGCATCCGAAACGCCCGAAGGCTTTTTGGGTAACACGGATCACTTCCGCTAGGAAAGCATCCGAAACGCCCGAAGGCTTTTTGGGTAACAGGGATCACTTCCGCTAGGAAAGCATCCGAAACGCCCGAAGGCTTTTTGTGTAACAGGACACGACATGACAAGTGTAGGGAGTTGTTATTCTAGGGTGTCCATACGCACGCACACACATGATAGCCATACAATATCAAAAGTTGTTGTTGTCAGGCTCAAACTTCGTCGTCAAGTCTGAGCCGTCAGGAGTCGTCCCGGACGCTATCATTTCACGTCCAGTTCTATTTGTTCATAGTTAACAATTCTAACCAACTAGGGCCTAAGCATGGCCAAAAGTGCAAGTGGATACACTTGCCTGCGGTGGCGAGTGTGTCGTCTCCCCGGAGCATCTCGTCCAAGCGTCTCGTCAGCGAAAGTCCGTCTGAAACAGGATCACGGCGATGTCAGGTCGCGCTTTTTGGTCAAACCTATTACGGGTTGTTTCTAAATTTGCGGGACTACCCTAACAGTCAAAAAGTCACGTTTTTGATGTTTGTTCAGTCTAAATCGACGTCTACCCTATGTGCACAAAAAATAGTCCGTTCGTCGATCTTTCCTATGGTGGCAATGTTTTACAGATGCTGAAAATAAATTTAGTTCAAGTTGACCAATTTTAGTTTAGGTTTTGGTTAGCTACGGTGTGGGTTTTACTACTCGTTAGGGAACTAACCTTTTGACGTTTCGGGTGTCCATGCGATGGCAACGAGGGGGCGTGATCATTCCTGTGAAATCGGTTTCGCGATATTAAGTTAAAAGTTATAGACCAAAAATATAACATATGATACACTGTTTATTTCAATATATTGTTTATAGCCTAAGTATGTAATATATAAACTTACCAGTATAATGTAATATACTATTTATAAAGTACATAGGTACAGTTTACCTACAAAAATATAATGCAAGGCAAGATGTATAACCTTAATATAATATCACTTAACTCATTGTTAGGTTTAACAACATAATATAAGTTACTGCTCACATGTATAGCAGGGCACGGTTCACATATTATCCAAACTTATCACACATCCTGGCATTTATAACACTCTGTTCATGGTTTAATATAATTTAATGTATATTAATATGAAACTAGCTGTTATAAGAATAATGTATATTAGATTGATTATTGGTCACATGCACACAATTCATGCGTAAGCAAAATCGTGACTCACAGCTTGATACCCTCGTAACCGTGGGCGAGGGGGATGACGCGGTGGCCGAGGGTTTCAGCGGTTGTGGGCGCCGGAGGTCGGAGATAGGGGTCGACGTCGGATCTGGGGCTGCCGAATGTATAAGGAGGGAGAGAGAGAGAGAGCCGGAGCCTGGTGGTGCGAAAAGGAGAGAAGGAGGTGGCCGCAAGATCTGCTGTCAAAAGATGGCTGAAGCAACAGTAAATCCGGCGGTTTGGGGAGCGACAGTTTCGATGTTCGAGAGATGATGGTCGGACTTTGAGGGGGGTCGGCGGCGCAACTGTAGGGGGTTGGCCGGAGAGCTGTAGGAGGGGTTGGCCGGAGAGCTTGGTGCGGCGGCATGCACGGGGGAGCACTGGCAGCGGCTGTTGCGCGCGCGACGCGGGGTGGCGACCTGGTGTTGAGGGGGCTGTCGAATGGAGAGGGGGAGAGGGAGGAAAGATGGTCGGAGGGCTTAGTGAGGTGGCCGGAGGAAGAGTGTGGCCGGTCGGTGAGATTGCAAGGGTGTGCGCGCTTACAAAAGTGGCGGCTGGGCCTCACGAAAACCCTAGGCTTATGTGCTATATAAGGTAGGGAGGAGGACGTGCAGCTATGCGCGATTTCGAGGGGTGGTTGCAGGCTGACGTGGGTACTCGTTGCGTGTTGAAAAGGTCAAGGGAAAAAGTAATGATTGTTAGGTTGAGAAATGCATCAGGTTCGTTGATTCCTCCACAAAGCAAATTGGCAGTAAACATTTAAATAGTGAATTAGTTAGTGCTAGGGTTTTATGTAAAACAATTAATTAATAAATAGTTTGTAAAAAGTTAGGGTTTTATGTAAAACAATTAATAAATAGTTTGTTTGTAAAAAGTAAACGTACTGACCACATTAAAACCCATAACACAACCCAAAATATCATAATATACTTTAAAGACATAAGTAGATCGGTCCATCGACGTCCAAGAATTACAAAGAAAATACCGGGGCGCTCGCGCCTCCGAGAGTGTTGTGAAAACGGGGTTCGGTTGCGCGTCTGAACTACAGAGAACGGTAATAAAATCAAAATACGAAAATCACGCACACGAAACAAAGATACGTGCTAAAATACATACGGTCGGAAGATGACCGTTACAAGTTAGGATGAGAAAGAAGTGGGTTAGTTTTTTAAAGAAGAATAAAGTTGAAAGATTCTTGTTCTCTTTTCAAAATGTTAGGATATATCAGTTAGGACGTTAGTAACATAAAGTAAAGATAATGTTGAATTAATTATAAAAAGGTTTGTTTTTAAAAGATACTGAAGATCCCTTTCTTTAGAACGTTTGGATATTATTATTATTATTTTTTAAGAATTTGAATATTAAAATTTAGATAAAGATTAATAAGATGGATAATAATATTATTACGACTCTGCCCTTCGGCAACCGAAAATTACAAAGAAAAATACCGGAGCGGTCGCGCCTTCGAGAGGATCGTGAATACAAGGTCCGATTGCGAGTCTGAACTACAGATAATAAATCAAAAATCAAAGTGCAAGAGACACACAACCCAATACATCAAAATGGTACGTACGAAATACGTACGACGGAAAAAGTGGCCGTTACACCGGTGAAGAAGAAGGATGGGTGCTGGCGCTTCTGCGTGGACTACATGACATTGAATAAGGAGACATTGCCAGATAAGTTCCCCATACCAATGATTGTTGAGCTTCTGGATGAGTTGTACGGGGCATCCATATTCACGAAGATAGATCTCAAATTGGGCTACCATCACATCAGGATGCGGGGGAGGATGTGTCCAAGACTGTGTTCAAGATGTATGAGAGCCACTATGAGTTTTTAGTCATGCTCTTTGGCTTGACTAACACACCTGCTACTTTTCAGGCCCTTATGAACACGGTATTCCGTCCTTACTTGAGACGATTTGTACTAGTTTTTTCGATGACATCTTGGTGTACATCCGTACCTTAGAAGAGCACTTAGACAACATGCAGGTCGGTTTTCAGGAGTTGCAGTATAACTGGCTGTTCACAAACAGAAAGAAGTGCTTATTTGGACAGCCACAAGTTGAGTATTTGGGACATGTTGTATCTGCAGATGGTGTGGCAGTTGACAGAGCGAAGATTGTGGCGATGCTGGACTGGCTGCGCCCCACCACTCTCAGGGGGCTGAGGGGGTTTATGGGCTTGACAAGATATCATCGCAGATTTGTGCAGGGTTATGGGACGATCGCCTGGCCGCTCACGGAGCACTCAAGAAGGACCAGTTCATTTGGGGTAAGGAGTCGACGCCAGCATTTGAGGCCTTGAAAAAGGCCATGACCACTGTGCCAGTCCTGGCGTTGCCAGACTTTTTCAGACCTTTCGTGGTAGAGGCAGACGCGTCGGGGCACGGTTTGTGAGCGGTGTTGATGCATGATTAGCGGCCCATAGCATATTACAATCAGGTGTTTACAGCTAGAGCCAGACTGCGGCCGGTCTACGAGAGGGACTTGATGGCCATTGTCCTATCCATCCAGAAGTGGAGACCATATTTGTTGGGGAGGAGTTTCCGCGCACGGATCAGAGGAGTCTCAAATACCTTTTAAAGTAGCGCATGCTGGCAGAGGAGCATCAAAAGTGGCTGTGGAAGCTGATGGGATACATGTTTGAGATTGAGTATCGCCCATGGTTAGAGAACAAAGCGGCCGACACACTTTCACGACATGAGGAGGACGTTCAGTTGGCAGCTTTGTCAGTTTCAGTATGATTGGGCGCCATTGCAGCAGGAGGTTGAGCAGGATCAGGAGCCGGCGACCATACGAGCATCGCTTTTGTAGGGGTCTACGGAGCATCCAGGTTATGCTATTCAGGATGGTACACAACTGTATTGGGGGCGCTTGGCCCTACCGAGGACCTCGTGACACATCCCAGCCATATTACGTGAGTTTCACAACGGTGCAGTGGGAGGACATTCTGGGGTACTCAAGACCTACCGGCGACTGGTGAGGGAGGTCTATTGGATGTGGATGAAGAAGAATGTCGCGAGGATGGTTGCAGAATGTGACGTTTGCCAGCGTCACAAGTATCAGGCGATGGCTCCAGGGGGTTGCTTTAGGCATTGTCCTTTCTAGATCGGGTCTGGGAGGATCTCTCCATGGATTTTATAGATGTCTTGCCTAAGTCAGGGGTACACAGTCATATTTGTTGAGGTAGACCGCCTCAGCAAGTATGCACACTTTATACCGCTTAAGCATTCCTACAACGCAGTGTCAGTGGCAGAGATATTTCTAAAGGAAATCATTCGTCTGCTTGGGCCTCCAAAGTCCAACGTCTCTGATAGAGACAATGTTTTCTTGAGCAGATTTTGGCAGGAGCTTTTCAGGCTTCAGGGCACGATGTTGCGACGGAGCATAGCTTACCACCCCCAAACAGAACGTCAGACTGAAGTCGTCAACAGGAGTATTGAGACGTACCTGAGGTGCTTTATTTTAGAAAGTCCCAAGGAGTGGGCCCGTTGGCTGGCGTGGACAGAATATTGGTACAATACGTCCTATCACACCGTAGCCCAGACGACACCTTTCAGGATTCTATATGGTCGTGACCCTTCATACTTATTACACTATGGGCAGAAGACGACGCCGGTGTCGATGTGGAGCAGTACATGGCTGAGAGGGACCGGATTCTGGAGGAGCTGAAGCTTCATTTGGCTAGAGCTCAGCAGATTATGAGGACGAGGGCAGACCTTCACCGGAGAGATGTGCAGTCTGCATTTGGAGACATGATGTACCATAAGTTGAGACCCTACATGCAAAGATCCTTGGCCCACAAGAAGAATGAGAAGTTAGCAACAAGATATTTTGGACCTTACGAGGTCGAGGCCAGGGTGGGACCAGTTGCTTACAGGTTACGGCTACCCCCAGGATCGGTTATTCATCCGGTATTTCATTCAGCTTCGCCAGGTTATCGAAGACCACACCACTTTTCCCACGCTTCCGGAGACGTTGACAGATGATATGGAGGTTAGATTGGATCCTGATGAGCTGAAGGGGTACACAGATGGAGCACTGGACAGCAAGAGGTTTTATGAAGTTCTATTGCAGTGGAAGGGCTTGCCAGAGCATGAGCGCACGTGGGAGTCCCTGGATGTTATGACACAGCAATTTCCAGACTTCCACCTTGAGGACAAGGTGGCTCTTTGGGGAGGGAGTAGTGATGAGCTCTGTGTGTATCAGATGTGCAACAAGGGGCGCGCGCACAAGAGGAGCGACCGAACCAAGCATGAGGCTAAAAGGGGCGTTTTCGTACTCTTTTCTAATTATTTTATACTATAATGGCAAACTTGTAATTAGATGAGAGTGGGGATTAGTATCTAAGCCTAGGGTTAGTCGCCGGTTTGGAGTATGCTTATTTTGATTACTTTTGAGAAGGAGATTGTTCTTCGAGTTCTTCGGGAAGGTGCGGACATTCCTTATTAATTGGCGTCTTGGAAGAGAAGGTTACCTCTTATTTGTAGCCTATTTATCCATTAAAATTTCAGTTTTTAATCAATAAATTTCAGTTTCGTCGAAATCCTATCATAAACTTGCACATCGATCAGGATAGATTTAACCTAATCTAATAACACTAACTTAAATTACACCTTGGGAATTGAGAGTCCTTAAATTACAATACGTGTGACTCAATCTCTCAAAAATTTGGTTCAAGAAAAAAATTATAAGCATTACCATAACAACGTTAAAAAAGAGAGTTGAGACTCAAATGTGAAGCTCCATAGTGCTGATAACATGTGCTTGTCGTTGTGGTTGAGGCTGTGTTTGTTGGATCTGAAGTTGCGCATATGGTCTTGACTTTGTTGCATCTGCTTCGATATGCATGATCACATCTTCTCTTTCTCTCCTTGTTTTTGCAATCAACCCTCTTTCTTTCTTTTCTTGGATTAGTTTCGCTGGACTTCGGCAGCCAACTCATGCATCATATGAACAGGCTTTTGAATCCTTGAAATATGTATCTAATCACAACTCCTTTAGGCTCCTTTTTGCATAGGAAACCAAACTCTTCAGCCCCTTTAAATGTTTAAATGTTGGACTATAGAAATTTGTGCGAGAGACTGAAACCCACAACAGTTTGTGTCCTATCCAAACTCTTCACCTATCAAACTCCAGCACACCACTCAAAATTCAATGATTTGCAAATAATTGTCTCTCTTTCTTCAATTTATTTGTTCCAGCAAGCCAACCCAAAAAATGCTGCTGTTACAAGGAATTCGAGCCACAGTGCCATTTGTTTTTCTCAGAATTCGGTAACTATTCAGCCAGCCGGCGCATGCCATCACCTCTCTCTTTTGTACTCCTGTTGCTCAGCATCTTATTTTTTATAGGAATCCGTGCCAACACAATCCTTTATGACTTCTAATCACCAAAAAGAAACTTCATCATCCCTTGATTAGGAACCCAAAACTTAAACATGCTTTCAAAAATTTACAGCACTTGAACCTTGCATTCATTGGGCCTTGTTTTGACTTCATGATTGAAAGCCTAACAGCCACAAAGACCATGACCCAAGCTTTCATGTAAGTCCAAACTTAAATGGGCAATAGCCAGCTGATCAAAAGCATGGGCCTGTGAGCTTTGGACATTTATGGCTTAAAACATAATTTTCTAAGGAATTTTAAAAATGTCCGGCCTTGGAAAAAATATTTAAACATGCACAATATTAAACAAATACATCAAATCTCTCGTACAGGCTTGTTAGCATCAAGCATGACCTCATCAATTGTCATACTCAACAGTCATGATTTTTTTTTCACTGATCTCTGTGTAGGATTTCTCAGGTTCCCCCTTGGGGGGTTCAGGCTGGTTTCCATGCCAATCCATCACTTTCTATTTGATGACATTTCTCTTTGAATCCAATAGACTTTGTGTTAAGTTTCATGCTAATATCCATTTTGTGATCATACTTCGCTTTCAGAAGTTTGATAGCATTTCCCCTTCCCTTTTTTCCTTTAGTGTCAGCTTAAAAATTCTCACTGTGGTATGGAATATACAGCCTATACTTGGTACATTAATATAAAAAGGTGGTTTTTGGTTCACTTTTTGAATATTTTATCAGAAATAGATGTAGCATTATGAATGCTATTTATATTACCTCTCTACTGTTCCTACATGATCCTCTTTACCTGCTTCATTTGATTCATGTTCTTAGGGGTCAAGTACATTACTCTAATGTCAGGTCTTCCTGTTGTTTGTCACCGACCATTATCCCAACATTTGTTGGTCATACTTACTGCTTGAATCATCTCTTACACACCACATGGAAGCCCTCTCCAAACACATCAACAGCTACCCCGCTCTAAACATTGATGGTTGGGTTATTTGGACTGCATTATCTAGTGAATTGTGCATATTAATTCCACTTCTTGAGCTCTAAAGATTCAGACATGTCAACATCAGCTGTGTGTTTAACAAAGCTTAGCTTATTGAATTTTAACCATCTTGTGATATGATTCTAATGCGATTGGGGTGAGGTGAACGTGGACGAGCGGTGCGGTGAACGTGGACGAGCGGTGCGGTGAACGTGTACGAGATCTCAATTGGTAAGGATTTTATGTGAATGCCATTAAATGTGGGAGTGATGTTAGGCCCCTCATTTGGTAAGGGTTTAATGGGAGAAAAATTTTAGGACCATCATTTAGTAATAGTTTAAATATGGAGGGTAATTTAGTCCTTTTGGCTAATTACCTAATTAGTGAGAGACTTGTTATAAATAAAAAGACAAAGGTCATTAGGAGGAGGATGTCTAATGTGAGAAAAAAGATTGTTCTAGATTAGGAGATTTATGCTTTCGTCTCGAAGGTAACGCTTGAAGAGTGGCATCCTCTCCTTAAGAGGTCAACCATATTGTAATTTCTTTTCCCTAAATATATAAAAATCCCATCCTTTTCACCTCTTCTATCACAAAAATCCCATTTTTACTCTGAATATCCATCGAGGAATTATCCCATTTTTAGAGCCTGTTCCCTTCTTGCCGCAGCACCTGAGCTCTTTGTAGCGTTTTATCAAACACCTGGTGATCTTCCATTATGGCCGCAGAATCGTCGTGATCTGATACCACTTTGATACGACCTCGATTGATATTCAAAGTAAAAATGGGATTTTTGTGGTGGAAGAGATGAAAACGGTGGGACTTTTATCTATTCAGGGAAAAAAATTACAAGATAGTTGACCTCTTAAGGGGAGGATGCCACTCTCCAAGCTTTATCTTCGAGACGAAAACCTAAATCTCCCAATCTAGAACAATTTTTTTCTCACAAAGACATCCTTCTCCTAATGATCATTGCCCTTTTATTTATAACAAGTCTATCACTAATTAGATAATTAGCCAAAAGGACTAAATTACACTCCTTATTTAAACTATTACCAAATGATAGTCCTAACATTTTTCTCCCATTAGACTCTTACCAAATGAGTGGCCTAACATCACTCCCCCATTTAATGGCATGATTTTCACATTAAACCATTACCAATTGAGTATCGTCCACATTCACCGCACCCCAATCGCATCAGATTCTTGATCCGAAATGATAAATAAAAAAGTTATTTTGTGCTTATGTCGGAAAGTTTGGATTTTTAATGTTCTGCATGTGGTAATGTGTTTCTTTCTTCATAATGAATAAATCTAAATATTCTAAGAATTTCATTTTGGGAAACAAACATCTCAGAAGATTCATCATTGTTGAGCTTGAGCTAATATCTCTCAAGTGCTTTATGAGCACCGAATAAGCGAAGCAAGTATATGTGCTACTGAAGTGTTATGATAACTTGCACACCTAAATACTGTTAAAGTAAACTGTTGACCCTAATAGCATTCTTTATAATAAGAGAAAGAAGTTTAGACACCAAACTCCCTTTATATATTTTTAAATTATGCAAAAAATAAAATCATGCTGTATAAAACATGTGATTGCTTTGGCATTTTGTTGAAATTTTTTCTACGTTAGATAAATATATTCATTGTCTAATAATGTATTGTTATTTGTAGGAGATGTATTTCACAAAAAAAAAAAATTCTTCACCAGTTTTGGTTTCATTTTCCATCATTTGATGACCGTTGGATCCGGCATCTTAAATTCAATTCTTGTCAATTTAAATTTTTTAAAATTTGCATGAACCATGGTCCTCTGCGTGCAGCGGCCAAGGAGAGTCCAAATGATGCATCACTCCAAAAAGAAAAGAAGAAAGAGAAAAAACACATGCTCACGCACTCTCACAACACCACTGCTACACAACTAAGAGACGCAAAAAATGGAAAAATTAAACTTATTGCAGAGATGATTTAATGGCATACCAAGGCATCTATCTCATCAAAACTGTGCAGCTGTTGAGTGTTTCAATGATCCCCCTCCCATATTCTTAATCCAATATTCCAACATTCTGCACCTAGTGGTTAATATTGTATTCTAACTTGAAAAGAACCAGGACTTTCAGTTCAACCATTGTATTTGTTCGTACACCGGCTAAGCTTTGGAACCATTAAGTAGCTTGTATAGAAATGTGCTACAGTGTATGTTAAATCTCAATGAGGATAATATGTATGCTTCTTTTCTTTTTTATTTCCATGTTTACCAATTTGGGTTTATTAGTATAACCTTTTTATTACATTAACATTATATGATCCATTAATTGTGTTTTGACTAGAACATTATGGTTTTGTGAAACAGGTGGGCAGACAAGTATCAGGTATTTCATCATTTTTCTCTTTAACCAATATACATTCAGTCACATAAGTGCAGTATTGTAAGTCACTTCTATTTTGTGGAGAGCTATGATCTATTTACCATTGACAAATGTTATTCTGTGATATATATTTTCTTTATCAGTTTATATTCAATGTATTTGTATGCCATTTATTGATTCATTCTGTCAAAAACAACTACTTCAGTAAAATGCTTTGATGGCATGTCAGTTATCTTTAAACCTGTTGAAATAAAAAATCTGGATGTTACTTTGATTTTTACCTAGTGAATATGCAGGAGATAACACAGGTCCATTATCAAAATCACATTTCATAGTCCTGGTAGGAAAGCTTGTGAGGGTTCTCACAGTCTAAGATGACATAAGTTTACTAATGAAAGTGTAAGTATCTTAACAGAACATATCAAAGAGCCATGATTGTTAAAATAGAACATGCTTGCATTTTCTGGTGTATACGAAGAAAGATCTTCTGATGAAAAGGACTTATTCAAGCCTCAGTGTACTATATCTACATACAGATTTATATTTATATGCACCAGTGAATGTCATTGAAGCAGTTAACTTTAGGGCTATTCAAATAATTAGGATAATGGTTTTAATTTTTGACTGAGCTTTTAGCCAAAGTGCTGTCAGATATTGAGTTAAAGCAGGAGAATGCGAATTTCCCATATTATGATATATATTATTTATCAGTTGCTATAATTATTGTATCATATCGCATATTGTATCACATATCGGAATATATATTTAAATTGTGCAATAATGGATCAAAATACACATATAACCAAATATATCACAACAATTTGGAGATATTTAATCATTGAACAAATAATAAAATAATAAATAAGAAGATAAAGAACATAATTTTGAAAGGCAACAGTGATGGTAAGTGTCAGCGGTGGGACATCTCCAAGAGTCAGACGGGTCTTCTCATGAGGGTCCGTATTCTTATGAGGGTGGATTGGCAGAGCTCGGTAATGCTATGTGAGCTTCAAATGCGGTTGACATGGTTGCTGAGTGTTGATGTGACTGGTGTGTTAATGAGGGGTGGCAAATGTCGGTGAGCATTAGCTAGTTAATAGTGAAGATTTGATGTTTTTTGTTGAGAAGACATAATTTTCAATTTTGGCCCCAAATATGAAGGCTTTGAATTTTAAACGAGACTGACACGATAAGGTCGATCTGAAGCCAAAGTTTTGGTTGATATTACACACAGGGAAAACTAAAAAAAGCTGTCATCCTATTTACTAGATGAGTTGAGCTCATATGTCACTTAGGTGGCAAAGCATATAATTCAATGTAAATAATTACTTTAAAATGTTAATTTCGCAAAAAGTCCACACCAGAAACTAAGCAATCTAGAGAAGGATCTCTCTTTTTCCTCATATTTTGGTACACCCTCTTCTTCCTCAAAAAAATGCAAGGCAACTCTTCTTTCTATCTCTTTTTGGATCAGAGCTCTCTCTCTTGGACTAGTTTCCCGCGGGGGGGGGGGGGGGGGGGGGGGGGGGGGTTCGTTCCGATGATAGTCGTTCCGGTTATAGTTTCGCATCAAATCTCTTCCCTTGTAGAGAGGCTACATTAACATATTTGGGTCAGTCAGTCAAACAATTCTGTTGACACCCAATCTGAGCTGCAAGATTATTGCAATGGTGTTGGAGGGGGTTGAAATTTTTTTCCCCCTGCAAATATGAACCTGACTCGACCTGAACACGGTCTCTTGGGCCGGTTATGGGCAATGGCCTATCCGGGTAGGTTAGGATTCGGTTCGACCTGATAGACTCGGAGAATATCTGGATCGGGTATGTGTTTGACCTGTCAACCTATCTTGTAAGGATCGCTTTACCCTTGCAATACTAACAACACACTAGAGGCGGGTGAATAGTGTAATGCTAATAAATTGTCCAATTAAAATTAAACTTGCAAATGCGGAATAATAAATGCAAGAGGAAATAATTGACACAATCAAATCAAACGCAAACACAAGATTTTACACTGGTTCACCAAACTTGGATACATCCAGCCACACCAATATTCACTATAATCCCACAAAGAGAAGTGAATACAAATCTCACAAAGAGATACCTCACCAATAGGATTTTGCCCTACACAAGGACTCAACCAACCCTACACGAGGGTCAAGACTCCCACCAAGAGAATCACTAACTCCCACTCAGAGAATTAGGGTTAGCCCTACACTAGGACAGTAAACTCCCACTAAGAGAGTTACTCCCACAAAGAGAGTTATTCCCACAAAGAGAATATCCTAATCCCACAAAGAGATAATCTCCCACAAAGAGAATATCCTAATCCCACAAAGAGAATTAGTGTTACAAGAGTCACCAAATAAAATAAATACTCTTATCTATGCCTTGAGATGCTTACTCATAGATGAATGCAAGGCATGGAAGAGGATCTCCAAGTGTTGAGATATGCTTGAAAGCACTTGGATGATTTCCCTTGAGCTGGACTTCAATGCATGAAGAATAATGAGAGCTCAAAGAGGGAAATGAGAGAGTTTGAGAGTGGCTTATTGATCTCTTATGATTTTCAATAGCATCAAGAAGTTTTAATGAACTCAGCATACCCATATATATAGAAGCCACAAATCAATCCTCAAAACCCAAGAGAACAGCCAAATGCACAAGTCAGCAACAGCTAGAAACTGGGCGAAAATGACAGCGATAGTCAACTGATCAACGGCAATAATCTGAGCCAGGACAGTCGACTGATGAAGTCGATACAGTCGACTGAGAACAGGACAGGCGCCTGCAAAACCTTCATCAGTCGTCTGCTGCAAAAGATGGAGAAAAACAGAAAGAGGTAGAAATTGCACTTACGCTACACAGACGACTGTTGACCAATCCACAGGCGACTGTAACTATACATGCGACTGTAAACTGAGTATCAGTCGACTGTTGCGTAAAGCTCAAGTAGAGTAATGTTGACTTGAGCAGTGCATATCAGTCGACTGTAGAAGGATCGACAGGCGACTGAAAATCACCCAGTCGACTGTAAATCTTTCATCACGCGACTGATGGAAAGCCAGAGACTCCAAGTGAGTCTTTGGTGAAGATGAACCTATTAGGTTGGATTCTATGATAATCCTAAGGCTCACTAAGATGGTTAAATGCATATGCATGTATGAGTAGACCATCTATCAAGACATTACATCAACCTAGACTCAAAATGAGAGAAAAAGCAATAAAGGAAATAATACATGGATTACATTGCTTTCCTTAGAGTCTAAGTCTTCAATCTTGAAGCCTTGATGCTCTCCATCATCTCCAAGCTTTGGCACCACTTGAGTCCAAGCTTTGGCCCTTCTCCACTTGATGTCCATCCTTGCACCAAGTGTTTAGTCTCCAAGAAAGATATTCCAGAACTGAAACTGAGAGACTAAAACATGAGAGTCATTAGCAACAACATAATGTTGTGATTATCATCAAAATAAGATTGGTATAAAACATCAATACTCAACATGTCTCAACCCGGATTCCACCCGCTTATACATTATAAATACATATATGTTATTATTATGTACACAAAAGTCGACATACCTCATTGGTGAGTGTAGTTCTTAAAAACCATGTGGTGGGGGATCAAATCTTGCTAGTGTGTTTGGGGTTATTTTTCCAAATTATTAATCAATATACATCAATTCCAGCTTTGTTTTTTAAATATAAATATATGTATATGATTTATATTCTCACTATCAATGGTAGCTTTATTGATAAGTGCATTTGTTAATAAATGAGAGGATGTGGGTTCAAATTTTGCTCGTTGCATGTTAATTTTTATTTCTCTTTTCAGTTTTCAACCCGAACCTGACTCGAACCTGACCTGTCAGACAAATCGGGTCGGGTACGGATGATCCGGATTATACCTGCGTCAGGTAGGAGTTTTAGAACCTTGACCTGGATTCAATCCGGGTCGGGTCAAACCTGACCCAAACCAAACCCGAACCGAACCGACCCGTTTGCCATCCCTACACGAGGTACATGCATTCATAAGTAAAACTCAATATTGATGTGGATCTTCTGCTGAATCCATTGGTCACATATCATTATATGTTAACTTTTGCTACAACTATGCATGTTCATTGTATATTTTGTTTCTGTGACAATAGATCATTATCTATTTGGATGCATAATATGTGATGAGCTTTTGAAATGCACTCATTTGCATTTGTGAGTCAAAGTTGAATTGCGCTACATTTGTATGCGTGATTCAGAATTTAGATTTAGTTTGGATTTAATCGGGCAGGATTAATGAAATTTGAGTTGCAAGGAGATTTTTAGGCACACAAATCCACTCTTTTAACGTCCAGTTGTGATGTAAACCATTCCAAAGTACATGAAATTTAATTTGAAAAGCATGAGAAACAAAGCATCTTGATATATGGCTAAACGAGACATCTGTTAAATATGACTGTAGACATTCCTACATCACTCACGCATAAAAGATAAAAAGAAAATAATGTTCCAGGTGTTTCTATTCAACATACAAAAGAACTCCAATGGTTACATCATGATTAACTTCAAGAATAAAGATTTTCACATACTAAATGCGAACCAAAACTGCAATCATTCCATTAATTTTTTTAAAATCTTAACAATAACATTCTTAACTAAGGTAATGATTTTGATAACAAGACAATGATTTTGATAAAAAATTATTAGTGCATTCTAGAACGTAATTCAGCCCTTCAGGTTGAACTTTCTTGTTTTTGGTACATGCATTGCAACTCTTTGATCCTTTGGCAATCAATTTGCATGCTTTATGAAATTGGCCTTACAAATCCTCGTTCCGTGACAGTACAGATTTCAAGTTTCATTAACATTCCTTATCAAGTCCTCATTGCTTCAAGTTACATCTCTCACTACTCATGCTTCAATGATCATTGCTTAATATTCCACTTCAATTGCACTAGTCATCTGCAATCAAACATGTTTAACATTAATTTAATAATGCATATTTCACGAGGAAAGATATAGAACTAGAAGATAAAGCAGAAAGTGTCATCAAACATTGAGCTTTCAGTTTCTCAAAAGAAAAAAAAAGACATGCATGTCCATATGAATATTTGAATAACTAGCCTATGAACTTACTTGATTGTTGTTTTGTAGTGCATCTATCTGCAGAATACTCCCATGAATAATTTAGTACAATTGAACAAATTATTTATCTGTGAAAATAGATTTTAAATATTTTAGCTGAATTTGTTCCTTGACTGTTTTGCATCTAGTTCTATAGTGACCCAATTGTTTACAATAGCTACATATTTTTAGCTTATTTGAACTAGATACTATGCAACCTCTATTTCAGATTGAATTTTGGTAGCTTGCCTTGGTCGCCTCTTTCTCCTAAAGCATCAGCTGGATCTCGAAGTAAAACTTCTGGGATGTGCTTTCGAGTTTCGGGGATGTTAACATTAGTCATAGGTTGACTTGATAGCTCATTCTCCACTTGATTATTAACTTTCTTTTGATTACAAATATGCCCCAACATATTTGAGAGAAATGTTTCACCAATCCGTACCACACATATATGTGACAAATGCTTTAAACTTATAGTATAAGGCAATGTCTATCCACTTTGAATTCTCTATTCGGAAACCATTTTAGACCATACAATTACTCTTCGAATGATAGTGTCTAATTACCAACCCTTATTAGTCGAGCTAATGGAGATGCTAAATCCTCGTCCTCTTACTATTTATGCAAATTTATGACATATGATTATTACTCAAGTATTCAAGTATTCAAGTATAATTATAGTTATACTCAAGGTTAGAGGTTTTGACCGAAACCATTTTGTGTTGGCCATTTTGACTCGGTTTCCATGAGGGCCGAAAGAAAACAATCTCTCTTTATCAGTTCATTAGGTTTCGATCATCGAACCTATAAAATAGCAGGAAAAATCAAACTTAGCCATAAAAATAATAAATTGACAACAATCCAAGCAAAATCCTTAAGAAAGTCTTTAAATAGACTAATAAAACAATAAAAAATTATCCTTCCTTTTTAATTCTAAATGAACTTGTAAAAAAAGAAAGCGAAGAGAGCGCTTACCACTTCGTTATGATCGTCTTCATCGGAGACTACCCTTTGATGCTACTGGTGTTGAGAAAGAAAGAAGGACGAGGTAAGTTGGGTTAGGGCAAGCCATAACTAAACTTATATAAGAAGCATGTTGTTGACATGCTTCTTATAACTTAAACAGGATAAAATCATCAGGTTTTAGTCATAAAAATAGATGAGCAACTGTACAGTTTCTTATAATTTTAATCCTTCTCTCCTAGCTGTTCAGTAATAGCGACAGTGGAGGGAACCGGTAGCGGTTGTGGAGCTAATGCTTCCATTGTAAATTTATTATTATATAAACATATATAAATTTAAAATTTAAAATTGAAAATTAAAAACGAAACCGATAAAATAAACAAAATTTTTCGAACAAATTTTTGTGTGGAAAGGACTGAAACCGAAATTGAGTTATCAAATATTGGTTACACTAAAAAATTTCTGTGTCTTTCGATATAACAATAACATGATTTGCTATGTTTGGGGAAAAAAATCAAAGAAACCCTCCTAAGAAGCTGAACCTTTCAATTTAATCAAAATGTGTCTCCTTTAAAGTTAATTTGATTCTTCTTATTTGTAGGACATGTTTTCAAGAATTTCGAACATTAGTGTGCATACGCATATGTTGGATATTGCTTTACCCAAATATGTGTTTTGATGATGCTTACATTAATATGATTTGTGCAGCTATATGAAATATTTGATGATGTGTCAATGCTCTACTATAGATTTTATATTATATGACTATTGGATCCCTGAGATGGCAAGTAGAACACTTAGGAGGAGGGGTGAATGGTGTATGAAATTTAAAATAATTTCTCTAGAGTTCTAGTTAAGATTTAATCTTGAGTGACTAAGATAAGTCTTAATCAACTACTTATCTTGCAATTATAAAGATTAACAGCGGAAGATAAAACTTGTAAGTAAGAAACCATACACAGAAAGCATAAGCACAAACACATGATAAATTCGGTCAAAACCATGACCTACATCCAACATCTATTATCACTAAATGATAGAACCACCTTAACAACCTTGATGATTTTATAATCACCTCACCTTCAATGAGGATTTACACTACCTCACCTACAA
Organism: Scilla litardierei; assembly: GCA_030789695.1. NCBI lineage: Eukaryota > Viridiplantae > Streptophyta > Magnoliopsida > Asparagales > Asparagaceae > Scilla > Scilla litardierei. Next base: position 25,750,007 of record CM061142.1, read on the forward strand.
TGAGGATTTATCAATAACTCACATACGATGTGGATCTTCACCACCGCACCTACGATGAGGATTTTACATACAACCCTTCTTATAACGTCAAGTGAGAATATATAATGATTATTGATACAATTATCTATAACCCGAGTTGAAGCTCTTGTGTATGTGATGTATCTATCGGATACTTGATCTCTAGATGATGGAATTGAAGCTCTTGTGTATGTGATGTATCTATGAGAGACTTGATCTTTAGATGATGGAATTGAAGCTCTTGGAGATTAATGAAATGGCCAAAGAAACATTGAAAAACTTTTGAGAAACTCGGCCAAACAAAGATGGGTTTCTTTTGAAATCTTTCTAAAAAATTGATCATTAAAAGTTATCTTAAAAATCTGAACAGCTATATATATCGGAAAATATTCAGGCCAAGACATATGATCAAATACCCCTTTAACGGTCAAAAATGGCTAATAGAAATTCATCATTATAGGCTTAACTATTTGTCCTAGTCGATTAGAGTTCTTCGCCTAGTTGACTATGCCTTAGAAAATTGACTAGGTAGAAGCCGTTGGTCGATTAGTACATGCATGTCAAGAGACTGCATGCTTTTTCTTTTCTAGTCGACTACAGTGCACTGACTAGTCGACTAGCTTTGGTACCCTAGTCGACTAGCTATTTTACTTTAATCAACTAGCTTGGCTACAACTAGCCAATGATTTTTAGGTTTAGTCGATCATGTATCTGTTCTAGTCGACCAATTACCTATAAAATCGTGTTTTTGACCTTCTAACACTTGGGGTATGTTTTGAAATTTTTTCTAAATATTTTGAAAACATATTTAAAGAATTCCTAGGTGTGAGAGCTTCAACTAAGCCCTTAACATTCTAATAAAGACTAATATAAAAATTATATTATTTTAGATTTTCTTTGATGCTCTAAATGTAGCCTTGAATCTTCGTGCTTTTTGTCTTGATTCTATTGATTACAATGCCTTGGTTGAACTCATTAATCTTTGATTGCTATTGATTTCAAACATGCAAACATTGATAAAAAATCGACTGATACCAAGTGAAATATTGATCAAGAAGTGTTAGATACAAATAATCATATTTTATGTATGTCATCAAATCCCTCTTCCTTGTCATTATTAAAAAGGAAAATATCTAATCAAATCAATTGAAAATCTTCCCCACTTAATATTTCAAAATAAGGATCACATTAAGTCAAATATCTCCCCCTTTGAATTAATATTACAAAACTGACATGAGTCAAATTAAATATTCTTGAAGAATTAGGTGACTCAATATCTCAATTATTAAATATATACCAATTGTTAAAAAACATTTACTTGCACACTTTTTATTGAGCTTTCCCTACAAAGTTCCATATTAAATTTTAAGACTCCCTTTGTTCTCTTTCCCCAAAATTTGAAGTATTGAATTTCGGAGTCGTATATGGATAGCCTCAACATCCATTGGGTACCTGAAAATATTCAAGAAATTTTGGTGCCTTAATTCTTTTGGGTCCATAGGATTTGCCAGGAAATTCCAAACTCAAGCTTATTGAGTTGGATGAGACCTAAAAACAAAAATTATTCAAATATTATCAAATTAAATCTTAATTTAACATTATTTAAACTTAGCCTGGGCATCGATAAGATAAACATTAAAAGCATGGATACCCTGGCATTATGGGTCCAATCGTACAATCTTTGAAAATGTTGTTAAGAGGAAACACTATTGATGTAGGTATTCCTTCTAAAAACTTATATGCATTGGCTAGACTCATACATAAATTTCTTTCCTATAATATTTTTCTCAAAAATTGGAAGTTTCACATATATTTTAGTCAATCTAGCTAAGTTTATATATGCATTATTAGGAATGATGGAATTAAATTGGGTAACAATCATATATAACAAGTTAAGACCAATTTATTTGTCCATTTCTCATGGATGCATCCTCTCTAGAATCTGCACTTTCTTCAAGATAGATCTTGATTCGGAGACAGATATACTATGTAGTGTTGTACTATTCGTTAAGCCTGTTTTCTATAAGATACATCTTTCCTTTGACCATTCTTTCGATCTCCAAAAACAAGAAACAAAAAATGAATCTGAATCAAAACATCTTACTAGTTTCCTTGCTGCTCCATCAGATTTCTTCTCTGATCATTACTACGCACTTTGGCTAGTGAGGTCAACATAACTGTATCAAACTCTGTTATCTTATATCAGCTGACACGGATTCAAGATACTCAAGAAGCGATTATGAGGAGATTGGATGGTTGTTATCATCTATCAAAATAGCTTCTTTCGAGCATCACATGAAGATGGTTCTTTGTACTAGTTTCTAGGATTTGATGTAAGAGTCATGTTTATCTTTTTCATTTTGATGTAAAAATAAAATCATGGACTAAGACATCTTATTTAATATTAAATGAAGTATTTTGTATGTATCAAATTTGAGTATATTATTATCACTCCTTTTTGTTGATATCGAAGGGGGAGAAAAATACATGGCATTATATGACACATGTTTCTTTATGTTATATGTTATATTGTGACACAATACATGATTATGATGTCTCTTTAAAAATTATGATGCTAACATGTATTGATGCATGAGGAGCAAATTTTTAAATAAGAAAATGCATATTTTTATGGTACTAACATGCATCAATACATGGGGAGCAAATTCGAATTTTACACTTTCTTGATTATTAGACATATATTATATGTTTGTCCTCATAAAAAGGGGGAGCATGTTGGATATAGGTTTACCCCTGTATGTGTTTTTATAATGACATCAATCAAGCTCAACTCGCAGTCTCGCATACATATCAAAGTTTTGAAGATGTGTAATTTTGATTATTGATGTAAATTTTATTTTCTTGTGAGATATGATGTTAAAGCCTTGAACATACACACATCAAATAATAGGTTTAAAACTTAGAATATATATGACCTGACATGATCAAAACTCTTTGGTTCTAAGCGTAACTAGTGCGTTGAAGTGTTTGTTAGTCGACTAACATATCTTAGAAACTTGAACTACATGGCATTATATGACACATGCTTCTTTATGTTATATGTTATATTGTGACACAATACCTGATTATGACGTCTCTTTAAAAATTATGATGCTAACATGTATTGATGCATGAGGAGCAAATTTTTAAATAAGAAAGTGCATATTTTTATGGTACTAACATGCATCAATACATGGGGAGCAAATTCGAATTTAACACTTTCTTGATTATTAAACATATATTATATGTTTGTCCTCATAAAAAGGGGGAGCATGTTGGATATAGGTTTACCCTTGTATGTGTTTTTATAATGACATCAATCAAGCTCAACTCGCATACATATCAAAGTTTTGAAGATGTGTAATTTTGATTATTGATGTAAATTTTATTTTCTTGTGAGATATGATGTTAAAGCCTTGAACATAAACACATCAAATAATAGGTTTAAAACTTAGAATATATATGACCTGACATGATCAAAACTCTTTGATTCTAAGCGTAACTAGTGCCTTGAAGTGTTTGTTAGTCGACTAACAAAGTTTGCTAGTCGACTAACATATCTTAGAAACTTGAACTTTAAAATCTGCTTCCATTAATCGACTAACAGTATAATTAGTCGACTAATGCATTAGCTAGTTGACAAATATACTTAGTAGTCTACTAATACAGAATTGCATTCTATTTATTAGAACATTAAGTAGTCGATGAATACAATTAATATTCGACTAATGCATTTGATAGTAGATGAATAGACTTTGTAGTCAATTAATCCAGAATACAAATTCTTTTCTGGCTTGAATCATTAGTCGACTAATGTATATACTAGTCGACCAATGATAGAGCCATTGGTTGCGTTGATTTTTAAAATATAGCCGTTTTCTATCCATTAGAAGGGCTATTTGTGAAATCTTAAGAGATGATTTTTTCGCTATAAACAATTATTATACCCTCAAAAGTCTAACAAGAAAATATACAAAACTTGGACTTATGTAACATTTGATTTCTCATCACTAGTATGGACACGTATAATTGTGCTGAACAGCTGACAATTTGATCCATTAATGCACTTCCATGTTCCTAAATGTCATTTCAATGTAGTTTTCTTCCTGACCGAAGTATATATAGCATTGTTCCATATATACAACTCTGAAGTAGGCTGCTAAATGCTAAATTCTCTTTTCAAAGAAAGCTCCAGATACCCATTGGAATGGGTTTCATTTGGAGATATCATGCGCTCTATCTTTCTCCACTGGGATGGAGGATGGAAAAAAACTTAACACAGATGAGTAAAGAAAAGGCTTTCCAGTGTGCCCCTAACAGTTGCATTTTGAAATCCAACTTTGATTAATGCATTCACATCTGATTTTTCTGGCCATCAGCAAACATGGCAGCCCGCCTCTATCAGCATTGAGGAAAGCCCTTTATATTTGCATCGAGGAAAAGTGTGATAAGGAGGGGATGTTTTATAGACATTGCATATTTTAATTTGGACATGTGAAGTATGAAAGTTCCATCTATCCCAGCAATGGAAATATAACATATACATTCCATGCATATCTGGTCTTATATATTTGCTATTCATCATTTGTGCATGTGCATTTGAGTGCGTTTAAGTTGATATAATTATAACACTGATGCTTTAATTGTTTGGCAATCCTTCACGATATAGTTTTTTTATGTTCACTCTTGCAGGCCATACTGGAGATGCTACTTCCCTAACACTCAAGCTATTATATATGTTGTTGACTCAAGCGATACTGATAGGTTGGTTACTGCCAAGGAGGAATTTCATGCCATCTTGGAGGTAGCATTCTGAAATATACATTTAACATGCCATTAGTAATTCTAATACCATCTTGTTACAAGGAATAGTGGTCCAAGTGTTTGTGTGCGAGTACATGCATGTTGGCCTTGGGATGGGTGTGCGCCGGCTCGTGTGTTTGTGGTTTTTGTTGTGGGGGGGGGGGGGCGGGGGGGGGGGGGGGGGGGGGGGAGATGTTGTTTTACTAGAAAGCATGTGTCTAGTATCATTGATGAAGGTGATTTAGATCCAACATAAAATTAGCTAGTTTGTTATTTAATTTTCTTAAGATTTATTAAGATTTTATTTGTTAGGATTTTATTAGATTTGCTTAGATTTGCTTATGTAAGCACATGGCATATATGTAGTTTAGCCTATAAATAAGAGTGTATCTTATTATGAGAAGGCAATTGCAGAATTAGAGAATTAGAGAATGAATGATATTTGCTTGGGAAAAGTATCATTTAAAAAAATTCATATGATATGTATGAAAGTGGGTATGCGATATCCTTGATGTGAAGTGTAGATCTTAAAATCTCTTGTATGATGATTTATTGAAGTGGACGAAGGATTGGTTTGGGTGCGAACCCCTAACAACCACTATCATTGTTAGATACGAAACCCTAAATCTATAGTTGTCTCCTTTTCTCTTGTTTTTAGTGCCTTTCATCAAGCTTACTATCAAATCTTAAAGTCTTGACCTTTTTTTCAGTTCTTTTCCCTTGAATTTTTCGAAGTTTTTTGAAATTTTAGATCTTAAAAATCTAAAACCCTAACTGTAATATCCTTTCCCATAATTTTCTTAAAATTTCTAATTTTACCTTTGATTTTATTGATTTTTTTAAAAAATAAAAAAATACAAACGCATACCGTTCATCTTCTTTCCCTGCACTCCAACTAAAGACCTTACCCAATACCTATCATCTTCGCCTCCTTTCTACAAAGCATTGTCACCACCTTCTCTCACTGTTGTCACGTCAACATCCCATGGCAGTGCTAACATCAGCATTGTCCTCTCTTGCCGCCACCAATGTTGCCACCATCAACAACCCCCCACTACCTTTGTTTCCTACTCTCGACGACTCTACCATCGTCTTCCTTTGTTGCCATCATTATTGTTGGTTTTCTACTTCACCATCACCTTAGCATTCATCCTCATCGTTATCCCCGGTGCTAATATCAAGGATCCCATTATCATTGTCTTTCCCAAGCGACGCCATCAGCCACATCCTTATCAGCCTTGGGGGTCCACGAAGCCTTCGTTAACCGTAGAGTTTGGTGTCCATGTAGCCCAAGTCGCTGGAAATTGAATATATCTCAATCAGAGCTGAATCTAATATGGTTGGCTTATATTTAAGTTAACACTAGTCATTGTCTCAGATCCGAATCGGCCCAAGCTGGCCCGCGCCAGTGAGCCAACCCAAGCCAACGAGCCAACCAAACTGGGATGAGCCGTACCTGATCCCAAGCAGACTTGAGCCACCCCACATCGGCTGCTACAAAAACTAACAATGCATGGGATATTGCTACAATGCATCTTTATGATTTTGTAGGGAATTTTCGTAATTACTATTACCAATGTAGCTAAGAGCATATTTTGATGATGTTGGAGCTATTTTAGCCTAATTTTTCTAGCCGTTTTAGTTAGTTACAAGCTTTATCGAGCCATGTATATATATCAAGAAATTTTAGCTGATTTGAGCCATTCTTTTTATCAGATTGTGGTTTATGTGATATCATCGGGTACGACGTTGACCGTTGCTACATATGCAATTCTTTTGCAATAGATTATGAGTGTAAGATGTTTAGACCGTTCGAATCTTTTATGGCTTCGATCGTCGATATAGATATGATGATTAAGAGTATTGTTTAAAAGCTTTATTCTCTCGTTTTGACTTCTCCAATAAAAATAAATATGTATGCCTATCACAAGTTATATGAAAAAGTATTATCTTGGTGTATGGAATATGAGGTTCTTTTTTGATGTTGATCACTGTGAAATCGATCTTCGACATCGATATGCTCCAACACACCTATCGATCTATCATTAAATTCAATTATTTCCAAAACATGTTATATAAGAAAGTACAATTAAGGAAACCTGGATTCTTATCAAAAGTATGAAGGCCTGAGCTTGGAGACTAGCAGAGCTAAAGCTTCAACCCGAGACCAATCATGACTCTATGCTTGTTTGAGTTTGAACCTTTGATTAAGCCCGAGCCCGAGCATGAGCCGAGCATATGATGGAGTCTGAGCTTGAGCTTGTGACCTGAGCATCAGCTAAATCATGCGCCATCTTTGATCCAACATCAAGACGACGTGTATGCGATAGTCGAGCTAGTTGAGCATATTAACTTCATCATTCTTGATCATTCATAACATATCCATCAGTACATTTTACACACATGCTTGTATTTCATGGATTTGGTACATTTTCTTGAAAATGTTCGTATGTGAGTTTACATTTTGCTTCACTTAAATGTTCGAGGACAAGTATTTTCTAACCAAAAGAAATTGCCGACCTTTCACCAAAATGTGTACACTTATCATCATTCATTAGGTGATGATTTTTACAAAATCGGAGAGAATGATGGATAATAATTTAGAAGTAACTAGAATTTTATTTAATTTTTTTGTTAGGATTTTATTAGATTTTATCTTATTCTGTTTGATTTATTTAGATTTGTTTATGTAAGCATGTGTCGTGTACATAGTTTAATGTGTGTGTGTAAATAAGATTGTATCTCATTATGAGAAGTCGGAGAATAAGAGAATAAGAGAATGAATAGATTTGATTGGGAAAAGTTACTTTTAAAAAAAATCTTTTAGATGTGAAAAAGTTAATACAAGAGAGATCTGGTGTGAAACCCGTATCTCTAAATCTCTTGCATGCTGATAAGTTGGAGTACATGGATGATTGGCTTGTGTGCGAGGACCTAAACATCCGTTGTACTGGTTATAGAAACCCTAGATCTATAGTTTTTCCCATTTGTCTCCTCTGCATCTTTAGTGTCATGCATCAGTAGATATGATGTTTTTAAAGATCACATTTTAGAAATCAACACTGTATCTACAAATTCAGTTGCAGAAGCTAATTGGTTAGGTTTGAATTGAGATAAGTGAAATAACAAGAGGATCTTGTATCATGAGTTTGGTTCAATACAAAGGTGCTGGGAAACATAATGTGCCGGAGATCTAGATGAAAACAGCCATCCAAGTCGCCGTAACCTGTATATTGACATTGTGATGGTCAATGCATCTGACCTGAGTTCATTGTTACTTTGTGCTGATTATCTTAAATCTTAGTTGTAGTTATCTCCTATCCCTAAATTTTTGCATAAATACTAGGCCAGTAATGTAGTTTTGTCCTTTTTAATACTTAAATCTATATTATCAGAGTGGGCATCTAGATATAATAATTACATACAGAATTAACTAAATGGACTGATCATTTCTATTCCACCTGCCTGATTGCTGTCTCATTTTTAACATCTCATCTCATTCCTAGTTTTCATTTTACAAGTAATAGAGATTCTTTGATCAAAATATTCGTTGCCTAACCCAGGTAGCTATAATTTTGATTTAATTGTGAATTTTGTGGAAGTCTTGAAATGAAGTATTTTTATGAATGAAGTTGAGTCCGAAGGAAAAAATATATTCTGTGTCAATTAGTAATCCAACTCTTCTAGTCAGACTAAATTATTATCCAATTTCTAGGCTATACCATGGCTAAGAAAATATTATTGATATTGTTATTTTTATCCAATTAAATCTGAGACTCTTAAGATATATATATCCACCAGGAATTACCTTATTGCTGATACAATAATTGATAAAAGGTTACTTGAAGCGTATACTAAATGTTTCTCCTATTCGGAATTGGTGACTTATATCTAATTGCTGGTTTTTTCTAATCAGGAGGAAGAACTAAAAGGTGCAGTCGTCCTCATTTATGCCAACAAGCAGGTGAGAATGATTATGAGCAGCTGAAGTCATCCTAACATTTCTGTTTAAGTTCACTAGCTTGGCATTTTTACCTTTGTTACAATCATATGCTAATTCCTGATGTAGCTATTTTGTTATTTGTCTGCAATGAATTACGATATCAGGGGGCTATTTTTTGGAAAATTGTATTATACTTTTGTTGTGATTGGAAAGTGCAAGTATCTTCTGCATTTCTGGTTGTTTATAGGCTTGGTTATGGTCATTCTGATGACTTAGACTAAGGTGCCTTGGCAATCTTCTTCTTGCAGCCGTTGCACTTTTGAGAAACAGGATAACCTTAAGCATGCTTGCAGTGTTTGATATATCTTTCTAGAAGTGAATCTTCTGGTGGGTGTTAGGCTGTGCAATGCTTATAATATAATTCCTAACTGGTTAAAAATACAATATGCTAATAATTGAGTAGAAAGTGATTGAATTAATTCAAATCCAGCAACTAGATGCCCATATGGCGTTTCGGAACGAGGGAAAAGCGGGGAACTAGATTCAAAAATGGTTGCAATATTGAAAGCTTCATGCAAAATTAGGATTTAGAACATAACAAAATAGGTATATCATTACATAAATTACAAATTATACGTATGTTTGACCTGATATCATGTTAATTTGAAGTTATGAAAAAGATTTTGATTGCAAAAGCCGGGAAGAGATCAAGGCATATCACATTGGATGCAGTTACTATGTCAGAACAAGTGAAAATTATGTGCTAGTTAGCACTGTTGGTTCATAAAGATGCCAACAGTTTAATCAACTAAAAATATCAAGGAAGTTACTTAAGATAATCTCGGACATAATTCATCAACGGCAGCTAGGTAGGCTGAAAGTGGAAAGTGCAATTTGTGTGTTTTGTTAAAGTTTCAAGTCAAGATCAAGACATAATCTGTATAAGCCCGCCTCTCGATCAAATGACATTGTCTTGAACGCGGGACATTGCATAGCCAACAGACTGACCCCGATACACACACAAACACACAAAAACCAACCCCCCTCCCCCAAACGAGGAAAAAAAGACCCACCCACCAAAAAGGAAGCCTGTGCATATGCCTGCATACCGAAAATACACACACGCACAGATGGAGAGTTAGGCTTCAGTGGTTTAACAAAGGGTATTAGGTTATATTTGGTGACTATTAACAAGGTCAATTACTAGACATCCATGCATGATACTAGACTTCTTTTAACGTATACGAGTCATAATTTAACAGATAATAGCTTTCTTAAGCATAGCTTGCATATTTCAATGATGTTTCGATCTGTAACTCTCTTTTCATCTAGATAGCAAATGCTACATATTATAATGCTTCACATGTACTCCCTTGACTAACCTTTGTATGCATGTGCCATGCATTCATGTACCATTCCATTTGTACAGCCTATAGATGACAACTAAAGGATTCATATGGTCATCATCATCTCAGCCTTTGTCCCAAAAATTGGGGCAGTTCTATACTCAACCAATTTTGCTTTGCACATAGACCACTTTATGAACCCAATATTTTTTAAAAATTCATTTTTTTACTTCACACACACCCATATCCCTAAAATACCATTCTTCTCTCGCCTTTTCTTTCTGTGAAGCCCAACCCATCCCACCCCACAAGCGGCACTACCGACAACTCTTGCCACATCTCGCCCCTTCTTATCTTTCCTGTTTGAGAGGTTTGTAGGGAGTTCAATTTTTATTGTTGTCGAAAATGATGATGAAAAAATGATGAAAAGGATGAAGAAGATAAATATAAAGAGGGTGAAAAGGATGAAGAAGATGAAGTGGAGGTGATGTCAGCAGCTGGGGATATGAGGAGGATGTGGTGGTTGGTTTTGATTAGGGTTTGTAAAATTGATAATATTGATCAGATGATCGATTTGATGAAATGAAAGACGACGCTGAAGAGGAAGGGAAGAAAGACTAAGAAGATGAAGAGACGACAATATCGACAATAACGATACATGCAGAGAAAATTTTGAGGTGTGGGTAAAAAGGAATTTTAAAAACAATAAAATTTTGTTATGAATGGAAAGGTTGTAATAAATGGTATCTATATGAAGTAGAAATTAGTATGCATATAAATTTCTTCAAAAATTAATAGAAAGAATTTTGGATCATGTCGACTATTTGTTTTCCACGCATAATGATCTAAAGCCGTTTATTTCGGTAAACCAACATCTTTCATATCATTTCTTATTACCTCCATTCATGTCTTCTTCAGTCTACCATTATTCCTCCTAATGTCAACCTTTATTTGGTGTCTTTCTGACAGGTGCATTAATTTCTTCGTTGTATATAACAAAATCATTGCAAGCGTTCTCTTATGTTATTCTCTATAAGGGCCACACATATTATTTGCTTGGATATCGTCGTTTCTTACCTTAGCTTTATAGTATTTTCATACATACATCGTAACATTCGTATTTGTGTCACATTCATACTCTATTCATACTTTTTGGTAAATAGCCTTAACACTTTGTACCATTTAACAAGGCTGGTCTAATCGCCATCCTGTGAAATTTACCTTTTAGCCATAACCGTATATTTAGATCGCATTACACTCTTATTGCAACTCTTCACTTCAATCATCTTGCTTCGATCATATGATCAACAACTTTCTTAATCTTCGTATCTATTGGATACCCGACCAGGTATACCTAAAGTATTTATAGAGATGATTTTCCCATCCAGTTTCACCACACTTTGATTTTCATAGCTCACTATACTAAACTTACGTTCTATATATTTGGTCTTGTTCTTTTTAAGTCTGAAACAACATGTTTCTAATATTTGCCTTCAAAATTTTAACTTTGTATTTATATTACTTTTGATATCATCTATTAAAATAATATCGGTTGCAAATAATATGCATCAAGACATCTCATCTTCAGTATACCTAGTGAGCTGATCCATCACTATAGCAAATATTAGGGGAGTTAAAGCCAAGCCTTGATGTAACTTAATAATGATTGGAAAATTTCATATTATTTCTCTATTCTACTTTACATTAGTGATTGCTCCTTGATACATGTTTTGAATTTGAGTAACATGCTTTAATTCATATGGTGACCGAAAGAGTCTCTCATGTGTGCACATGTGACATATAATGTCAACTAGTCGTACATTTCAAGAACATATGGATGCGATTAATCCATATCTAATTACCGGGGTCTGTGAGCCACTGGAATTTAAGTCATTCTTATAAACATAAAGTGTTTAACATAACCGATGGTTATAACTAAAGAACCAGAGAGAAACATCATCTTTTGCATTTGAGGAAATCAAAGTATAAAAAATAAAATTAAAAACATTAAATAAAGCACTTTACAAAACATGAAAAATTCTCTTTAAAAATCTTTTTTCTCATAACCTTTCGCTTCTTTTTCTTATAGCCTTGAAGTTTTTCCAACCTTGTGAGATAAGGCGGCGAATGGTATGATGGGTAATTGGTTATAAAATGAAATTCTCTAGGTTATGTCTTAGTTTTGTAGTAGACCGTTAAGGCATTTAAAAGAAGAAATCTTGATTCACCAGATATCCATTGGGGTTATCCTACTGTGTTTTTATCTTCACTTTAAGGGCAAATTGTGGATGCTAACTGGATTAGAGCACAATGAACATGCACCTTCAAAGCAGGTTTCTCTTATCACCAGTGTTACTCATCGCCATTCGCCGAGCATGATATGGCCCCACGATTATTTATATTGTCTTTATATGTTTTTGCAGTTTTTTAGTTTTTACACACACACATACAGATGCACACGCTACAAATACATACAGGCTAATTACATATACATGCGCGCGCACACACAAAATCACACACAGCCACAATCACACACCCACATACACACACACACCCACATACACAGTTACACACTCACACATTCATACACACACCCGTCACATACAGATACACACGTACACAAAAAATCTCACATAATCACACACCCACATACACACACATACACACACACATTCACAATTACACACAGAGAGAGAGAGAGAGAGAGCATACACACACACATAGGCCGTCCGCCATAGGCCGCTATTTCATCCGCTATATGTTTATGGCGGATTTTTGGCTCACCGCCTTAGGCCGCAATTCATTGATAACACTGCTTATCACTGATAATTATCCTAGGTAAATCTCTCCAGGAAAGTGCTGTTTGGCAATTGACAACTAAAAAATCGTAAACTGGAAAAGAGAGAAATAGTGGATGAATATTTAAACCTTATGATAGCTAGAATGTTGTTTGCTTTGAAGAAACTAGAGGAAATAGAAAGTTGAGGTGGCACTCGAGAGAGATGAAAAAAGTGGAGGAAAGATAAAAGAAATGCTTGAAAGAATAAAGTGTGTATATTTAGTGAGTGGAGATATTTTTCTCTGCACCTTTCTTTATTTTTCACCACTTGGATAGAAAGTGAAATGGTTCATTATCATTTTTGAAGCCATCATTCTCCTAATGCTAAAATAGCTATTTCAAAGTATAACCTCTCCACACACTTCCGGGAGTTGTCATACACAGACATTGTTGCTTTTCAAACAGACCACTTTTTTACAAGTTTGCCATCCAAAATTTTTACTTTTAAACCTTCCTCCTCCCTTCCATCTACAATCCCTCACCTCACCTCTTCCTCTTGCCCTGATGAACTCCGCATCCTCGAATTCGCCTCACCCCTACGAGCTCCACCTTCGCTCCCGATGAGCGCCGCCCTTGAAGAGCTCCACCATTGGATATGGAAGAAAGATAAAGTGGAGAGAGAAATAGAGAGAGATAAAGGGATGGAGAGATGGAGAAGGGGATGAGATAGAGAGAAGGATTGATGAGAAGGGAGAGTGATGGAGAGGGGAGGATGGGCGGAGGCGGATCGAGAGGCTGGCGACGGAAGCGACAGAGGTGAGGAATGATGAGGAAGGGGAGATGGGGGGAAGGGGAGGGTTAATTTTGGGATATGGGGATGTGTTTAAACTTTAAAGTGAAAAACTGAGTTTGAAATAGAATGGGGGGGGGGGGGGGGGGTGTGTGTGTGTGTGTGTGTAAAGTGGTCTGAGTGTAAAGCAATTATGTCTGTGTGTCTAGAATTTCCCCACACTTCCTCACTTTGTCATACTGATTTTCAAATGGGTCAATGCTTACCCTTTTTAAACAACTCAGCTTATAGTTAAGCTAGAAACCCCATTGCCAACATAGCATACCAAAGGACTCTAAGCACTGTTTTTATAGACATGTAATAATGTTATACAAAAGAGAGATCTCTTGACTTTGTAACTTAGTTTTAACCGCTTGGTAATAATATTAGAAGGTATGTAAGGGGGTTCCTATCTTATGGATAATGTAAAGAAAGAATAAAAAATTGAATAGCATGTGGTAAGATTTTGTAATGTAAGTGTCTGTTATGAAGATCATGCATCACTTATTCCTAAATCATCACCATCATCACCATCACCACCATCATCATAGCCTTCATCCCAAGCACATATTCCTAAATCATGAGAAAAATTTACCATTGAAGTTCATCTTGAAAGAATCCATAGATATAATATAATGTAAATGCAATGTATTTTTTGGAACTTAATCTAAGGACTTAACAATAATTTTTGGATAGATGTATGTGATATGAATTTTTAGGGTTTTGATGAGAAAAGATATGATTTTAATTGAATTAGAAAAGAAAACAAAGATAATTGGCCTCCTTCGAGAGGTGGACCGCTCTCCCAATCCACCAATTCGAGAGGATGACCACACTCTCCACGAAAGAAGAATCTAATCAACCTCCTACGAGTTCCCTCATAAAATTCAGCATACCCCTCGTTTCTCTAGGCCCCACGAATATAACAATCAGCTTTTTTTCCAAAATTACAGAAATATCACTAGACTTCAAAATTACGAAAATACCCCCTGCCGCTAATTTGCGTCCCAATCTTCTTGCACCGTCGCTGATACGTGATGATTCCATTACTCCTTTCCAAAAGAGCCACATTGTCCTCAAGGTGAATCTGAAAATCACTGCTTAATTTCTCTAAAAGGCTCCAAAGTAGCCTCATGGTCAGGAAGCCACTTCCACTGGATCAACACATCATGAGCCCTTGTATTTTCCTGTCGAATTCTCCTTTGCACTGTTGGCTCCAAGATAACATCTGTCTTTAGTAAAAGTCAGTGGTAGTAATGGAGAAGGCATGTGGTTTCCAATGACCTGTCGAAGCTGTGATACGTGAAAAATTAGGTGTATGGTAGACTTCGGTAGTAACTTTAATTTGTAGGAAACGATCCTTGTCTCAATATCATATGGTCCAAAGTATCGAGGTGACGCCTTCTCGTTCCTCGTATGCGCCAATGATCTCTGATGATATAGTCATAGTTTCAAATACACATTGTCTCACACATCAAATTGAACCTCCCATCCTATGCGCATCTGCCAATGTCTTCATAATATACTGAGCTCTAGTTAGATGTCTCTTCAGCTCCTGCAACAGTTGCCTCTTTACTCCAAGTAATGGTTCACCAGAGAAAATGTTGTAGAACTGTGCCATAATGTAGTAGATGCAAAGGATCTTGTCCATACAAAATCTTGAACCGATGGTCTGAGCTGCGATATGGTAGGAGGTGTTATACCAATATTCTGTCCAAGCCAACCACCCTGTCCATTGCTTCGGTGTGTATAAAACGATAAAACACAGATAAGTTTTAATGCTCCTATTGACGATCTCAGTCTGACCGTCAGTCTGTGGATGATAAGCGGTGCTGCGCTTCAGTACTGTCCCCTGTATTCTGAAGAGCTCCGTCCAAAAATGACTCAAGAAAAACCGATATCTATTTGACATGGTGGACTCGGGTATTACATGCAGCCGTACCATCTCCTGTAGAAATGCCACTGACACTAACACAATGTTATAGAGATGTCGAAGTGCTACAAAGTGGGCATACTTATTGAGGCGGTCTACCACAATAAGAATGGCTGAAAATCCAGCTGATTTCGGCAAACCCTTGATGAAGTTCATCGTCACTTCCTCCCAAACTGTATATGGTAAAGGCAGTGGTTGCATCAATCCTCTTGGGCTATCACCATATACTTGTGACGTTCACATACGTCACAGGTAGCTACCATCTCCATGACGTCCGTCTTCATCTCCTTCCAGAACACCTCCCTCGATAAGCGTCGATAAGTCTTGAGGACTCCCGAATGTGGCCCCCCCCAACTGCACTACCATGGAACTTCTGTAAGATGCTCAGAATGTGTGAGGTCATAGACAAAACCAACCGCCCCTAATATCATAATCGCATCCCATCCAAGGAGTACCTTGGCAACTTCGTCAATCCCTGCAGAAATGCAGTTTTCAAATCATGGCCAACTCATCTGCCTTAATTTCCTGAAGCATATGCTCTCAATCATGCAATACATGCATAAACAAAGCAGGAGTCCTCACGTCGTGACAATGCATTCGTCGCTTTATTCTCTAAACCGGATCTGTACGAAATCTCAAAATCATATCCCAACAGATTCGCAAGCCACCTCTGGTTCTCCTCGGTCACCATGCGTTGCTCCAACAATTATTTAAGGATCCTCTGATCAGTGCGCACAATGAAACAGTGGCAAAGTAAGTAGGATCTCCACTTTTGCACTGCTAACATAGTGGCTATCAGTTAGGCTCATTTACAGACTTGAGCCACACCCTCACCGTCAACATCTGACTGAAGTATGCCACAGACCTTTGAACCTGCATCAATATATCACCAAGAGGCATCTATTTCTATCACAAATGGTCTATGAAATTTTGTAGGGCCATCACTGGTACACTAGTCATGGCCCTCTTCAGGGCCTTGAATGCTCTCGTCGCATCATCACTCCATTGTAAATTGTCTTTCTTAAGCCGCTCTGTTAGTGGTCATACTGTGATGATGTAACCATGTACAAATTTCCTATAATAACATTCATTACAAATATCCTCAGCTCTCGTAAAGTAGTAGTGCGTGGCCAATTAACCATCGATGCAATCTTTGATCTATCTGTCGCCACTCCTGCTGCTGCCACCACATGCCCTAAATATTCTATCCTTTGCTATGCGAACATACACTTCTTGTTTGCATATAATTGGTGGTTCTGAAGCTCTTGTAGCACTATCACTAAGTCTCCCACATGCTCTTCCAAAGGATCGACTGTACACCAAAATTTCATCAAAAAAGATCAACACAAAATGCCTCAGGTAAGGGCGTAATACCTTATTCACGAGAGCTTAGAAAATGGTAGGGGCGTTGGTCATGCCAAAAGTCATGACAAACTTACAATGGCCATCATGAAAGCTGTCTTGACGTCCTCTGCTCGCATTCTGATATGGTGATAATTGGATTTCAAATCAATCTTGGTAAAAATCACCGACCAATGCAACTCGTCAAGTAGCTCGTTAATCATCGAGATACGGAACTTAGCAGGGATGGTCTCTTTGTTCAATGCACTGTAATCAATACAGAATCTCTAGCTACCATTTTTCTTCTTCACCAACAGGACTGGGCTCAAAAAAGGGTTCATGCTAGGCTGAATATTCTCAGCTGGAACCATCTCCCCAACCATTCGTTTTCTTGTCTTTCTGCACATAGGGTAACTGTAAGACCTGACGCTGAGAGGCGATACTCTCACGCGCAGAATTATAGATTGCTTATGGTTCCGTGGTAGAGGAAGACCATCGGTAGTCTGAAACACTCCCTCAAACTGGATCAGTAGCTGCTGCACTTCGACGGGAATGATCTTCTCCTCCTTGACGTCCTCCCTCACTAAGCCATGCAACTCCACTAGGAATCCATCCTTCTCCGACTGAATTGCCTTTGCCATGGTTTTAAGGGAGATCATGGCTTGACATAGGCTGGGATCACCCTGAAGAGAGACTGGCCTCCCTTTATCCTAGTACCTCATCCGCAGCAACTTCCAATTGATTTTCATATTCCCCAACGAATGTAGCCACATCATCCCCAATATTACGTCGTTGCTGCCCAAGTTAAGTGGCAAGAAATCATCCACGACTCGAATGTCTTGGAGCATCAAAACAAGTCCATGCACACTCCTCTTCTACGCTCCACCTTTCCGGTCCCAATCATCATCCCAAAACTCCACGTGTCTACCAACTGCAGGCCCTGCTGCTCTACGACCTGATTAGAGGTAAAGTTGTGGGTGGTTCTGCTATCAATGAGCACTGTAACATTTTGATATGAAATCATTCCCGATAACTTCGAGCAAACCCCACCACAGAGTTTAACGAGACCTCCACGACATCCAAACGATGATGCTCCTAGTCCTCTGCCTCCTTTGCCTCTTCTTTCTTAATGTCATCATCCTCATCATCCATTATCAACAGCTGGAGCTTGCAGTCTTGACAACGATGCCATATGGTAAACTTTTCATAACAGCGATATCACAACCCCTTCATTCTCTTGTCCCTCATCTTTGCATCGGTCATACATCTGAACTGCCCCTTGGCCGTGGTTCACTGCTTTTCTTTCTGCTGGGCTGATCTCCTTCCTTTGGCACTTTCTGTACCACTACATACCTGGCTGTAAAAATTGAGTTCGCTTTAGGCCCGTGGATCTCTGCTCCTCTATGAGATGATCCTCTATCATATGGGCTTGCTCCATCTTGTCCAACAGTCCACTCGGCCTCTGTACACGAAGCTCAGCGCGGATGTCTGCCTTGAGCGCCTTTATGAAATTCTTCTCAAATGTAAATCTGGTATCACTCGTCCTGATAGCGCCTCAAACTTCTCCCTGTACTCCCTGACGGTGTCCTCTTGTGTGAGTGCAAGGAGATGCTCCTGCAAGTTCCATCCCTAAGTGTCCTGAAAACAGTCTACCAAACAATCCTTGAGCTCCTCGCATGAACACATATGTCGTCTCTGCTCCCTCCGTTGAAACCTAGAGAGCGCCTTTTCTTCAAAGCATATGTCAGTCGCCTCCAACGTCTCCCTCTCTGTCAGGCAGTTCACTGCAAAAAGTCTTTCGGCACGGTAAATCTACTCATAAGGATCATCTCACTCAAACAACTTATTCGATTTCCTAATCTTGCCATCAACATCGAGATTTTTCTGACCAACTCTCCCTCTGGGCTGCATATAGTAGTATGGCTGGTAGGTGTTCTGTCGTGCCTCCCCGTGCCGTCCAAGACCTCCCAATATGGCGCCATATACTTTACCATCACTCAACCAGTCATTATCAACCCAAAAAGAGTCACCGCCATCCTCATGGCTCAGGTTGTCGTCATAGTCATCTCGAAACTCCACGTTGGCTGGCACATGTTAGATTCTCTCCAAAAATCTGAGGGCCATTGGGTGCCTAGAAGTCGTTCAGATCTTTTGCCAATACCCCGCCGCCCTGCTCGATGATTCTCCGGCCTCTGGTGGGCCGCCCGGGGGTCAGAGGCCCATGACGACCTTACTGCTGCAAGCCGCAGCCATAGCAGGCAGCCTGGGGCGCGGGCCCATAGCGGCCTTGCCGGGGTCTGCTGCCCCCTGGCGGGCCTTCCCAGAAGTTGTGGGGCCCCTGGTGAAGATGCGGGGGTAGTCGCCCCCCTGGTTTACTCCGCCGCCTCTTCAGAGTCCAGATCTATATAGGATAGAGGCACTTCCTCAAATTTTTTAACTTTCTCCTTTTCCTTCGTTAAAAATTTCGTCTTTCGTCTTAGATCTGAGTTGTCTTTGGCATTGCACCAACATGAATGTTTAGCCCTTTTGAATCAGAGAATCGTTGAGAGAAGTGTTGCGTTAGGGTTTGCATGAAAGTCTCCATCTTCGAATCTATCCTCGCCTCCGACGCTCTTAACATGGCTTTGATCCCGGCTTCAATCGACACCGTCACCTTGTCTTCGATGGAGGTCATTGACTTTCTTATCTCTTCTATCGATTTCTTCAATTCTCCCACTATTCTATCAAATTTCTCGTCCAAAGCTTCCACTTTTCTCGTTGTCGCCATCAATATCTCGCTTTGATACCAAATTGATAGGAATTTCTAGGGTTTTTGAGGAGAACAGATCCGATTTTTATTGATGTAGAAAAAACAAAAATAATTGGCCATGTTCGGAAGGTGGACCGCTATCCCAAGCCACCAATTCGAGAGGATGGTTTTAATCTCTACAAAAGAGGGATCTAATCAACCTTCTACGAGTACTCTCACAAAATTCAGCATACGTCTCATCTTTCTAAGCCCCCCACTAATATAACAATCAGTTTTTTCCCCTAAATTACAAAGACACCACTGGACCCCAAAATTATGAAAATACTCCTTGACGCTAATTTATCGCCCCAATCTTCTTGCACTGCCGCTGATAGGTGAGGACTCCATCAGTATGCCTCAAGGGATGCAAACATCATACTTTCTTTGAGTGATTTGACTTATTAGTGTACCTCTATAGTTACTGATCTACCTTTCTTGCTTTTACTTCTTCCCTTTTCATTAGGATATGCTTTCCTTGTGTTCTTACTTTGGATCATTTCTACCTGTAAGCTTGACCGTCATATTTGTGTGGTTCTTTCTTCTTTGAAAGACCAATACCATGTAGATTGCATTTGCTTTATTGAACGCAAGATTCATATCTCCCAAAAATATTGGAATATTGCTATCGCAAGGCAGAAGTGGAAAATTGTGATGTGGATGTGGGGAAACAAGAAAATTAGGGATTTGATAAATTTTCAAGCATCGCACCCGGAAGATCGGATGATCACCGACTCACACGATTCTCATGTGGAGATTTTTCAGAACTCTTGTTCTAACAATCAAACCCATTCTTGCACCTCAAAATAAAAGATTTAATTTTTAACAAACACAAATTTTACACAAATTTTACACAAATTTTCTCAAATTCTATTTAACTTTGAAAAATAAAATAAGTTTGAAGTTTTTATATAGGCTTACAACTTGACCCATCTCATAATACATCCAATGTAGGACTAACAGATCAAAATAATTAAAATAACCGTAAAAGACTCTAACCCTTCAAAGTTCTTAACTAATTTTTTTAATAAAAACTACTCAAATAAAATTTTAAGAAACTCAACTAGAATTCAAATTGGATCATCATCATTCTATCCGGTTTTGAGAAGATGATAGGTTTTATCATAACCGGGCAGAATTACACAATCGGCTCCATGGTGGCACATGTGAAGAACAAATAATAAATGATGTTGGTGAATATTTAATATCAAGCTCTTATAAAATATTTGACTCTGTCGTATCGAGATCAGCACTTGGTAGAGCTCATCGAGAACCTATATGATACATGCAAAGACTTTTCATGGTTTTAGGACTAATTTCTCTAGGCAAGCTCTAATCATCTCGTTATCTATAACTGCAATTTTCTACAAATTTTTATTTGATTTTATAACTGACTTATAAGTATCATTGTTAATTGCAAGAATTTTACAAGTCTCGGGATGTAAATCACGTAAATGATATGTAAAATGATCATATAATGCACTAGGGATAAGATCAAGGCCTAACTATTATGAATTCGAAATCGTAGGATGTTGTATCTGAGTTAGTGACTATTACAGATCAACTTATTCTGATTTTCAATTATGTTTTTGGGTTTAAATGGGTCAACTCAATTCTTTTTCCTCCAGGCATAAATGTGTGTTGGCTCTTCTAGAATGAACATCGAAGTCATACAATCAAGATTTATCTAACAAAATGTGTAATAGTCATATGTACGATATCACACCATATGCTACATGATAACTCGAAAACTGGATATGCATTAGATAACGTTGGGTAAACATAATATTAATTTTCATGAATCTATGTAACGTTACAAGGTTATGGATTCATAACGACGTGACAAAATTTGTATAATTTCCTCTGTCAATCATCATTTTAAAGTATATATCTTCAATTTTAACGTAGGTAAAGAAAATGTTTATTCTTCGATGATCTTCGTCTCTCCTAAGTGCAGTAGCTAAACATTTAATGATACATAAGCGAGGAGCACTAGATTCCTCTATATCATTTTTCGTATTAGCATCGATAGGTAGAATGTGTTCTTTCTCGATTTATTTATCCTAATTACTAACCTCTCCCACAAGTTATGTCCTCTTATAACAGTGACTAGCAAAATGATCAAAACCATGATATTTGAATCATTGCACCACTTAAGATTTTTGTTGAAGGATTTTTTTTCAATCTTAGCATTTCCATTTATCTCCTTATCGGTTACAATATCAAATTTAATCATGCTATTATGTGGCCACTTAATTTGCTCACGGGCTTTAAAAGTAGGATGCCTAACTATGAGAGTTCTCATGGATTCTAAATTTAAGTCTAGATTAAACGCATGATGCACATTGTCTACAGTATAAGAAAGCATCTCATACCTAATGTTTGCTCTCAACCTAGAACAACACCTAATAAGCATATATCAATGATCTTGTGGTTCACTCCTAACAAATAGTTTATTTAACTTAATCATGTACTCATTCATAGATATGCTTGCTTCATTGATGTATGCCATTCAGTTATTGTAGGAGGCGATCTCTATATATAGGAGGTAGAATTTTTTTTTGAGTTTGATTTTTATTTCATTCCATGTCTGGGCTTAGATTCACTCTCTATCTCGGTCTTTCGGTTGATATTTATAAAATTTTGATAGATACCATCAATTTTATCTTAATAAATTGAACTTTTCGCTCATTTAATAATTGATACTATTCGAATAAATGTTCCATCTCTATTAGCCAATCTGAGAAGATCTAAGGATTGTATATTTCATCAAAGTTGGGATCATATATCCTAATCCAATATATGTTATCTCGTCCAAAGTTATTGTCAAAATTGTCATTTTGTCTCATTATTTTGATTTTTATTTTGATTTTTATTGGTCTCATTTCTAAATTTCATTCTTAGCTTGTTTTAAGGCTTTTAGGCGATCTTTTGTTCGGTTTAAGTCGACTTTAAATTCTAGAGATATCTTTTGAAGTTGATTTTCTAGCATATGAAGGGAGTTATCCTCTAAGTTTGGTTTTGTTATTACATAACAACATGCAATGTCAAATAATCACATGAATACATACGTAATAGTCTAAATACAAACTATATATGTGCACTAATTATGTAAACAAACAAAATTAAAATTCTAGCATCGCTGGAAATGCAATCCTAAATATGCTGATATAACACAGATCAAGACTAGAAAATGATGCAAATATCATATAATCTGAACAAAATTAATAGAATTTGTTTAAAATTTAACTATATATTTGATCCGATTAGAGGTTAACTGGGGAGAAGATTAGCTTTGGAGCACCACGTAAGGTCTCTAGAATTTATAGGGATTTTATCCAGATGATCATGGTTGAAACTTTTGCATGAAAAGCTCAAAAAACAATGTAGTAGCTCCACCTTGATGCGGTCAACGGCTAGTCTGATGGAGGGTGTGATGTGACTTGCTAACGTTGGGATCGATGGTGATATCTTTGTTTGTCAATGGTGGCAACGATTTAGGGAGGTGACACCTGCATTTTCCTACGTCGAAGATGACAACGACGACGGTTGATGATAGCGAGGGTGATGATGGAGGAGTAGGGGCGATGGCAGCGAGGTAGGTGGTAGTTAAGGCTAAGGTTAGGGTTAGGGTTTGAAGGGGACAGAGCAAGTTGAATTCCAAGCTTCGTATCGTATCCTAATAATCTGATGATTGTCACTGACTCACATGTCTCGCACACACAATTTTTTCAAACCTCAAGGCCAGGTAATCAAGCACACGTTTGCATTCTAATGCAAAATATTTTAGTTTTAGCAAACATAAAGTTTACACAAATTTTCTCAAATTCTATTCAACTTAAAAAAAAATACTTTTGAGACTTTTATATAGGCTTACAACTTGGTTCATCTCAGGATACATCCGATGTGGAACTAAAAGACCAAAATAACTAAATGACTCAAACTAACCAAACGACTTCAAATAATCAAAAGACTCAAACTCCTCAAAGTTCTCAAGTAAATTTTTTCAAAAAGGACTCAAATAGAATCTTAAAAGACTCAACTAGAATCCAAATTGGATCCACATTAGTTGCATTGTTATGTTTGCTATGATCTGAACATTCCCGCCAATATGACATCTGTGTCCTCGGTGAGTCAAAAGAATTTCCAGGTATGTGGTGTTCTTAAGTACCTTTTTACAAACTAACATTTATCCCTTTCTCATGGGCACATATTTTCTGGCTAAACAATATGAAATATTTCTCCTCTAATATAAATCGGAATGTTTCCTTTCATCTGGTAAAAGCCATCACATTGTTCTTCACATTTGATCTATTCAAATTTCAAGAAGCTTAGGCTGGACATGTCC
Organism: Scilla litardierei; assembly: GCA_030789695.1. Lineage (NCBI taxonomy): Eukaryota > Viridiplantae > Streptophyta > Magnoliopsida > Asparagales > Asparagaceae > Scilla > Scilla litardierei. Next base: position 25,774,132 of record CM061142.1, read on the forward strand.
TTGGGTACTTTTGAGGTGAATCTGAGATATCTACTAGGTTTTTGAAATGGCCACCTGTTAGGTATCATATTTCATGCCTTTTACGTTCAGATGGATCAGAATGGTTGCCAGGTATTTTTCAACATTAGTGGATCAACTTTTATTTTCAATGAAAACATTTATATATTTGTCCAAAATCTAATAATTAGAACGTAAGATTGACACATTTCTAACATAAACTAGGCATTGATATCATGATTATTAATGCAACTAAAGGATTTTAATGTTGGGTCTTATTACTTGAAATTTTCTCACCAGAAAAGATTAACACCATGGACAGAGAGAATGTTTATGTAAGTTAGTGCCATATTTTGATACCTGGTCATATGTCGTATGGATCTGCAGCAATTATCGGGGAAGTTCGAAGATTAGGGTCAGGTGGTTTTACGAGACAAATAAAATTAAAACCAGTCTATCGGGTTTCAGCACGTCAAGTCTTTTTTAAACACTTATTCTGCTTAGGGTTGGATTTTGGATTCAATCTGACATGATTGATACCCCCAAGCAAAGATAGTGACATGGCACTGATGCTGGCAGATGTCACGATAAAATAGATGCGGTGGTGGCAACTGCTGCCAACAGTGGTGCTGGCTGGGAGCCTGCAATGGCAGTGAGGGTGCTGGCTGCAATAGCTCTGGCAGCGCGAGCAGTGGCAATAAGAAGGGGCTGGTAGTGGTGGCATGATAATGACAACATCAATGCTGTGGCGGTTGATAGTAGCAGCGACGGCTGCACCGGATGGCATTTTCAGGGTGGTTGTGGCAATGAACTGATGGCATTGGTGGTTGTGGCAGTCGTCAATGGCAATGTGAATAGTGGCAGCTGTGAAATAGCAGCGGTGTTAGAAGAGGAGGCAGGAGGGCGATATCATAACAAAATTCAAGGGAAGAATAAATGAGAAGAGAGAAGAATAATTTGAATTTATGTTTGAATATGTGTGTGTGTGTGTCCGTGCACGTGCGTGTGCGCGTGCAAGCAAGCAAGCAAGTTTTTGGTTAAGAATTCTCTCAAAGTGGGCATGCAGCCTATCCATCTATCATGAATGGAATCCAATTCCCACAAAACTAAGTAATATGTTGCCGACGGAAATCCAACATTTCTAGGAGCACTAAATTGAGCTTAGACTGTACATGGGAATCTATATGGAATTCTTGGATTCCCATGTAGCTTCCTGCAACCTAAACACGCAGTTAATGTGCTCATTATCTGTAGGAGTTTTGATACAATTTTACCTCTACATACATGTCTGAGCATTTTGGAGCCTCTTATAGGTTCTTCTGGACTATTTATAGCTGCTTTTTCTATGTAAACCACACCACACCCCACACAAAACCCCAACCCAAAAAACAACCCAAAAAAAGAGAAAAAACCCACGCACCCTAACACATATATAAGAGGGAGAGGATGTGGTCATGCATAGGGATGTTTTGACCAGGGGCCGTGCCATTTATTGTTTCAGTGGTGAGGATGGTCAGATCCATGGCATGTTTTTATACGAGTGTACAATTTTGAAAGTGGAAATTTGTTTATATTGATCAATATGAGAATCGTCTAGGGCTTATTGTTTATTAACCCAGTAATGGAACAAGAAACATATATTTGAATGCTAATTTATCTTGATCTTTTATCTAATTGCAGGATCTCCCAGGTGCACTGGACGATGCTGCAATAACTGATGCCCTAGAACTTCATAAGATCAAAAGCCGTCAGTGGGCCATCTTTAAAACTTCGGCTATTAAAGGAGAAGGGATATTTGAGGGATTGGACTGGTAAGCTAAATTTTATTCTCAAATGCTGCCGATTTAAACTAAATCATCCCACATTTTGTTATCCTTTGGTCATCCGGCTCTTGACTTGAAATCACATGCATTATCTTAATTCATGTGAATTAAGTTTGCTAATTTTCATTTATTTCTATGAAGATAATAACCTGAGAGTAGAAGTGATACATTGCTAATAATCTTTATATATTGCTTTAGTTTTGTCTTGAGTTGGTTATTCAAGAAACCATGACTGGGATATTTTGCTTCTACATCAGTCATAAACTTAGCCACTTACCCTAACTAAAATTTGACGTAGCTTGTACTTTGGACACGACATGTGTCTATCCGTGTTGGATACTTCTAAAAGGGCAAAATCTTTATTCTCGTCAACAAGTAAATATGAAGTGGTTATTCCTCCATTAGACAAGAGCCGAAGGTATCTATGTTAGTTTGCTACCAGGTGCTTTCGTAAACAACCAAATACACACACTTGTACGAGTTAAATAGATGGTAATGTAGTAAAAACATGCCTATATAACCGTGTCCTCGTGTCTTGAGGACTGTCCGACTCTCTATGTCTGTGTCGGGGGTACAACGGTGTCCGAGTCCACTAATCATAGCTTTATGAGTGTTTATATTCTAAAGACGAGATTTACATGCCAATTATGAAGCTTCCTACCATCTGCTTTTAGTATTTACCGCGAGGCCTAAATTTCTAAATCTATTAAAAGATAATATTGCCATGTTATGCTTATGTAAAAACATGCATATTTAAAATTATAGCGCAGTGAAATTTTTAAGAAGCTTAAAGCCAATCAACTTAAATACCGTGAAAGCTTATCCTCTAGAAATATCTGCACTTTGGAGAGGCTTTTTGTGCAACTCTAACCGATAATCACCAGATTTTACAATGTAGCGACCTTGTTCTTGAACCGGGGCTCACCCTGGAATCTTACTATCATTTTAGCATATATCTGACTCATGCAAAACTTCTGCACAGAGCACTTGTTAGGGTAAACTTCTGAAGTTGGACAATATAGAAAACACGAGTAAGATTAAGATATACACGATAACATGGATGGTACATGTTTGCCCAACTGCACTTGAATTCTGGCACCTCCCCTAAAATGGGAGGCGATTAGGGCACAGTTCCAATTCCAGGGCTCTGGAGCACACTGCAACATGGGAATTTACATCATCCCACGTGCTTTTCATTTTTTCATTTTCTGTATGCAGGCTTAGCAATACACTCAAGGCTGGAGGTGGCTAATTCTTTGAAGAACACTGATGTGATAGGACTCACAAGTTGACGATTTCTCTGATTGGGCAAGGATGCAATCGGATGATCATTTTTACTCTCGTTAATTAGGCGAGCTGAGCTGGCCCTTTATGTTTTGATTTTGATTTTTCTATTTTTTCTTGAGTTATAGATGGCTATGTGTAAAGTCGCGGTCTAACATTGAAATGCACACTTATTTGTTCAGCCCCCTCTCTCAAAACTGTGTTTTTTCATTAGTTTCACGAAGTAACTGAAGTGATGCTGTAACTAGTAAGCTTGCAGGGGGTGAAATTTGCTCGCTTTTTTTAATTTCCATACTATATCCTTCTCGGTTTCCTTTGCTGAATTGTGATATTTACTTGGTAGGAATTTCAACCGTCTGAAGCATGTTCTTCTCTGATGGGAACCAATGTCAAATGATTCTCTTTTATCACACTATTCTTCTGTTGCGTCGGTTCTTCTAAAATGTTCACATATTTGCATCGGACAGTGTTTACTTGATTCTTTTAGGGTTGTGCTATATACACCCCCAAAGAAGGGGCAAGGGGTGTGTTGACAACTAGATTCCGGTCAACACTAATTGGGCGCTTGGGGGCCGACATGGACTCCTTGGATAAGGTGGAGCCTCGTCAGTTGTTGATGTTGGACCCTAGGTTGGTAGACTAGGACCGAGAATGAATAAGCTTCAGGTGTCGAGCGGGAGCTGAGAGTGTTGGGCTAAAGCTCGATCGATCTTGTGGTCGAATACGTCGATCGTTCGATCTTTTTTGCTATGTAGTGTCTCGAACGACCTGCACCACAGATAGTTGTTAGTGGAGTTGGATCTGGGTTTCGACTCAAATCTCATTCGATGCTGAAGTTAGTAAGGACTTAAAAGTGGCTCGGGGCTGTCAAGATCGATCCAAGGAAGATCGTCTTGATTCAGTCACCTCAAGCGTTTGGAGGAAAAACTTTAAGAGTGGAAGGAAATGAATTTGTCAGAGTATCTAGTATTCTGTAACTCTGTAGTCTGTCCCCCTCTTCTGTTTGTCTCTTCTTTATTTATAGATAGAAGTATATCTTCAGTGACGTTGGTAAATAACAGTCACTAATTATGGTGGCACGATCAATCCTCATAAGTAGGCATACTCGTTATCCACTCATCCTGCCATTTATGAACCCATTATCAAACGCCTCCTTAAGCTACGTAAGCTTAACGAGCAAATGACTTGCGGGCTTTGACAAGATTAATGGTTCACCCTCTTTGTGTGCTTCATGGACCTAGTGGGATTAGATGTTATTTCTATAGGCTTAGATGTTATTTCTGTAGGCTTCTTGGTGACAGCTCCGGATCCCCGTTTACTAGAAAGATAAGAATCAAAAGGATCGAACTACCTACTCATTATTCGGAGGTGAATCATAATACTTTTCCATCCTCGAGTGTCGGCCCAAGGATTCAACAATGGCCCCCGTCACTTGGGCTCAGACAATTCTTCTGTTGGGGTCAAGTGACGTGCTATCTCATTTATAAGGCGAGACAGTCGAGGCGGGAACATTTGAGTTTAAGCACCAAAGCCCCCCCCATTCTTCTGATTTGGACGCTGCGTCGGTTCAGAACTCGAAATATGGGCATGTTTGGATCACGGCACGTGTTTAGATGGCGGGACTAGCCTTGATCATCGTTAGATGTTTCTTTACCTTAATAAGGAAATTTGGAGAGAGGAAAAATTCATCGTCTCAAGCCTTCCTAAATCGAATTTCATCATGCGACCTTTTATCCATGGCTTCTTCTTCCCCTCGTGTCTCTGATGGAACCCCAACTACCGCCGCCCCTCAGAAAGGTAAGGAGAAAGACATTGCCCCTGACGTAGTTTCTGGCCAAGGTTCTCTTGTGGCGGCTGATCAGATTTCTGATTTTCAAAGAAAGTATGTAAGGTGCGATTACCAGATTCAGTTTCCACGAGCGGAGGAGAGGGTCCATTCCCCTGGTAATTGTAAAGTTGGGGTTTAAGTAAAAGCTTTTCATCTTGGTCTTCGATTTCCCATACACCCCTTTATATTATGTGTACTGAGAACCTTGGGGCTCTCCCTTTTTCAACTGATTCCAAATGCTGTGGGTATCTTGGTTAACTTCATCACATTGTGCGTATCAAATGGGGTTGAACCATCCATGTGATTGTTAATCACTTTTTCAGAGAACCTTCTCCCCTGTCCTCGGGTTGGTATATGATTACTGCTCGTTGCGACATGAAATTGTTTAAGGATATTCCCAGATCAAATCTGAAATAGAAAGAGCAATTCGTGTAAGGTCCCTGGCTATGAGGAAAACATTAGAAGGAGGGTTGAATAGTGTTTATACAATTTAAAATGATAGTTACACCAAATTAAATTCATACAATTAAGCGCGGAATGAAAATTAACCCTAAAAGTGAAACAATGCAAACACAGAGATGTTTCAAGGGTTCAGATTACCCAAGTCAACTCCCGACTTGTTCACAGTAATCTTACGTCCCTTCCACCCGGATATCACCGGATACTCAAGTTAGAACCCTAACTTGAGGTTTCCTTAAAACCTGCTTGTAGCAACCCTACAAGTGAAATCGAAGTACACTCGATTGTCCTTGACTCCCACAACTTGGGAGCAAGCAAAACAACTCTCATAACCCGTGAGTTAAACAAATAACGAAAGTTATGAAATATGAAATGCAACACTTACAATCACATATGCCTTGAAGTAGAACTTGAGGAGCAAAGTGTGTTCAGTGTTGAATGACTCTGTTGGAAGAGATGAAAGCTCTTTCTCTTGACTGCACCAAATGCTTAGAAGATTTCTCTTTGGTTCTAGGTTGGAGAGCAAGAGATTGAAAGATAGGAATTCTAGGACTTTGGATTTTGAGATCTTGAGATTGAAAGCTTAGGGTTTCAATGAAATAATGAGTAGCCTCTCAATGGAACAATAGAGGCTGCCTTTATAGGTTTCTCAAAACCCTCAAACAGAATTTCCAATTCGTAGAGAAAAACCCAACGGATAGAATTTGCACACGCGACAGTCGACTGTTGAACAAAACACATTCGACTGCTGCATTGTGTCAGAGGGTAGGTGAGAATCCAAGCGGTAACTTACCACGAGGACAGTCGATGGATAAAGAGAAGACAGTCGACTGTTAATCCAACATGCGACTGTAAATCCTTCTACAGGCGACTGATGAAGAGACGACAGTCGACTGTAAATCAAACAGGCGACTGTAATTCCTTTTACAGGCGACTGCACAAACCCTGACATGTCCAGAGAGTTGAGTCTACAGAGAAGCTCAAAAACAGACGACTGTTGAAGCATTGTCAGTCGACTGTGCCATTGGACAGTCGACTGTAAATACCATATCAGTCGACTGGCACTAGAATAAGAAATATTCAAGAGAGCAAGTCCTACAGAAGAATCATGGACATGCGACTATTGAAGCATTTACAGTCGACTGGTCTTTGGACAGGCGACTATAAATACAACATCAGTCAACTTGCCAGATCAAACTGAGAATGATCTTGGGCTGAAGATAGACATGCGACTGATTAACAAATCCCAATCGACTGTCTTTTGGACATCGCCTGTGACATGTACAACAGTCGCCTGATACAGTGAAAGCTCAGAAAGTCCAAAATTTAACTGATTAAGTATGTGCATAACATGCGACTGTAGAACAAATCACAGTCGACTGTTTTAAGACAGGGGACTGTAAATCGTTCAGCAGTCGACTGTTGAAATCACAACATGCACATTCTTGATAGAAATGAATTGGAGTCTAAGGAAAGTTGATCTAATGAATTTCTAAGACCGAAAAGAAGATGTGTGTATGCTTCAACATAGTTCTACTTCTAAGCTACAAACTAGAAGAGAAAAAGAAGATTACATTTGTTGAACTCTTTCTTTTATCCAACATATAAGCTTGAAGTTTTCTAGGAGCTTCAATCATCATATTTGATCATCCAATCCACTTCTATTGCATTCATTGATCTTTGAGTGTCATCCATTGCTAATTGATCTTCAAGATATTCTTAGGCAATGGATTAACTGCAAATAGGGGATTAGTCACAAGTATTTATGTTTGCTCATCATTAACACCAAGTATGGAGAAGTCCATTACTCAAAATTCTCCCCCTTTTTGATGATGAATAACAAACATAAACAAAAATATAAATAATTGTGCTTAAAGAAAACTTACTCCCCCTACATATATGCCAATCAAGTTAGTCAATAAATATTAGGGCTTCTATAGGTCAATTGAAGCACATGAGTAAGATATGCATGAATATTGGAATGATTTTCTTGTAATCTTGAAATCTAGGATTTTATAATCCAAGTTCAGTATATCTTACTCCCACTGAATCTAAGGCAACTTCAATCTTAGATTCAAGTTTAGAATTAGAATTTACCTAGCACATAATTATGATATGTTTATTTCTCTCCTCCTATGACATTATCCAAAAGGTGGGAGTAGAATAATAACAACAATAGTGCTAAATAAGTACTAAAACAATCATGAGAGTCTAAAGATAGGGAGTATATCAATAGTGATGCCAAGTTCTCGGAGAAAATCAAATCACAAAGGGGCATCTCTAAGATATACATACCAAAAACTCATAAAAACTCATGAAACTTAGTTGACTAAAGGAATGAGCGAATCCAATATCAACATTACAAGCGAAACGATAAAATCGTCCCAAAACACATCATGTATATGAGATAGCATATAATGAGACAATAACAAAAATTTCACACCATTAATGTTTACAATGAGACAAAGTGTGAAAGAGAATATGAAGTAAACAACCTTTTCATATATATATATATATATATCAACAATAGATAGATGAGTAGAAAATGAAGTTACAACTCTATATATAGCAAAAAAATGTGATCAACACATAGACATCATCCATACATCAGTCAAAACAACTCAAAAAATATATACAAACACACAAAAACTCAAACCTAACAAAAAACATCTAGGACTAAGGGTGAGTGTCCTCGAAGCAGCAACAGTAGCATCATTCGATGTGGATGACTGATGGGTCTGAGGGGCGACCAGATTGATTAAACATCAGTCTGGTGGAGCAACGGGTAGGGTATGCACGAGCCTTTCTCTTGGATGACGACACACCCGCAACAAAAGACTCCACATGAGCATGCACGGGGGTCAGAACCTCAGAAGGCAAAGGCACAAAGCCTGAAGAAGGAGGGACATCAGCTGGCTTGGAAGTATCCTCCGCATGAGGAAACATGGCCTGCTGCGCGGCTGGAATGGGGATGCCGTGAAAAAGGAAGGACTTGTATTGAAGCTCAAGAAGAAGCGAGAGCTTATGATCCAAGTCGGAAACTCGAGTTTCGATCATAGAAACTCAGTCACACAGCTTGCCGAGGAGGAAATCTTCGGGTGGAACAGACGGTGGAGTAGAGGGTGGCTGGTCAGCTGGTGGAGGAGTGGGTTCAGCAAGGAAGATTTCCAAAAACTCATCTGAAGATGGAGGATTAAATGGTTCTATGAAGTACCCTCGAAAGAGATTAGGGCACAATCGAACGAAAAACGATGAGGAAACCTTATCCGAGGAGAAACGGTGGAGAGGAAGTCACTCGAACAAGCAATCGACGGAACGGAGGAGTGATCGGAGAGTGAAGCTTCAAATCGAAGTGAAAATCGACCGCAACAGTGGATTTCGAAAGAGGGAAGACGAGGGAATTTCGACGGATGAGAGAGAAACAAATTGAAATTATCGACGGCTCTCGAAGATATAAGAGGGGGTCCAAAGAATCTGGACCGTTGGAGCGAAAAATCGATGGCTCAGATCAAGTTAACGAACCACCACAGCAGTTGACAGTCGACTGATGAACATTTGTCAGTCGACTGGTCGATAAGATACAAATAAACTTGGGTTGACAAACAGTCGACTGTTGAGTAAATCACAGTTGCCTGTCGGAGAGATAGTCGACTGTATCTTACACATCACTCGACTGACTGAGAATAAAAAATATGATGAATAAAACAGAGACCACAGAAGATTTGGACAGGCGCCTGATGACCAAATTGCAGTCGCCTGTCGAACTCACAGTCGACTTTAAAATCGTCATCAGTCGCTTGTGCGAAAAAAATACAGTCTGCTATAAGAGACAATAGAGTTGGTCAGTTGACTGTCGAAGGAATGACAGTCGTCTGTCCTGGTCCAGAATTGTACAGTGAGGTTAAAATCTAGAGGATAGAGATATCTTACCCTAGGACCTATACTCTAACACAAATCTAATCATGAAATCAATATCAAAATATTATCAATTAACATACAAAACTCTTTAATCAATCCAAAATTATCGAAATCATCAAAATCTCAAATACATCTCTTAAAACAAATATATGTGAAACATATACTTTATCAAGCAAAGAGAAGTACAAATGATGATATGAGTTCAAACATGATATAACATGAAAGTATGAACTCCTACAATTCAGATTCACCCATAATCCCTAATTCTCCATGCAACCTCACAAATGAATCTTCTTTAAGAGGTTAAGTGAAGATGTCGGTGATTTGTTTTTGGGTTTCAATGTACTCTAAGATAATGTCCTTCTTAGCTACATGATCATTAATAAAATGGTGTCTCACATATATGTGTTTGGTACGGGAGTGATGTACCGGATTCTTGGAAAGACAAATTGCACTTTGGTTTTCAACCATGAAAGGGCAAGTATCACAATTGACACCATAGTCCTTAAGAGTGTGTCTCATCCAAATAACTTGTGCACATGCAAGACCCGCGGTAATATATTCCGCTTCAGTCGTGGACAACGATACCGAGTTCTGTTTCTTGGAAAACCAAGAAACTAGGGAATTTCCTAGAAAATGGCAAGTGCCACTAGTACTCTTCCTATTGGATTTACATCCAGCAAAGTTAGCGTCACTATATGAGATTAACTCATATGTGCTAGACTTATGGTAAAGTAACCCATAATCTAGTGAATGATTGACGTAACGAAAAATTCGTTTAACCGCAATCAAGTGTGACTCTTTAGGTCTAGCTTGATATCTAACACACATGCATACAGAAAACATGATATCGGACATACTAGCAGTTAAGTAAAGCAAGCTACCAATCATACCTCGATATAGACGAACGTCTATATCTTTTCTGTTTTCATCCTTGTGTAGATGGGTTATCGTATTCATGCGGGTCCTTTTGCTTGAAGATGATTCCATCCCGAATCGCTTGATAAGCTCACATGTGTACTGATCGGTCCATATTTTACACATTTTTTCTGCATGTTTTCACGCCATTTCGATTGCTCATATTGCGATTTTCACGATTATTCGACGATATTGCGTTACTTTTTACTATTTCTTGTTTTTGTCGGATTTTAGGAAATATGGAGCAATCGGGAGCAAAAATGAGCTTAAGAAACTTGCACGCGTACCGGAGCGTCGCCCATGGCCATATCAAGGAGCTAACATCGCTGGATGATGACCGGGAGAAGAAGAAGATCGATAGAATCGACGAAGAGGTGAGGAGGAGAAGAGTTGCTTCCAGAAATAGGCCACTTGGCCGAGTTACACAGCCCACTCGTCCAAGTGAAGAAGCGTACTCGGCCGAGTACAACTGATACGAAGAGACCTTGTGCTGCAATGTACTCGCCCGAATGGATAATTCCACTCGGCTGAGTAGAGAACTCCACTCGCCTGAGTGAGTCAGAATTTCTGAAGGAAATCGAAGCAAACTCTCTGGAATTCTGGGGAGCATAGCAGAAGACCCACTCGGTCAAGTAGGAAGTCCACTCGCCCGAGTGATGAACTCCACTCGCCCGAGTGACATAGAGTGCTCGAATGCCCAAATCTTCCAACTTCTCTGTTTTTATTCGGTCCCCCACTCGGCCGAGTGAGATTTCCACTTGGCCGAGTAGCGCTGCCAGCCTGGGTCGAAAACTAGGGTTTTGGGCTGCACAGGGGCAGTTCTGTCAGGATGTTTTGGGCATGTATTTAAGCCCAGTTTTTATCCCAGCTTAGGGAGAGACCGGAAAATAAATTTTAGATGAATTCTTATTGTAATTCAGCTTTGGAGATTGAAGAACTCAGATCTGGTTTGTCTATTTCTTTTGAATATTTGCATCTTATGAATTGTTTTCTTCTAAATCTGAATTGTGATATGTTTTCTATCCTTGATTTTGCTATTACTTTGATGAATTGTGAGTAGATCCTTTGTTCTAGGGCAAAGGGATGAACCCTATGGATCTAATTTCAGATTTGCTATGAATGAATTTTGTTGTTGCTAGAATTGCTAGAAGGTTAGATTGTGATTGATTTATTACGGATGGCTAAGAATTTCCATTGATCATGGATTTGCAAGAGATTGGGCTATGATCAATGGGAAGGCCTAGATATTCGATTTAGGTTTATAATCGAGATTCACTAGGTTTGGTTTGCAAGATATTGGACCAAAGCTAACATTTTTATTATAAGTCTATACCCATATTCGTTAGCAAGAGATTGGATGAATACGAACTTTTACAATCTAGATCACAACTCGAGTTTGCACGAGAGTGGGCTCGAGATACAATTGGACGATGATGTCGATCTTAATGCTAGTGGCCTAGATTAGGGTTTGCACGAGAGTGGGCTCTGATCTAGGTTGCTATAGACCTGCAATAGCGAGAGCATGAGCTTGGTTCTCTATCAGTTACGACTAATTCACCTCAATTCAAATCTTGCAACATTGAGATTCCCGATTCACAGAAATGCATGTGATCCGTAATGGGGATTCCCTAGCCCTAGACATTTTTATAATATTGAATTGAATTGTTAATTGAACTTCTGTGAAAATAACATTCCAAAAATCGACTTTCCACCAATTGCTTAGTGATTACGATAGAGTATCGTCATTAGTCCCTCCTCATGTTTGATAACCCGCTTACCACTTAACTGTGTGCTTGCGGTAAAACTACAATTTTTTTTCGGGTGTATATCCGGGAGCGATTAAGTTTTTGGCGCTGTTGTCGGGGAGGTGACGGTATTTTATTTTCCTCACATGGCTACCTTTATCTTTTATTTTTCTTTTGTTTTATTTGATGTTCATATTGACGTGTTTTTCCCGATTTTTCAATTGGTTCTTAACAGGTTACCTAGGAGACACGATGATGAGAACAAATTCTAGCCCGCAATATGATGACATATTTGCACTCCTTCTGGAGGAACTCGTGGATGAGGTTCAATCCACAGGGGCTTGGCCATCAACGTGGAGGATCCCCTTGAGCAATAGTTTGCTAATTCCGTTATTGATCAAATTTCCTCAGAAGGAACGATCAAGGGCAACATCAGAGTCGACATTAGCGAAGATAAGTTGCATTTTGAAGTTGGTGAGATCCCTCAGCCTGAAATAAAGGAAGGCATCGAAGCATGTACCAGAGAGATCGATGCTTGTGAAGAGTTTATTTGGCATGCCGACGTTCAGGGAAGTATACTTGACGATCCCTTCTGCAACACCGATGTATGCATTGACTTATCTTTTAATGTCAGGTATGAACACGAGGAGAATGGTAGTCCCATTGACCTGAGAGCAGAGTCATGTAGCATCTACTCCGATGCACCATCCTCGCCAAACAGTGACTCTGAGTCAGCATGCGAGAGCTTATCTTCTGAGGAGGGACGAAAGTAACTTAGCTTCTTTTTGCATGGCTTGCATACGAAGGGCTTGCCAAGTTAACATAGATGCGATCGAAGACGCTATGCTTTCACATGAAAAGGAGGCAGGGGTACAACACCCCTTGAGGTTGAACTGAAGCAATTACCGCCTAACCTAAGATATGCATTTTTGGGAGATAAATTGACCTATCATGTGATTGTTAATGCTAGCCTCATCCACAATCAACTTGAGAGTCTTTTAGGTGTCCTTAGGAGCCATAAGGATGTTCTTGGCTATATCATTTCTGACCTCAAGGGGATTAGCCCTAGGCTGTGCACCCATAGGATCCATCTTGAAAACACTGAAGCCACCTCCATAGAACCTCAAAGGCGTTTAAAGCCTAACATGAAAGAGGTGGTTAAAAAGGAGATCCTTAGACTGCTTGAAGCCGATATCATCTATCCTATTTCTGACAGCAGATGGGTTAGCCCGGTTCATGTTGTCCCTAAAAAGGGGGATGACCGTAATGAAAAATGATAAGGGAGAATCTATATCCACACGGATCGTCACGGGTTGGCGGATATGTATCGATTACAGGAAATTGAATAAAGCCACCCGAAAGGACCATTACCCACTGCCCTTTATTGACCAAATGCTAGAGCGCCTCGCCAAACATAAATACTTTTGCTATTTGGATGGGTGTTCGGGATTCTTTCAGATTCCATTACATGAAGATGACCAAGAAAAGACTACTTTTATGTGCCCTTACGGTACTTATGCTTACCGTAGGATGCATTTCGGTCTTTGTAATACCCCGCCACCTTTCAAAGGTGCATGACTTCCATCTTTTCTGATATATTGAAGACATTATGGAAGTCTTTATGGATGATTTTTCTGTTTATGGCAGCGAATTTGACTCATGTTTGGCTATTCTTACTAATGTCCTTAAAAGATACCAACAAAATAATTTAACGCTTAATGGTGATAAATGCCATTTCATGGTCACCGAGGGAATAGTTCTAGGGCATCTTGTCTCATCTAGAGGAATCGAGGTTGATAAGGCAAAAATCGAGGTAATAGAAAAGCTCCCCCTCCTAATAATGTTAAGGGCATTAGGGGATTCCTTGGTCATGCAGGGTTCTACCGTTGTTTTATCAAGGATTTTGTCCTAATTGCCCGACCTCTTACAGCTTTACTTTCCCTCTGACTTTTCAGGTGATTGTTTGCAAGCCTTTAATACACTGAAGGAAGCCCTTATTTCCGCTCCAATCATACAACCACCAGATTGGAATCTTCCTTTCGAGTTGATGTGCGACGCTAGTGATCAAAAAATTGGAGCAGTGCTGGGACAAAGGAAGTATAAAAAGCTTCATGCAATATTTTATGCAAGCAAAACCCTGGATGAGGCACAAAAGAATTACACTACCACCGAAAAGGAGCTTTTGGCCATGGTTTACTCCATTGAGAAGTTTCGTCCCTACCTTCTTGGGTCAAAAGTGATTGTGCACACTGACCATATGGCATTGAAATACCTATTGAGCAAAAAGGAAGCCAAGCCAAGGTTAATAAGATGGATACTACTTCTCCAAGAATTTGACTTGGAGATCTGGGACAAAAAGGGCACGGACAACCCTGTGGCGGATCACTTGTCAAGGATGGTTCTTGCCAATTGATGACACTTTTTGCTGACGAGAAGCTATTTGCCATTAGACCCGGAGAAGTGCCTTAGTATGCAGATTATGTGAACTATTTGGCATGCGGGATAAAACCGTGTGGGATGGTCACACAACAAAAAAGGAGGTTCATGCACGAAGTCCATAACTATTTCTGGGAAGACCCGTACCTCTTCAAGGTATGCAATGATGGGATTATACAGAGATGCGTTTCGAAGGAAGAGGACAATTCTATAATTTCACATTTCCATGATATGCCATACAGGGGACATCACGCCGCCTCCAAAACCACCGCAAAGATATTGCAATGCGGATTCTTTTGGCCGACCATGTTCAAGGATACACATGACTTCGTTAAATATTGGACAGATGCCAAAGGACGGGAAATATATCCAAACAGAATGATATGCCGATGAAGCCTATTTTGGAGATTTAGATATTTGACTGTTGGGGAGTAGATTTCATAGGACATTCTCGTCAAGCAAAGGAAACAAGTATATTCTATTAACCGTTGACTATGTCTCGAAATGGGTAGAAGTCATTGCTACCCCAACCAATGACGCGAGAGTGGTTTCCAAATTATTCAAGCAAAACATATTTCCCCGCTTTGGAGTACCGAGAACATTGATAAGCGACGGAGGAAGCCATTTCATAGAAAGCAAGTTCGAAGACATGCTAAAGAAGTATGGGGTAAATCATAGAATCGGGATGGCATACCATCCTCAAACGAGCGGACAAGTGGAAGTGTCAAACCGGGAGATCAAACAAATTCTAGAGAAGACGGTTGATAGGTCAAGGAAAGATTGGTCCATGAAATTGAACGATGCATTGTGGGAATATCGCACGGCTTTTCGAATTCCCATCGACACGACCCCATATCGGCTAGTTTATGGAAAGGCATGCCATTTGCCATAGAGTTGGAGCACTGCGCTTATTGGGCAATCAAGACTTTGAATTACGATTACAAAAGTGTAGCGTTGCGAAGACTTCTAGATATCAATGAGCTTGAAGAGATTAGACGGGATGCGTACGAGAGCTCTAGAATTTACAAGGAAAGGACCGGAATCATCCACGACGCCTGCATCACCGTAACAGATTTCAAGGTCAGGGATAAGGTCTTATCATTCAACTCTAGACTTCGACTCTTCCTCGAAAAGCTAAGATCACGTTGGTCGGGACCTTTCACCATTCGACACATACAACCGGGAGGAGCTTTTGAGATAGAAGGAAAAGACGGTGACACATTTAAGGTAACTGGACAAAGGCTCACACATTACTTAGAAGGAGACCCCGTCGGTGAAGTAAATAGCATACACCTTATTAAAGGTTGGTCCCAAGATCTGTCATACTTACTTGAGAAGGCCATTGACGATGCCATCCCCCATGACATTGGAGCTTTTCACATAAACGGTCTTTATGAAATCTTAAATACCAAAGATGGAAAAATGATGGGAGACCCACCGGATCCTCTTACAGATGAAGAGAGGAACGACGCTGATGTCGTTAGGAGTAGAGAGCTATGCAAGCTCTCTACGATGAAGCACGTGAAAGAAGCACCACTGGCGAACAAATCCTCACCGCCGGTCAAGAAGAAGGACGTCAAGGGCCCAAGCTTGGGGGAGTCATCTCCCACTACCACCTTTGATGAGGGGCAGCCAAGGAAAGCCGACGAAAAGCAACAACAGAACCCAAGCGGCCTTCTCAGCAAGTTTGACACGTGCATCTCCTATGCACCGAACACTGAGCACTAATCGCGAATCTTAAAGGGTCGAGCTCAAGACCTTAAACGAATGCTTGTGGGAAGCAACCCGACGGTTCTATCTCAGTTTTTAGTAGAATTTTCCTTTCATTTTTTGTTTTAGATCTTTGTTAGTGTATAGAGTCACGAGTCTAGGAAGAACCTGACAACGTGCTACGGTTTTCATTTCAGGAAAAGGATGATAGGAGACTATATGAAAGGAGGACGGCCATGGCGATGGAGAGCACTCCAGGGATGCGTTCAAATGCCAAAGGGAGGAAGAAACTGACGGGAGAAAATAAAACAGAAAGTGTCGCAATGACAGAGAGTCTGGAGCTGAAAACAGCAGCCCACTTGGCCGAGTGACTTTTTCACTTGGCCGAGTGAAGACCCTACTCGGCCGAGTAGGTCAGTGCACAGGGAAGTCTCGAAAACCTCTCTCTGGAAATTATATGCCATTTGGCCGAGTGACTTTGTCACCCGACCGAGTGAATCTGAGACATTCATCACTTAAAATGATCTGAGTGGCCTATCCACTTGGCCAAGTGACTTTGTCTACTCGGCCGAGTGATAGTTTCTACTCAGCAGATTCAGAACTTAATGAAATTTCTGAAAATATCCTAAATAGATGCCACTCGGCCGAATGGTTATCGCCACTTGACTGAGTGACCCGACCGACCTAACCCTATTTAAATCCAAACTCATGGCCGCTCTGATTAAAATCCCCAAATCCCCCATCTCCCCCCAACTCGCCCGAATGACCCCCTCTCTAATCCTCCCGTCCGCCGCCCACCAACGGCGGATCAGCAGCGCCCCCCGTCGCTTACTGCTGAGCAGTCACCGCCCTTCGCCGCTCACCGTCAAGCACCACTGTCCCCCGCCCAATTTCTCCCACTTCTTCTCCTATTTCTTATTTCGTAAGCAAAATCCCTGCCCCATGCATAGTTAGAACCCCCTGTACTTAATTTTCTTCGATTTACCCCATGATTTATAAAATTCACTACTAACCTTTGAAATTGTGCTGAAGGATAGGTTGGGAGGAAACAAATTTGACAAGGGAGCTAACTGTGAGCAGAGTGTATTCGTCATCTTCATGAAGCTACCCCGATCTCAGGTTCACTCGTTCCTTCTCCTATTTTTGAGAACATCGCAACTCCTAAACCACACCCCACGATCATGCCTCTGCACCACAGTGCGAGGCTGGCCGCTCACAGGCGAGATAGGGCCGGCGACCCTGGCCCATCTTCCCCTGGAGCGGACTACGCGCCTTCTGGTGAGTCACCGCATGCGCCTCCCATTCGAACCTCCCTAGTACGCTTACCTCTGCCCTATGATGAGAGGCCTTATGAGGTCACCTTTAGGGACGAAGATCAGGAAGATCGGTTCGTAGCCATGCTCCTTCTCATACCTCAGGGAGGCGAGCTCACTCCGGAGTCCATTAATCATGACTTTCCAGTTCTCCTTGACATTGACAGGCGCCAACGCCCACCACCTCCTCTCTCGCAGCAGCGAGACCCACCACCACCCCCCGAGGGTGGTGGTTCTGCTTAATCAACATCGCATTCGTCCCCCTTATTTAGTGCCCATCTGTCTGTTCGAGGCACTGCCTTTACTCATCCTGAAAGGGGGGAGAACTCATTTTATTTTATTTTTCCTTTTTATCATGCATGCATCCGCACCCACCCGCCCCCATTATATATGTGTTTGTGCCACACTTAGCACATTGATGACACTGTGCAGTTTAGCTTGGGGGAGTGAGTGCACTCACACACTTTTTATTTTCTTCATTTTATCTTCATTTTTCCAGCTTTCTTTTTTCCTACTTATTTCACCCACTTTTTCATTTTTTTCTCATGCATCACGTTTTCCTACTTTGTGCGTGTGTTGCATTTATATAGTTTGTCTTTATTTTCCCTCTATCTTTATTTCTTTCATCCTTTTTGCTAGAAGTGAATTCTCTATGATGTCGATGACTTGGAGTTAGCTCGCTCTTATATGCATATTCTCTTGCCATGCCATTGTTTTTATTTCAGATATCATATGCTATACATCGCTATGCATTTGAGAATATGAACCTTGATTTCTATTATATGATTGTGAATGCAATTCTAGCATTAGCCAAGTCTGAAAATTTATATCGAATACTTTTCATAGAAAATATACCAAGCTTCACGCATTGATTGCCTAATCTTGGAGTACTGCTTTGTTGTCTACTATCATTTCTATTTGCATGAAATTGTATGCTCAACTTCCAGGTTGATTGAATGGATGCCTTTTTGATATAATTATATTAGTTTACTTTCTGTAATCAAACTGAGTAGATTACGTTACCATGTTGAAAGTTGTCATGCACATACAAAAGAGTGAACTGAGCGTTACATATTTTCTTTCTCCATGTATCTTGAACATCATCTCTATACTTATAATCATTGGTGAATCTCCCCTTAGTGAATCTTATATTTGCATCTTTCCCATGCTAGAAAGCCCAAGCTCCATTATCCCAAAATCAAAAAAAATATACACGCATATCTTTCCATCTTTGCTTTGGGATTATTGTTGTGTATATTGGTTTGAAAAAAAACCAAAAAAAAATACAAAAAAAGGAGGAAAAAAGAAAACAAGAAAAAAAAGAGAAAAAGAAAAAGAAAAACAAAAAGAAGTTCATTTGTATATATACAATCCCTCCTTCTTTCCTTTTTATTTTTCCTTTATTCCTTTGGAGCTTCAAAAAATGGGAAAAGCTTTATTGTTCTATTTGATGCTACACGCTTATAGATAAGCTTGGGAGAGGGGATCCAATGACGTGAGAGAGAGTGTCCACTTATATGTGCATGACGACCTAAGCTAGGTAATTTTTGATACTTAGGGAGATTACTAGAGTATAACGAAGTCTATGAATTGAAAATTTGGCATCCACTTCATGAATACCATCTCTTTCTATTCTTATTGCCTTACAATATGTGATGCCTCTTATACTCTAAGCAGAAAGCGATTAATTGAAAAGTGTGCACCTCCCCCCTCGTTTTCTCTTCTCTCTTTCTTTTTCATTTTACTTATTTTTATCCACCAGGTTCGCCGTTTTGCTCATCTTCCTCGAGGGCGAGTAAGAGACAAGCTTGGGGGATTTTGATCGATCCATATTTTACACCTTTTTCGGCATGTTTTCACGCCATTTCGATTGCTCATAGTGCGATTTTCACGATTGTTCGACGATATTGCGTTACTTTTCACTATCTCTTGTTTTTGTCGGATTTTAGGAAATATGGAGCAATCGAGAGCAAAAATAAGCTTAAGGAACTTGCACGCATACCAGAGCGTCGCCCGTAGCCATATCAAGGAGCTAACAGCGCTGGATGATGAGCGGGAGAAGAAGAAGATCGATAGAATCGACAAAGAGGCGATGAGAAGAAGAGTTGCTTCTAGAAACAGGTCACTCGGCCGAGTAATGCAGCCCACTCGGCCGAGTGAAGAAGCATACTTGGCCGAGTACAACTAATACGAAGAGAACTTGTGCTGCAATGTACTCGCCCGAGTGGATAATTCCACTCGGCTGAGTAGAGAACTCCACTCGCCCAAGTAAGTCAGAATTTCTGAAGGAAATCGAAGCAAACTCTCTGGAATTCTGGGGAGCACAGCAGAAGACCCACTCGACCGAGTAGGAAGTCCGCTCGCCCGAGTGATGAACTCCACTTGGCCGAGTGATGCAGTGTGCCGGAATGCCCAAATCTTCCAACTTCTCTGTTTTTATTCGGGTCCCCCACTCGGCCAAGTGAGATTTCCACTCGGTCGAGTAGCGCCATAAGCCTGGGTTGAAAACTGGGGGTTTGGGCTGCGCATGGGCAGTTCTGTCAGGATTTTTGGACGTTTTGTGCATGTATTAAGCCCAGTTTTTATCCCAGCTTAGGGAGAGACCAGAAAATAGATTTTAGATTAATTCTTATTGTAATTCAGCTTTGGAGATTGAAGAACTCAGATCTGGTTTGTCTATTTCTTTTGAATATTTGCATCTTATGAATTGTTTTCTTCTAGATCTGAATTGTGATATGTTTTCTATCATTGATTTTGCTATTGCTTTGATGAATTGTGAGTAGATCCTTTGTTCTAGGGCAAAGGGATGAACCTTATGGATCTAAATTTAGATTTGTGATGAACGAATTTCTTTGTTACTAGAATTGTTAGAAGGTTAGATTGTGATTGATTTATTACGGATAGCTAGGAATTTCCATTGATCCAGGGTTTGCAAGAGATTGGGCTCTGATCAATGGGAAGGCCTAGATATTCAATTTAGATTTATAATCGAGATTCACTAGGTTTGGTTTGCAAGAGATTGGACGAAAGCTAGCATTTTTATTTTAAGTCTATACCCATATTCGTTTGCAAAAGATTGGACGAATACGAACTGTCACAATCTAGATCACAACTCGAGTTTGCACGAGAGTGGGCTCGAGGTGCGATTGGACGATGATGTCGATCTTAATGCTAGTGGCTTAGATTAGGGTTTGCACGAGAGTGGGCTCTGATCTAGGTTGATATAAACCTGCAATAGCGCGAGAGCGTGAGCTTGGTTCTCTATTCAGTTACGACTAGTTTACTTTAATTCAAATCTTGCAACGTTGATATTCATGATTCATAGAAATGCATGACGATCCGTGGTGAGGATTTCCTAGCCCTAGACATTTTTATAATATTGAATTGAATTGTTTATTGAACTTCTGTGACAACAACATTCCTAAAATCGACTTTCCACCGATAGCTTAGTGATTAAGATAGAGTTCCGTCATTAGTACCTCCTCATGTTCGATAACCCGCTTACCACTTAACCGTGCGCTTACGGTAAAACTACAATTATTTTTCGGGTGTATATCCAGGAGCGATCATGTACTTGGTTTGATGTATGAAATTTCCATCCTTTATTTTTCGAATTTGAAGTCCAAGGAAGTAGTTGAGCTCACCCATGTGGCTCATTTCGAATTCATCCTTCATAGCCTTAGAAAATTCTTGACAAAGGTTAAAGTTAGTAGAATCAAATATAATATCGTCTGCATAAACTTGAATTAATAGGATGTCATTTTCATAATCCTGATAAAAAGTGGTGAATCAACCTCACCCATTATAAAAACTAAATCGAAAAGAAAGGTTTTGAGTCGATGATACCAAGCTCTAGGAGCTTGTCTCAACACATATAATGCTTTCGTAAGTTTGAAAACATGGGTTGGAAATTTTTCATGTATGAAACCGGGTGGTTAAGAAACACAAACTTCTTCATTAACAATTCCATTTTAAAATGCACTTTTAACATTCATTTGAAATAATTTTTAATTCTTATGAGATGCAAAAAATAAAAGCAATCTAATAGCTTTTAATCTAACTATATGCAAAAGATTCTTTGAAATCGATACATTCTTCTTGTTGATAGCCTTGAGTTACTAACCTTGCTTTGTTTCTTGTGATGATATCGTTCTCATCGGTCTTGTTCTTGAAGATCCACTTTGTCCCAATCACTTGGTGACCACTTGGAAGAGGAACGAGCTCCCATCTTCATTTCTCTCAAATTGCATGAGCACTTCTTCCATTGCGATTATCCAAGAGGTATCTTCACATGCTTCTTGGATATTCTTTGGCTCAATGGTAGAGACAAATGCACAGTGAGAGAATTCTTCAATTCTTGACCTCGTTCGAACACCCACACCAATATCTCCAATAATTTGGTCATGGGGTGATTACGAACGGTAGGGTAAGCTTTGAAAATCCTTGCATCACTTGGAACATCTTCAACAACTTGATTAGTATCGTTAGTTTCAATAATAAAATCATTGATTTTAACATTACTAAGAGAATCACACAAAACATCTACACTATCATCAACCACATTAGGAAAATCAAAATCTTTATAAAATGATACGTGTAGTGATTCCTTAATTGTTAAAGAGGGTTTGTTGTATATTCGGGAGGCTTTGCTACGTGTGGAATATCCAACAAAAATTCCTTCATCGGATCTTGGCTCAACTTTATCTAAGTTACCAAATGTGTTCTTGATAAAACATTTTGAACCAAAAACACGAAAATATTTAACTTGTGGTTTCTTGTCATAAAATAACTCTAAACAAGTTTTGTTCGTTCGGGGTCTCACTAGGATCCTATTGAGCACATAACATGTCGTGTGCACTGCCTCTTCCCAAAATTGTAGTCCAAGATGACTATCATGGTGCATGGTAGGGGCACACTCAATAAAAATCCTATTCTTTCTATCTATAACATCATTTTTGTGGTGGTGCATGAGGAAAAGAAAATTTGTGAGTTATCTCGGTGTCATCACAAAACTTTGTAAAAGACTCATTCTCAAATTCTCCTCCATGATCACTACGAATAGTGATAATGGTGGATCCTAAGAAATTTTGAATCATCTTTGCAAATATGATAAACTCTTCAAAGGCTTCATTCTGATTAGTTAAAAATGAAACCCAAGTAAATCTAGAGAAGTCGAGACGACAACTAATCCATAGTGAGCATTACCTAAAGAGGCGGTTCTAGTTGGCCCAAATAAATTTAGATGAAGTAATTCTAGGGCCTCTTAGAAGTTATGCCATCTTTAAGTTTAAAAGATGATTTACTAAGTTTACCTCGTTGACATGAATCACAAAAGTTTTTCTTACTAAAAGTAATTTTCGGAAAACATTTACTAGATCATGCTTATATAAGTGCTTAAAATGAACATGACCAAAAAGGCGATGCCATAATAGTTGTTCATATGTATTAGCAACTAAGCAATGTTCTACGGTTTTAGGCAAGCTCAAATAATAAATATTTTTACGCCTAATATTGGTAAATAAAACATGTGAATCAAAATCAATAATTTCACACATACACTCTCCAAAGTTAACCGTGTAACCTTTGTCACAAAGTTGACTAATGGAGATAAGGTTATGACACAAACCACTAACTAAATAAACATTAGTAATGAGTGGTTTGGAAGGATTACCGACTTTACCTACTCCAATGATGGTTCCCTTTTGATTACCTCCAAAAGTGACCGTTGCACCATCATTGATGCTAATCACTTCGGAGAGCAATGAGGGATCTCCTGTCATGTGTTTGGAGCAACCATGGTCGAGTATCCACCCTTTCCTTTTAGAGCCAATATGATGTTTATTGCTATCTTTCTTTTTCTTGGGTACCTACATGATATACCATAAGCTTATGGTACCCAATTTTTGTTGGGTCCAAGGGGATTAGCCCTTTGAAAATCAAGTCCAAGTGGAATTCCGCTTCCCAACATAATTACCACTATTAATAACATCTTGAAAATAGGAATCAACATATGCATTCCTATTATTTAAGCTTGTGTTCTTAGGACCCCCAAATTGTGTATGTTTTGGGAGTCATTTTCCTAGTTGCATGCACAAATGTTTGATTTCTAAGTGGTGTCTGCATCCTAGGAACATGATTTCTAGCATATGACAATGGAGATGGATAAGCATTGCACATATAGGGGTTGTATGCAACTTTAGGCACATGAATGTTATATGAAGCATATGTGGCATGCATAACATGAGGTGAATGTGCATACATGGAAGAATGATGCATATGAGCATACGAGCGTGTATGGGCACGTACATGAGTATTTCTCATGTGTGGGTTTGCACGTGTCCGTGGGTGTGTAGCATAGAAAGTGTCATGAGTGTCCACTTGTGAAGTAGGAGATTTCCTACATGGATGAAGGTTGGTGTACATGTAAGCATGGCCTCTCTTCTGGTTTCCACCCTTTGTGGGTATTTTACCGAAAGGAAGAGATTGTGAAGTGGTGGCTTTCTTGGTAGGTCTGCTACAAATAGCGTTTTTGACACCACTTGTGGATGCACCGGAGGATGGCCTCACAAAGTCTATAGTGACACCACTATAGGAGGTGCGAGCATTGGATGCATTCGCTTCCACATAACCAAGACCAACACGATGTGTGGCCGGAAATTGGTTTGCTAGCAAATCATCCAGTTATCCTTTTCCCTTATTAAATCTCATAATACGGGAGGACATGAGCTCATATTTCTCCTTAAGAGAAGAAATATTGGTATCCAAGGTGGACACCCGTGTTATGAGCTCATGCACTTGGGTTTTAAGAGAATCGTTCTTTAAACCCAATTGTGTGTTTCGTGAAGCTAGATCACTATTATCCGTAGGATATGTTTGATCTAGTTGAGATTTGAGGAAATTCACCTCATTTCTCAATATGTCATTTTGAGAAACGAAATTTGTTTTCTCAAGTGTTAGTGTATCAACAATGGTGTCATTGTTAATAATGCATGGAATGAATGGCTTGCTAACATTGAATTTCTTTAAACTAGAATATCTAAGCATTAAAGGTTGATACTAGAAAATAGTTCTTCATTAGCAATACGCAATTCAGCCATAGTTACCTCGGGTTCATCGATGTCGGAATCACTCTCCTTGGAGAGTGGATCTTCCTGGGCTATGAAACACATGTGGGCACTTTTGCCCTTCTCATCCTCGGATTCTTTTGACAAATCTTCACTTGAGTTATCGAACGTACCGACAAGTCCTTTCTTCTTATCTTTCTTGTACTTGTCGGACTTGTGGTACTTCGGAGCCTTCCATTTCTCTTTGTTTCTAGCATTGGGCAATCCTTCTTGATGTGTCCTGGCTTATTACACATAAAACAAAGTGATGGATTGTTATTAGCAGAATCTAATTTATCCTTGGAGTGAAATTTACCTTTGCGTAAGAAGCGTTGGAATTTCTTTGCCATTTGAGCCATCTCCTCCAAGTCCATCCCATTTCTGATTCTTCACTATCGGAGGATGAATAATTAGCTTTGAATGATAATGCTTTCTTCTTGGCCTTTGAAGGGTTCATCATAGCTCGAATCTTCAATCGGTTCTCATGTCTTACTTTGTAAGACATAAGAGTTCCGATGAGATTTATGACTGTATAATTCTTCATGTCGTTGACCTCCTCAATGGTGATAGCTCTTCGTTTCTATTTGGAGGTCATTTCCATTATGATCTTTCTCACCTTCTCTAGTTGGGTGTAGGTTTACCCAAGCACTTCCAGTTCATTGGTGATGTCGGTAAAACGTCCGTACATCGTTGCTATGCTCTTATTATCATGCATGTGAAACATATCGAAATTTTGCACATCAACTTATAGTTTGGAAAGTTTTACTTTATTCGTTCCATCATGGGTAACGACTAGATGGTCCCAAATTTGATATGCACTTTTACATATGTATATCTTGTTGAACTCATCTGGGTCCAACGCTCAATGAAGAGCATTCATTGCCTTGGCGTTGTTAACTTCGACGGACTTCTCGGAAGACGTCCATTTGTCGTAATCCTCTTCGGAGGGTTCGACGTATTCCTTGTGGATTGTTCTCCAAAGAGAAGCACTCCTCAGAAACGTCTCCATCCGGCATTTTCAATAGCCGAAATTCGTGCCATCGAAACGCAGAGGATGAACTGTTGATTGTCCTTCGAAGGTGGTAGATGCTCCATCACGGTCGTGATTGTTGTACGAAGTCGGTGGAGGAACGTTATTGTTGTTGGATGTCATAGCTATATACCAGCGCTCTGATACCAATTGTAAGGTCCCTGGCTATGAGGAAAACACTAGAAGGGGGGTTGAATAGTGTTTATACAATTTAAAATGATAGTTACACCAAATTAAGTTCATAACCAACAATTAAGTGCGGAATGAAAATTAACCCTAAAAATGAAACAATGCAAACACAGAGATGTTTCAAGGGTTCGGATTACCCAAGTCAACTCCCAACTTGTTCCTGATAATCATACGTCCCTTCCACCCGGATACCATCGGATACTCAAGTTAGAACCCTAACTTGAGGTTTCCTTAGGACCCACTTGTAGCAACCCTACAAGTGAAATCGAAATACACTCGATTGTCCTTGACTCCCACAACTTGGGAGCAATCAAAACAACTCTCACAATTGAGAGTTAAACAAATAATGAAAGTTATGAAATATGAAATGCAACACTTACAATCACCTATGCCTTGAAGTAAAACTTGAAGGAGCAAAGTGTGTTGAGTGTTGAATGACTCTCTTAGAAGAGAGGAAAGCCCTTTCTCTTGACTGCACCAAATGCCTAGAAGATTTCTCTTTGGTTCTAGGTTGAAGAGAAGTCTAACGCACCCTATGCAGAGCCGTGCTTTTGCAGTCAGGTTCGCATGGGAATGCATGCATTACGCTTGACACTTGGTCCCGCCCTGCAATCCGTATACACTCACGTGATCTACAGACTGTGACGCCACGCTACGATTGGTTCTAGCAGTCGGGCTACTTTCGTAGTCATCGACAAGCGGATCGAGGATTAGTGATCGCCCTAGCTCTCGAGTCACTCTCGTGATTAAGAGCCCTAGAAATAGCCACTAAGCCCAATTCGAGTTCATGGGGACTCTCCCTAGGATGTGGAGCTGCTTTCGCGATCCTCTGATCCTAAAGCTATTCCGCTAAAACCCTTGTTCAAACTACCATAGGACAACCCTAGATCCATCCAACTAAGGTTTTAACCTAACATCCAATCCCTAGGGTCCTAGGGTTCATCCGTAAGCCCTAGAATCACACTACTCTACCATGGCAATAGCTACAATGATAATGGCAATACAGATTATCATCAAAAACTCATCACGAAATTAATATCAAAGCGTAGGAAAAGGAATGTGGATGCAAAATATATAATAATTAAGGAGCAAGAAACATTCACCAAGATTTAGATTGAAGAACAATAACCAAAGAAATCTCCCCCCCATAATGGCTCAAGAGTTTCCGAGTAATAAAAAGCTTAACCTAATCTAAAACAGAGTTTACTTTATATACAGAACCCCTTAAGTTTCGGGTTTCACGAAAAATCCAACCCATTAGAAATGTCTTTCCTGTAAGCAGACGACGTCGCGCTCAGTCGAGCAGGGAGGTCGCTCGGTTGAGCGCATCCCTAGCTGCTTTCCATCGGGCACTTGGAGAAGGGGCCACTCAATCGAGCGGTATGAGTTGCTCAGTCGAGCGGCATCTTGGGGAAAGGATGTCGCTCGGTCGAGCAAGGTAGGCTGCTCAACCGAGCGTAGTGGGCAGAGTGTTGGATCTGGATCCTAGCCTAGAGGGGAGTGGAGGGGGATGAATAGGCTTATAAAAATATTCTCGTGCAATTCACAAGAAATCACACGCAATTAAAAACACAAGCAGAGTAAATAAGAGTCAATCACAGAGTACACACAGATTTACTCTGGTTCGATCGCATCAACGACCTACGTCCAGCCCCAAGAAAATACTAGTATTAATAAGTTCCTTATGTACATCTACAATGGGGTCCTAGCTCCAACTCCCCACTTAGACTGTACCACACTCACCAAAGTGCAGAACTCTATCAACCTAGTAAATGCGTATCTTGACTGCACCAATACCCTTTTATCTAGCCCCAACCAGACAAGTCCCAAAATAGTCACAAATAACCTGGTAAAGTTTCTCCTACAGAGATCGTTACACTAACACACGAATATAAAAGAGTAAGTGGTTTAGAAATACTCAGTTCGTGTCCGTGTAATCGTCTCTGTCAGTCAACACGTCGTCAGCTCTAGTCAAACGCAAATAGTGTCTCGATCCGACTCATGGATCTCAGAATATGGCTTGATTGCAATCTGGTCTTTACTTATAGAGATCCCAGCTCAATCCAATTAATAGGTGGTCTGTGCATATAACAATCCCAAAATAACTCCACGTCAGCAAGTCACGTTTGTTTTCATGCAACGCTCGCACGTCAGCTCTTCGTTTCTTCTCTCTGTCGACGAATCGATGTAGGGCATGCAGTGCTCCTCTTCGAATGGCGACGAAATACACTTTATGGCAAGTTGAGGGTTCACAGCAGCGTCGACGATGCAACTAAAGAGCTTTCGACTTCTCCAATGACAGCAATTGCATATGTGGGCGTCGTTTCTCTCCGACTGCCTCGCTTTGATGACGACGACTTCTCTGCAACTCTGACAACAACTCGAGCAGCGACAATGCGTCGTCTTTGGCAGCGAGCTCCAGCGACTGCAACTCAACGTCGATGACATCAGCACCTTGACGATGGCAGCCAAGAGCGCTTAGGTGACGCTAGGAGATCACGAAGACGAAGACTTCGTCGGCGTTGAAGGCTTGCGGATGTACTTTGGACTCGTCGGAGGCCACACGCTTCGAACAGCGACTAGATCACAACGGCACTCTTCATTCACAGCTGTTCGATGGCGAGGACTCGGTGACACGTCGGAAGAGATGGAAACAAGGCACGTTGACGGCGAGGCGTTGGTGTTGCTCGTGAAGGGCTTGCGGCACTGGAGCTTCCTCCTCTCAGTTGATGCGTGGTTCATGAGTTTGATAATGAAGCCAATGTTGATGATGATGATGACGCGTTGGGAGGAGTTCACGGCAAAGGTGAGGATGTTGGTGTTGCTGCGGCATCATTGTGTAGGATGTTACTCGAGTTCACATGGACCTGTGTGCGTGAGTTGATGAAGATGTTGGATGCTGCACTTGGGATCGGAGATGAAGTTTGAAGAGCTCTCAAACGTAATCAAACGTCTTGTGCTTGCATGAATTCTCTTTTTGTGTAAGCCCCCAAGCTTTGCTATCTTGATGAGAATCTTATAGAGAGTAGGGTTTTCAGGGGGGTGATCGGTCCATGTTTTACACCTTTTTTCTGCATATTTGCATGCCATTTCGATCACCCATATCACGCTTTTCACTGATTGATTTACTCGGAACGTTTTGGAAGTGATCAGGGGGTTGCGGCTAGGAGGGGGTTTCTCTTTTGTTTGTGAAGGTTGCGGCTGTGTATAATGGAGGCTAGGGTTATTTACTTTTGATGAAGGCCTTCTTGGGAATTTTTGTGTATGCTGCACACATTAGCCCTCTCCATGATGGGGGCTGTGTATAATAGAGGCTAGGGTTATTTGCTTTTGATGAAGGCCTTCTTGGGAATTTTTGTGTATGCTGCACACATTAGCCCTCTCAATGATGGGGGTTTTATAGGGCTATGGTTTGATATTGGTGTTTGGATATGAATAGGAAATGATAGGATTTGGGTGGCAACAAATCTCTATTATTGATTTGTTCAAATATTAAATTGATGTGAATTAATCCAAACTCCTTAGTCAATTTGACTTGGTCCACATCTCTTCTCATGACTTGACTAAGTCCACTTTGCTTTGTGCACGCCACTTTCTTTCTCTCCCAGAGTGCTATATGAATAGCAATTTCTTCAACGCTTAGAATAACGACTTTGCCATTCCTGAGACACACTTAGCACACACGTTAAATAGCGACACACGTTTGTCATCATCAAACTAGAGATCCTAGATCGTCGCATCCAACAATCTCCCCCTTTTGATGATGACGAACCCATAAAAGATTTGAGCAATTAGATATGTGTGTGAGAAGTGTGATGAAGGGTGTAATGCTTGTGATTTATACAATGAACAAGCATTACAAGCAAGTATTATAAGCATTCACAATAAATGTAGCAAGTAGATAGGCATGCTCCCCTTCTTTCCAAGCTCCCCCTATTCATGTATTTTCAAGCTCTTATCAAGCTCCCGCTATCAAGCTCCCTCTTCAGCAATACCAACTCTTTTCTTTCTTTTCTCCCCCTTTGTTATCATCAAAAGCGTATTAATGAAGTCATCAAATATCACATGCAAATATAAAGTATTATCGAGTATAGCTTGCACTTGCATGTATTTTCTACAAGGAGACAATTCAAGTTCAGAGAAAATCATAATGTAGACTTCACCACCATTGTGTAAGTGTGATAATATAAACATTGAAGTACAAAGGGAGATTCAATTTTGAACATCAACCATAACCAGTCCACATTTTCCATTAAACAGAATATCACTAGGATTGATTTTTCCCACCTCATTAAACATGAATTCAAGTTACCAAACCCCAAAACATAGCCTATAAGGACTCTTAGATGTGGGGTTGGCATTGCTTGACGAGTAAAATACACCAACGCTAAAGATTACCCATAAAGCATATGTTGGATACTCGTGGGTAGTGTATTTGCCATGTATTGTATCCATTTTTCATTTTTCATGTATTTTTTCCATATTCCTTTTTTGTGCTCAATTTTTTATTCCTGGCAATACACATCATATCCCTTAGATAATTCAGTTTTTATTCATCCTACATTCACTTCCCATCTTTCACCAAAAGAATCTCTAAAAGTACTAAAAGTTTAGTATTCGTTGAAGTGCGTATGTAGGTGTAGAAATCAAATTAACCATTTCATGAAGCATGTCATGGCTACCAAATAGAATCTAACATGCGCATGTAACTATAACAATAATACTATGAATTCTGCAAAGGATATGAATGAACATTCGACTAATACCACTTATAATGAATCATAAAGAGGTATTCATTAAGCACACATTGTTTTTGTTTTAGTTTTTTTGGTTTTTCTTTTACAAATAACTAACACAATAAAAAATAAGCAAGCAAGCACACAAACAAAAATTAAATCAAGCACACAAAACTATGAAGGTATGCAATGAATGCAAAGAGGGAAAGGAAATATACCTTCGCGTCTGGACTAAGGAGCTAAAGAAATGAAACTTTCAATTTAATGCTCCTCGCCAAATCTCCATCCTACCTACATGAAAGGTGTTAAGTGTGACCTTGAAATCCAACAATGTCCACTAGTGTTAGCCATTAAAGTTTTAGGAACCCACACTTATTTGAACTTTATCTTTGTGTTCCTAAACTTACAATAATAATATGTGTGACCAACATTATCTCAAGTAAAGCACTTTGCATACGTATTTTTCACAATAGAAGGCACATTGTGGAATTTCTTAACTTTGGGCTTTTTAATGTTTTTCAAACCAAATCCAAGTCCTCTTCTATTATTGCCATATAATTGATTTCCAATTATGGTATCCAACGAATGTTTACCATTTGAAAATTTTCGTAATGACAGTTCTAGACTAGAAACTTTGGATTTTAATAATTTATTCTCATCCATAAGCAAAGTACATTTACTTATAAAAGCTCTATTGTTTTCCTCCTCCTCCTTTTCAAATTCAACCATTTTCCATTTAAGATCGTTATTTAACATGCACATTTTATCATTAAGCTCTCTAATCGTATAATCTTTTTCAGTTTCGAGCTTAGTTAAATCTAGCTTAAGCATGCTAATATCATTCAACAAGGAAGGACAAGTAAGACAAGTACCTTTTTCAGGCATGCTAGCTTTTCTTTTTCTAGTGACACAATTTTAGCGTTACATGCAACAAGTTTCTATTTAAGAATATCCACTTTATCAAAAATGTCACAGTTTTCTTTTTGTAATTTAAAGCTAGCATCCCTATAGTCATTAAACGTGAGTTCTAGCTCATTAATCTCATTTTGCATTCATTTACAAAAGAGTAAAGGGTTCTAGATCATTAAACGTGAGTTCTAGCTCATTAATTCTCATTTGGCATTCCTTTATAAAAGAGTAAAGGGTTCTAGTTCATTAATCTCATTAAGCTAGCATCCCTATAGTCATTTAACAATTTGCAAAGCTTTATAATCAATAGAAATTAAGTAGATTCTCATTCGATTTTTCCAGTAAGCATAATCTATTCCATTAAATCTAGGGGGATGTTATATGGACTGACCCTCACCAAAAGTACTATCAATGGGATCCATGGTTAATTCTAGGCTAGATCTTAAAACCTGCTATGATACCACTTGTTGGATCTGAATCATAGCCTTGGGGGGGTTGAATAGGCTTATAAAAATATTCTCGTGTAACCCAGGAGAAATCACACACAGTTAAAAATACAAGCAGAGTAAATAAGAGTCAATCACAGAGTACACACCGAATTATCTTGATTCGGTCGTATCAACGACCTACGTCCAACCCCAAGCAAATATTAGCATTAATAAGTTCCTTCTGTACACCTACAATGGGGTCCTAGCTCCAACTCCCCACCTAGACTGTACCATACTCACCAAAGTGCAGAACTCTATCAACCTAGTAAATGTGTATCTTGACTGCACCAACGCGTCAAGACCCTCTTGTCTAGCCCCAACCAGACAAGTCCCAAAATAGTCACAAATAACCTGGTAAAGTTTCGCCTACAGAGATCGTTACACTAATACATGAATATAAAAGAGTAAAGGGTTTAGAAATGCTTAGTTTTTGTCCGTGTAGTCGTCTCTGTCAGTCAACACGTCGTCAGCTCCAGTCTGACGCAAACAGTGTCTCGATCCGACTCATGGATCTCACAATACGGCTTGATTGCAATCTGGTCTATGCGTATAGAGATCCCAGCTCAATCCAATTAATAGGTGGTCTGTGCGTATAGCAATCCCAAAATAACTCCACGTCAGCAAGTCATGTCGTTTTCATGCAAGGCTCGCACGTCAGCTCTTCGTTTCTTCTCTCCGTCAACGAATCGACCTAGGGCATGCATCGCTCCTTTTCGAACAGCGACGAAGTACGCTCGACGGCAAGTTGAAGGTTCACGACAGCGTCGACGATGACAACTCGAGAGCTCTCAACTTCTCTGACGACATGAATTGCGTATGTGGGCATCATTTCTCTCCGACTGACTCGCTTCAACGGCGAAGACTTCTCTGCAACTCCGACGGCAACTCGAGCAGCGTCAATGCGTCGTTTTTGGTAGCGAGCTCCGACGACTGCAACTCAACATCGACGACAGTGGCATCTTGACGATGGCAGCCAAGAGCACTCGGGCGATGCTAGGAGATCACGGCGATGAAGACTTCATCGACGTTGAAGGCTTGCAGATGTACTTCGGGCTCGTCGGAGGCCACACGCTTTGGACGGTGACTAGATCACAACGACGCTCTTTGTTCACAGCTATTTGACGGTGAGGACTTGGTGAAACGTTGGAAGAGATGGAAACAAGGCACGTTGACGACGAGGCGTTGGTGTTGCTCGTGAAGGGCTTGCGGCACTGGAGCTTCCTCCTCACAGTTGATGCATGGGTCGTGAGTTTGATGATGAAGCCAATGATGATGATGATGATGACGCGTTGGGAGGAGTTCACAGCAAAGGCGAGGATGTTGGTGTTGCTGTGACGTCGTTGTGTAGGATGTTACTCGAGTTCACACAGACCTGGGTGCGTGAGTTGATAAAGATGTTGGATGCTGCACTTGGGATCGGAGATGAAGCTTGAAGAGCTCTCAAACGCAATCAAACGGCTTGTGCTTGCATGAATTCTCTTTTTGTGTAAGCCCCAAGCTTTGCTCTCTTGATGAGAATCTTATATAGAGTAGGGTTTTCAAGGGGGTTGCGGCTAGGAGGGGTTTTCTCTTTTGTTTGTGAAGGTTGCGGCTGTATATAATAGAGGCTAGGGTTATTTGCTTTTGATGAAGGCCTCCTTGGGAATTTTTGTGTATGCCGAACACATTAGCCCCTCTCCATGATGGTGGTTTTATAGGGCTATGGTTTGATATTGGTGTTTGGATAGGAACAGGAAATGATAGGATTTGGGTAGCAACAAATCTCTATAATTGATTTGTTCAAATATTAAATTGATTTGAATCAATCCAATCTCTTTAGTCAATTTGACTTGGTCCACATCTCTTCTCATGACTTGACTAAGTCCACTTAGCTTTGTGCACGCCAATTTCTTTCTCTCCCAGAGTGCTATATGAATATCAATTTCTCCAACGCTTAGAATAACGACTTTACCATTCCTGCGACACACTTAGCACACACGTTAAATATGTTTGTCATCATCAAACTAGAGATCCTAGATCGTCGCATCTGACAAGAGAATGGCCCCCTTTTTGGCTCGTCAAAGAGGGATGCCGCTCGGTCGAGCGGTATGAATCGCTCGATCGAGCGTAGTAGGCAGGGAGTTCCAAGGCAAAATGGGGGTCGTCTGTAGAGGGGCACTCGGTCGATCGAGGTGGGTGGCTCGGTCGAGCGGCCCCTTTGCAAATTTTCCCCCAATCCTTAGGGTCACAGCTCAGTCGAGCGGGGTAGCCCGCTCGACCGAGAGACCTGGAAATCACTTTACTCCTCTCTTTCTCCTTCTTCTTTCCTTCTCTCCTCTCCTTCTTCTCTCTTTCTTTCTTCCTTTAGCTCCCTCGAGTTTTCAAGCGCGGCGAAGCGAGCTTGGGTATCCGACATCATGTCCATCATCCATTACTGATCCGAATCGTGCCGAAGTTCCTAAAAATCCATAAAACATAGCAAGAATCAAATATATCATGAAAATCGCGATAAAATATAAAAATGTAAACTTTGGGCGATCGAAATGACACGGAAATGGGTGATATAAAGATGGAAAATATGGACATAACACTCATCATTACACACACACACATATACACCCTAACAAAACCCTAGAAAAAGCCCTAAAAACCTGAACATCTTGCAACTTACGAGAGCTGGGACCCAAGCAGCTCGGCCGAGTGTGCCCTAGCACTTGGCCGAGCGCCTTCTTGTGCTTCAGCTTCTTGGCCTACGAAAAGGGGGCCGCTCGGTCGAGCGGTTGGGCGCTCGACCGAGCGGCATCTAAGTGGAATCAATGTCGCTTGGTCGGAAGAGGGGTCGCTCAGTTGAGCGGTTAGCTGCTCGACCGAGCGAATTAATCCCAAAATTTCCAGAGAGTTTGCAGACAAATTTGAGCTCCCTGCAGAGGTTAGCTCGCTCGAGCTAAAGGGGTCACTCGGTCGAGCGAGTTAGATCGCTCGGCCGAGCTACCCCTTGCAGCTTCTTCCTTCCTTCACGGTGTCCCTGCTCGGTTGAGTGTGTGGAACGCTCGACCGAGTGGCCTGGAACTCGGCCATGGGCCTCTCTCTTTTCTACCCCTTCCTTCTTTGCTTTCTTCTTTCTCTCTTCTTCTTCCTGGAACTCGGCCCTGGAACTCGTAGCTTCTTCCTTTCTTTTCTTTCTTCTTTCTCTCTTCTCTTCCTTTCTCTCGGCCCTGGCGAGTGATAGAGACAAGGGGCTCATTCTTAAACTCAGCAAATATATGAAACCAAGGAATACACGAATACGTGAACACACATCAATATATAGTAAGAACACACATACACACAAAATACTTAAGTCTCGCTCAAATGAACATATTGTTGATTTCAATAAAAGTAATGAACTCGATAAACGATAAAATGAGAGTAGAGCTATATCCTATCATAGTTTATCATGAAATATACTAATTTCACAAAGACGAATCCAATGTCCATAACTTATTCTCTAAGCAGTATAAAATGTGTCATGATCAAACAATTTCAAGCATGCATGGTGTTTCATTAAGCTTCATGGAATGAGTTAGTGAATTAAATCAAGGTAAGGCAATCACGACACCACACTCGTTTCATGACTCCTAGAACCCATTAACCTTGTCTATGTCTATGTCTATATAGAAATGGAGATAAGGACATGGAATTTTTGTGTTTTTATATTTTTGGCTATTTTTTGGCTTTTTGTTTTGCAAACTTGTGTAAATGTAATGGAGTGTAAGAGCCGGTCTATGTATCCAAGATCATATAATCTTAAGGCATCAGGCTACAAGGAATCACAATGACATTTTATTTAGGATATTTATTCGATTTTTATATTT
The DNA here is from genome assembly GCA_030789695.1 of Scilla litardierei. Classification (NCBI taxonomy): domain Eukaryota; kingdom Viridiplantae; phylum Streptophyta; class Magnoliopsida; order Asparagales; family Asparagaceae; genus Scilla; species Scilla litardierei. The sequence goes on from CM061142.1 coordinate 25,809,851, forward strand.
TTGGGATTTTTAAAAACTCACGTAAACGCGATGGAATGCAAAGCATGATCAAAGATCATTTATTTGGCTATATACAAAAGAAAAGGAGAAAGCATAGAATCTAGATATGGCTCGTTTTAGGAATTCTAATTATCACTAATTTGGTTGTCGTGGGGTTATCCTATCTCTTTTGAATTACTAAACATCCATGAAGTAATAGAATTATCAATCAAATCACACAAGAATCAAATAATTTTCAGATTTTGATTCATTCATTTTTAGCTCAACTGTTTCGAGAATATGGTTGTGAAATTATGGATTCTACTATGAAAAAGCCAATCTAACAGATATCAGAGTTTATAAGAAAAAAATAAATCCACAATATTCCATGATAAAATGAAGCATATGAGACAAAAAAATAGAGAAGTGAATATGGTTCATCTGAAAATTTTAAAGTGTGTTTCACGACGAAGCAAAGTGCATACACTATGCACTCCCTCAAGCTTAAACGTCACATTGTCCTCAAAGTGTTTGGATATGAAAAAAAGGACCACGATAAAATGGGAAGCTACACAACAAAATAATTTCTCTCTTTCCCAAGCTATTTCTAATGGTGCCCAGTGTGGACAGATGTGCACAAAAAATGGGAAGAGAGGCAAAGTAAGCACCATAATACAAGGGTGGGAAACGATAATATATAAATGGTTGGGTGTAAAAGATAATTGTGTAGCCATCATATGGAGTGGATTTATTAAACTAGAAAAGCGTATAAAACCTATACTGTCCTGTCACTGTCGAGAGGATTCGTGTTTATTTAAAGCATAAAAAGTTACACTATAGCTACACTACTGAATTGATACCACATGTAGCAAAAGGCGGATCCAGTATCCTTGTGGGTGCAAGCAACTGCTCCAACTGCTCCTTCCGTGGCTCCGCCAGGTGCGTGTCTCCATGGACTCCATCAGATTCCAGTAATACGGCTCCCAACATCTCTCCAAGGACTCCACATGTACTCTGAAAGAGATAAGTCGCATCAATCTGATGTGGATTATTTTTTTCCAAAATAAAAGTTTTCCAAATAAGATCGTCAAAGGAAATATGTAAGGTAAAGATCGGTTTACGACACTTCCCTGAAAATATATCTCCATTCTCATGTACCACGACAGCTCTCTTCCAGGTGTCTTCTCCAAGAACATCAAGTAGCTCTGGTATATCAGTGTGGGTCTCATCAGGCGACTCCTCGTTGTGCTCCTCAGCAGGTTCGTCAAGCACTGACACGTCCAAGCATACCTCCGGTCCATAATCATATGTGTGCTGCAAAAGGTACGACGTGTCAAAAATATCCGAATCAAAATAAATATCAAATGGAATACATGATTCAGAAATAGAATGGGTAAAAATATCTCACTGAGTGAGAGCAGTAAGCTCTGGTGGGTGGTCTCCTGCCGTAGTACATGGTGGAGGTGGCTGTGGAAGCTCAACTGAAGGTGGGCAATACTCGGGCTCGATGTGAATATTTGTATCTTCATCTCGAATACCGTCCTCCTCAACGGTCTGCTTTGGCTCCGCTAGCACGGCTTCCTCAATGATAGGCTCTGGTGGTGTTGGCTGCTCCGTATCTTCAACCTGTGGAGAGAGGTTAAGGGCAAGAGACGGTTTGGTCACGACATCATTGACAATGCCATCGTTGCCGTCGCTGGTCTCGTTCTTGGCGGCAATATAGAAATACAGCATTTCTCCCCCAAGCTAAACATGAATATCATCCTCAATAGTACCTACAACAGACATATGATTCATAATAAAATTAACGAGCCCTCGTTCAGATGGACCATCACCTGTCGTAACAGCTAATGAGCCAGTAGATTGAATGGCGTGTAGCATGCATTCCAAAGCTGCTGCTGAATAAAGATCATCGATGGTATTCACTTGCATCCTGTTCATGAATTCCATTGAAGGTCCATGCAACCCCTTAGTGAAGAAATGGAGTAGCTCTTAATCATCAAACCCATGTCTGGTGCATTTTTCAATAAAATTTCGAACCTATCCAAGGCTTGCTAGAAGCATTATCCATCAGTCTGCCTGAAATTGGCGATCCACCCTTAGTCTATAAAAGATTGGAACGTGTACACCTTTGCTCCAAATGGGGGTACTATCGTTGCACCAATTACACCTGATCAAACAAAGATAAATAACCTGCAAAAGAACGTCAGTGGCATAAGAGAGATAAAGATAATTATAATGTGGTGGCGGGAGAAAAATGTCATTTTATTTTTTAGAAGTTTTCAAGTGTTATATATATATATACTAGTCATTACCCGTGCCCATATGGCACGGTTTATTTAATGGCTGAGTTTTCCTCCCACAAATTTCAAATTCCCCCAAATTTCAAGTTTTTCCACAAAATTTCAAGTTTCCCCCCAAAATTGTCATTGCCACCTAGGACAAATTTGCCATGTAGGACAAAGCTTTGTCCTAGTATGATAAGATTCAAAATCTTCAAAGGACTGGAAAAAAATGGTCGGGAATGGGGTAGGAAGAATAAAAGGTGAGGGTGAGGGTGTGGGGAGGGTCCAGGGGCAAAAATGCAAAACCCGGGGTTGTATGTGCAAAATTCCCCATCTCTTCTCATCTCTCAAAATCTCATCACAAAATTCCACACCTCTTCTCTTATCTCTCAGAATCTCATCACTTATCCAATTTCTCTTGTCCAAATTCTCTTATCTAATTTCTTTTGTCTAATTTCTCTTGATAACATCCCTATTTTATAGAATAGATATCCAAACTCTCTTATCCAATTTCTCATGTCCAAATTCTCTTATCCAATTTCTCTTGATAATATCCCTCTTTTATATAATAGATATCCAAATTCTCTTATCCAATTTCTCATGTCCAATTTCTCATATCCAATTTCTCTTGATAACATCCCTCTTTTATATAATAGATATACATATATATATATATATACATATATATATATATATATGTATATATACATATATATATATATGTATATATACATATATATATATCTATATATACATATATATCTATATATAAGCCCACGAGAGGGTGTCCTGGTGGTAAGTCATTCCGCTCCAAAGCCAAGAGTCATGGGTTCAAGGCCTCTGGCCTACATGGGTTGGTATTTGTTGGGGGATTATTTATCCTGGGGCTACATCTCCCCTCTCGGAGCATACCCGGGGGGCCGTCTGGGGCACGGCGGTCTCCCCCCAGTTTACATAGTCTCGGCCGGGCTCTCGCCTTACCCTCCTATGCCGAAGCGGCGGGGGGAGGGGGTTGGGGATTTTTCTGGGCTGCCAAAAAAAAAAAATATATATATATATATATATATATACATATATATACATATACATATATGTATATATATACATATATATATATATACATATATATATATATATATATATATATATATACATATATATATATATGGATAAAATGCGCATGCGCTCGTGCTCAGATGGGATTCCTGCGCTCGACCCCTCCTGACCGTCCGATCCGATCCCCCGGCTGTTGTTAAAAGCGGAACAAGAGGAACTTTTGGTGCAATTACCAACGCGCCCTTACGCAACCGGAACTTTTGGGGCAATTACCATCCCGCCCTTATAGCCCCTATCAAAGCAACTTTTTAGAACTATTGGTGCAATTACCATCCCGCCCTTTATATCCTTTTCAAAGAAATAGTTTACACTATACGGCACCGTTGTGCGCATCGAACGAGAGCGGAGTAAATTACTCCCCGTGCACAACGCGCTACAGCCTACGCGTCGTGCGTGGTGTGGGCTTAAAACGCATAAGTGTGGAGCAGTAACCAACCGTCCGCACGACGGAAAAAATTACCCCCATCGTGCGCGAGGGGGAAAACGCAACGTGTAAAGTAATTCCCATCCGTGCGCACGACGGGCAAAATTACCCCGTCGTGCGCGAGGGGTAAAACACAACGTGTAAAGCAATTTCCATCTGCGCGCACGACGGGAAAAATTACCTTCGTCGTGCGCGAGGGGTAATGCACAACATGTAAAGGAATTTCCACCCGCGCGCACGACTGTCAAAATTACCCCCGTCGTGTGCGAGGGGTAAAACGCCTAATGTGCAGCAATTTCCATCTGCGCGCACGACAGGCAAAATTACCCCCGTCGTGCGTGTGGGTTAAAACACCTAGTGTGCAGCAATTTCCATCCGAGCGCACGGCGGTCAAAATTAACCCCGTCGTCCGCGGGGGTTAAAACGCACAAGTGTGAAGCAATTTCCATCCGTGCGCACGACGGGCAAAATTACCCCCGTTGTGCGCGTCGTCCGCGGGGCTTAAAATGCACAAGTGTGGAGCATTTTTCAGCCGCGCGCACGACGGGCAAAAATACGCCCCGTCGTGCACGGGGGTTAAAACGCCTAGTGTGAGACAATTTCCATCCGTGGGCACGACAGGCAAAATTACACACAGTCGTGCGCGTCGTACGCGGGGCTTAAAACGTACAAGTGTGGAGCATTTTCCATCGGCGCGCACGACGGGCGAAATTACCCCCGTCGTGCACGGGGGGTGAAATGCCTGGTGTGGAGCAATTTCCATCCGCGCGCACGACGAGCAAAATTAACCCCGTCGTGCGCGTCGTGTGCGGACAAACGCACAAGTGTGGAGCAATTTCCATCCGTGCGCACGACGGGCAAAATTACCCCCGTCGTGCGCGAGGGGGAAAACGCAATGTATAAAGCAATTTCCATCCACGCGCACGACGGGCAAACTTATCCCGTCATGCGCGTGGGTTAAAACGCCTAGTGTGCAGCAATTTCCATCCGAGCACACGACGTGCAAAATTAACCCCATCGTGCGCGGGGGTTAAAACGCCTAGTGTGAAGCAATTACCCCCGTCGTGGGCGTCGTGCGCGGGAAACGCACAAGTGTGGAGCATTTACCAACCGTGCGCACGACAGGCAAAATTAACCCCGTCGTGCGCGAGGGGTAAAACGCAACGTGTAAAGCAATTTCCATCCTCGCGCATGACGGGCAAAATTACCCACGTCGTGCGCGTGGGTTAAACGCCTAGTGTGCAGCAATTTCCATCCGAACGCACGACGGGCAAAATTAACCCAGTCGTCCGCGGGTGTTAAAACGCCAAGTGTGAAGCAATTTCCATCCGCGCGCACGACGGGAAAAATTACCCCCGTCGTGCACGTCATCCGCGGGGCTTAAAACGCACAAGTATGGAGCATTTTCCAGCCGCGCACACGACGGGTAAAAATACGCCCCGTCGTGCGCGGGGGTTAAAACGCCTAGTGTGAGGCAATTTCCATCCGCGGGCACGACAGGCAAAATTACACCCAGTCGTGCGCATCGTGCGCGGGGCTTAAAACATACAAGTGTGGAGCATTTTCCATCGGCGCGCACGACGGGCAAAATTACCCCCGTCGTGCGCGGGGGGTGAAATGCCTGGTGTGGGGCAATTTCCATCCGCGCGTACGACGGGCAAAATTAACCTCGTCGTGCGCGTCGTGTTCGGGCAAACACACAAATGTGGAGCATTTACCAACCATGTGCACGACGGGCAAAATTACCCCCGTCGTGCGCGAGGGGGAAAACGTAATGTGTAAAGCAATTTCCATCCGCGCGCACGACAGGCAAACTTATCCCGTCGTGCGCGTGGGTTAAAGCGCCTAGTGTGCAGCAATTTCCATTCGAGCGCACGACGGGCAAAATTAACCCCGTCGTGCGCGGGGGTTAAAACGCCTAGTGTGAAACAATTCACATCCGCGCGCACGACGGACAAAAATAACCCCGTCGTGCGCGTCGTGTGCGGGGCTTAAAACGCACAAGTGTAGAGCAATTTCCTTCCGCGTGCATGACGGGCAAAATTACCCCAGTCGTGCACGTGGGTTAAAACGCCTAGTGTGCAGCAATTTCCATCCGAGCGCACGACGGGCAAAATTAACCCCGTCGTCCGCGGGGGTTAAAACGCACAAGTGTGAAGCAATTTCCATCCATGCACACGACGGGAAAAATTACCCCCGTCGTGCGCGTCGTTCATGGGCTTAAAATGCACAAGTGTGGAGCATTTTCCAGCCGCGCGCACGACGAGCAAAAATATGCCCCGTCGTGCGCGAGGGTTAAAACGCCTAGTGTGAGGCAATTTCCATCTGCGGGCACGATAAGCAAAATTATCCCCAGTCGTGCGCATCGTGCGCGGGGCTTAAAACATACAAGTGTGGAGCATTTTCCATCGGCGCGCACGACAGGCGAAATTACACCCATCGTGCGCAGGGGGTGAAATGCGTGGTGTGGAGCAATTTCCATCCGCGCGCACGACGGGCAAAATTAACCCCGTCGTGCGCGTCGTGTGCGGGAAAACGCACAAGTGTGGAGCAATTTCCATCCGTGCAAACGACGGGCAAAATTACCCCCGTCGTGCGCGAGGGGGAAAACGCAACGTGTAAGCAATTTCCATCCGTGCACACGACGGGCAAACTTACCCCGTCGTGCGCGTGGGTTAAAACGCCTAGTGTGCAGCAATTTCCATCCGAGCGCACGACGAGCAAAATTAACCCCGTCGTGCGCGGGGGTTAAAATGCCTAGTGTGAAGCAATTCCCATCCGCGCGCACGACAGACAAAATTACCCCCGTTGTTCGCATCGTGTGCGGGGCTTAAAACGCACAAGTGTGGAGCAATTTCCATCCGTGCGTACGACGGGCAAAATTTCCCCCGTCGTGCGCGAGGGGGAAAACGCAACGTGTGAAGCAATTTCAATCCGCGCGCACGAAGAGCAAAATTACCACCGTCGTGCGCGTCGTGCGAGGGGCTTAACACGCACAAGTGTGGAGCATTTTCCATCCGCGCGCACGACGGGCAAAAATACGCCCCGTCGTGCGCGGGGGTTAAAACGCCTTGTGTGAAGGAATTTCCATCCGCGAGCACGACGGGCAAAATTAACCCCGTCGTGCACGGGGGTTAAAATGCCTAGTGTGAAGCAATTACCCACGTCTTGGGCTTCGTGCGTGGGAAACGCACAAGTGTGGAGCATTTACCAACCGTACGCACGACAGGCAAAATTACCCTCGTCGTGCGCGAGGGGTAAAACGCAACGTGTAAAGCAATTTCCATCCGCGCGCACGACGGGCAAAATAACCCCCGTCGTGCGCGTGGGTTAAAACGCCTAGTGTGCAGCAATTTCCATCCGAGTGCACGACGGACAAAATTAACCCCGTCGTCCGCGGGGATTAAAACGCCTAGTGTGAAGCAATTTCCATCTGTGCGCACGACGGGCAAAATTACCCCCATCGTGCGCGTCGTCCGTGGGGATTAAAATGCACAAGTGTGGAGCATTTTCTAGCCGCACGCACGACGGGCAAAAATACGTCCCGTCGTGCGCGGGGGTAAAACGCCTAGTGTGAGGCAATTTCCATCCGCGCACACGACAGGCAAAATTACCCCCAGTCGTGCGCGTCGTGCGCGGGGCTTAAAACGTACAAGTGTGGAGCATTTTCCATCGGCGCGCACGACGGGCGAAATTACCCCCGTCGTGCGCGGGGGGTGAAATGCCTGGTGTGGGGCAATTTCCATCCGCGCGCACGACGGGCAAAATTAACCCGGTCGTGCGGGTCGAGTGCGGGCAAACACATAAGTGTGGAGCAATTTCCATCCGTGCGCACGACGGGCAAAATTACCCCATCGTGCACGAGGGGGAAAACGCAATGTGTAAAGCAATTTCCATCCACGCGCACGACGGGCAAACTTACCCCGTCGTCCGTGTGGGTTAAAACGCCTAGTGTGCAGCAATTTCCATCAGAGCGCACGACGAGCAAAATTAACCCCGTCGTGCGCGGGAGTTAAAATGCCTAGTGTGAAGCAATTCCCATCCGCGCGCACGACGGGCAAAATTAACCCCGTCGTGTGCGGGGCTTAAAACGCACAAGTGTGGAGCAATTTCCATCCGTGCGCATGACGGGCAAAATTTCCCCCATCGTGCGCGAGGGAGAAAACACAACGTGTGAAGCAATTTCAATCCGCGCGCACGACGTGCAAAATTACCCCCGTCGTGCGCGTCGTGCGAGGGGCTTAACACACACAAGTGTGGATCATTTTCCATCCGCGCGCATGACGGGCAAAAATACGCCCCGTCGTGCGCGGGGGTTAAAACGCCTAGTGTGCAGCAATTTCCATCCGAGCGCACGACGTGTAAAATTAACCCCATCGTACGCGAGGGTTAAAACGCCTAGTGTGAAACAATTTCAATCCGCGCGCACGACGGGCAAAATTACCCCCGTCGTGCGCGTTGTCCGCGGGGCTTAAAACTCACAAGTGTGGAGCATTTTCCAGCCGCACGCACGACGGGCAAAAATACGCCCCGTCGTGCGCGGGGGTTAAATCGCCTAGTGTGAAGCAATTTCCATCCGCACGCACGACATGCAAAATTACCCCCAGTCGTGCACGTCGTGCGCGGGGCTTAAAACGTACAAGTGTGGAGCATTTTCCATCGGCGCGCACGACGGGCGAATTTACCCCCGTCGTGCGCGGGGGGTAAAGTGCCTGGTGTGGAGAAATTTCCATCCGCGCACACGACGGGCAAAATTAACCCCGTCGTGCGCGTTGTGTGTGGGCAAACGCAAAAGTGTGAAGCAATTTCCATCCGTGCGCACGACAGGCAAAATTACCCCCGTCGTGCACGAGGGGGAAAATGCAATGTGTAAAGCAATTTCCATCCGCGCGCACGACGGGCAAACTTACCCCGTCGTGCGCGTGGGTTAAAACGCCTAGTGTGCAGCAATTTTCATCCGAGCGCACGACGGGCAAAATTACCCCCGTCGTGCGCGAGGGGTAAAACTCATAGTGTAAAGCAATTTCCAGTCGCACGCATGACGGGCAAAATTACCCCCGTCGTGTGCGTTGTCCGCGGGGCTTAAAATGCACAAGTTGTAGAGCATTTTCCAGCCGTGCGCACGACGGGCAAAAATACGCCCCGTCGTGCGCGGGGGTTAAAACGCCTAGTGTGAAGCAATTTCCATCCGCGCGCACGACGGGCAAAATTCTCCCCAATTGTGCGCGTCGTGCGCGGGGCTAAAACATACACGTGTGGAGCATTTTCCATCCGCGCGCACGACGGGCAAAATTACCCACGTCGTGCGCGTCGTCCACGGGGCTTAAAAAGCACAAGTGACAAGTGTGGAGAAATTTCCATACGAAGGTAGCAATATGGGTAAACATATCTTTTAATTTCTTACAACAAGTGATTATTTTGCACAAAACCTAACATCAATTTTATACCGAATTTTTTTCAATATCAACATTCTTGTTGTCCCTTTTTACTCGGTGACGTGCATTATAAATTGATTTGCATTGAAGGTTGGATTTTCCTACATGACTTTCAAAATCTCAGCCGGCCTCAGCGTGCTATTTGCCAAATCTCTCAATGATTCCATCTCCATTCCCTGCAACTGCCCTTCATCGGAATGGCCCTCGACATAATTAGCAGCTTGATGGTTGTGCCTGCCCTCAACGACTGTTAATCTCAACTCCTCACCGCCAACGCCGACGCCCACCATTACCACGCAATGAGAACAGACATTGACACTTCTTGGTTTTAACTGGCCTGTCGGTCATTTTTTCCTTTCGGTGTCACCTGTAAACCCCGCTTCTTTCACATGCAAAGTAAACAGCAGGAATCCTATTGGAAGTTTTATATGCAAAGCGACAACATTCTTGTTGTTCCTTTTTAATCGGTGACGTGTATTATAAATTGATTTGCATGGAAGGTTGGATTTTCCTACAGGACTTTCAAAATTTCAGCCGGCCTCAGCATGCTATTTGCCAAATCTCTCAATGATTCCATCTCCATTCCCTGCAACTGCCCTTCATCGGAATGGCCCTCGACATAAATAGCAGCTTGATGGTTGTGCCTGCCCTCAATGACTGTTAACCTCTACTGACAGCATTAGCATTTTTGTACCTTCTAGGATACATTAGCATTTTCTTCCTTTCTTGCGTCTGAAAGTAGGGATTTTCGAGGTATTCCATTTGGTAAGTTCCGTATCTGCATGCATGTAAAATCACCAAATTTCTACATCATTTTCCACCCAATTGAATAAGAATTTCACCTACCGTGTATTTAAAAGTATATACTTACCAAATGGAATACCTAGAAAATCCATACTTTCATACGGAAGAAAGGAAGAAAATGCTAATGTATCCTAGAAGGTCCGGTGACCGCTGAGATCTTCTGGGAAGATTTGAAGGTGCATTTTGGTTGCAAATGCTTCTTTATCCTAGAAGATACGCTGACCGCTGAGATCTTCTGGGAAGATTTGAAGGTGCATTTTGGTTGCGAAGTTAGCCGAATTTCATTGGAGTCATTTTCTACCGCCATCCCATTCTCTTTACAGGCATCTACATCATGAAGGAAATGGTCCACATTGAAATAGCAGGAGTAACTTTCAATTTTATCTTCCATTTACCATGGTATATATCTACATCAAGCAGAACGAAGCAATGGTTAGAATTTGTCCGGTTAAACTGAGAAACAAACATATTGTAAGAAAAATACGTAGAATACCGTGGCTATACGAGGAAGATCAGAGAAGCCAAATACTTAGTAGATGTAATTGAAACCGCTGTGGCGCGACCTCGGTGGTAATCGCTGTTGCCGGTTGCTCCTGAAGGTTAACACAGCAGCCCCTGGCCGCGTCCACACTTGGCCAGAGACTTTGGATTTTGCACAGTACAGCTACCCAGGAGAACGGGATGAAGCAAAGAAGAATTTTTGGAGGAAGCAATTTTTCCGTGTATTTTCTTGAGGAAAACAGAGGGATATAAATAGAGTTCAAAAAATAGCTGTTATGAATTCAAACGGTCAAATATTAAACGAGTATTAAAATATGCTTTGAATGCTGCGTATTAAACCGAGGCTTTAACTGCGTATTTATTGAGAGGTTTTGAATGCTGCAATCAAATTAGCCGTTACCAACATTTTAGAATGAGACGCCATTAATTATAGACGAATTGGACTGCCCATGGATGAGGATGAGACTACAGTTGATTTACTATGAGTCATGGAAAGAACCCGTGAGTCTACAGTTGTTGTGCTCGTGAATATATAGAATATACAGATGTTGCGATGTGAGTAATTTTTGAGGGTAATCTCATACACAAAGCGAAAATTTTAAGGGCGTTCACGGTCCATTTATAGTGAAATTGACCATTCAAATTGATGAGTACAAGTCCGTTATCCAACAGCGAGCCCTTCATTGCAAACATCTACGTAGACAATCATATGTATCAGTTTGTAAGAGCATATGCTAATGAATCAGTTTGGATCTGTATCAGTATGTACATCAATATAGTTGAATTCGATTGAATATGCCTTCAGCTTGAATAAGTATCAGATTCAATTTTAAAGTTTGCATGTAGTTTCTGAGTCAGAGTGAATAAGTATCCGGTTTAATCTACAATGTTTTCAGATTGAACAAGTACAATAAGACTTAAATCTAAAAGTTTGCATGTAGGCTTGATTGGGATTTAGATTAAGTATGATGAAATTTGGAATTAAAATTATATCATCTCACAAATATGCTCAAAGCGCAAAACGGGCAAATTTATTCCCGTGGTCGCTTTGAAAAAATTTGTCATCGATGCAACATCAGCTTAACGCGCACAACGGGTAAAATTCTGCTAGTTGTGCGCGTTAAACAATTGTTCATAACATACCGTAGATGCTCAAAGCGAACACCTGGCTCTGGCTGTGCTTGTTGTACGCTTTGCGCAATTAAATTACCCATTATAAATATGCTCAACGCGCACAACGGCCATAAATTTGATGGTTCTGAGCGTTGAGCAATTATGTAAGCGGCTATAAATTTTTCCAACTCGCTTTCCAACGGTCAAACATTCTTGGGAAAATCATATGTCTGGTATCAATCAGCTGTAGATTCACGAGCAGTATTTTGTATATTCACGAGAACCCCTCCGTAGCATGACGGGGTCTTCGATGTAGCCACACAGTAGAAGTGTAGAACTCTACTGCAGGCTCATCCTCATAAACCAATACAATTCACTGCCACGCGTTGTGCGTTGTGCGTCTTGAGCAATTCCGGTTTTCCATGCGTTTTCGCGGTGAGCATTTAAGATTGGTACTCGCTTCTGTATTATTTATCACGGTGTGCGTGCCGAATAAAATGTAAGAAAAAAGATTAGTGCAGATTAGTATTGTTGGGAGTAATTTTCCAATTGGCATCAATGTTGATCACGGCGAAAAGCCGTTGAGTTTCATTGTTTTGAGCAGAGAATAATTAACCTATTTTGTTACAAATGATAGAATAATTGAGATTCCGCGACTTTCGCGTTGGTATTACGCGATGTGCGCATTGAGTAAATAAATGTTGATTCCCGAGAACCATTGCATTACTGTAGGATCACGGGCTTAGTATACTCTTCATTATTATTGGTCAAATTCCTAAGTGGCTTACAACGAGCCCTCATCTTCTCACAACTTCATCTACTTCCCTCTATATCTTCTTCTTAATTTGCGCACACAACCACCGTCTGGAAACAATAAGTTCTTCTGCTGTTCGTGCATTCTTGATAAAGATATAGACGATAGCATTCATCCAGTAGTCTTTTCACGTAAAGTAAATGGTTGATGTTGGAAACTGACGCTATGACGGTAATAAACGCAACGAAGGGCTGAAATAAATTAGCCGTTGTGCGCGTCGTGCGCGGTGGTTAAAAGTCATAATGTGAATCAATATCCATCCGCTATACACACACGGTCTCACATCTGAGGACTCCACATTACACACAAGGGCTTATATTGGAACCAATTAATCCGCACGCACAACGGAAACAATTTGATTGTTTTTGTTGCACTGGAAAATAAAGAATTTTTCGAGTCTTTGATGGAGAGTAATTTTCGTAATAGCATAAATTCAATTCAAGGCGCAAAACGGTTCGGTTTCCTTGTCGTGTGGGGAGAGTAATTTGCCTCTTTTTCAGCTGAGCCTAAAATACTTAGGATTACGCGTTTTTCTCGGTGGGATTACGCGTTGAGTAAATAAGATGTTCATTCCCGAGATCCCTAGCATTACTGTAGGATAACGGACTTAATACTCATCAATTTGATCGGTCGTTTTGCACTATAAATGGACCGTGAATGCCGTGAATGCCCTGGATAAGCGTATGAAATCGGAGGACTACAGGCTGATGCAGTCGCCTCCCGAATATGCTCCTCTCCCTGGTCTGCGAAGAGAAGAATGGCCCCCCCGGGCCTTTGCGCACTGGTTGGCTGCTCTGGGTCAATTAGGTTGGCGGTGCATGGCTACCGTCTCTCTGAGGCACAAGCACTCCCTCCTGTTCTTTTCGATCTCTTGGCTCGCAGCCAAATTGGCCAAATCTGACTATGGATGAAGCAGATCTAATTGTCCCTTTCCTCCTGCAGATTTCCAATTTTGGCAGCGAGACAAGAGATCGAAAAGAACAGGAGGGAGTGCTTGTGCCTCAGAGGGACGGTAGCCATGCACCGCCAACATATGTGACCCAGGGCAGCCATCCAGTGCGCAAAGGCCATGGGGGCCATTCTTCTCTTCGCAGACCAGGGAGAGGAGCATATTCGGGAGGCGACTGCATCAGCATGTAGTCCTCAGATTTCATACGCTTCTCCAGGGCATTCACAGTCCATTTAGTGTGAAATTGACCATTCAAATTGATGAGTATACTCCGTTATCCTACAGCGAGCCCTAATGCCTCATGCTTGCGATAGAAATGGACGATGGAATTCAACCAGTTCTCTTTTCACGTAAAGCTAAATTATTGATGTTGGAAACTTACGCAATGGTGGTAATAAACACAACGAAGGGCTATCGTCCATTTATAATCAAGCATGCCCGATGAATGCCTTCCATATGTGAGCATTTCTCCTTCCACTCCTCGACTATACACTGCATATCCATCTCCTCTTTATAAACTCCATTCAAACCATCAAACCCTTCATCATTTCACTATACCTCGTCTATGACACACAAACACTCCCTCTTGTCCTTTCCGATCGCGAAGATAAAAAGCTCATTCTATTTGTTATGCAACTATTTGGTGTTGTTCGACGCCTCATGTGAATCGGAGTTCCTCTCGGTGTCTTTGAAACGGCTACATACCTGACTGCAGGTTACAACGACGCATGCTATGACTACACTCATATCCAGTCGATGATGGCAGAAAATCGGCAACGACGGTAATAAACGGAACGAAGATGGTCACCCGATGAACTCGTGGAAGTTGACGGGGAAGCACGCAGATCACACCGACAATCACATGTTTCAGTTTGTAAGAGCATAGGCTAATGAATCAGTTTGGATCTGTATCAGTATGTACATCAATATATTTGAATGGCTGGGTCATTTTCAAAATAACATCAACTAGAATATGTATGAGATTTAATCTAAACTTTAGCTAAACGCGCACAACGGGCTTAATTCTGCTGGTTGTGCGCGTTTAAGTATGATGAAATTTGGAATGTGATTGATTCACTGCGCTGGTGCGAGGTGGAATTAAAATTATAGCATCTCACAAATATGCTCAAAGTGCAAAACGGTCAAATTTATTCCCGTGGGGGCGTTGAGCAAATTTGTCATCGACTTTAGCTAAACGCGCACAACGGGCATAATTTTGCTGGTTGTGCGTGTTTAAGTATGATGAAATTTGGAATTTGATTGATTCACTGCGGTGGCGCGTAGTGGGATTAAAATTATAGCATCTCACAAATATGCTCAAAGCGCAAAACGGTCAAATTTATTCCCGTGGGGGTGTTGAGCAAATTTGTCATCGACACAACTTTTGCGTAATACGCACAACCGACATAATTCTGTATGTTGTGCACTTTGCGCTATTATGTTACCCATTACAAATTTGCTGAACGCGCACACCGGCTCAAAGTGAACACCTGGCGTTACTTGTTGTGCGCTTTGAGCAATTATTTAAACCATTAAAAATTTGCTCACTGCGCACAACGGCCATAAATTTATTGGTACTGAGCGTTGAGCAATTATGAAAGCGGCTATAAATTTTTCCAGCTCACTTGTCACCGGTCATACATTCTTGGGAAAATCATATGTCTGGTATCAATCAGCTGTAGATTCAGGAGCAGTATTTTGTATATGCACGAGCACCCCTCTGTAGCTTGACGGGGTCTTCGATGTAGCCACACAGTAAAACTCTACTGCAGCAGTCACATCCTCATTGACCTATCTGCGTTATGCGCATTGAGCAATTCCCGTTTTCCATGCGTTTTGCACGGTGATCAATTATAATAGTTACTCTCTTCTGTATTATTTAGCCCGGGGTGCGTGTCGAATAAAATGTATTAAAAAATCTTAGTGGAGAGTAGTATTGTTGGGAGTAATTTTCCTATTAGCATCAATGTTGATCAAGGCGAAAAATCGATGAGTTTCCTTGTTATGCGCGGAGGGTAAGTAACCTATTTTGATCCAGATGCTATAATAATTGGGATTACGCGATTTTTGCGTTGGTATTACGCGGTTTGCGCGTTGAGTAAATAATTGTTGATTTCCTAGATCCATTGCATTATTATAGGATCAAGGACTTATTATACGCTTCATTTTGATTGCTCCAATTCCCCTATAAAAATGGCGGACAAGGAGCACTCATCTTCTCACAACTTCATCTACTTTCTTCCATCATCTTCTTCTTTATTTGCCCACACAACCTTCGTATGGAAACAATAAGTCCTTCAGCTGTTCGTGCATGCTTGATATAGATATCAAATATGGACGATATCATTCATTCAGCTGTTCATCCATTTATAATCAGGCATTCCCGAAAAAGGGTTTCCATATGACAGTCCCCGACACTGGGCACCCAGGTCAGCCGCCCAAGAAGTACTAGTCAGGGGGACATCACCAGCACATTGTGTCAAGTATGATACATACTTGACAGCAGGTTACAACGACGCGTGCAATGACGACACTCCTATCATGTTTCACGGTTGCCGACAGTCGGCAACGACGATAATAAACGTAACGACGATGGTCGCCCGAGGTAACTAGATGGTTATAGATTGTTATGGTCGCCTCCCCCAAGCTTTTAACTGATGACTTATTTTTTTCATATCCCTTGCTTCGCCCAAATTCTGAACTAAACCCTAACCCTAGATCCATCTACATCTGTCCGATCGAGTTTGCTTGCAGTTATGCAATCGATTGATCTGCGTGTCCTTCTTTTTTGTTGAAAGGTATCGATCACAGTTCATTTTTTGCTTTTAGCGATCGAGGATCATCTCATCTGTCCTAAGATCATCGAACTTTATCCGCTCCTTCGGAATACCCTTCAAGATTGAAGCGCGAACAACGTCCTCGGGCCCAGAAAGTTGTAACGACCACTTTTCGTTGTACCTTGTTCGTGCACGTGCTTTTGGCCGTGCACGTGTTTATTTTAGACTTTATTTGTTTGTGAACACTTTTGTGTGATATGCCGTTGTAAACGTCTCTGAGAGTATTAAATAGTGGCACTAATTTGGAACGACGTTCCTCGAGTCGTTTTCCCACAATTTAATCTTATTCGATGAGACGTTGCGATTTTCACTTTTGACGGGAGACGTTTCTATTTTTAGTTTCGTCGTCCGACGTCAAAATTGAGATCCGTCTTCTTAGTCAGCTCACATTCGTCATCACGATCACCCCGATATTTATTTTATAGTTTTTGGAGTTTATTTGACCACTTTTATATTTTTAACAAGGTTTATAATATTTTTAATAATTAATTTTTAAATTATTTTCGGCCAAATAATTTTTTTTTGAGTTTTAAACGTATTAAAGAATTTTTGAGCCAATTCCCAGCTCATTTGGACCGCATCAAATCCTTATGTGAGTTGGAGAAGTTGAGATTCAAATTTTAAATATTTTTGAACTTCTAATCCTATTAGATTTAGCCCTAGACCTAGTCAACCCATCTACACTATATAAACAACCCCTAGGAAGACCTATTTTCGCAAGAAATTAACCCTAGCTACTTCCAAAACTCAAATTTGACGTTGCGACGATTCGTCGCAACGTTGCGACGAACAGCTGCCGCACGACCGAGAAAACCAAGGCCGTTCCCCCGCTCCGACCGCTAGCTGCCCCCGCACCAAGCCCCGTCCGCACCCCGCTGCTGCTGTCCACTCCCGTTCCCCCGCTCCGACCGAGAGAGGCTCTCGATCAGACCGAGAGCTCAAGCCGCACAGCCGCCCGCACCAACCCCCGCACCGTTCGCCCGCCTCCGCCTGTGTCTGACCGGACCGCATCTCCGCACCGACCGACGTTGCAACGTTGCAACGTTGCAACCCCCACATCCAAGGTGCCTGACCGAGCCCCTCCTCCGCACCGACCGAGAGGAGGCCCCGCACCAAGCACGCCCCCGCACCGCTGCACACCCCCAAGCGTTGCAACCCCGTATCCCTAGTGCCCGACCGGCGGATCTCCCCGCACCGAGGCTGTACGACCGAGAGCCATTCGTCGCAACCCCGCACCCGTCGCACCACTTGCCACCGTGGGCCCCCCCAAGTTCTCCAGAGGTATTGTGGGTCCCCCATAGGTCCTTAGGACTACTGTGGGCCCCACCTAGGTGCTTGCTCTTCGAGGAATTGCCGCGTATGACGTTGCGACACGTCGTAGCCCGTCGTCGCACGTGCTAGCTTTGGAATCTGGAATCGTTGCTCCGGTTGATTTCTCTGAAATTTCCAGCGGGGAATCTAATTGGAATCTGGACTTGGAGCGCGATATTATTATTCCAACCCCCGGCGTCGCTACCCGACGCCGGTGTAGCTTTCGCGTCGTGTTGAGGTAACGCTTTGCACCCCTAGGACCCCCAACCCAATTCATGCTAATCAAGACTAAAATCAGTATTTTTAAAGTATTTTAAATGTTTTAGAATTCACTAATCAAGATTAATAAAACGGATGTAGGCCGGTGGACTTGTGCACGTAGGATTATTGTGATTTGGACTCGTTGGACGGTGTTACTCAGACGTGATACTTGCAGGCAAGTGAAACTTGCCCACTCTTGTGTAGGGCCATGTTTTTAGGCCACTTCCTTGATTTTAGCGTAAAAGAGACTAGGCAGTGAAATGATAGCTGGCTAGACGCCTACTTGATCTAGTTTGACAACGAAACTAGATCCGTCACCTAAATGATCTAGCTTGACAACGAAGCTAGATCCAACTCTTTAAACTTGTTGATCATGCATACTAAACTGTCATGTTTACTTTCCTTACCTGTACGCTTTACTACTTGCCATGTCATGTCATCCATGCATTGAATGTCGCATTCGTAGCACACGCTACATACTTGTACTTGCTTGTCCCGGGCTAGGTGCACCCCTATGCCAACATGAAAAACACTTCCTGGCTCGTGGTCCAGAAGCGAGCATTCCTGTTCGGGGGTAAGGCCCTGGCTCGATACACGTGGAGGGGTAGGGTTGAGCGACCACTCAGCGTAGAAGTGTGCCCGTACAGCCACTTCAGCTGTAAGGCGTGAACTCTGTGCACGACTTGAAAAGAGACTTGTGATTGTTAGTAGTTTACTACTCTTGCCATGCCATGCTAGTTGTCCTCTTGTACTTGCTTTACTTTACTTGTTGCACTCGTACTTTAACTGCCATGTCATTGCATCATGCTAGAACTGCTAGGTTGCTTTTACTTGTACTTTCAGTTTCCTTGCACAAGTCTTTCAGACTTGCTGACATGTGCCCCTTGCTCTTTTGGGTGTCACATGTTAGACCCTGAGCCAGAGACAGTTGTTGAGGACGAGGTGTTTGCTGACGCTGAGCCTGAGCCTACGTTCGTCGAGGAGTACGAGGACACCAGAGACCAGTCTTAGTGACTGTTGAGTTGTTTTTGCTTTAGGTTGCTGTTAGTTGTCGGTGCTTGCACCATTACTTTGTTTTCGTACTTTGTACTTTTGTTGGCCATGCTGGGGCCTCTTTTAGACTCTTTTATTTTTAGCCTGGTGGCTTTTCTGCGATGTTGAAATTTATTATGGATATTCTGAGATTTATTCTTTGTCTCTTTTCCTTATTATTATCTTTGTTTCGTTTCGCGTTACAAGGACCTGCAGTTTAAATTTGATTGACGCTTATCGGACTTGCAGCTTTGTAGCTTCAAGTCTGAGCGGACCTCCTCACGCTTCGCCTCCATGTTTTTGGGAAGCGGGGCGTGACAGGTTTTGTTGGTGGCCCATGCAGGTCCCTCTTGCAATTGCGAATTAACGGAACACCGGTAATAACGGAATGTCCATTAAATAAATTGCAACATCCAAGTCGTTAAGCTATTTGAGTCTAATTTGTTTGTTCGTTTTCTATGTCATTAGATGGCTGGACGACGACAGACCCGATCTGGTAGTGGGCCCAATCGTGCTGAGGAGCCGGATAGAGAGCCCACCAATGCTGAGATCATGAGGATGATGCATCAGATGATGCAAGTGCAGCAGGGCATGCTCCAGAATACCCAGAGTGCCCCTCGCTTTGAGCCAGGAGCGAAGCAGTTTCGGGAGCTGGGCTCGACCTACTTTGATGGATCTGAGGGACCGTTGGCTGCCGAGGAGTGGATCAGAAATACCGAGGATAATCTGAAGATGTCGAAGGTCAACCCGGCTAGATGGGTTGATTTGGCGAAGAAGCAGCTCAAGGATAATGCCCGTAACTGGTGCGATGCAGAGGAGGAGCTGTTGACGACGCCGATACCTTGGGCTACTTTTAAGTCCAGGTTCGATGAGGAGTACTTTCCGAAGGCTGCCAGGAGGGAGATGTTGCAGCGATTCATTGAGCTGAAGCAGGGAAATCTGACGGTGGACCAGTACCACCAGGAGTTCACTAGATTGAGTCGCTTCGCGCCAAAGATGGTGGAGGATGCTGAGGAGAAGGCTCAGAGGTTTCTGCAGGGCCTTTCCCTAGACTTGCAGAGCCTGATGTCTACGACAGATATGGAGTCATATCAGAAGTTACTGGTAGCTGCTCGGAGACAGGAGAGGATTGCGAAGCTGAAGAGAGGACAAATTTCTGGAGCTGGGAAGAGGCCTATGGAGCAGGCCAGAGGGGTGGCTAGGCCTGGGTTCAAGCCTACCCAGCCAGTGCAATTCAAGAGGCCAGGTGGGCCTACTGTGAAGACTTGCCATTTCTGCGGCAAGACTGGCCACATAAGGGAGCAGTGCAGGAAATTTCTGGGGCAGTGCCTGATCTGTGGAGATGCTACTCATGTAGCGAGGGATTGTCAGCATGCGAACCAGCTGAGGAGATGACCTGATGGAGCACAGCTACAGAGGGGACCAGTTACAGCCCAGCCGTTGCAGTAGAGAGCACCTGTACCTGCTGGACGTGGAGCGCCTCTTCTTCCGCAGAAGCAGGCGTATCAGCAGGCTGTTCAGCCAAGGAGGTAGGCTTACTTGATGACTGCAGTGGAGACCGAGGCTGTGGACGAGGTTATCGCAGGTAACTCTTTGTCTAGTTGTTTTTTCCTTAGTTAGTTTTGATTGTTAGATTATGTTTGTTGCTTGCATATGATTGTTTGTTAGAATAGGTTTGATTGTTAGTCTGTTTGTTAGGTGTGATTTTGGTTTGCACGTTTCCTGCACGAGTCCTCTTTGACTCTGGTGCATCGATGTGCATTATATCCTGGAGCTTCGTGGAGAAGCATTCCTTGACGACCTCCCCTCTTCCCAAGAGTTGGAACATCGTTACAGGAAATGGCGTAATCTCGGTGCATCGTGGGTGCAGTTCTTGCCCTTTGGTGGTTTATGGACATGAGCTTTACGCCGATTTTATTGTCCACAACATCATCAACTACGATGCAGTGCTTGGAATGGATTTGCTAGCGAGTTTCTATGCTACGATCGATTGTCGGAGGAAGAAGGTGGTGTTCGAGATCCCAGGACATCCGGTGTTTGAGTTCAGTCGAGGTAGCAGTTCGCTTGATCCTGTTAGGTTTCGAGCCAGATCGGTGGAGATTGTTGCTATGCAGATAGAGCAGAGTAGACCAGCTGTGGTTCGTGAGTTCGATGACGTCTTCCCCGAGGAGATGTCTGGACTGCCACCCGATCGAGCTCTCGAGTTTTCGATCGACCTTGTTCTGGGAGCGCAGCCAATTTCGAAGGCGCCGTATTGTATGGCACCAGCAGAATTGGAGGAGTTACGTAGGCAGCTGGACGAGCTTCTACAGAAGGGCTACATCAATCCCAGTGTGTCTCCGTGGGGAGCGCCGGTGTTGCTGGTGAAGAAGAAGGATGGTTCACGTCGCATGTGTGTAGATTACCGGGAGCTGAATGATGTGACTATCAAGAATAAATATCCCTTGCCTCGTATAGATGACATCTTTGATCAGCTCGGAGGTTCGAGGGTGTTTTCTAAGTTGGATTTGAGGAGTGGCTACCATCAGCTTAAGGTGAAGAAGGACGACATCCCGAAGACAGCGTTCAGGACGAAGTATGGTCACTACGAGTTCGTGGTTATGCCATTTGGCGTGACCAATGCGCCCGCAGTCTTTATGAACCTGATGAATCTGGTCTTCTACGACTTTCTAGACAAGTTCATTGTCATCTTCATCGACGATATTCTGATCTATTCAAAGTCGGAGGAAGAGCATGCATCGCACTTGAGGACAGTGTTGGAGATCTTGAGGAAGCATCATTTGTATGCTAAGTATTCCAAGTGCGAGTTCTGGCTGGATAGAGTTGCTTTTCTCGGGCATGTGGTGTCTGGTGATGGAATTTCTGTGGACCCTGAGAAGATTATGGCTATCAGAGAGTGGCCTGTTCCGCAGTCAGCATCAGAGATTCGGAGTTTCCTTGGGCTTGCAGGATATTATCGACGTTTCATTAAGGACTTTTCCCGGATTGCTGAGCCGATGACCAGACTGACGCGGAAGGATGTACCATATGTTTGGTCTGATGATTGCGAGGAGGCTTTTGGTGTCCTAAAGGAGAGGTTGACGACTGCCCCTGTACTTGCTGTGCCTGATCGGAGTGGAGGATTCGAGATCTTTTGCGATGCTTCTGGCAAAGGTCTTGGATGTGTGTTGCATCAGCATGGGCATGTGGTTGCGTATGCTTCTCGTCAGCTGAATGCTCATGAGAAGAATTACCCGACACATGATTTGGAGTTGGCTGCTGTCGTGTTTGCGCTGAAGATTTGGAGGCACTTCCTGCTGAGTGAGAAGGTGAAGATTTTCACTGATCACAAAAGCTTGAAGTATATCTTTACGCAGAAGGAGCTCAACATGCGACAGCGTCGATGGTTGGAGCTCATGGTAGATTATGAGATCGACTTGCAGTATCACCCTGGCAAGGTGAATGTGGTTCCGGATGCGCTGAGCAGACTTTCAGCGGTGATGATGTTGACCTCGCAGTGGAGATTGTAGCAGGATTTTTGCGAGTCTGGTATCGAGATTATTCTTCCTGGAGAGACTTCTTCGTTGATGAGCATGCAGATACAGTCGACGATCGTGGATAGGATCAAGGCTGGACAGGCTGGGGATGCTAAGCTGGTGAAGATTCGGGAGCAGGTGGAAGCCGGTCTGCGGACTGACTTCTTGATCCACGAGGATGGTTTGTTGAGATTTGGAGCCAGGTTGTGTGTGCCAGCTGGAGATATCAGAGAGGAATTATTGGTGGAGGCACACAGTTTGCCGTATTCTGTGCATCCTGGTGGGACCAAGATGTACAAGGATCTTCGCCTGAACCTTTGGTGGCATGGTATGAAGAGGAGTGTTGCTCGGAGTGTAGCCAAGTGTTTGGTTTGCCAACAAGTAAAGGCGGAGCATCAGCGTACGGCAGGGTTGCTGCAACCGCTTTCGATTCCGGAGTGGAAGTGGCAGCACATCACTATGGATTTCGTGACTGGACTACCTCGGAGTCCGAAGCAGAATGACGCGATTTGGGTGATCGTAGACCAATTGATCAAATCCGCGCACTTTATACCCTTCCGAGTAGGACAGTCTACTGAGACGCTAGCGAGGAGATATATGGAGGTAAATTCTTTTACACTCCAATTTTATTTCCTTTTCCTAGTTTAGATAGTGATGTAACGTGAATCGTGCAGGAGATCGTACGAATTCACGGAGTCCCTGTGAGTATCGTGTCGGACAGAGACACGAGATTCACTTCTCAGTTTTGGCAGAGTCTGCAGAAGAGCTTGGGTACGAGTCTGAGTTTCAGCACGGCGTACCACCCGCAGACGGATGGCCAGTCCGAGAGGACGATTCAGATTTTGGAGGACATGCTGAGAGCGTGCATGTTGGACTTCAAGGGATCTTGGGAGGATCATCTCCATCACGTTGAGTTTGCCTACAATAACAGCTTCCAGGCGAGTATCGGAATGGCGCCTTTCGCCGCGCTATATGGGAAGAAATGTCGATCGCCACTAAGCTGGGATGACATTGGAGATCGGGAGCTGTTAAGACCGGAGATGATCGTGGAGGTCGTGGATGTTGTGAGAAACATTCGGGAGAAGCTGAGGATTGTGCAGGACCGTTTCAAGCATTGGGTTGATGCTAAACGGAGACCCTTGGAGTTTCAGCCCGGCGACCACGTCTTTCTGAAGATTTCTCTGAACCGCGGAGTTATTCGATTTGGGAAGAGAGGCAAGCTGAGCCCGAGGTTCATTGGACTGTTCGATGTTCTGGAGAGAGTTGGAGCTGTGGCTTATCGCTTGGCGTTGCCACCGTCGCTGGTGGGAGTTCACGACGTATTTCACGTATCTCAGTTACGTCGATACGTCAGTGATCCATCCCATGCTGTGGATTTCTCGAAGATTACGGTTCGTCCGGATCTGTCTTATAATCAGCAGCCCGTTGAGATTCTGGATCGTCGACAGAAACAACTGAGGAATAAGACCGTCGACTTGGTTCGAGTGCAGTGGCGTCACGGTTCCCCTGGTGAGTCCACCTGGGAGCATGAAGATGAGATGAGAAAGCGTTTCCCGCACCTTTTCCTGAGCAGTGCTTGATGTTGATTCTGAGGACGAAATCATTTCTATGGTGGGGAGGATGTAACGACCACTTTTCGTTGTACCTTGTTCGTGCACGTGCTTTTGGACGTGCACGTGTTTATTTTAGACTTTATTTGTTTGTGAACACTTTTGTGTGATATGCCGTTGTGAACGTCTCTGAGAGTATTAAATAGTGGCACTAATTTGGAACGATGTTCCTCGAGTCGTTTTCCCACAATTTAATCTTATTCGATGAGACGTTGCGATTTTCACTTTTGACGGGAGACGTTTCTATTTTTAGTTTCGTCGTCCGACGTCAAAATTGAGATCCGTCTTCTTAGTCAGCTCATATTCGTCATCACGATCACCCCGATATTTATTTTATAATTTTTGGAGTTTATTTGACCACTTTTATATTTTTAACAAGGTTTATAATATTTTTAATAATTAATTTTTAAATTATTTTCGGCCAAATAAAATTTATTTGAGTTTTAAACGTATTAAAGAATTTTTGAGCCAATTCCCAGCTCATTTGGACCGCATCAAATCCTTGTGTGAGTTGGAGAAGTTGAGATTCAAATTTTAAATATTTTTGAACTTCTAATCCTATTAGATTTAGCCCTAGACCTAGTCAACCCATCTACACTATATAAACAACCCCTAGTAAGACCTATTTTCGCAAGAAATTAACCCTAGCTACTTCTAAAACTCAAATTTGACGTTGCGACGATTCGTCGCAACGTTGCGACGAACAGCTGCCGCACGACCGAGAAAACCAAGGCCGTTCCCCCGCTCCGACCGCTAGCCGCCCCCGCACCAAGCCCCGTCTGCACCCCGCTGCTGCCGCCCACTCCCGTTCCCCCGCTTCGACCGAGAGAGGCTCTCGGTCAGACCGAGAGCTCAAGCCGCACAGCCGCCCGCACCAACCCCCGCACCGTTCGCCCGCCTCCGCTCGTGTCTGACCGGACCGCATCTCCGCACCGACCGACGTTGCAACGTTGCAACGTTGCAACCCCCGCATCCAAGGCGCCTGACCGAGCCCCTCCTCTGCACCGACCGAGAGGAGGCCCCGCACCAAGCACGCCCCCGCACCGCTGCACACCCCCAAGCGTTGCAACCCCGCATCCCTAGTGCCCGACCGGTAGATCTCCCCGCACCGAGGCTGTACGACCGAGAGCCATTCGTCGCAACCCCGCACCCGTCACACCACTTGTCACCGTGGGCCCCCCAAGTTCTCCAGAGCTATTGTGGGTCCCCCATAGGTCCCTAGGACTACTGTGGGCCTCACCTAGGTGCTTGCTCTTCGAGGAATTGCCGCGTACGACGTTACGACACGTCGTAGCCCGTCGTCGCACGTGCTAGCTTTGGAATCTGGAATCGTTGCTCCGATTGATTGCTCTGAAATTTCCAGCGGGGAATCTAATTGGAATCTGGACTTGGAGCGCGATATTATTATTCCAACCCCCGGCGTCGCTACCCGACGCCGGTGTAGCTTTCGCGTCGTGTTGAGGTAACGCTTTGCACCCTAGGACCCCCAACCCAATGCATGCTAATCAAGAATAAAATCAGTATTTTTAAAGTATTTTAAATGTTTTAGAATTCACTAATCAAGATTAATAAAACGGATGTAGGCCGGTGGACTTGTGCACGTAGGATTATTGTGATTTGGACTCGTTGGACGGTGTTACTCAGACGTGATACTTGCAGGCAAGTGAAACTTGCCCACTCTTGTGTAGGGCCATGTTTTTAGGCCACTTCCTTGATTTTAGCGTAAAAGAGACTAGGCAGTGAAATGATAGCTGGCTAGACGCCTACTTGATCTAGTTTGACAACGAAACTAGATCCGTCACCTAAATGATCTAGCTTGACAACGAAGCTAGATCCAACTCTTTAAACTTGTTGATCATGCATACTAAACTGTCATGTTTACTTTCCTTACCTGTACGCTTTACTACTTGCCATGTCATGTCATCCATGCATTGAATGTCGCATTCGTAGCACACGCTACATACTTGTACTTGCTTGTCCCGGGCTAGGTGCACCCCTATGCCAACATGAAAAACACTTCCTGGCTCGTGGTCCAGAAGCGAGCATTCCTGTTCGGGGGTAAGGCCCTGGCTCGATACACGTGGAGGGGTAGGGTTGAGCGACCACTCAGCGTAGAAGTGTGCCCGTACAGCCACTTCAGCTGTAAGGCGTGAACTCTGTGCACGACTTGAAAAGAGACTTGTGATTGTTAGTAGTTTACTACTCTTGCCATGCCATGCTAGTTGTCCTCTTGTACTTGCTTTACTTTACTTGTTGCACTCGTACTTTAACTGCCATGTCATTGCATCATGCTAGAACTGCTAGGTTGCTTTTACTTGTACTTTCAGTTTCCTTGCACAAGTCTTTCAGACTTGCTGACATGTGCCCCTTGCTCTTTTGGGTGTCACATGTTAGACCCTGAGCCAGAGACAGTTGTTGAGGACGAGGTGTTTACTGACGCTGAGCTTGAGCCTACGTTCGTCGAGGAGTACGAGGACACCGGAGACCAGTCTTAGTGACTGTTGAGTTGTTTTTGCTTTAGGTTGCTGTTAGTTGTCGGTGCTTGCACCATTACTTTGTTTTCGTACTTTGTACTTTTGTTGGCCATGCTGGGGCCTCTTTTAGACTCTTTTATTTTTAGCCTGGTGGCTTTTCTGCGATGTTGAAATTTATTATGGATATTCTGAGATTTATTCTTTGTCTCTTTTCCTTATTATTATCTTTGTTTCGTTTCGCGTTACAAGGACCTGCAGTTTAAATTTGATTGACGCTTATCGGACTTGCAGCTTTGTAGCTTCAAGTCTGAACGGACCTCCTCACGCTTCGCCTCCACGTTTTTAGGAAGCGGGGCGTGACAGAAGTATCGAAATTACTGTCACCATTGATCCAGACGTTCTAGAATGCTTCGTTGGATGCGAGCCTTTGCGCCCGCCTATGTTCCAGGTTCAAAAATCCATGTTTTTTTAACTTATTGAAACTTCAATAAGTTAAAAAAACATGGATTTTTGAACCTGGAACATAGGGGGCGCAAGGGCTCGCATCCAATGAAGCATTCTATGACCTCGGGATCAATGGTTACAGTAATTTCACCATATTCCATATTCCCACTCGATTCTTCTTCATTTTCTTATTCAATTTGGATGCGAGCCAAGAGATCGAAAACAAAAGGAGGGAGTGCTTGTGCCTCAGAGGGACGGTAGCCATGCACCGCGAACCTATGTGACCAAGGGCCGCCATCCAGCTTTAATCATATGTATCAGTTTGTAAGAGCATAGGCTAATGAATCAGTTTGGATCTGTATCAGTATGTACATCAATATATTTGAATGGCTGGGCCATTTTCAAAATGTCATCAATTGGAATATGTATGAGATTTAATCTAAAATTTTGGAAGCTGTTGCTAAATTCGATTGAATATGTCTTCAGATTGAAAAGGTATCAGATTTATTTTTAAAGTTTGCATGTAGTTTCTGAGTCAGAGTGAATAAGTATCCGGTTTAATCTACAATGTTTTCAGATTGAACAAGTATAATAAGACTTAAATCTAAAAGTTTGGATGTAGGCTTGATTGGGATTCAGATTAAGTATGATGAAATTTGGAATTTGATTGATTCACTGCGGTGGCGCGCAGTGGGATTAAAATTATAGCATCTCACAAATATGCTCAAAGCGCAAAACGTGCAAATTTATTCCCGTGGGGGCGCTGAGCAAATTTGTCATCGATGCAACTTTTGCGTAACGCGCACAACCGGCATAATTCTGCATGTTGTGCGCTTTGCGCTATTATGTTAACCATTACAAATTTGCTGAACGCGCACACCGGCTCAAAGTGAACACTTGGCGTAACTTGTTGTGCGCTTTGAGCAATTATTTAAACTATTAAAAATTTGCTCACCGCGCACAATGGCCATAAATTTATTGGTACTGAGCGTTGATCAATTATGAAAGCGGCTATAAATTTTTCCAGCTCACTTGCCACCGGTCATACATTCTTGGGAAAATCACATGTCTGGTATCAATCAGCTGTAGATTCAGGAGCAGTATTTTGTATATGCACGAGCACCCCTCTGTAGCTTGACGGGGTCTTCGATGTAGCCACACAGTAAAACTCTACTGCAGCAGTCACATCCTCATTGACCTATCTGCGTTGTGCGCATTGAGCAATTCCTGTTTTCCATGCGTTTTGCGTGGTGATCAATTATAATAGTTACTCTCTTCTGTATTATTTAGCCCGGGGTGCGTGTCGAATAAAATGTATTAAAAAATCTAAGTGGAGAGTAGTATTGTTGGGAGTAATTTTCCTATTAGCATCAATGTTGATCAAGGCGAAAAATCGTTGAGTTTCCTTGTTATGCGCGGAGAGTAATTAACCTATTTTGATCCAGATGCTAAAATAATAGGGATAACGTGATTTTCGCGTTGGTATTACGCGGTTTGCGCGTTGAGTAAATAATTGTTGATTCCCGAGATCCATTGCATTACTGTAGGATCAAGGACTTATTATACGCTTCATTTTGATTGCTCCAGTTCCCTATAGCAACTCCAACCCAAATCTCTAAAACCCCCCTTTCAAAATGGAATATCTCTAAAAGATGCTATTTTTGAGGATGTGCAACTCCAACCCACCATCTTCAAATCCTATTTTCTCTTTGTTTAAGCTTTACTAATGAAAAATATTTATCATTAAAATGGGTTAATCTAATACATTATTTCTGCATGAAAGAAAACTATAAATAATATTATTCTTCAATGTTAATTTTTTTAATTTTTAAGTATTTAGGATTTCTTGTAATATTGTAAATATTTTAAATTTGCTCGAAAAATATCCAATATTGGTCTCATGTAGTAGGTATAATGGAGATATTTCCATCGGTACTAAAATTATTAAATTTGGTCACGTGATTTGTAAAATACATTAGTAATAAATAGCCGTTACCAAGCTATGACGGTAATAAACGCAACGAAGGGCTGAAATAAATTAGCCTTTATGCGCGTCGTGCGCGGTGGTTAAAAGTCATAGTGTGAATCAATATCCATCCGCTGTACACACACGGTCTCACATCTGAGGACTCCACATTACACACAAGGGCTTATAGTGGAACCAATTAACCCGCACGCAAAACAGAAACAATTTGGTTGTTTTTGTTGCGCTGGAAAATAAAGAATTTTTCGAGTCTTTGACGGAGAGTAATTCAAGGCGCAAAACGGTTCAGTTTCCTTGTCGTGTGGGGAGAGTAAATTGCCTCTTTTTCAGCTGAGCCTAAAATACTTAGGATTACGCGTTTTTCTCTGTGGGATTACGCGTTGAGTAAATAAGATGTTCATTCCCGAGATCCCTAGCATTACTATAGGATAAATGGATCGTGAATGCCGTGAATGCCCTGGATAAACGTATGAAATCGGAGGACTACAGGCTGATGCAATCGCCTCCCTAATATGCTTCTCTCCCTGGTCTGCGAAGAGAAGAATGGTCCCCCTGGCCTTTGCACCCTGGTTGGCTGCTCTGGGTCAATTAGGTTGGCGGTGCATGGCTACCGTCTCTCTGAGGCACAAGCACTCCCTCCTGTTCTTTTCGATCTCTTGGCTCGCAGCCAAATTGGCCAAATCTGACTATGGATGAAGCAGATCTAATTGTCCCTTTCCTCCTGCAGATTTCCAATTTTGGCAGCGAGACAAGAGATCGAAAAGAACAGGAGGGAGTGCTTGTGCCTCAGAGGGACGGTAGCCATGCACCGCCAACCTATGTGACCCAGTGCAGCCATCCAGTGCGCAAAGGCCAGGGGGGCCATTCTTCTCTTCGCAGACCAGGGAGAGGAGCATATTCGGGAGGCGACTGCATCAGCCTGTAGTCCTCAGATTTCATACGCTTCTCCAGGGCATTCACGGTCCATTTAGTGTGAAATTTACCATTCAAATTGATGAGTATACTCCGTTATCCTACAACGAGCCCTAATGCCTGATGCTTGCGATAGAAATGGATGATGGAATTCAACCAGTTCTCTTTTCTCGTAAAGCAAAATGGTTGATGTTGGAAACTTACGCAATGGGGGTAATAAACGCAACGAAGGGCTATCGTCCATTTATAATTAAGCATGCCCGATGAATGCCTTCCATATCTAAACTCCATTACAGGGCTGTGAGAAAACGGATGTTGATGGATTGTCTCAGAATGCAGAAGCTGGAACCTGTGCTGAAACACAAAAGGCATGGTTGTCTCAGATTTCCAGAAAATCAAATGATGTGAAGAGTCACACATCCATTTCCTCGTCTGAACAGATGATGTTGATGATGCTAGAGAAGTAAAGCGACAGAAATTACAAAACGAGCAGGGAAGTGACTGTAATGACACGCCAATGACGGCATGTCGCGCCTTTGAACTATTTGAATTGGTAAATGTTTTGAACTATTTGAGTCTTTGGATAATTATCGGAGGAAGCCATCTTATGAACACTTTTCCTAGTGTATGCGTGTGTGGAGGACCATGTCCAGTAGTGCACATATCATATTGGTCTCTTATATTGGTCTCTTACAGGCGGTGAAGATCTTCTCTGGATTAAGCTTTTACTTCACCGATCAGTTCGAGCCTCCTTACAGGGGCTTCCTCGAAAAGGTGGTTCTAGCTGTCGGTCGAACCGTCCTGAAGAATGTTGATCTGGTGATGGACGCATCAAATGCCCGTGTGTTCTCCGTAGGATCCGCCTTCATTATCTACAACGAAGACCCTCCACCTACGTGCGCCTTAGCAGATCTTGAGGAGGTTGTTACGAAGAGATGCGACAAGGTTGGGGCCGCATGCAGTGTTTAGTATTCTCTTACTGGAACACATCGCCACATGCAGTTCTGCATCTGAGCTTGTAAGTTGTTCAAAGACCAGCGGTGTTTAGTATTTTGATCTGTTGGTGTTGTTCGACGCCTCATGTGAGTCGGGGTTCCTCTCGGTGTCTTTGAAACGGCTACATACCTGACTGCAGGTTACAACGACGCATGCTATGACTACACTCATATCCAGTCGATGATGGCAAAAAATCGGCAACGACGGTAATAAACAGAACGAAGATGGTCGCCCGATGAACTCGTGGAAATTGACGGGGAAGCAAGTAGATCACACCGACAATCACATGTTTCAGTTTGTAAGAGCATATGCTAATGAATCAGTTTGGATCTGTATCAGTATGTACATCAATATATTTGAATGGCTGGGTCATTTTCAAAATGTCATCAAGTGGAATATGTATGAGATTTAATCTAAACTTTAGCTAAACGCGCACAACGGGCATAATTCTGCTGGTTATGCGTGTTTAAGTATGATGAAATTTGGAATGTGATTGATTCACTGCACCGGTGCGCGGTGGAATTAAAATTATAGCATCTCACAAATATGCTCAAAGCGCAAAACGGTCAAATTTATTCCCGTGGGGGCATTGAGCAAATTTGTCATCGACGCAACTATAGCTTAACGCGCACAACATGCATAATTCTGCATGTTGTGCGCTTTGCGCAATTATGTTAGCCATAACAAATTTGCTGAACGCGCACAACGGCTCAAAGTGAACACTTGGCGTTACTTGTTGTGCGCTTTGAGCAATTATTTAAACCATTAAAAATTTGCTCACCGCGCACAACTGCCATAAATTTATTGGTACTGAGCGTTGAGCAATTATGAAAGCGGCTATAAATTTTTCCAGCTCACTTGCCACCGGTCATACATTCTTGGGAAAATCATATGTCTGGTATCAATCAGTTGTAGATTCAGGAGTAGTATTTTGTATATGCACGAGCACCCCTCTGTAGCTTGACGGGGTCTTCGATGTAGCCACACAGTAAAACTCTACTGCAGCAGTCACATCCTCATTGACCTATCTGCGTTGTGCGCATTGAGCAATTCCCGTTTTCCATGCGTTTTGCGCGGTGATCAATTATAATAGTTACTCTCGTCTGTATTATTTATCCCCGGGTGCGTGTCGAATAAAATGTATTAAAAAATCTTAGTGGAGAGTAGTATTGTTGGGAGTAATTTTCCTATTAGCATCAATGTTGATCAAGGCGAAAAATCGTTGAGTTTCCTTGTTATGCGCGGAGAGTAATTAACCTATTTTGATCCAGATGCTAAAATAATTGGGATTACGCGATTTTCGCGTTGGTATTACGCGGTTTGCGCGTTGAGTAAATAATTGTTGATTCCCGAGATCCATTGCATTACTGTAGGATCAAGGACTTATTATACGCTTCATTTTGATTGCTCCAATTCCTTATATCAACTCCAACCCAAATCTCTAAAACCCCCCTTCAAAATGGAATATCTCTAAAAGATGCTATTTTTGAGGATGGGCAACTCCAACCCACCATCTTCAAATCCTATTTTCTCTTTGTTTAAGCTTTACTAATGAAAAATATTTATCATTAAAATGGGTTAATCTAATACATTATTTCTGCATGAAAGAAAACTATAAATAATATTATTCTTCAATGTTAAATTTTTTTAATTTTTAAGTATTTTGTATTTCTTGTAATATTGTAAATATTTTAAATTTGCTCGAAAAATATCCAATATTGGTCTCATGTAGTAGGTATAATTGAGATATTTCCACCGGTACTAAAATTATTAAATTTGATCACGTGATTTGTAAAATACATTAGTAATAAATAGCCGTTACCAAGCTATGCCGGTAATAAATGCAACGCAGAGCTGAAATAAATTAGCCGTTGTGCGCGTCGTGCGCGGTGGTTAAAAGTCATAGTGTGAATCAATATCCATCCGCTGTACACACACGGTCTCACATCCGAGGACTCCACATTACACACAAGGGCTTATAATGGAATCAATTAACCCGCACGCACAACAGAAACAATTTGATTGTTTTTGTTGCACTGGAAAATAAAGAATTTTTCGAGTCTTTGATGGAGAGTAATTCAAGGCGAAAAACGGTTCAGTTTCCTTGTCGTGTGGGGAGAGTAAATTGCCTCTTTTTCAGCTGAGCCTAAAATACTTAGGATTACGCGTTTTTCTCGGTGGGATTACGCGTTGAGTAAATAAGATGTTCATTCCCGAGATCCCTAGCATTACTGTAGGATAAATGGATCGTGAATGCCGTGAATGCCCTGGAGAAACGTATGAAATCGGAGGACTACAGGCTGATGCAGTCGCCTCCCTAATATGCTTCTCTCCCTGGTCTGCGAAGAGAAGAATGGTCTGTAGTGCCCTGTGGTAGCTACTACACACGTACTAGAGGGGGGGGGTGAATAGTACTTAAAATAATCAAGATAGTTATTCCTAATTATTGTGCAAGAAACAAACGATAATGCAGAATTAAACAACTATCAACAAGAATTAAAACATACGCAAACAAACAATATTACTGGGTTCGGATCCACCCAAGTCTCCCCGACTTGTTCCCGGTGATCCTACGTCCCAACCACCCGGATCCCCTCCGGATACTTGAGTTAGCAACCCTAACTCAAGATTTCCACTATGAAGTACTTGTGAAAAACCTTCACAAGTCAAATCATACACAAAGTAATTTGTGACTCCCACAACCCGGGATCACAACCACACTCTCACAACCGAGAGTGAAACTTACAATTCAAATATGAAATGAAATAAACACTTACCTAAAAAATCCTATGCCTTGAGTAAATCTTACCAAATTAGGGCAAGGAGGGATTTTGAGGAAGATGATGCCACCAAACCCTAGCTTCAAGAAGATGACCAGCAATGGAAGCCTAGGGTGGAGTATGTTGACTAGAATCAAGCTCTTGGCTTGAGAAGCTCACAATGGAGAGAATCTCTCTTGAGGAAGATGGCTCAAAGAGTGAAGGGAGAGATTCTTGTGAGGGAGAGAGAGCTTTGAATTAGCTTGGGAGAGCTCTTCTCTTAGGTCTGAAATTACTTGTAAAATGGACCTTCAACCTTGCCTCAAACGTATCAAGTTTGTATTTATAGAGGCAAGGAAAATCGTGTTGGAAAAGTTCCCAACGGCTCTTTTCTGAACCCAACTAGTCGGTCAAAGAACAACCACCGACCGAATAGTTCATCAACTAGTCGGTCGGTCAATCAACGTAGACCGACTAATGAAAGAACAGCCAAAAGTCGAAGTTCCAGGCAAAGACAACTAGTCGGTCTAAGAAGACTTGACGACCGACTAGTTTCACAACTAGTCGGTCGGTGAATGATCTTTGACCGACTAACGTCGAAATAGAATAGGCTGACTTCAAGATGACTTAGTCGGTTTAAGAACAAATGCTGACCGACTAGTTTCTCAACTAGTCGGTCGGTAAACGTTCTTTGACCGACTAACTCGAAACAGTAGCTCAGGCTGAAAATGACAATACACAACTAGTCGGTCTAAGAAGGATTACTGACCGACTAGATCGTCATCTAGTCGGTCGGTGACTCTTCTATGACCGACTAACTGTAGTCATGAAAAGAGCTGAATAAAGAGAGGCAAACTAGTCGGTTCATGTAGAGTTACCGACCGACTAGATCGTCATCTAGTAGGTTGGTGACTCTTCTTGAACCAACTAACATGCACTCGAAGCCGAGGGAAGAAGCGATAGGCTTCGGGAAAGTTTCTAATGGCTTCTATGAATATCCTAGCTCTAAGATATGAGCAAAATGAAGTATATAATGTAAGTCCTACTCAAGGCTTAACATTCTATAAATCGAAGCTAAAAGACTATGAATAAAACCTTAAGGAACGGTCTTCGAAAGCTTCGATCAAATATTCATGACTTCCAAAAAGGTCCAAAAGCTTCAACGAAGCTTTAGGCATTGAATACGAGCTTTGAGAAGTCTTAAGATGTCGCTTTGAGTGTTCTCGTGAATTTGGCGACGATCTCCATAACTGCGCTCACAAATAAGTTAGTATACATTATTTATGTTTGCTCATCATCCAAAACCAAATCCGGGGAATCAATACACAACATTCTCCCCCTTTTTGGTGATGAAAAACCAACATAAATAATAACAATAATAATGATTCAATTGAAATTTACTTACTCCCCCTGCATTGATGACACGTTAGTTCCATATTCAATAATATTCATATGCATCAAGCAGCGAGGGAAATATAAAATATGAATCCTATTATTGCACATATAGGATCTAAATCCATTTTATATCTTCACTCCCCCTGAATCTAACACATTAAATTAGATTCATGGTAAATTCCTTTGAATTATTAATTAGCACATTGTCATTATTATATCTCTCCCCCTTTGGCATTAGCAAAAAGAGCGAAGATAACACATGTGAGTCGAAGAATACGACCAAGGTCCAAAATAACACCAATGCAAAATATCAAATGCAAAATTCCGAATAAAAGCAAAGCGTGTCAAGGAGACCAAAGTCGAAAATCGGAAACCGAAATCATCAAACCATAGGCGAAATACGAAATACGAAATCATCTAGCCATAGGCGAAGCTCGAAAACCGAAATCACAAAATCATCGGCGAAAATCGGAAAATGAAATCACCAAGCCATAGGCGAAAATCGAAATGTGAAATCATCAAGCCATAGGCGAAAAACGAAATCACCAAGCCATAGGCGAAAATCGAAATACGAAATCATCAAGCCATAGGCGAAAAACGAAATCCGAAATCATCAAAACTCAAATCGATTTCACTTATTGAGTTTTGGAACATACTCTCCAAAATCAACATTAGAGACAAAAATTCCAAAGAGAATACCAAATGTAGCATGCAAAAACATTTGAATGGCATACACTAATCTAGCATACTAGGATTCAAATTGAAACAAAATGATACCAAACGTAATATATTCTACCAATGGATACCAATGTGAATCAAAAGTATGAAAATACTTACAACATTAAGCTCCCCCTACTTTGGTGCATCACTTAAGCACCAACAACTCCATTTGAATGAAAATCCTTGCAAATCACGGAGTTGGTAGGGTTGGTATCCCATGGTGAAATTAACCTAGAGAATATCATTTTGGTATCCAAAAATCTCTTTGGATCCTATGGGTTAGGCAATAAATTTAGGGAACAAATATTCAAATTAAATGTAACCCAATCTTACCAAAATTGCTTTGGTACACATAAAAATGAAATTAAACTTATGGTACCAAGCAATGAAGGGTCAAAGGAAACTAACCCTTCGGAAACCAAGTCCAAGAGGAACTTGATTTCCCAACATAATCATCATTCAAAATAACATCATTAATAAAAGATTGCACATACAAATTCTTATTATGCATGCTTGTGTTCTTCGGACCCCAAATAGTGTATGTCTTGGGAGGCCTAATCCTATTGGGAACATGCATACGTTGTTGATTTCTATGTGATGCATGTCGTGGGTAAGCATATGGCATGCGATGCAAAGGTGCATGATGATAATTATTCATATGAGAATGAGGATGAACATATGAATGAGGAGGAACACGTGCATGAGTGTGTCTCACATGGTGTGCACGTGCTCGTGGGTGCGGAGCATAGAAATCGGCATATGTGCTAACATGTGGGGTAGGATTTGTGTTCCTACGTGGCATGGTATACATGAAGGCATGACCCTTCTTTGGAGGTCCACCCAAAGTGGGTTTCTTTCCAAAAGGGGGTGTGTTCCTAGTGGAAGCACCATTGGTAGAAGATCTACCCATGACGTGTTTACTTCCACTAGTAGAAGCATCGGAAGATGGCCTAACAAAGGTGGCGGACGATTTGGATGACTCTCCCATCTTATACCCCAAACCAATGTGATGATTGGCCGGAGGTAAATCATTTAGGATATCATCCAACTTGCCCTTACCTTTGGTGAATTCATGAATTCGGCCTAATGTGCTCTCATGCTTCTCGGTAAGAGAATGCAAAGAAGCATCCAAAGAGGACACTTACGATGCGAGTGCACAAACACGTGATTTAAGATTTTTATTCTCAATACTCAAAGTTGAGATTTGAGACGTCAAATCCGCTATCACATGTTCATCCGAATCCTCGACATGAACATGCTCAAGTTGAGATTTGAGATTTTCAATCTCATTTCTCAACCCTTCAACAACGGTGTCGTTGTTGACGATGATAGGCTTAGGCGAGTTTTTAAGACTATCTAGCTCATTTTTAGTCTTATTAAACCTAGTAGCCAAATTAGAAAATTTATTCCAAAGTTGTTCATTGGCTACTCTAAGTTGATCATTGGTTACCTCTTCGCCTTCATCCTCGCTTCCATCCTCGCTTTCATCGGAGGAAGTCGCTTCATCACGATCCTCTTTGCACATGAAGCACGTGTGTGCTTTCTCCACTTTTTCATCGTCCGACTCTCCACTTGAGGAATCGGAGTCGGTGAAAGTGTCGACAAGCCCTTTCTTGTGCTTTCTTGACTTGTCGCGCTTGGATGCCTTCCATTTCCCCTTGTGTTTGTAAAGAGGACAATCCGGCTTGATATGTCCTGGCTTATTGCATTTATAACACACGGGAGTAGAAGCATTAGTCGAACTAACTTTAGATTTATTTCTAAAGTTACCTTTTCGGAAGCATAAGTAGAACTCCTTTGCCATTTTGGCTAGAGTTTCCATGTCCAATTCTTCTTCCGATTCTTCATCATCGGTAGATGGAGCGGCCTTGTATGCAATCGCCTTTTTCTTAGGCTCGTCTTGCTTCAAGTACGACTTCATCTTTTCTTTCATCATGAGCTTGCTATCCTTGCGTACCTCGTATGAAATTAAAGTACCCATTAGTTGAACAACGGTATAGGTTTTCATGTCATTACCTTCCTCGATGGCGAAGGTACGCTTCTCCCAACAAGAAGGAAGTCCATCGATTATCTTCGAGACTTTCTCCTTTTAGGTGTAGGTCTTCCCAAGAGCTTCCAACTCGTTTGTGATGTCGACGAATCGAGCATAATATTCTTTCATCTTTTCACCCTGCAGCATATGAAATAATTCGAAATCTTTATTCACGATCACGAGTTTAGAATCTCTTACCCGACTCGTCCCTTCATGTAAGATGAGGAGGGAGTTCCATATTTGATATGCACTCTTACATGTGCATATCTTATTGAAGTCCTCGGGCTCCAATGCGCATTGCAAGGCGTTCATTGCCTTGACATTACTTACCTCCGCGGAGACCTCCGCGGGAGTCCACTTTGCGAAATCTTGTTCGGAGGGCTCGACGTACTCATTCATCGTGGCTCTCCAAAGTGAAGCACTCCGAAGGAACGTTTCCATTCGGCATTTCCAGTACCCGTAGTTGGTACCATTGAAGGAGGGAGGCCTAGATGAAGATTGCCCTTCCAAGACTGAAGAAGCTCCTTGACGATCCTTGAAGACGTTGTAGTCGTTGTTCGTCATAGTTTTGAACTTGTAGCTTTAACCTTGGCTCTGATACCAATTGTAGTGTCCTGTGGTAGCTACTGTACACGTACTAGAGGGGGGGAGGGGGGTGAATAGTACTTAAAATAATCAAGATAGTTATTCCTAATTATTGTGCAAGAAACAAACGACAATGCGGAATTAAACAACTATCAACAAGAATTAAAACATACGCAAACAAACAATATTACTGGGTTTGGATCCACCCAAGTCTCCCCGACTTGTTCCCGGTGATCCTACGTCCTAACCACCCGGATCCCGTCCGGATACTTGAGTTAGCAACCCTAACTCAAGATTTCCACTATGAAGTACTTGTGAAAAACCTTCACAAGTCAAATCATACACAAAGTAATTTGTGACTCCCACAACCCGGGATCACAACCACACTCTCACAACCGAGAGTGAAACTTACAATTCAAATATGAAATGAAATAAACACTTACCTACAAAATCCTATGCCTTGAGTAAATCTTACCAAATTAGGGCAAGGAGGGATTTTGAGGAAGATGATGCCACCAAACCCTAGCTTCAAGAAGATGACCAGCAATGGAAGCCTAGGGTGGAGTATGGTGACTAGAATCAAGCTCTTGGCTTGAGAAGCTCACAATGGAGAGAATCTCTCTTGAGGAAGATGGCTCAAAGAGTGAAGGGAGAGATTCTTGTGAGGGAGAGAGAGCTTTGAATTAGCTTGGGAGATCTCTTCTCTTAGGTCTGAAATTGCTTGTAAAATGGACCTTCAACCTTGCCTCCAACGTATCAAGTTTGTATTTATAGAGGCAAGGAAAATCGTGTTGGAAAAGTTCCCAACGGCTCTTTTCTGAACCCAACTAGTCGGTCAAAGAACAACCACCGACCGACTAGTTCATCAACTAGTCGGTCGGTCAATCAACGTAGACCGACTAATGAAAGAACAGCCAAAAGTCGAAGTTCCAGGCAAAGACAACTAGTCGGTCTAAGAAGACTTGACGACCGACTAGTTTCACAACTAGTCGGTCGGTGAATGATCTTTGACCGACTAACGTCGAAATAGAATAGGCTGACTTCAAGATGACTTAGTCGGTTTAAGAACAAATGCTGACCGACTAGTTTCTTAACTAGTCGGTCGGTAAACGTTCTTTGACCGACTAACTCGAAACAGTAGCTCAGGCTGAAAATGACAATACACAACTAGTCGGTCTAAGAAGGATTACTGACCGACTAGATCGTCATCTAGTCGGTCGGTGACTCTTCTATGACCGACTAACTGTAGTCATGGAAAGAGCTGAATAAAGAGAGGCAAACTAGTCGGTTCATGTAGAGTTGCCGACCGACTAGATCGTCATCTAGTCGATTGGTGACTCTTCTTGAACCAACTAACATGCACTCGAAGCCGAGGGAATAAGCGATAGGCTTCGGGAAAGTTTCAAATGGCTTCTATGAATATCCTAGCTCTAAGATATGAGCAAAATGAAGTATATAATGTAAGTCCTACTTAAGGCTTAACATTCTATAAATCGAAGCTAAAAGACTATGAATAAAACCTTAAGGAACGGTCTTCTAAAGCTTCGATCAAATCTTCATGACTTCCAAAAAGGTCCAAAAGCTTCAAAGAAGCTTTAGGCATTGAATACGAGCTTTGAGAAGTCTTAAGATGTCGCTTTGAGTGTTCTCGTGAATTTGGCGACGATCTCCATAACTGCGCTCACAAATAAGTTAGTATACATTATTTATGTTTGCTCATCATCCAAAACCAAATCCGGTGAATCAATACACAACATGGTCCCCCTGGCCTTTGCGCCCTGGTTGGCAGCTCTGGGTCAATTAGGTTGGCGGTGCACGGCTACCGTCTCTCTGAGGCACAAGCACTCCCTCCTGTTCTTTTCGATCTCTTGGCTCGCAACCAAATTGGCCAAATCTGACTGTGGATGAAGCAGATCATAATTGTCCCTTTCATCCTGCAGATTTCCAATTTTGGCTGCGAGACAAGAGATCGAAAAGAACAGGAGGGAGTAATTGTGCCTCTGAGGGACGGTAGCCATGCACCGCCAACCTATGTGACCCAGGGCAGCCATCCAGTGCGCAAAGGCCAGGGGGCCATTCTTCTCTTTGCAGACCAGGGAGAGGAGCATATTCGGGAGGCGACTGCATCAGCCTGTAGTCCTCAGATTTCATACGCTTCTCCAGGGCATTCACGGTCCATTTAGTGTGAAATTGACCATTCAAATTAATGAGTATACTCCGTTATCCTACAGCGAGCCCTAATGCCTGATGCTTGCGATAGAAATGGATGATGGAATTCAACCAGTTCTTTTTTCTCGTAAAGCAAAATGGTTGATGTTGGAAACTTACGCAATGTGGGTAATAAACGCAACGAAGGGCTATCGTCCATTTATAATCAAGCATGCCCGATGAATGCCTTCCATATCTAAACTCCATTACAGGGCTGTGAGAAAGCGGATGTTGATGGATTGTCTCAGAATGCAGAAGCTGGAACCTGTGCGGAAACACAAAAGGCATGGTTGTCTCAGATTTCCAGAAAATCAAATGATGTGAAGAGTCACACATCCATTTCCTCGTCCGAACAGATGATGTTGATGATGCTAGAGAAGTAAAGCGACAGAAATTACAAAACGAGCAGGGAAGTGACTGTAATGACACGCCAATGACGGCATGTCGCGCCTTTGAACTATTTGAATTGGTAAATGTTTTGAACTATTTGAGTCTTTGGATAATTATCGGAGGAAGCCATCTT
Source organism: Scilla litardierei (assembly GCA_030789695.1). NCBI lineage: Eukaryota > Viridiplantae > Streptophyta > Magnoliopsida > Asparagales > Asparagaceae > Scilla > Scilla litardierei. The sequence continues at coordinate 25,850,869 of CM061142.1, forward strand.
ATGAACACTTTTCCTTGTGTATGCGTGTGCGGAGGACCATGTCCAGTAGTGCACATATCATATTGGTCTCTTATATTGGTCTCTTACAGGCGGTGAAGATCTTCTCTGGATTAAGCTTTTACTTCACCGATCAGTTCGAGCCTCCTTACAGGGGCTTCCTTGAAAAGGTGGTTCTAGCTGCCGGTCGAACCGTCCTGAAGAATGTTGACCTGGTGATGGATGCATTAAATACCAGTGTGTTCTCTGTAGGATCCGCCTTCATTGTCTACAACGAAGACCCTCCACCTACGTGCGCCTTAGCAGATCTTGAGGAGGTTGTAACGAAGAGATGCGGCGAGGTTGGGGCCGCATGCAGTGTTTAGTATTCTCTTACTGGAACACATCGTCGCATGCAGTTCTGCATCTGAGCTTGTAAGTTGTTCAAAGACCAGCGGTGTTTAGTATTTTGATCTGTTGGTGTTGTTCGATGCCTCATGTGAATCAGAGTTCCTCTCGGTGTCTTTGAAACGGCTACATACCTGACTGCAGGTTACAACGACACATGCTATAACTACACTCATATCCAGTCGATGATGGAAGAAAATAGGCAACGACGGTAATAAACGGAACGAAGATGGTCGCCCGATGAACTCGCGGAAGTTGACGGGGAAGCAAGCAGATCACACCGACAATCACATGTTTTAGTTTGTAAGAGCATATGCTAATGAATCAGTTTGGATCTGTATCAGTATGTACATCAATATATTTGAATGGCTGGGTCATTTTCAAAATGTCATCAAGTGGAATATGTATGAGATTTAATCTAAACTTTAGCTAAACGCGCACAACGGGCATAATTCTGCTGGTTGTGCGTGTTTAAGTATGATGAAATTTGGAATGTGATTGATTCACTGCGCTGGTGCATGGTGGAATTAAAATTATAGCATCTCACAAATATGCTCAAAGCACAAAACAGTCAAATTTATTCCCGTGGGGGCGTTGATCAAATTTGTCATCGACACAACTATAGCTTAACGCGCACAACGGGCATAATTCTGCATGTTGTGCGTTTTACGCAATAATGTTAGCCATAACAAATTTGCTAAATGCGCACAACGGCTCAAAGTGAACACCTGGCGTTACTTATTGTGCGCTTTGAGCAATTATTTAAACCATTAAAAATTTGCTCACCGCGCACAACGACCATAAATTTATTGGTATTGAGCGTTGAGCAATTATGAAAGCGGCTATAAATTTTTCCAGTTCACTTGCCACCGGTCATACATTCTTAGGAAAATCATATGTCTGGTATCAATCAGCTGTAGATTCAGGAGCAGTATTTTGTATATGCACGAGCACCCCTCTGTAGCTTGACGGGGTCTTCGATGTAGCCACACAGTAAAACTCTGTTGCAGCAGACACATCCTCATTGACCTATCTGCGTTGTGCGCATTGAGCAATTCCCGTTTTCCATGCGTTTTGCGCGGTGATCAATTATAATAGTTACTCTCTTCTGTATTATTTAGCCCGGGGTGCGTGTCGAATAAAATGTATTAAAAAATCTTAGTGGAGAGTAGTATTGTTGGGAGTAATTTTCCTAATAGCATCAATGTTGATCAAGGCGAAAAATCTTTGAGTTTCCTTGTTATGCGCGGAGAGTAATTAACCTATTTTGATCCAGATGCTAAAATAATTGGGATTACGCGATTTTCGCGTTGGTATTACGCGGTTTGCGCGTTGAGTAAATAATTGTTGATTCCCGAGATCCATTGCATTACTGTAGGATCAAGGACTTATTTGTTGGATATGGAAGACGTTTGTACACCCTTGTGGGGGATGTACGAGGGAATACGGACCTCGAACGTCACGCACACGAAGTCATGTCCAAAGGGAATCTGTTCCCTAGCGGAGAGGATCTCTGTATGAGCGGGAAAGTCGCATTATATATGCATAAATGCATGCGACATATGGCTAATAAAGGGGGAATATCTTAAGCTTATATTGTACCATGCATATGGTACAACTTAAGCTTATAATGTGCCATGCATCATGGTACACCTTAATTAAGTTGTTCCAAAGGAACAACTTACCCTAAAATAACTACCTTGGGGGCTATAAATAAGACCCAAGGGTAGCCATTTTCCTTACACTTTTTGCATGAAATTCATGCATGCATCTTCTTCCTAGCGAAGCTCTGCAGAAATATTTCCTCTCCCTCCATCCAAGTTCTTAATCTAAAATAGAGATTTAGATTGTGGATTTAGTAGCCTTACTCCGTTCGTGAGTAGACTCGATCCGTCGTGGCGAATCCGAAGGCGAAGTTCGTAGACTACCGTGCAGCGTACGCAAGCGTAAGTCTAAACTTCATATTATCGATCCTAACTCTGTTTTGGACAGGATCCTTCATTGGTATCAGAGCCATATGGGTTCGCCCCGGTCAAACCACCGCCCCGTCAAAACTACGAACGAGTCGTTGTCTTTTTCACGAATGGGTCTCCTACTATTACGGATATAGTAGGAACGCTTCGTGACGGAGAGAACGCAGCGGTTGTTCTTTTCACGTTAGGGTCTCCTATCATTATGGATATGGTAGGAACTCTCCGTGACGGGAAGAACCGACCGTTCACGTAGTAAGTTATTCATTTTTGGCACACGGCCATTAGAAAATAACTAAATTCTCGACGAACGGGTGCTTCATCGACGAACGGATGCTTCATCGAGGAAGATGATGGAAGTTATTTCCATCGGGTAAGAGGAAAATTTGGTGCATGTGCACCATGGCCAAATGGGCCATGAAGGCCATGCACCCCCTCTCCTCATGCGGAGGGGGTTGGCTACGGCCAATAACCACCGGCGACCACCCCATCAAGGGGGAGGAGAAAGTGTGGCAACCCCATTCAAAGGGGGTGGCCGGCCATGGCCAAAGGGGCCATGGCCGGCCAACGCCGAAAGGCCTTGACCATGGCCGGCCATGGCCAAGCCATGACCGGCCATGGCCAGGCCGGCCTTGGCCGGCCAAGGCCGGGCCGGCCTTGGCCGGCCAAGGCCGGGCCGGCCTTGGCCAAGGGCCTGCCGGCCAGGCCGGCCCTGGCAGAGGCCAGGGCCGGAGCCCTGGCAGAGGCCAGGGCCGGAGCCCTGGCCACTGCCAGGGCCAGGCCGGCCCTGGCAGAGGCCAGGGCCGGAGCCCTGGCCTCAGGCCAGGGCCTGGCCGAGGCCAGGGCAGGAGCCCTGGCCCCGGCCAGCGGCCAGGCCGCCCTGGCAAGAGGCCAGGGCAGCGCCCTGGCCTCAGGCCAAGGCCTGGCCGAGGCCAGGGCAGGAGCCCTGGCCCCGGCCAGTGGCCTGGCCGGCCGGCCCTGGCAGAGGCCAGGGCCTGGCCGGCCCTGGCCGAGGGGGGCAGGCCCCCTGGCCGGTCAAGGCAGAGGCCCTGGCCGGCCAATTGGCCAAGCCCCGGCCAGGGTAGAGGCCCTGGCCGGCAGAAGTTGCAGTTCGAATATTGGTCGACCAATTTTGTGTTTTTGGTCGACCAATCCGACAGATGGTCTGGGTCGATTGCAAACTTGCCAAATGACCCATACGGGGTGACAAAAGGCATTAGTCAAACTCGAATGTGTCGATTAGCCCATACGGGGCTAACCACAGTGCCGACTAGTTCATACGGGACTAACGTTTTAATGAAGTTTTTTCATTGGGCTCTACTCCTTGAAGATTAGCCATAGTGCTCTACTTCATGCGAGATTAGCCAAGTCATTGTGCTCTACTCTTCGGAGATTAGCCAATGTACTTATGAAATTGTGCTCTACTCCTTGAAGATTAGCCGTAATGCTCTACTTCATGCGAGATTAGCCATGTCATTGTGCTCTACTCTACGGAGATTAGCCAATGAATTTATGACGTTGTGCTCTACTCTACGGAGATTAGCCAATGTATTTTTTTTGAAAAATACGTTTTCAAAAACGCTTTTCCGCTGCTAAGTACTATAAGAGTACTAACATTTGATAAAGTGAGGGAGAAAAATTGAAAGTTACTCTAGATGGTGATTGGAAACATAGTGACCTTTCCGATTCTAGAGTAACATCTTCAATATTTTTCGAAAGTAACTTATCAAATACTTATTTTCCGCTGCTAGTACTATAAGAGTACTATTGTTTGATAAGTGATGGGGGAATATTGAAAGTTGTTCTAGATGGTGATTGGAATCATAGAGACCTTTTCGATTCTAGAACAACACCTTCAATATTTTTCGAAAGTAACTTATCAAATATAATATAATTCCAAGTGGGATTTGAATTTTAGAACTATCCAAATGGGATATTCTATTATCATTTCAAGTGGGAGTTATATTTTAAGAATTTTTTATGCAATGTTTTTGATCGAACCTTCGGTTTTGTCTTTTTGCAGCATTTTAAAAGTAAAATGTCTTCCGCTTCAAAGAATATCGTCGCTGAGTTAAACAAAGGTGAAAAACTCAACGGCGATAATTACAAACTTTGGTCCATTAAGATACAATACGTTTTAGAGGAGCAAGAAGTGCTCGAAACTCTAAAGAACGTAATGATTGAACCCGAGTTGGGCACTACGGCCCAACACCGAAGAGACAAGGAAGCTTTTGATGCTTGGTCTCGGAAGAATAAGATAGCGCGCATTACGTTATTAAGCAGTATGGCTGATGACATAATGCGCATCTTCCGAGAACATGACCTAGCCATGGACATATGGTCCAAGCTAGAGGAGAAGTTCGGTGGCACATCGGTGTCCAAACTTCGCGCCTTAACTATAAAGTTCGATACATATAAGAAACGTCCAGATCATTCCATGGGGAAACATCTGCGACATATGGCGAACCTTATATCAGAGTTAAAGGACGCAGGTCATGTGCTCACGGATGAGCAACAAATCCAAGCAGTCATACGTTCACTACCAAATGGGTGGGATCAGATGAAGATGCATCTCACTCATAATGAGAGCATCAAGACCTTCAATGATGTTTCCAAGCACCTCGAATTAGAGGAAGAGCGGCTTGCGGCTGCCAAGCCAGGTGCAGAAGTGCACATGGTTGCTAGTTCCTCACACGGGGGAAAGAAACGTAAAGATCGTTCGAAGTCTTCTAATGAACGTAATAAGCAACCTGAGTCTACCAAGGAACCCAAACATAAGGGTGGACACAAGAAATGGCACAAGAAGAAAGACTTGAAACGGATCAAGTGCTTCAAGTGCAACAAGCTCGGTCACTATGCTCGTTCGTGTACGAGTGGAAGTGACGAGGTAACTTGTAATACTAGTTACATATGTGTTTCTAGTTCACTATTTCTTGTGGAATCTAATCCATTTTGGGATAATTGATTCAGGTGCCACCGACCACATAGCAAAGGACAGACGGTCCTTCGTGGAGTATCACCGGATACTCAAGGAATGAAGTGGATCAATGTAGGAAACAACACACGTGTTGAAGTGAAAGGCGTTGGGACTCGCAAGCTTGTCTTGGACAACGGCCGCACTATCCTACTTCATGATGTTCTCTTCATTCCATATATTCAAAGGAATATTAAAATTGTGGTCAATTTATTGGGTCTTGGTTAATGGTTGGTTCCTTCATGTTTGTAATATGGACCTATTTTTGTAATAATTCCTTTATTGGTTCTGGGTTATGTATTTAAAGGATTCATTGTAATAAGTACAATGTATGATTTCTCATTTCCTTATGACAAATTCTTTGACTAATGAGTCTAATATAATTTGTTGGCACTCAAGGCTTGGTCATATTGGACCAACGCATATGGATAGACTTGCCAAACGTGGCCTTCTATCCAATGTTTCAAAGGTTGAAATGTCGACCTGCGAACATTGCCTTGAAAGGAAATCTTGTCGCAAGCCGTTTGGAACCGGCACAAGGGCCAAGGTTCCATTACCGCTTATCCATTCGGACATATGTGGTCCGATGAATGTCAAGACAAGACGCGGGAAGTCCTATTTCATCACTTTTAATTGATGATTTCACCCGATTCGGTCATATCTATTTGATATCCCACAAAAGTGAAAGCACTAAACCTGCTTTGAAAACTATATGAGTTTAGTGGAGAATCAATTAGATCGCAAGATTAAGGTCATGCGAACCGATAGGGGCGGTGAATATCAATCAACAAGTTTAAAGGAACTTTGTGATGAAAAAGGCATAGTACATCGGGTAACTATGCCTTATACTCCTCAACAAATTGGTGTTGCAGAAAGGAGGTATAGGACTTTAATGAAAAATGGTCCGTTCAATGATGGCGCAAGCTAACTTGCCAATCACCTTCTGGGGTGATGCATTATTGACAACCGTTTTCATTTTAAACCGCGTACCCTCGAAATCAGTTAGCTCCACTCCTTATGAGTTGTGGAACCAAAGGTCTCCTGACTTAAACATTTTACCTTGAGTTTGTGCATTCAACGCACATATTTCCTCCCATAAGTATGGCAAACTTGGGCCATGGGGAAGGAAATGTATCTTTAAACGATACGCATTAAACTCCAAAGGTTATGTTTTTGTTAGTCAGGAAGACAATGGTGTGCTAATTGAGTTTGAGTCGAGGGATATCACTTTCTTGGAAAACGAGTTTCCAAGACAGGGCGAGATAAGTAAGGACTTATCTCTATTTGAGATTTGTGATCAAGAAGGATTACCTCATTCGAGTGGGAGAATTCTTGGTGAAAACGAAAATGCTTTTCAACCTTCACCAATGGATTATACGAATGACGATTATCCTATTCCATACGGGAATAATGATCCAAGTGGGAGCAATTCTAACAACATTTCAAGTGGGAGTGATATTAGAATTGATCTAAATTCGAGTCAACAAGGACTTAAAGAATCTCAAATATGCCACATCATGCCCTGCAAAAGACAAATGGATGGAAGCGATGAAGGAGGAATTGAAATCCATGAAAGTTAACCAAGTCTGGGACTTAGTTAACTCACCCAGAGGACATAGAGCAATTGGGAACAAATGGGTTCTCAAGATCAAGCATAAGGCTGATGGCTCTATAGATAGATATAAAGCTCGCCTTGTCGCGAAAGGTTTTACGCAACAGGAAGGGATAGACTATGAAGAGACCTTCTCACCTGTTGTGCGTTTTACCTCGATTCGCCTGATTCTGGCAATGGTAGCTTGCTTATACCTCGAATTACATCAGATGGATGTAAAGACTGCCTTTCTCAATGGAGAATTGGACGAGGAGATCTATATGGAACAACCAACAGGGTTTGTAAAAGAAGGAAACGAACATAAGGTTTGTAAACTTCGTAAGTCCATATATAGTCTTAAATAATCCTCGAGGCAATGGTATATACGATTTCAAGAAATTATCTTATCAAATGGATTTTCCATACTTGATGAAGATAACTACGTATATATCAAGAGGATTAAAAGCAAGCATGTTATTATGTCTCTATATGTAGATGACATTTTAATAGCCAGAAATGACAAGGGCTTTGTGATGAGTATCAAGGCTTGGCTTTCATCAGTATTTGAGATGAAAGGCATAGAAAAAGCCGCATATATCCTTGGAGTTAAGATTTCAAGGAATCGTTCGAAGAAACTTCTTTCTCTTTCACAGGAGATTTATATAAAGAAGGTTCTAGAACGATTTAATATGCAGGACTGCAAGTCCATTGATATTCATATAAGCATATGAGATAATTTATATCTGGAATCGTGTCCAAAGAACCAAAAGGAAAAGGAAATTATGGAAAAAGTTCCATATCCCAGTGCAGTTGATAGTCTTATGTACGCTATGGTGTGTACGAGACCGGACATCTGTTTTGCCGTTGGAAACGGTAAGCTGTTACCAATCCAACCCAGGGCAAGAACACTGGAAAGCGGTTAAGAGGATAATGCAGTATCTTAAAGGAACTGCAGATTTGCAAAAGACTATGATAAAACCAAGAAGGTAGACATAAGGTACATATCTACGCATGAGATGATAGAGGATCAGCTTACGAAAGCAATCCACAGAAATGTGTTTTATAAACACTTAGCATCCCAAGAATTGCGTATGAGCTGAGTTGTACCAATATATATTCCCATGTCTAAGAAAGATCAAATTTAATAAAAGAATAAGTTCTTTTTCAAGCATTGCATATGAATTTCTTAAAGAAATGTTTGTGTACATTTTTTGAAATCTCAGCTGAATTGTGTGTATGTCGGACAGATTAAGGTTGGCTCTCTCACATGAGCAACCGCCTTATCTTATCAGATGGATAAGATAGAGATGAGACTAGTTTAAAGTCAAAATCATTAGACGAATGATTTAGAGTCATGACTTTAACAAAGTTAGTCGAATGAAAGATCTGCATCATATGGATGCTTACAAAAGATCTGAGATCTGTATCACAAGGATAAAAAGATCTCATTGGATTTTATAATCCTATCTGTCTTATGCAGGATGAGAGTCCGGAAATATTTCCTGAGTAGTAAGGGGACTCAAAAGATAGGCACTGTGGTGTCTGATCTTTCATCCGTACAACATCATTAAGACATACTCTCCATGGGAAAGGAGTGATGTTGTAATACGTGTTCATACCACGTATGCATTTCGACCACTGAGTTAGTAGCAATAGTGTTTGCTATTATGTGAGACTCAAAGGCCATACGGGTCTTAACTCTTACCCTCAAGGACTCCAATTGGTTCCTTTAGATTTGACGAGATGATCGCTATCTTAGCGTGTTACTAATGGGCTATGGTAATTCGGCTCGGCGGGGCACGTTAGAAAAGCGAATCGAGTCAAGATCAGAAGGTTCGCAAGAAGAGGAAGATTGATTTCATATTCGCATTTGGACTTTAATGATTCAAAGCTGGCCAGCCAATTGTAATCCAGATGGGATTCAATTGTTGAATATAAAGTACAAGAAAATGTGAAGAAATAATCTAGGGTAAAGCATGCGTTGAACTACTCAACTTTGCACCTTCGAGGTCGTTGTGTATCTCTAACAAGTGCAAAACAACAGACTCTACGCGCATGACGGTCGCACGGTCTATTTCTCGGTATGATAGATGAAAGAACTAAGGGAAAGACGTTCTCTTACAATCCCCTCAAGTGTGAGTGGGAGATGTTGGATATGGAAGACGTTTGTACACCCTTGTGGGGGATGTACGAGGGAATACGGACCTCGAACGTCGCGCACACAAAGTCATGTGCAAAGGGAATCTGTTCCCTAGCGGAGAGGATCTCTGTATGAGCGGGAAAGTCGCATTATATATGCATAAATGCATGCGACATATGGCTAATAAAGGGGGAATATCTTAAGCTTATATTGTACCATGCATATGGTACAACTTAAGCTTATAATGTGCCATGCATCATGGTACACCTTAATTAAGTTGTTCCAAAGGAACAACTTACCCTAAAATAACTACCTTGGGGGCTATAAATAAGACCCAAGGGTAGCCATTTTCCTTACACTTTTTGCATGAAATTCATGCATGCATCTTCTTCCTAGCGAAGCTCTGCAGAAATATTTCCTCTCCCTCCATCCAAGTTCTTAATCTAAAATAGAGATTTAGATTGTGGATTTAGTAGCCTTACTCCGTTCGTGAGTAGACTCGATCCGTCGTGGCGAATCCGAAGGCGAAGTTCGTAGACTACTGTGCAGCGTACGCAAGCGTAAGTCTAAACTTCATATTATCGATCCTAACTCTGTTTTGGACAGGATCCTTCATTATTATACGCTTCATTTTGATTGCTCCAATTCCCCTATAAAAATGGCGGACAAGGAGCACTCATCTTCTCACAACTTCATCTACTTTCTTCCATCATCATCTTCTTTATTTGCCCACACAACCTTCGTATGGAAACAGTAAGTCCTTCAACTGTTCGTGCATGCTTGATATAGATATCAGATATGGACGATAGCATTCATTCAACTGTTCGTCCATTTATAATCAGGCATGCCCGAAAAAGGGTTTCCAGATGTGAGGATTTCGCCTTCCACCATGCCCGTGACTCTGTGGTGTCTCTTGTCGAAGATGAAAGAACTCACCCTCAGAATGCAACCCTGCACAACAACCACGTTTTCAATCCTGTCATGCTTACTGAATAGCTGCCCGAACCTAGAGGATCTAGTCATTGGAGTAAGTACAAATTTGCTAATTATTTCCTCTGAATAATTCAAAACTACGTATGTATGTATGATGGCATTAAGCATTCTATTTTGTTACCAGGATGAAATGTTTGATTTTCCAGACCCGGAAGCTTCATCGCTAGATTACTGGGATCAGCAGATGCCTTCGGATTGCATGACAAATACGCTGAGGACGGTAAATGTAAACGTGGTCGATGTACACCGCAAGGGCTCGCATGCAACGAAGCATTCTATGACCTCTGGATCAATGCTAACAGGAATTTATCCTTTTCCGTATTCCGACTAGATTCTTCGTCATTATCTTCTTCAATTTGGATGCGAGACAAGAGATCGAAAATAAGAGGAGGGAGTGCTTGTGCCTCGGAGGGACGGTAGCCCTGCACCGCCAACCTATGTGACCAAGGGCCGCCATCCAGGCTTAATCATATGTATCAGTGTGTAAGATCATAGGCTAATGAATCAGTTTGGATATGTATCAGTATATACATCAATATAGTTGAATTCGATTGAATATGTCTTCAGATTGAATAAGTATCAGATTTAATTTTAAAGTTTGCATGTAGTTTCTGAGTCAGAGTGAATAAGTATCCGGTTTAATCTACAATGTTTTCAGATTGAACAAGTATAATAAGACTTAAATCTAAAAGTTTGGATGTAGGCTTGATTGGGATTCAGATTAAGTATGATGAAATTTGGAATGTGATTGATTCACTGCGGTGGCGCGCAGTGGAATTAAAATTATAGCATCTCACAAATATGCTCAAAGCGCAAAACCGGCAAATTTATTCCCGTGGGGGCATTGAGCAAATTTGTCATCGACGCAACTTTAGCTTAACGCACACAACGGTCATAACTCTGCTGGTTGTGCGCGTTAAACAATTTTCCATAAAATACCTTAGATGCTCAAAGCGAACACATGTCTTTGCTTGTTCTGCTGCGCTTTGCGTAATTATGTTAACCATTAAAAATTTGTTCAACGCGCACAACGATTCAAAGCGGGTACACCTGTCGTTGCTTGTTGTTCGCTATGAGCAATTATTTAAACCATTAAAAATTTGCTCATCGCGCACAACGGCCATAAATTTGTTTGTTCTGAGATTTGTGCAATTATGTTAGCGGCTATTAATTTTTCCAGCTCACATCCCACCGGCCGGTCAAACATTCTTGAGAAATGCACATGTCTGGTATCAATCAGCTGTACACGAGAACCCCTCCTGTAGCATGACGGGGTCTTCGATGTAGCCACACATTAACTCTACTGCGGTCGCATCCTCATAAACCAATACAATTCGCTGCCATGCGTTGTGCGTTGTGCGCCTTGAGCAATTCCAGTTTTCCATGCGTTTTGCGCGGTGAGCAATTTTGATTGTTCATTTGTTACTCGCTTCTGTATTATTTAGCACGGTGTGCGCGTCGAATAAAATGTATTAAAAAGGATTAGTGGAGATTAGTATTGTTGGGAGTAATTTTCCAATTGGCATCATTGTTGATCAAGGCGAAAAACCGTTGAGTTTCCTTGTTTTGCGCGGAGAGTAATTAACCTATTTTGTTTCCTTATTATACTCTTCATATTGATTGGTCCAATTCCCCTATAAATGGCGGACAAGGAGCCCTCATCTTCTCACAACTTCCTCTACTTTCTTATATCATCTTCTTCTTTTTGCCCACACAACCTCCGTCTGGAAACAATAAGGTCTTCTTATGTTCGAGCATGATGCATGAGGTAGAAATGGACGAGATGGAGATGGATATGGGGTGTAAAGATGAGATGGTCTTCTACTGTTCGGGCCTGATGCTTGAGATAGAAATGGACGATAGAATTCAACCAGTACTTGTTTCAAGCAAAGATAAATGGTTGATGTTGGAAACTGCAATGACGGTAATAAACGCAACGAAGGGCTATCGTCCATTTATAATCAAGCATGCACGTGGAATAGCCATCTCCTCTTTACACTATCTCCTCCTCCATCCCCTTCATCTTTGTACTATAGATCGTCTAAGACACACAAACACCTCCTACTGTCCTTTCCGATCTCGAAGATGAAAATCTCATTCTATTTATAACGCAACCATGTGTTGGTGTTCACCGCCTCTTGGGAATCAGAGTTCTTATCGGTGTCTTTGAACCGGTGTCATACTTGATAGCCGGGTACAACGACGCCTGCAATGACGACAATCCTATCCGGGCTACGGTTGCAGAAAGTTGGCAAACACGTCCATAAACCCAACGAAGATGGTCGCTTCGTTGCGTTAGTTAACGTCGTTGCCGACTTTTGGCAACCGTAGGCAGGATAGGAGTGTCGTCATTGCAGGCGTCGTTATAGGGTGAAGCACGCAGATCACGCCGACAATTTATCCCGTAAAAAGCCCCTTCATTGCAAACATCTTACGAAGACAATCATATGTATCAGTTTGTAAAGAGCATGGGGTAATGAATATGTTTTGTTCTGTATCAGTTTGTACATCCATATATTTGAATGGCTGGGTCATTTTGAGAATGTCATCAATTGGAATATGTATGAGATATAATCTAAAAATTTTCAAGCAGTTTACGAAGTCGATTGAATATGTAGCCGATTTAATCTAAAATATCTTCAGATTGATTATGTATCAGAGATAATCTAAAAGTTTTCATGTAAACAAGTTAATTTTCTCATAGACGGAATTTAACAACTTGCTTGGAGGGACATTTTCGCGTTCTTTACAATACGTCGATAAAGACGCCAGTGGTTGAAGGCAGGCCGTTGGATGGTGGGCTGGGGTGCCGTCGAGGAGTGGAAGGCAGGCCGTTGGATGGCGGTCTGGGGTTTCGTTTCAATTTACTGTAAACTGCATCAGGATGTGCGACGGGAGGTCGTTGAGTGGAAGGCAGACCGTTGGATGGCAGAGGGACCCATTGTCTGGGAACGGTGGTGCCCAGTGGGGTGATTGGCATGGCGATGCCTTCACCGATGATTTCAACCGACAACCCACGAACATCGACGCCTCCCCCGGAGGTGGAGGTCGTCACGGAGTAGGCGTTGGAGGGGAGGAGCGGTCCGCCCTAAGTCCCCTGGCGTAAGTTCTCCAAGGGAAGTCGGGGGGTGGAAGGCGGGCCGCTCCATGTGTAAGAGGAATAACTCGTCGGCGATCCGCCTGTAAGAGGAAGAATTCGTCGGGAAGGAGATGTCCGGTATCAACAGAGGGCCTATCCAATGATCGGGCCAACGAGAGGTTTCTTTTGAGAGGGGAGGAGTGTCTAGAGGCAAATCGTCCCTAACGCACTGGGATTGTGAGGAGAAATCGAATACGGGGGCATCTCGCCCCCTTTCAAACTTCATGGTAAGGCTTTTCTTTCTTTGCTTTGAGCAATTATGTCTCAGGGTTGAGCTATTAAGTAAGCGGCTACAAAACCACTCATACCTCAGAATTACTCACCGCACACAACCACTCAAACTCAGAATAAGCTCACCGCACAAAACCACTCAAAACTCAGAATTGCTCAGCGCACAAATCCACTCAAAACTCAAAATTGCTCATCGCACAGAACCACTCAAACTCAAAAGTGCTCACCGTACACAACCTCTCAAAAATCAGAATTACTCAGAGCACAAAACCACTCAAACCTCAGAATTGCTCACCGCACACAACCAATTTTGTCCCAGTGAGGGTGAACTGCCACAAAGTTCTCCACTGGGTCACAGTTGCTCTTGCTTTTGAGGACATTTGTGTCATTTTTTGGGTCAAAGGTCTCCCTTAGAGCTTTCAAATCGCTCCAGCTACATCAATTCTCTCCCATCGCAATTAAAGTCTCTTCATATGTCTGATATCAATCCGCTGTAGATTAACGAGCAGTCTTTTGTATATTCACGAGAACCCCTCTGTAGCATGACGGGATTTTCGATGTAGCCACACATTAACTCTACTTCTTCTCATCAATACAATTCGCTGTCATGCGTTCTGCGTTGTGCGCATTGAGCAATTCTCGTTTTCTATGCGTTCTGCGCGGTGAGCAATTATGATAGTTACTCGCTTCTGTATTATTTAGCCCGGTGTGCGCGGCGAATAAAATGTATTAAAAAATCTTAGTGGAGAGTAGTATTGTTGAGAGTAATTTTCCTATTATGTGATCAAGGCGAAAAACCGTAGGGTTTCATGGTTTTGCGCGGAGAGTAATTAACCTATTTTTTCCACATTCTAAAATAATTTAGGGAGCCCCTTTGGAGATGCTCTAAATGTTGATTCCCGAGATCCATTGCATTACTGTAGGATCACGGACTTTTTATACGCTTCATTATGATTGGTCCAATTTCCCCTATAAATGGCGGACAAAGAGCACTCATCTTCTCTAAATTTTGTTTACTTTCTTCTATCATCTTCTTTATTTGCCCACACAACCTCCGTATGGAAACAATAAGTCCTTCAGCTGTTCGTGCATGCTTGATATAGATATGGACGATAGCATTCATCCAGTACTCTTTTCATGTAAAGGTAAATGGTTCATGTTGGAAACTTATGCAACGAAGGACTATCGTCCATTTATAATCAAGCATCCCCGACAATGCTGGGGGGTGTTGCAACTGCGTTGAGAAAATTTGTCCCAAACAGCACTATGAAAAATGTGTACGATGATCATACCATATTCTTTTGGGGTGATATTGGCTATGCTGTCTCACATGTTTTAGGAAAGCTGCTGGGTGTTGTATCATGTAAGATTGTTATTCCCTCCTATTATGAATTGTGGCTATGTATTTGTTTTGCGTGTCTTGCTATACACTCCATATCCATATCCATCTCCTCTTTATACACTTCATCTCCTCCATCAAACCCTTCATCGTTTCACTATACATCATCTTTGACGCACAGACACTCCATCCTATCCTTTCCGATCTCTTACACTCCCAAACACAACTTCTTATGCAACCCTGTGTTGTTTTACATCGTCTCCGGTAACAGAGTTCTAATCGGTGTCTTTTGTCCTGACTTCAGGTTACAACGATGACAGCAATGACAGTAATAAGCGAAACGGTCTGTCGACTTTCGAATTCGCGGGGTCTCTTACAAAGGACAAAGTGCCACGTCATTGCACACATCTGGTATGACAATCATCTTGAGCAGATCAGGGCAGAAATTCGGCAACTGCAACATAGATGTGGAGCGCATTGCCCGTGTGGTACATCGCCACAGGGGAATCGGCGTTCCAGGTGTTGTGTTTGACACGGCTACATACTTGACTGCAGGTTACAACGACGCGACACTCATATCCAACTATCCAAGGACGTTAATAAACGCAACGAAGATGGGCGCCCGATGAACTCGCGGAAGTTGTAGGGGGAAGCACGCAGATCACGCGCCACTTCATTGCAAACATCTGCGAAGACAATCAAATGTATCGGTTTGTAAGAGTAAAGGGATATGTATCAGTTTGGATCTGTATCTGTACGTACTTCAGTATGTTAGAATGGGTTGGTCATTTTGGAAAGGTCACCGTTTGGATATGTATCAGCGTTAATCTAAAGGTTTGCATGCAGTTTCTGAATCAGATTGACTAGGTATCAGATTTAATATAAAATGTCTTCAGAATGAATAAGTATCGGTCTTAATCACAATTAGGTAAAGTTTCTAAGTGAAGTTTGACTGTTGGCATGTTGCGGAATCACAATTTTAGTATGATGAAAATTGGAATGTGAATGATTGACCGTTGGAACAAAAATTACAGCATCCAACAAATATGCTCAGCGCACAATGGGTAAAATTAGTCCGTGCGGGGCGCGTTGAGCAAATGCGCTATCGTCGCAACTTTGCTCAACGTGCACACCGGGCATAAGGCTACTAGGTGTGTGCGCGTTTAACAATTGTTGATAAACTACCTTTTATATGCTCAAAAAGCGAACACCTGGCTTTCCTTTTTGCCCGTTGTGCGCGTTGTTTTGCCCGTTGTGCGCGTAACCTTAGCCCGTTGTGCGCGTTGTTTTCCCGTTGTGCGCGTAATTTTACCCGAGCCTAAGGGCATAATTTTGCCCGTTGTGCGCGTTGGGCTATTTTTTAGTGGCTACAGTTTATCCCAACGCGCAAAACTTAGGCATGCATTAATCATTATTGAGCAGAACATCCGGCTGGTAGCAATCCGCTGTATATTAACGATACATGCTCTGTATGTTCACCAACACTGCTCTGCAGACTCGAGGGGTCTCTTAGTAAGACCAAAGGTTCCAATATATCGCCGTTGTGCGCTGTGAGCAATTCTGTTAACCATTAAAAATTTGCACGGTGCGAGCAACAATAAATGTGGATATATCAGCAAATTTTATTGAGTGGACGAGTTGGAGTTTTTTTTCGCACTAACAAAATTGCTCACCGCGCACAACTGGTCAAAATTATTTGTTCTGATCGTGGTAAATGGTGAGCAATTGTAGTAACCACTAACAAATTGGCTAATAAAGGCGCTCAACGGGCAAAACTTATCAATGGGAGTTTGTGGTAAGCAATTTTGTCAGACAATAACATATATGATACAATAACCCTACTCTCACTTGGACTATTTGACATACTAATAATGATACATTCTCATCGCATAACAATTTGGAACAAAGGTTGATATTATTAAAAATACCCAGAGCGCAAAACCGGCACTAGTATTGCCAGTTCTGCACGTTGAGCAATTTTGTAGGTAAAGACATAATTACTCAAAGCGCAAAACGGGCAATATTACTGCAGTGTTGCGCTCGGTGTAATTGGTATGATACACAACATCAATCCATACCGATGATGACATTTGCACATTTCGGAAGCCATGCTAAAATTTCATCTTACAAAGTGGTCCATTTTTATTCCAAAAAAACTTATTACATTGATAAATGTTTTATCTTACAGATACTAAAAAGCATCAGCGGTAGCAATATCCGTACCTTTTACCCTCACAACGAATGACTGCATCCTCTGCTCATAACCATCCGGCCATCCATCGGCCACAGCGTCATGCGATCTTGTCCACACAAGTGAAGTCAGAGGGACGTCACCTATTGGGTCAAGTTGAAGGATAACAAAGTGATTTCTGTTCACATGACCCAACGTTATGTGGAGTCTGGAGGCTCGGTTTACTGGAGGACTTCTCAATGGAAAAAATGTCACACACATATCACGTGCAATCAAATGTACTACACAATTGTAGCATGAGGCAATGACATGTCCCATGTCTGGCATCTGCAACCAATTATCCTTTCCTGCACCTTCATCAGTAATAAAATAGTTCACTGCCTTCAAATTATAATTATATGAAACCTCACTCATAACACGCCTGTACAAGACGCTGTATGTCCGCATCTCACCGAGCAAATCAGCTCTGACAGTCAGCCAATCGGATTCTTTCAAGCCCAACTGAACTGCCACAGCCCTGTACCCACAGTTGCCATCTAAAACCACGTCTACGCAGCCCACTATGAGGGATTGTAGCTTATGATGAAAATCCAAATAATATGGTATGAGGAACTTGGCAGGCAAATCATCAACATAATCATCACGGGGAAACGAAGGTTTCGGCTTCTTTATTTGAAGTTTTGGACGCCTACTACTTTCCTTCGAAGGCCGCCTCTTCAATTTAGGCTTCTCCTTTGCCGCCGCCGTATGCTCCGCAATTGAATGCAACCGTGGAGCCTTAACAGGCTTCCTCCTAACTGTAGGCTTCTCCGTCACATCCAAAAAATGATCAGAAATCTCATCAACCAGGGGAGAAATTTGTTTAAGCATGCCATCCATCTCCTCGTGCTCATCAAAATACGAGGCCACAGCCGTCTCCTCCTCCCTCCCAGCAGTCTGAGCATCCACATTATGATCCCCCGTCTCCACCGTCGCCCCCAACTCCAACGTAAGCTCAGCTTGCATCAACCCAGCATCCTCTATCTTCTCATCCTCCACATCCTCCACATTCGCCTCATCCTCCTGCGGCTCCTCATTCTCCCCAGCTGCATTCTCCCCCTCATCCATCTCAACAGTCTGGTCAGCTACATTACGTTCCACCATCCCCGCCGTATCCACCAACTTCCCAGTATGCTCCTCAGCAATCAAATCAGTAGCCACTTCCTTATCATCCTCCTCCTCGTTTGCCTTCTCCTCATACACCTTCGGCTCCGCAGTCTCAGCCGCTGCATTATCCTCCACCAGTACCTCCTCAGCATTCTGCACCTCCACGTTAAGGGCAACCATCTCCTCCGTCTCCACCATCTCCCCAATAACATAATCATCTACAGTCAACTCAGCAGCCACTGCATTCTCAGCCTCATCATGCCCATAAACATCATGCACCCTCGGCTCCACATTCTCATCCGCTGCATTAACCTCATCCTCCTCCGCAGCATTCTGCTCCTGCCCACTAAGAGCCAACTTCTCAGCAGCCTGCTCCATCGCATTATGATCCACCTTATCATCCTGCCAATAAGCAGCCAATGCAGTCGCCTCCTCAGCCTCATCCACCTTCTCCTCATCTCCCTTCTGCTCCTCCTCAACATTATCCACATGCACCACAAGCTCATCACCCACAATTCTACACGGTGATGCTAACTCCTTCAACTTGTTTACAATACCCACACTCTGCCCCCTTAGTAATCGGGAACGTGCATTATAAATTGATTTGATTGGTGTTTCATTGAAGGATTTAGTTTCCTTCAGGCCTTTCAAAATTTCTGACGGCGGCACCTTTCTATTTGCCAAGTCTCGCAATGCTACCACCTCTTTTCCCTGCAACATCCCGTCGTCGGAATGGCCCACGACATAATTAGCAGCTTGATGGTTGTGCCTGCCATCAACGACAGTTAAACTCCACTCACCGCCATCGTCCACCTCATTACCACGCAATTTGAACGGGCATCCACACTTGTTGGTTCTAACTGGCCGGTTGCTCTTTCGTACTGGTCGGTGTCCCCTGTAGTTCCCACTTCTTGCACATGCATAGTAGGCAGCGGGAGTCCTATTGGACGATTTACTCATAATCGACGCACTGGTAACAATCACATGCCCCTGTTGTCGTCCGACGCTCTTTATCCACTGAAAGAGCTCGTCTCTACTTTTAAAACGTTGAATCGTTGTAAATTCGGTTGTATAATCCATATACACCTGTATCAAACAATTCATACAATTAATTGGACCGGGAACCAAACATTAGTTACATTATTGACGTAAAGATAAATCAATATTACGTCGGAATTTTTTAGCATCTCCATCAATCTTAACTGTATCTGCAGGCAAGTAAAAACCAAAAATTTCTCATTCTATTTCTACACATTGTAATAAGAATATCAAATAAAATGTACTTAACATTGTATACTTACCAAATCGCGATTTCGACAAATTTAGGTTGAAAATCCCTATATCGATTGCTATCGCTTCACCGATTTGTTTGAACGCAGCAGTTGACACTGTGATGTAAATGTCGAGCCCAGTAATAAAAATCAAATCTTTGGAATTTCCGTCTGTGCGCCTTGAGCAATCTACGAAATACTTGCCATTTGATATTCCGCCTTGAGCAATCTGTGGAAGGTTATGGCTGTGAGCGGTGAGCAGAATTTATCAAGGGGTGAAAGAGGGTCCTAACGGGTCAAAACAGGTAAAAATTTTAACCTGTTGTGCGCTTCGAGTAAATTCGGTGGTTTAGTTGGCTTATTTTACTCAGCGCGCACAATGGTTATATTTTAACACGATTTGAACCGTTTTGCACGCTGAGTAATCTTACATGGATTGTCAGGATTGACATTAGTAACGGTAATCGTTATTAATCGCGACGCTGAGAACGATTTTGCCCGTGGTGCGCGCTGAGTAGTTCTAAATTTTGTTTTTAATATTTATTCTATTGGATTACTCATATTCTTATGCCGATGTTAACAACATTATTGATACGTATAAAATAATATAATACCAACGTGATAACTATCATTATTTGTATTAATTAACACCCTTAAGAAAATCTGGATAGATTGTATGTGTTATTAAGCATTCAAAATCCAGTATATATCAGTTTGTACCCGTTTACCAAAAAGTTAGTAAGAGGCAAACTTGATTAGTAGGTCAATCGTTGAGCATAACTTATAGATACGATACACCACAGCACGACATACAGATGATAACATTTGCACATTTAGGTAGACATGATAAAATTTCATGCTACCAATCTGTCAATATGAAATAAACAATCCATAGTAAAATGATACAACGTTTTATCCTACAATATTTCAATAACGTCAACGGTTGCAATATCGTGACCAAATACTATTGACTGGAATTGATGCATCCTATCCTCATAAGCAGCCGGCCATCCGTCTGACACATCGGAACGGTATCTTAGCCACATACTTGAAGTCGGAGGGACAAGACCATATGGGGCAAGTTTAACAATAACGAAGTGATTATTGTTCACATGACCCAACGTTATGTGGCGTCTGGATGATATGGGTACTGGATGAGTTCTTAAAGGAAAATATGTCACACACTGATGAGGTGCAAGAATATGTACTACACAGTCGTAGCATGAGGCAATGACATGTGCCATTTCTGGCATCTGCATCCACCATTTAGCTTTTGGACGGTCTAACAAATGGCCCAGTGCCATTACATTCTTTTTAAATTCCACGGCACCCATAAGTTGCCGGTACAAGCCGTCGTGGTTCTGCATCTCTTCTCGCAAGTCATATTTCACCTGCCTCCATTCGTCCTCACCTAGTCCCAACTGAGCTGCCACAGCCCTATACCCACAGTTTCCGTCTGCTTTCACATCTACGACGTGCACTATAAGGGGTCGTAGACACTCATGAAAAGCGTTCCAATAAGGTATTATTATGTCGGTAGCCAAGTCCTCGTCACTATAAGCATGTGGAATTGATTTTTTCGGCTTCTTTATTGTACGTTTCCACAACGGTCTACTTCTTCCCTTACCCGGCTTACACGTCAATGTAGACGTATCCGTTATCTCAGCATGCTGCTTAGCAATCTCCGCTAACAGGGTAGAAATTTACAGACGTAGAACCTCATGCTCCTTCTCAAAGGCCTTAGCCACTGCATTCTTATCATCATCATCCTCCTCCTCAGCAGTCTGCTCCGCCTCATTACGATCCACCTTATCATCCTCCCCACCCATCTTCCCAGTATGATCCTCCTCTTGCAACTCAGCAGGCACTGCATTCTCCCAAACGCCTCCCCCACCTTCTGATCCTCCCCCTCATTATTCATAGCCTTTACATTCTCATCACCCACAATTTTATCAGCTGATGCTAACTCCTTCAACTGTTTTACAATACCAACCTTCTTCCCTCGTTGTAACCGGTTTCGTGCATTATAAATTGCTTTGGTTGAGGTTGCACTGAAGTTTTTATTTGCCTTCAGTACTTTCAAAATTTCAGCTGGCCGAACCTTGCTATTTGTCAAGTCACGCACTGTTTCCATCTCCATTCCTTGCAACGTCCCGTCATCGGAATGGCCATCGACATATTTAGCTGCTTCATGGTTGTGCCTGCCACAAACAACTGTTAACTTCCACTCCTCAACGCCCACGCCCACCATATAACCACGCAATGAGAAAGGACATGAACACTTCTTGGTTTTAACAGGCTGGTTGGTCTTTTTTAGCTTTCGGTGTCCCCGATACTCACCGCTTCTTTCACACGCAAAGTACACAGCATGATGCCCTTTGGCCGTTTTACTTAATCTCCCCGAACGTGTAACAATCACATGCCCATGACTTAACCCGACGTTTTGTATCCACTGAAACAGTTCTTTTCTATCCTTGAACAGTTGATTGGTGGTAAAGTCGGTTGTAAAATCCTTAGTATCCTGTATCAAACAATTCATAACCTGATCCTCAAAGATTTAATGCATTATTGCCGAGAAGATAAATCAATATTACCTTGGATTTTTGTACCAACTTCATCAATCTCAACCGTGGATGAATGCATGTAAAATCAAAATAAGAAAGGCAGATAAGCTGTACTTAAAAGTATAGACATACCAAAGAGTCGATGTTGATAAATTTAGGTCAAAAACCCCTAAATCGATTTCTCTCGATTCAGCTCTTTGTTTGATCTCACCAGTTGACTAAGTGATGTATCCTTCGAGCAATGAAATAAAAATCAAATCTTTTGGAATTCGGTCTGGGCGACTGGAGCGATCTTTGAAAAAACTTGCCGTTTGAAATTCCGCCGTGAGCAATCTGTGTAATTGTCTGTCAATTCGCTGCGACCAGAAGGTATCACGGGACAATTTCGGGTCCTACCGGGTCATATCGGGTCTACAATAATTTACCCGTTGTGATGGTTGAGTAAACAAGTCTAGTTTGAAATATTACTAGCAAATAACCCGTCCACATGTGCACGTGGACTTGATCA
Organism: Scilla litardierei; assembly: GCA_030789695.1. Taxonomy (NCBI): domain Eukaryota; kingdom Viridiplantae; phylum Streptophyta; class Magnoliopsida; order Asparagales; family Asparagaceae; genus Scilla; species Scilla litardierei. The sequence continues at coordinate 25,873,310 of CM061142.1, forward strand.
AAATGGTTGTGTGCGGTGAGAAATTACGGGTTTTGAGTGGTTGTGTGCGCTGAGCAATTCCGAGTTTTGCATGGTTGTGTGCACTGAGCAATTCCGTGTTTTGAGTGGTTTTGTGCGATGAGCAATTCCGAGTTTTGCGTGGTTGTGTGCGCTGAGCAATTCCGTGTTTTGAGTGGTTGCGGGTGGTGAGCAATTCCCAGTTTTGCGTGGTGGTGTGCGGTGAGCAATTCTGAGTTTTTGCGTGGTTGTGTGCGGTGGGCAAACAGCTAGACGGTTCACAAAGGAGAACTTTTACATTTTTGCCCTCCCAGTGTTCGCGATGAGTAATTTACACTATGAACCAATATTTTTACGCCTCCGTATATACAAAGGCATCATAACAGCTTCCATATGCGATCAGTTTTGTGACCTAAGGCGGGAAAAGCTAACGAGATAGGGTTTGATCAACAGAAATTATTCTAATTCGCTGATCTATATAGACTATAAGAGTTCCTGCTTATATCAAACGAAGGTCCTTAAGGCAGAGCAAAAGATTTATGTCATTGGGTTGGGGTGCCCTAAAATAGTCGACTGCGGACGCATTGCATCGTAAAGTTGGTAAGCCATTAATTGATGCTAATTAATTTGATATTTATTAATAATTTCAGAAATTGATTGCTACAATGTACATTTGGTACATGATTGCGTAGAAATTACGAAGATTGAGATGGACTCTGTACACATTGATGGGATCTGTGATGAAGCGGACAATGAAGCAAAGGTTTGAAATTATTTTGCTTTGTTAACTGACTAATTTACTAGAAAATAAAGAAAAAAATTTAGTGACTATATTGGTATCTGGTACTTAATTCAGCGTATTGTTGAAGGCTCAGAGGTTAATGAAGATTATACAAATCAGTTCACAACAAATAAAATTTTCCCCAGCATAGAAGAGCTTGGTAAATGGGTAAAAGCGGTCGGTGTGAAAACCGGGAATTTGGTTGTTACAAAATCATCAAATATGAGTACAAAGGGCAATAGGGTCCCAACTTATTATTTTTGTTGTGAAAGAAGTGGGACATATCGGCCACACAGGCCGGATATATCGGCCAAAAAATCAACTCGAAGCAAGAAGTGTTCATGTCCCTTCTACTTGAGGGATAATGGTGTGGCAACAGATAAGTGGATTTTGACAGTTGTACGTGACAATCACAACCATAAACCCGCAATGTACATCGAGCGACATCCAGATGAGAGGAGGTTCGGAGGGGGGGAGATGGCCACGGTGAGAGACTTGTCAAATAAATTGCTTAGGCCAAGGAAAATCTTGAAATACCTGAAAGGAAAAGGATAATGCAACATCTACCACAATCAACACTATTTATAAAGCCAGACAGAGGTTGAAGGAAGGGGAAATGGCCTAGAGAGCAGAAATGCAGCTATTCCTTAATCTAGTGACACATCGTAATTACATTGTGTATCATGAAGTGGACGAAGTGACAAATGCAGCGAGGACTATATTTTGGGCACAGCCGCAGTCGGTTGAGTTATTACGAAAATTTCCAGAGATTCTGGTTATGGACTGTGCATTGAAGACCAATCGCAACAGGCCACCATTGATGGAGATGTATGTGGTGACGTCCACAGATATTCAGTTCGCAGTTGCATTTTGTTACACGGAGGCCGTACGTGAGGAGAACTACTTGTGGGCCTTGGAGAAGTTGAGCTCTTTGCTACATGGATACAGGATGCCACGTGTAATTTTGACAGCACTGGAGCCAGCACTTATGGATGCCATTGGCCATGAATTTCCCCTTGCGGTGCACCAATTATGTAGAATGCACATATCCAAAAATATTGCCAAACATTGCCAGCCCTCTTTTGAAGATCAAGAAAAATGGTTAGGTTTCATCTCTAGCTGGAATTTATTGGTGGGGGCACGCAAGGAGGAGGAGTATGTTGCTAAACTGAAGGCATTGGAGACCGAGTACAAAGATTACACAAGGGTCGTGAGCTATGTGAAGACATCTTGGTTGGACAAGTACAAGGAGAAGTTTATTTCTGTGTGGACAGATGGCAATCTGCACTTTGGAAATGTCAGTACCAACAGAGCGCAGACCAAAAGAGCCCAGACTGAACATTCTAAGCTTAAAAAGGCATTGGGTTCATCGACCTTCAGTTTATTCGCTTCTTGGCCAACCATACATGAATCATTAGAGGGGCAGCATATCGAGATCAAGGCATCATTCGAGAAATCTAAGATCATGTTGCAACATAATGTGCATGGGTTCTTGTTCAGGGAGCTGATAGGATTTACAGCCGCTGCGGCGTTGAAGATAATGTCTGTGGAAGCTGATAAATCTGACCCTATGGGAAAGGACCAATGCACAGGTGATTGTCTAGCTAGAATGATTTATGGTGTACCATGTGCCAATGAGATTGGTGAATTCACAAGGGAAAATCGCCCCATTCCCTTAGATGCCGTAAATTCTCATTGGAAGCAGCTAGACATGGAGGCTAAGACGGAATTGATGTCTGAAGAAGATGTGCTTATACATACTGAATTAGAGCGCATACACAAGCTCTATGCTCAACTTGATGGGCCGATGAAGCAGGAGTTGTTAATTACGTTGAAGGAGCTAGCTACCCCGACGACAAATCTGATTACAGAGCCGCAAGTTAATGTCATGTTCAATGGAAGAAGAAAAAGGGATAATAATTTGACAAATGAAGATACAGCCACTCCCATTCATCCTGCTCATTTTGATCATGTCTTAGCCGATGCGGCTAGTTGCACTGCTCAAATTCCAACTGAAGTCTCATCGAAACAAGAAAGCGTCGGCCGTGTCCAGCCGAGACGGTCCCAAAGGATCAAAAATACGTCTGCCCCACCAATTCCTACTCAACTTACCAGAAAGAAACCAACTGTCAAAGACGCGACATCTGGCAGTATGACTGTGGTTTCTGCTACAGCTTCATTTGCCTCAGCAAATTATGAAGCTAAGGACGCTAGAGCCGTTCAAGGAGGCATACCTTATCTTAATCAATTCCCCGCTGCAATCGCCAAATATATATCGAACGTCACAGATGTGAAGCCAGATGGGAACTGTGGTTACAGGGCTATATCTTCACATCTAGGGATGGGAGAGGACCAGTGGAAGGTGGTCAGCAGAGAGTTGCTTCAAGAGCTGCATGACCACTATGATGTGTACTCAAAGGTGATGGGTGAGGAAAGTGCACAAGAACAGGTAGTGTCAATTAACTATATGGGTGACCACCCCCCGATGCAATATTGGATGACATTCCTTGAAGTTGGACATATAATCTCAAGTCGTTATAACTGTGTAATACATCTGCTGTCAATGCAACAATGTCTTTCATTTTTCCGTTAAGATCAGGACCAGACCAAGGTACGAAACGTGGTCCCTTCACCATAGGTTTTGTAAATAATAATCACTTTGTAAAGATTCAACTTAAAGATAGAAGCCCGGTCCCACCGGTAATAAGGCATTGGAAGGCTAACTGCCTGCCTGCGGCCAAAGGATGGGTGGAAGGCCTTGAAGAGAGGATGCGACAATTCGAGACATTAATCTGTAAAGATGTAGACAAATCTCCCACTGTACTTACTGTATCATCAGATGGTTGAATGTATAATTTTGTGCAAATGTAGTGTCTGAGTTTATAATGAAAGAATATACTGAAATTTTTGGGATTTTTGTACAAAATTTATGGGATTTCTGCATAACGGGAACTCAACGCGCCATCATGTCTTTGCTTGTTGTGCGCGTTGAACATTTATGTTATGGGATACAGTTGCTAAATTCGCTTGACTGGCATAATTTTACTCGTTGTGCGCTTTGAGAAATTTATGTTACAGCATTAAAAATTTGCTCACCGCGCACAACGGACATTAAGGAGAATGCTAAGAGTTGGACTCATAATTGTGTGCTTTGGTATGTTATTGATGTTGAAGACCGTATACTGCATTAAATGTGTTATTTATGTTGCATGAAGTGATTTCCACCTCTGCGTATTCTTGAATCTTTGTCTCCTTGACGATGGTCTACTTGAATTTATGGCATAAGTCCAATATCCCAAGTTCGTTTAAAGGAAAATTCTATACGTAACAATCTCGATGCATGAAGAGGCTATGTGAAAGCTGCAGAAAATGACTCCAATGAAACACACTGACAAATCAGATTCATCCATACACATCAGGTAAAAGGTGGGACCGGTGTGAGCAATGAGAAAAAATTGTATATCTGGTACACTGTGATGCTAAGCTCAATTCCAACGCAGTTCACGTGCACTAAGTATATTCCCGGGCAACTTCGATATTTCACACCATCCTTGTCCATTTCTGTGATGGATGTATGCTAATAGTTTTAATAGCCACAAGAAATTAAGCAATCAGTGTACGAAGATCGCTAATGGTTGGCAAACAGATATTTATACTAACAAGTGGTAAAAGACTGCATCAGACGGTGTTCATTGCCAATTGAATGTTCGGGGTTCATTACTAATGCATAAACCATCACATGTTCACCTCTCAAAATATAAAAAACATTTGGTGTACTAAGATGCCACGATTCACACAGACGCCTCGCTGGAGGGCGCGTTGGTAGCCAAACCGTCATACGTTTGGGCCGCTCCTCCACCGGACTCCCGACCAGATCGCTGACGCGTCCTCACCTCAGCCTCATGCCTCACGTTTGCAATCGAGTTTGGAGGAAGCGAGTTTCTCTCCAACTCGGCTATACGAGCCAGGAGACTGCTCTTCTCTACGTACCATCGCTCTTCGGAGCTCTTCCGAACCGCTGACATAGAGGCCACCCGATCTTTAGCTTTCAAAACCTCCCACTCTGCCTGAGATCTGCGGTCCCTCTCTTTCATCAGCTGCTCCTTCAAATCCTTAAGTTGAGATTCGAATGAAACCGCCTTTTTCCGCTCGGCAATCAACAATTGCACCACTCGGCGACGCAATTCCGCCCCGACCAATGATGTCTGCAGGGAATCATGGATAAGTAAGACAGTAAGAGTAAGGCAACTGCATAACAAGACGACATTAGTACTTAACCTGGTAACTGCCATAAACGACTGAGTTAGCGAGCCTTTCAATGTCAATTTGACCCAGGACACTTTGGTCAGTGGGAAGGATGGAGTTCTCCACCAGTCGACTGGCCACCCCCCTATCCACCAATGCAGACTCGCCGTCCCAGACGAGGAAGAAGGGTCGGTGACGGTTCCCCCTAGTACCTTCCGATGGAACGTCAGTGGGCGGATTCAACAGCAATGCCCCCTCGTACACCGGGGGACATAGCCTGCCGGAACGAGACCTCCCCATGGCCACGTATCCCTTAGAGGAGTCTCAGGCAACTGCGGCCGCACATCCCCCCTGTCATGAAGGGAACAGTTAACATCTACGTCACCGTCTCTTCTTTCCTCTGAAGACTGGCCTTGCAAAGTTTCTTCGTCCCACTGACACGATTTCTCAGCCATATCTGCAGTGAAGGCACAAATCAAGGCGAATGGTGATATATCCCCAAATTTGGCGGGATAAATATCCTCCACTTGACCGGACGCATGGCGGGGTTTTTGGGGGTCTTCGCGGGGGGTTTTTACGGTCTGCTACATTAATACTCCGAGTTTGGCGGCAACTCAAATTTTTTGCCGGGTCCGGCATTATGGGTGGCCATCTTGATTCTTGACTCTCTCGCTCTTCCGTTTGTTATTACAAGTATAAATAAACGGAGGATTAATTACTGAGCGCGCAAAACGGGGCAAAATTTGAACCGTTGTGCGCGGTGAGCAAACATAATTTAGTCACGCACAGTATATGCGTAAATGAGGGATAGTTGTGCGCGGTCGAATATTTGGATTTATTATACGAATTTTCCTCATCGCGCACAAATGGCATTACTGTATATAGTTGTGTGAGGAGATATATTAAACGACTAAAATGTTTTACTTGTCACAATGGATACAAATATTCGCTGATATGGTGCTTACGAGAAAAAAATTTCGCAAACAAAGTACCAGCAAATTCGGCAGATGGATGAGTAGATGACCGGTCGAATTCTTGTTTGTGGTCCCACCAACCTCTCACCTCATCCACCTCATCCATCTCTACGTACCATCGCTTTTCGTCTTATTAACACATGAAAGTGGAGCCCACAGAGGGAAAACGATAGAATTTTTCAACGCAGCACAGCGGAACGACGCGAAACCTACTGCAAATTGCCCAGTTAACAACATTCGAACGCGAAGGTACACATATTTTTTAGCGGGCCCCACAATATATTCTCGACACCCCACTATCCAACCCCATTGAATCTAGTTGGTAAGGGATATTTTAACTAAATATGGTAGATGATGTGACATTTAATTAGGTATTTTTTCCCATATTTAGTTAACGTGAATTAAGCTATATTCGACGACTCCATACAAGTCTAAGCAGAAGTTGGCCGGTTATATCATCTCCAACCACACTGCAACAACACGCCAAATATGGCGTTTTCCCTCCATCAACCGCCCTGCAAAACTGGTGTCATTTTGTCGGTTTGCTACAGGGCCATCCAAATTTGGAGAGTCAATGTAGCAACCTCCGATGTATAAAAAAACAGTGTAGCAACCTACATCCAGTTTTTGTATGTCTGTTTATTAGACTATACCTAGCACATTCATTATGATTCTGTTTGTTTATTTCGATCCCCTTATGGCATTATCCAAAAGGCGGGAGTAAAATAACAACAATCGTGCCAAATAAGAGTCTAAATATATATAAAATCCAAAAAATCATAAAACCACATTATAAACTTAGGTGATAAGAGGAATGAAAGTCCAATATCAACATTGAGATACACGAAGGAAAACTAACGTCTCAAATCACAACACATACAGAATATTGCATACATGGAGACCATATCACAAAATTCACACATATATGATCAACAAATATAGTGCGGAATTAAAATTAAACCCAAATAAGAAACAAATGCAAACACAATTATGTTTCAAGGGTTCGGATAACCCAAGTAACTTCCCGCCTTGTTCCCGGTTATCCTACGTCCCTTCCACCCGGATACCTCCGGATACTCAAGTTAGAACCCTAACTTGAGGTTGCCTTTAAACCCACTTGTAGCAACCCTACAAGTGAAATCGAATACAATCGATGTCCTTCACTCCTACAACTTGGGAGTAAGCAAACCGCTCTCGCAAACCTAGCACAAAACCAAATAACGAAAGTTATGAAATTATGAAAACAACACTTACAATCCCATATGCCTTGACGTAGAACTTGAAGGAGAAGTGTGTTGTGTGTTGAAGACTCTCTTGGAAGAGAGGAGAAAGAGCCCTTTCTCTTGACTGCACCTATTACCTTGACGATCACTACCGTTTGAATACACATCCCTTCTGCCTTTGCACCGGCTCCATTATATCAGTTCCCGCCTGTTAATCATGAATCCCTGTCAATAGAGAGGACTACTGCCGTAAAGGTGGAGCCCGAGGTAATAGATCGGGTGCCAAGCCGCTCAAGGCTGGACAGATATACGTGCACCTCATGGGCATTAACTTTCTGTTTGAATACACATCGCTTCTGCCGTTGCACCGGCTCCATTATATCAGTTCCCGCCTGATAATCATGAATCCCTGTCAATAGAGAGGACTACTGCCGTAAAGGTGGAGCCCAAGGTAATAGATCGGGTGCCAAGCCGCTCAAGGCTGGACAGATATACGTGCACCTCATGGGCATTTACTTTTCGTTTGAATACACATCGCTCCTGCCTTTGCACCGGCTCCATTATATCAGTTCCTGCCTGATAATCATGAATCCCTATCAATAGAGAGGACTACTGTCGTAAAGGTGGAGCCCGAGGTAATAGATCGGGTGCCGAGCCGCTCAAGGCTGGACAGATATACGTGCACCTCATGGGCATTTACTTTCCGTTTGAATACACATCGCTCCTGCCTTTGTACCGGCTCCATTATATCAGTTCCCTCCTGATAATCATGAATCACTGTCAATAGAGAGGACTACTGCCGTAAAGGTGGAGCCCGAGGTAATAGATCGGGTGCCAAGCTGCTCAAGGCTGGACAGATATACGTGCACCTCATGGGCATTAAATTTCCGATTGAATACACATCGCTTCTGCCTTTGCACCGGCTCCATTATATCAGTTCCCGCCCGATAATCATGAATCCCTGTCAATAGAGAGGACTACTGCCGTAAAGGTGGAGCCCGATGTAATAGATCGGGTGCCAAGCCGCTCAAGGCTGGACAGATATACGTGCACCTTATAGGCATTTACTTTCCGTTTGAATACACATCGCTCCTGCCTTTGCACCCGCTCCATTATATCAGTTCCCGCCTGATAATCATGAATCCCTGTCAATAGAGAGGACTACTGCCGTAAAGATGGAGCCCGAGGTAATAGATCGGGTGCCAAGCCGCTCAAGGCTGGACAGATATACGTGCACCTCATGGGCATTTTCTTTTCGTTTGAATACACATCGCTCCTGCCTTTGCACCGGCTCCATTATATCAGTTCCCGCCTGATAATCATGAATCCTTGTCAATAGAGAGGACTACTGCCGTAAAGGTGGAGCCCGAGGTAATAGATCGGGTGCCAAGCCACTCAAGGCTGGACAGATATACTTTCACCTCATGGGCATTTACTTTCTGTTTGAATACACATCGCTCCTGCCTTTGCACCGGCTCCATTATATCAGTTCCCGCCTGATAATCATGAATCCCTGTCAATAGAGAGGACTACTGCCGTAAAGGTGGAGCCTGAGGTAATAGATCGGGTACCAAGCCGCTCAAGGCTGGACAGATATACGTGCACCTCATGGGCATTTACTTTCCGTTTGAATACACATCGCTCCTGCCTTTGCACCGGCTCCATTATATCAGTTCCCGCCTGATAATCATGAATCCTTGTCAATAGAGAGGACTACTGCCGTAAAGGTGGAGCCGGAGGTAATAGATCGGGTGCCAAGCCGCTCAAGGCTGGACAGATATACTTGCACCTCATGGGCATTTACTTTCTGTTTGAATACACATCGCTCCTGCCTTTGCACCGGCTCCATTATGTCAGTTCCCGCCTGATAATCATGAATCCCTGTCAATAGAGAGGACTACTGCCGTAAAGGTGGAGCCCGAGGTAATAGATCGGGTGCCAAGCCGCTCAAGGCTGGACAGATATACGTGCACCTCATGGGCATTTACTTTCCGTTTGAATACACATCTCTCCTGCCTTTGCACCGGCTCCATTATGTCAGTTCCCGCCTGATAATCATGAATCCCTGTCAATAGAGAGGCCTACTGCCGTAAAGGTGGAGCCCGAGGTAATAGATTGGGTGCCAAGCTGCTCAAGGCTGGACAGATATACGTGCACCTCATGGGCATTTACTTTCCGTTTGAATACACATCGCTCCTGCCTTTGCACCGGCTCCATTACATCAGTTCCCGACTGATAATCATGAATCCCTGTCAATAGAGAGGACTACTACCGTAAAGGTGGAGCCCGAGGTAATAGATCGGGTGCCAAGCCGCTCAAGGCTGGACAGATATACGTGCACCTCATGGGCATTTACTTTCCGTTTGAATGCACATCGCTCCTGCCTTTGCACCGGCTCTATTATATCAGTTCCCGCCTGATAATCATGAATCCCTGTCAATAGAGAGGACTACTACCGTAAAGGTGGAGCCCGAGGTAATAGATCGGGTGCCAAGCCGCTCAAGGCTGGACAGATATACGTGCACCTCTTGGGCATTTACTTCCCTTTTGAATACACATCACTCCTGCCTTTGCACCGGCTCCATTATATCAGTTCCCGCCCGATAATCATGAATCCCTGTCAATAGAGAGGACTACTTTCGTAAAGGTGGAGCCCGAGGTAATAGATCAGGTGCCAAGCCGCTCAAGGCTGGACAGATATACATGCACCTCATGGGCATTTACTTTCTGTTTGAATACACATCACTGCTGCCTTTGCACCGGCTCCATTATATCAGTTCCCGCCTGATAATCATGAATCCTTGTCACTAGAGAGGACTACTGCCGTAAAGGTGGAGCCCGAGGTAATAGATCGGGTGCCAAGCCGCTCAAGGCTGGACAGATATACGTGCACCTCATGGGCATTTACTTTCCGTTTGAATACACATCGCACTTGCCTTTGCACCGGCTCCATTATATCAGTTCCCGCCTGATAATCATGAATCCCTGTCAATAGAGAGGACTACTGCCGTAAAGGTGGAGCCCGAGGTAATAGATCGGGTGCCAAGCCGCTCAAGGCTGGACAGATATACATGCACCTCATGGGCATTTACTTTCCGTTTGAATACACATCGCTTCTGCCTTTGCACATGCTCCATTATATTAGTTCCTGCCTGATAATCATGAATCCCTGTCAATAGAGAGGACTACTGCCGTAAAGGTAGAGCCCGAGGTAATAGATCGGGTGCCAAGCCGCTCAAGGCTGGACAGATATACGTGCACCTCATGGGCATTTACTTTCCGTTTGAATACACATCGCTTCTGCCTTTGCACCGGCTCCATTATATCAGTTCCCGCCTGATAATCATGAATCCCTGTCAATAGAGAGGACTACTGCCGTAAAGGTGGAGCCCGAGGTAATAGATCGGGTGCCAAGCCGCTCAAGGCTGGACAGATATACGTGCACCTCATGGGCATTTACTTTCCGTTTGAATACACATCGCTTCTGCCTTTGCACCGGCTCCATTATATCAGTTCCCGCCTGATAATCATGAATCCCTGTCAATAGAGAGGACTACTGCCGTAAAGGTGGAGCCCTAGGTAATAGATCGGGTGCCAAGCTGCTCAAGGCTGGACAGAACGTGCAGTGGCCACTAAACAATAGATATTTATAGATCGGTTGCGAGACATAATCGGTATGCCATGTAATGATGAAAGTACAACTGCCACCTCGTACAATCTCATTTCGGAGATACGTAATGATGAAAGTAAATGATTCTACTTTCTTCTCAACAATGTTCACGTGTGGAAACTGGAGAATGAGTCAAGTAGAACCTCGGTTTCCGTGTAAGCCCTTCATTACGATTTTTTTGGCCATCCGAACGGATGCTTTACCCCAGCCGTCTGATGAGATCCTTTTAGTCAGTTCCACGTCCTTATGTAATCCAGCAGCTGAGATTAAAATAACCAATCGTTATATATATGTGGAATCAATAGACTAGGGGTTTCGCGAAAAATTTCATTCCTCTTCCCTTTGGTCCGTCGTTCTGTTTTCTTCTTCATCTCAACACTCTCGCATTTCGTACTAGGGTTTCTTCATGCCGCCAAAACGATCTCGTGAGTCGAGTTCTTCTGACTCTTGGGGATTTAGTGATGATGATTCACCGTCACCTGAACACGATGATCCCTTCCCTCATCGTTCCCGGCCAATAGACCCATTCTGCGTGATTTGCTTTCGCTTGGTCCAACTCAAGGTGAACACAATGTGCTGTTGCCTCCTCCTGGGTTTCCTCCTTTACATGCAGGTTCATCAGTTCCATCTCTGGCAGAAAAAGCCCCACTTGAGGACATCAGTAACGGCCTCCTCTCTATGGTTGGGATGTCTCGCCGTCAGGACTCTGTTCTGCACAACCTCCGTAGCAAACTCGAGGAGCTTACTACGTCTGTCTCTGTACTTACAGATGAACAACGTCAGCTTAAGGATATATTCATAGGCAATGTAAGCCCCGCATCTGCTCCTTCATCCTCCTCCCATCCGTACTGTTGCCCCACCATCACCACCACCACCTCCGCCTCCGCCTCCAGGTTTTTGAGGTGACCGGGCCTTTGGCGCACAAGCCTTTCTCTTGTCTTATAATGTATTTTTGATCATCGACGGAGAAGAGTGTTTGTGGGTAGATATTCTTTGGTGTTTATGTCATTATGTATGAAATGTAGTTTTAAATTTGTTGTGGTATGTACATTATAACGTATAAATGTTGTAGTATGATAGAATTCAGACCTTAATACACTGTCATTTAATTTGATACAATTGCATGACATTACGAAATTGATATATGTGATATATACATCGATGCTTACTTGAATCTATGTCCGAAATTGAAATTATCTATTTAAAAACTTTTTACCGATATATGATTTACCCAGCGCGCACAACGGGCATAAATTATGACGGTCCTCATATACGTTGTGATAAAACATTTACGTTTGCACACAATTACTCAGCGCGCATAACGGTCACATAATGTGTTTGACCGATGTGCGGGCTGTGGCATACCCGTATCTGGTTATCCACAATTACTCAGTTCACACAACTGTACGTAATTGTGACCTTTTTACGCGCGAAGCCAAACTATTCTATATTACAATTGAGGGAAGCTTTTGAATTTGTCCTATGTGGCAGTGTCATGTCAAGTTTTGGGGAGAAATATCTTGGATTGAGAAAATATGTTGGGAATACACAAAAGCATTGAAGAGAAATTAGTTGGGAGAATACATAAGCTTTTCTTTTTTGAAATTGGTAGCATTAGCACTTAAGTCTTAATACCATTCATTCAAAAATGACCCAAAAAACCGAGACCCAAAAAAATGAAACCCCAACAAAAAACACACACAGAAAATGAAACTCAACGAAATAGAACTTTATTTTGGCTGAGCTTATTTCGGCCGACTCAAAAAATTTGAAACCCAAAAAAACACAGTGAAAGTGCATGCAAAGAGGCGGGCTGAGCTTTATGGTCGTCAAGCTGTCTGACCAACCCATTCGCGTAGAAGGTGCCCTCACCGAAGTCGCCCGCTAAATTTTTAGACGCTAATTTGTTGTTCTGCATCGAAGGCGGACGCACCTAATTTATTGGCCCTCGCCGAAGACGGCCGTGCCTCTAAATTTTTTATGCTAATATGTTGTTCTTTTACATTTTGGCCGTAGAAATATTTTTTGGGCCAAATATTTTTTTGGGACAAAGATTTTGCACCGTTCCCGCGGGCAGGGATTATGGCTAGTATGCAATTAAAACGACAATATTTCATCGCAACCAAACTGTATTATGGCTAGTATGCCATGACCGTTGTGCGGGCTGAGCAAAACTGTATTACATAATCCATTACACACAATTATTCATCCCGTCCTGCGCGGTGTGTAAATAGGTATACCTTTCGGAAACATAATTCAGCTCGCACAACTGCTAAAATTTCACCCACCTGTGAGCGAATTGTAAAACTGTCGTAACTAAAAAATCACAATAATTAAGAAAAATCACAAAATCGGTGGAGATTTAATGTTCAGACTGACATGCGAAATAAATATATCCACATTGAAGCAAATAGATGGGGTCGGTTGATTGATGGGTGTAGATACATACTCCTTCCCCGTTTGTATTTAGGTCCTGTCCTTTTGGCATCCGTATTTACGTGTTTGGTCCCTTTTAAGTTGAGAATTGCTACATACACCCCTATGTATCGGGGTGTATGTAATAATTGAGTGCCAAAACTAGAAATTATATCACATCCATCCATACTCTACCATTCTTGTTTTTTTCCTTTTTAGGTCACAATCATTGTATACACCCCTATTGATAGGGGTGTATACAGTCTTGGCCTTTAAGTTTTAACCCCCCGACGCTGACGACACGCACACCCACACTTTCTTCTCCTTCCCAGTTTCGCGTGTTAACCGCTATCGTGTTCATGGGGAATTATTTTTGTTCCGTGCATAATTTGCACGTGAAATTTCTAGTATACATATAAGTGAAAAGACAATACATATCTTACTGTTTACAGAATAAGACACCATATATCTTTGTGAATGATACTCATGTGTCACGCTGTTGGATTTGATGGTGTCCCATTTTGTAACGTCCCATTATGTGTAATATTGTACAAACATAAATAATTTGCTCAACTTGCACAACAGCCATAATTTTTCCCGTTGTGCGCGTTGAGCAATTTTGTTATTGGCCATCAAGTTTGCTCAACACGCATCGTAAAGGCCAAACCTTCTTGGGAACATCATCTGGCTGGTAACAATATGTTGTAGATTCACTCGTCTTTATATCCAATACAATATCACGCACAGTGACTCTACTGTAGTCTATCGTCCTCATCAATGGGCCAGTCCAATTCGTCTATAAATAGCCTCTCTTCCCACTAGACCTTGTCAACCACTGCACTTCTTGATGATAGTATTCTAACTGATTCTATCTGTTTCTACTTCATACAATATTTTTTCTTCACAATGCTAAATATATCCTGTTGTTCATCACTGCTTCATCTTCAACACACAAAGATGAACAATATACTACCGACAATTGACGTGTACTGGAAGATGTTATTTGCTCCTTCATATGTTCTACTACAGCAGCGGATTCTTCTGAGAAGAAGCAACCGTGATATATTTTTATATCAGTGCCTAAACGTAAAGTTACATGTCTTTATACCCTATTTTTTTTACTTAAATATGCTTTTTATCGTTCATAATTGATGCTTCTTCAACGCATACAGGGGCATGCGCTGAAGAATCCAGATCAGCCAACTTCGTTAATGTAGGATCATGTCCAAAACAGAGTTAGGATCGATAAATGAAGTTGAGACTTACGCTTGCGTATGCAGCACAGTAGTCTACAAACTTCGCCTTCGGATTCGCCACGACGGATCGAGTCTTCTCACGAACGGAGTAAGGCTACTAATCCACAATCTAAATCTCTACTTTTAGATTAAGAACTTGGATAAAGGAAGAGAAAGGATTTCTGCAGAGCTTCGCTATGATGAAGTTGCATGCATGAATTTCATGCAAAAAGTATTAGAAATGGCTTACCCTTGGGTCTTATTTATAGCCCCCAAGGTAGTTATTTTAGGGTAAGTTGTTCCTTTGGAACAACTTAATTAAGGTGTACCATGATACATGGCACATTATAAGCTTAAGTTGTACCATATGCATGGTATAACATAAGCTTAAGATATTCCCCCTTTATTAGCCATATGTCGCATGCACTTATGCATATATAATGCGACTTTCCCACTCATCCAGAGATCCTCTCCGCAAGGGAACAGATTCCCTTTGTACACGACTTCGTGTACGCGACGTTCGAGGTTCGTATTCCCTCGTACATCCCCCACAAGGGTGTACAAACGTCTTCCATATCCAACATCTCCCACTCACACTTGAGGGGATTGTAAGAGAACGTCTTTCCCTTAGTTCTTTCATCTATCATACCGAGAAATAGACCGTGCGACCGTCATGCGCGTAGAGTCTGTTGTTGTGCACTTGTTAGAGATACACAACGACCTCGAAGGTGCAAAGTTGAGTAGTTCAACGCATGCTTTACCCTAGATTATTTCTTCACATTTCTTATACTTTATATTCAACAATTGAATCCCATCTGGATCACAATTGGCTGGCCAGCTTTGAATCATTAAAGTCCAAATGTGAATATGAAATCAATCTTCCTCTTCTTGCGAACCTTCTGATCTTGACTTGATTCGGTTTTCTAACGTGCCCCGCCGAGCCGAATTATCATAGCCCATAAGTAACACGCTAAGATAGCGATCATCTCGTCAAATCTAAAGGAACCAATTGGAGTCCTTGAGGGTAAGAGTTAGGACCCGTATGGCCTTTGAGTCTCACATAATAGCAAACACTATTGCTACTAACTCAGTGGTCGAAATGCATACGTGGTATGAACACATATTACAACATCACTCCTTTCCCAGGGAGAGTATGTCTTAATGATGTTGTACGGATGAAAAGATCAGACACCACATTGCCTATCTTTTTGAGTCCCCTTACTACTCGTGAAATATTCACGGACTCTCATCCTGCATAAGACAGATAGGATTTGAAAATCCTATGAGATCTCTTTCAAATATCCTTGTGATACAGATCTCAGATCTTTGGTAAGCATCCATATGATGCAGATCTTTCATTCGACTATCTTGTTTAAGTCATGACTCTAAATCATTCGTCTAATGATTTTTGACTTTAAACTAGTCTCATCTCTATCTTATCCATCTGATAAGATAAGGCGGTTGCTCATGTGAGAGAGCCAACCTTTATCTGTCCGACATACACACAATTCAGCTGAGATTTCAAAAATGTACACAAACATTTCTTAAGAAATTTATATGCAATGTTTGAAAAAGAACTTATTCTTTTATTAAATTTGATCTTTCTTAGACATGGGAATATATATTGGTACAACTCAGCTCATACGCAATCCTTGGGATGATAAGTGTTTATAAAACACATTTCTGGGGATCGCTTTCGTAAGCTGATCCTCTATCATCTCATGCGTAGATATGTACCTTATGTCTACCTTCTTGGTTTTATCATAGTCTTTTGCAAATCTGCAGTTCCTTTAAGATATTGCATTATCCTCTTAACCGCTTTCCAGTGTTCTTGCCCTGGGTTGGATTGGTAACAGCTTACCATTTCCAACGGCAAAACAGATGTCCGGTCTCGTACACACCATAGCGTACATAAGACTATCAACTGCACTGGAATATGGAACTTTTTCCATAATTTCCTTTTCCTTTTGGTTCTTTGGACACGATTCCAGATATGAATTATCGCATATGCTTATATGAATATCAATGGACTTGCAGTCCTGCATATTAAATCGTTCTAGAACCTTCTTTATATAAGTCTCCTGTGAAAGAGAAAGAAGTTTCTTCGAACGATTCCTTGAAATCTTAACTCCAAGGATATATGCGGCTTTTCCTATGCCTTTCATCTCAAATACTGATGAAAGCCAAGCCTTGATACTCATCTCAAAGCCCTTGTCATTTCCGGCTATTAAAATGTCATCTACATATAGAGACATAATAACATGCTTGCTTTTAATCCTCTTGATATATATACGTAGTTATCTTCATCAAGTATGGAAAATCCATTTGATAAGACAACTTCTTGAAATCGTATATACCATTGCCTCGAGGATTATTTAAGACCATATATGGATTTACGAAGTTTACAAACCTTATGTTCGTTTCCTTCTTTTACAAACCCTGTTGGTTGTTCCATATAGATCTCCTCGTCCAATTCTCCATTGAGAAAGGCAGTCTTTACATCCATCTGATGTAATTCGAGGTATAAGCAAGCTACCATTGCCAGAATCATGCGAATAGGGTAAAACGCACAACATGTGAGAAGGTCTCTTCGTAGTCTATCCCTTCCGGTTGCGTAAAACCTTTCACGACAAGGCGAGCTTTATATCTGTCGATAGAGCCATCAGCCTTATGCTTGATCTTGAGAACCCATTTGTTCCCAATTGCTCTATGTCCTCTGGGTAAGTTAACTAAGTCCCAGACTTGGTTAACTTTCATGGATTTCAATTCCTCCTTCATCGCTTCCATCCATTTGTCTTTCGTAGGGCATGATGCGGCCTGTTTGAAAAAGTAGCAGGCTTGTCATCATCTTGTAGTAAAGTCATAAAGGTTTGCGGAAATTCATCCTCAAATTTTAGAGGAGTCAACCTTGTACGACTACTACGTTGTATTTGAGATTCTTCAAGTCCTTGTTGACTCGAATTTAGATCAATTCTAATATCACTCCCACTTGGAATGTCGTTAGAATTGCTCCCACTTGGGTCATTATTCCCGTATGGAATAGGATAATCGTCATTCGTATAATCCATTGGTGAAGGTTGAAACATATTTTCGTTTTCACCAAGAATTCTCCCACTCGAATGAGGTAATCCTTCTTGATCATAAATCTCAAATAGAGATAAGTCCTGACTTATCTCGCCCTGTCTTGGAAACTCGATTTTCCAAGAAAGTGACATCCCTCGACTCAAACTCAATTAGCCCACCATTGTCTTCCTGACTAACATAAAACATAACCTTTGGAGTTTTCTGCGTATCGTATAAAGATACGTTTCCTTCCCCTTGGCCCAAGTTTGCCATATTTATGGGAGGAAATATGTGCGTAGAATGCACAACCCCTAGGTTTCAAAATGTCTAAGTCAGGAGACCTTCGGTTCCACAACTCATAAGGAGTGGAGCTAACTGATTTCGAGGGTACGCGGTTCAAAATGAAAGCGGCCGTCAATAATGCATCACCCCAAAAGGTGATTGGCAAGTTAGCTTGCGCCATCATTGATCGGACCAATTTTCATTAAAGTCCTATTCCTCCTTTCTGCAACACCAATTTGTTGAGGAGTATAAGGCATAGATACCTGATGTACTATGCCTTTTTCATCACAAAAGTTCCTTTAAACTTGTTGATTGATATTCACCGCCCCTATCGGTTCGCACGACCTTAATCTTGCGATCTAATTGATTCTCTACTAAACTCATATAGTTTTTAAAGCAGGTTTAGTGCTTTCACTTTTGTGGGATATCAAATAGATATGACCGAATCGGGTGAAATCATCAATAAAAGTGATGAAAAATAGGACTTCCCGCGTCTTGTCTTGACATTCATCGGACCACATATGTCCGAATGGATAAGCTGTAATGGAACCTCGGCCCTTGTGCCGGTTCCTAACGGCTTGCGACAAGATTTCCTCACAAGGCAATGTTCGCAGGTCGACATTTCAACCTTTTGAAACATTGGATAGAAGGCCACGTTTGGCAAGTCTATCCATACGCATTGGTCCAATATGACCAAGCCTTGCGTGCCAACAAATTATATTAGACTCATTAGTCAAAGAATTTGTCACAAGGAAATTTTCATTACATGAGGAAAGACATTGTACTTATTACAATAAATCCTTTGAAATACAAACCCAGTACCAATAAAGGAATTATTACAAAATAGGTCCATATTACAATCATGAAGGAACCAACTATAACCAAGACCCATTAAATTGACCACAGTATTAATATTCCTTTGAATATATGAAATGAAGAGAACATCATAAAGTAGGAGAGTGTGGCCGTTGTCCAAGTCTAGCTTGCAATTCCCAACGCCTTTCTCTACAACACGTGTGTTGTTTCCTACATTGATCCACTTCATTCCTTGGGGTATCCGGTGATACTCCACGAAGGACCGTTTGTCCTTTGCTATGTGGTCGGTGGCACCTGAATCAATTATCCCACAATGGATTAGATTCCACAAGAAATAGTGAACTAGAAACACATATGTAACTAGTATTACAAGTTACCTCGTCACTTCCACTCGTACACGAACGAGCATAGTGACCGAGCTTGTTGCACTTGAAGCACTTGATCCTTTTCAAGTCTTTCTTCTTGTGCCATTTCTTGTGCCCACCCTTATGCTTGGGTTCCTTGGTGGACTCAGGTTGCTTATTACGTTCATTAGAAGACTTCGAACGATCTTTCCGTTTCTTTCCCCCGTGTGAGGAACTAGCAACCATGTGCACTTCTGCACTTGGCTTGGCAGCCGCAAGCCGCTCTTCCTCTAATTCGAGGTGCTTGGAAACATCGTTGAAGGTCTTGATGCTCTCATTATGAGTGAGATGCATCTTCATCTGATCCCACCCATTTGGTAGGGAACGTATGACTGCTTGGATTTGTTGCTCATCCGTGAGCACATGACCTGCGTCCTTTAACTCTGAGATAAGGTTCGCCATATGTCGCAGATGTTTCCCCATGGAATGATCTGGACGTTTCTTATATGTATCGAACCTTATAGTTAAGGCGTGAAGTTTGGACACCGATGTGCCACCGAACTTCTCCTCTAGCTTGGACCATATGTCCATGGCTAGGTCATATTCTCGGAAGATGCGCATTATGTCATCAGCCATACTGCTTAATAACGTAATGCGCGCTATCTTATTCTTCCGAGACCAAGCATCAAAAGCTTCCTTGTCTCGTCTGTGTTGGGCCGTAGTGCCCAACTCGGGTTCAATCATTACGTTCTTTAGAGTTTCGAGCACTTCTTGCTCCTCTAAAACGTATTGTATCTTAATGGACCAAAGTTTGTAATTATCGCCGTTGAGTTTTTCACCTTTGTTTAACTCAGCGACGATATTCTTTGAAGCGGAAGACATTTTACTTTTAAAATGCTGCAAAAGACACAAAACCGAAGGTTCGATCAAAACATTGCATAAAAATTCTTAAAATATAACTCCCACTTGAAATGATAATAGAGTATCCCATTTGGATAGTTCTAAAAATTCAAATCCCACTTGGAATTATATTATATTTGATAAGTTACTTTCGAAAAATATTGAAGATGTTGTTCTAGAATCGAAAAGGTCTCTATGATTCCAATCACCATCTAGAACAACCTTCAATATTCCCCCATCACTTATCAAATAATAGTACTCTTATAGTACTAGCAGCGGAAAACGAGTTTGAAAACGTATTTTTCAGATATAATTCCCACTTGAAATGACAATAGAATATCCCATATGGATAGTTCTAAAATCAACTCCCACTTGGAACGATATTCATAATTTGATAAGTTACTTTCGAAAAATATTGAAGATGTTACTCTAGAGTCGGAAAGGTCACTATGTTTCCAATCACCATCTAGAGTAACTTTCAATATTTCTCCCTCACTTTATCAAATGTTAGTACTCTTATAGTACTTTGCAGCGGAAAAGCGTTTTTGAAAAACGTATTTTTCAAAAATTCAAAATACATTGGCTAATCTCCGTAGAGTAGAGCACAACGTCATAAGTACATTGGCTAATCTCCGTAGAGTAGAGCACAATGACTTGGCTAATCTCGCATGAAGTAGAGCACTATGGCTAGTCTTCAAGGAGTAGAGCCCAAAAAAAACTTCATTAAAACGTTAGTCCCGTATGAACTAGTCGGCACTGTGGTTAGCCCCGTATGGACTAATCGACACATTCGAGTTTGACCAAGGCCTTTTGTTACCCCGTATGGGTCATTTGGCAAGTTTGCAATCGACCCAGACCTTCTGTCGAATTGGTCGACCAAAAACACCAAATTGGTCGACCAATTTTTGGTCGCAACTTCTTCCCGGCCAGGGCCTCTGCCCTGGCCGGGGCTTGGCCAATGGCCGGCCAGGGCCTCTGCCCTGGCCGGGGCTTGGCCAATGGCCGGCCAGGGCCTCTGCCCTGGCCGGCCAGGGGCCTTGTCCCCCTCGGCCAGGGCCTCTGCCCTGGCCGAGGCCGGCCAAGGCCGGCCAGGCCCTGGCCGAGGCCAGGGCAGGCCAGCCGGCCCTGGCCCCTGCCAGGGCCGGCCAGGCCCTGGCCGAGGCCAGGGCGCCGGCCCTGGCCACTGCCAGGGCCGCCTGGCCCTGGCAGTGGCCAGGGCGCTAGCCCTGGCAGTGGCCAGGGCGCTGGCCCTGGCCATTGCCAGGGCCGGCCAGGCCCTGGCCGAGGCCAGGGCGCCGGCCCTGGCCTCTGCCAGGGCCGCCTGGCCCTGGCAGTGGCCAGGGCGCCGGCCCTTGCCACTGCCAGGGCCGGCCATGGCCGGCCATGGCCGGCCTGGCCATGGCCGGCCACTGCCGGCCTGGCCATGGCCGGCCATGGCTTGGCCATGGCCGGTCATGGCCAAGGCCATTTGGCATTGGCCGGCCATGGCCCCTTTGGCCATGGCCGGCCACCCCCTTTGAATGGGGTTGCCGCACACACTCCTCCCCCTTGATGGGGTGGTCGCCGGTGGTTATTGGCCGTAGCCAACCCCCTCCGCAAGTGGAGGGGGGGGTGCATAGCCTTCATAGCCCATTTGGCCATGGTGCACATGCACCAAATTTCCTCTTACCCGATGGAAATAACTACCATCATCTTCCTCGATGAAGCACCCGTTCGTCGATGAAGCACCCGTTCGTCGAGAAATTAGTTATTTCCTAATGGCCGTGTGCCAAAAATGAAAAATAACATACTACGTGAACGGTCGGTTCTTCCCGTCACGGAGAGTTCCTACCATATCCGTAATGATAGGAGACCCTAACGTGAAAAGAACAACCGCTGCGTTCTCTCCGTCACGAAGCGTTCCTACTATATCCGTAATAGTAGGAGACCCATTCGTGAAAAAGACAACGACTCGTTCATAGTTTCGACGTGGCGGTGGTTTGACCGGGGCGAACCCATATGGCTCCGATACCAATGTAGGATCCTGTCCAAAACAGAGTTAGGATCGATAAATGAAGTTGAGACTTACGCTTGCGTATGCAGCACGGTAGTCTACGAACTTCGCCTTCGGATTCGCCACGATGGATCGAGTCTTCTCACGAATGGAGTAAGGCTACTAATCCACAATCTAAATCTCTACTTTTAGATTAAGAACTTGGATAAAGGAAGAGAAAGGATTTCTGCAGAGCTTCGCTATGATGAAGTTGCATGCATGAATTTCATGCAAAAAGTATTAGAAATGGCTTACCCTTGGGTCTTATTTATAGCCCCCAAGGTAGTTATTTTAGGGTAAGTTGTTCCTTTGGAACAACTTAATTAAGGTGTACCATGATACATGGCACATTATAAGCTTAAGTTGTACCATATGCATGGTATAACATAAGCTTAAGATATTCCCCCTTTATTAGCCATATGTCGCATGCACTTATGCATATATAATGCGACTTTCCCACTCATCCAGAGATCCTCTCCGCAAGGGAACAGATTCCCTTTGTACACGACTTCGTGTACGCGACGTTCGAGGTCCGTATTCCCTCGTACATCCCCCACAAGGGTGTACAAACGTCTTCCATATCTAACAGTTAAAGGAGTGGCTACTTATACCGTTATGGACGATCTGGATGCTAGTGATGATGGTGCATGCTATTGGAGCTGATCATAAATGCCATCTTGCTTGAGCTGTTCAGCATGACTCTGTGAACAGTTTTGCGTAGTGGGATTCAATGTACCATTAGGATATTCCCGTGATTGAATTTCATACCAGTTCCAAACTGTGAAGTTGCAAAATGTTTAGCTGTAGTTTCAACTTTGTTGTGTAATGTACAGAATAATGCATAAATATTGTAGTATTTTGGAATTCAGACCCTAATACAATGTCATTTTATTTGATACAATTGCAGGACAATACAAAAATGATATAGGTGATATATATGTCCAACATTGATATTACTGAGCAAAATTGTTTACCGAACTATAAATTACATTTATGCATTATGTACATTATAATGCATAATGCTGTAGTTGGTTAGAATTCAGACCTTAATACTATGTCATTTAATTTGATACAATTACAGGACAATACAAAATTGATATAAGGTGATATATACATTGATGCTTACTTGAATCAATGTTCGACATAGATATTACTGATCAAACACTGTTCACCGAACTATAAATTCCCCAGGGCGCACAACAGGCTCATGCTATATGTTGTGATAAACTATTTACGTGTGCACACACTTACTAGCATGCACAACGTTCACATCGATTTGTTTGACCGCTGTGCGCGCTGAGAAAAACCGTATCTGGTTATCCACAATTACTCAAATCACACAACTGGACGTAGATGTGACCCTTTTGCTTGCAGAGCCAAACTGTATGCAATTAAACACAATAGACCATCACACACAACAGTCAGATGCCATGACCGTTGTGCGTGCTGAGCAAAACTGTATTACATGCTCCATTACCCACAGTTAATCATCCCGTTATATGGGCAACATAAGGTAAGGTTGCGAGCACTAATCAAATTACACCCACCTGGGCGCGTTGAGCAAAACGGTCGTAACGAATAATTACTCAGCGCGCAAAACGTTCAATAAAAAATCCCAAAATATAAAAGAAACACAAAATCAGGGGAGAATTAAATAATGTTCAGTCTGACATTATTTAAAAAATCAAAATTGAAGTAAATTTGATGCACATCAGTTGATTGATGGGTGTAAAGACATTTAAGTGATAAGACAACACATATCCTACTGTTTACATAATAGGACAGCAAAAATATCTATATTTCTTTGATTTGTTAAAAAAATATACATTTTGGATATAAAATACAGCGAGCACAACGGATCAAAATACACCCAGCAGTGCGCGTTGAGCAAAATGGACCTAACGAATAATTACTTAGCGCGCACAACGTTCAATACAAAATCCCCATAATTAATAACTTCAGCACGCACAACGTTCAATAAAAAATCCCAATAATAAAGAAGAAAAACAAAATTGGGGGAGAATTAATTAATGTTCAGACTGACAGGCCAGTTAAAAAAAATTACCATTGAAGCAAATCTAATGCGCAGCAGTTGATTGATGGGTGTAAAGACATTTAAGTGATAAGACAACACATATCAGACTGTTTACAGAATAAGACAGCAAAAGTATCTACATTTCTTTGATTTGTTAAAATTTGATCCTTAGTGCGTGGTATATAAAAGGTATACATTTAGAAAATATAATACAGCGCGCAAAACGAATCAAAATACACCCAGCTGTGCGCGTTGAGCAAAATGGTCGTAACGAATAATTACTCTGCGCGCACAACGTTCAATACAAAATCCCCATAAATAATAACTTCAGCGCGCATAACGTTCAATAAAAAATCCCAATAATAAAGAAGGAACACAAAATTTTGGGAGAATTAATTACTGTTCAGACTGACATGCCAGGAAAAAAATCAAAATTGATGCAAATATAATGCGCAGCTATTGATTGATGGGTGTAAGGAAATTTCAGTGATAAGACAACACATATCCGACAGTTTACAGAATAAGACAGCAAAAATATTCACATTTCTTTGATTTGTTAAAATTTGACCCTTAGTGCGGGGTATTTAAAAAGGCATACATTTTGGATATATAATACAGCGCGCACAACGGATCAAAATACACCCAGCTGTGCGCGTTGAGCAAAACTGTCGTAACGAATAATTACTCTGCGCGCACAACATTCAATACAAAATTCCCATAATTAATATCTTCAGCGTGCACAACGTTCAATAAAAAATCCCAATAATAAAGAAAACACAAAATTGGGGAGAATTAATTAATGTTCAGACTGACAAGCCAGATAAAAAAAATCAAAATTGATGCAAATATAATGCGGAGCAGTTGATTGATGGGTATAAATACATTTACATGATAAGACAACACATATCCGACAGTTTACAGAATAAGACAGCAAAAATATTCACATTTCTTTGATTTGTTTAAATTTGAGTCTTATTGCGACCGTGCGGGGTATTTAAAAAGGTATACATTTTGCATATATAATACAGCACGCACAACAGATCAAAATACACCCAGCTGTGCACGTTGAGCAAAACGGTCGTAACGAATAATTACTCTGCGCGCACAACGTTCAATACAAAATTCCCATAATTAATTACTTCAGCGCGCACAACGTTCAATAAAAAATCCCAATAATAAAGAAAACACAAAATTGGGGGAGAATTAAATAATGTTCAGACTGATGGGTGTACAGACATTTAAGTGATAAGAAACACACATCTTACTGTTTACAGAATAAGACAACTTATATCTATGTGTATGATACTCATGGGTCACGCTGTTTGATTTGAGGTGTTCACATCGCTATAAATGGATTTATGAGTAATATTGTATAAACATAAATAATTTGCTCAACTCGCACAACTGCCATATTTTTATCCGTTTTGCGCGTTGAGCAATTTTCTTAGAGGCAATCAATTTTGTTAGCGACAATTTCTGTAGCCCACAGTAACCCAACTGTAGTCTCAGCCTCATCCATGCGGACCATACCCAGTCCAATTCGTCTATATAAAGTGATTCACTTCCCTCTAGACATCGTCAACCACTACTCCTCTCGATGATAGTGTTCTATACGGTTATACCTATACAATAAATTTTCTTTTACATGCTAAATTTTTGTTCTTACTGATGAATGCTTCGTCTACGACACACAAAGATGGCCATCCAATAAACTTGCGGCAATTGCTGTGATGCTGAAATTGAATTCGTCACATTTATATGGGCATCAAAGATGGAGTCTGCTACTTCAGATATCATCAACGATGGTGTTGGCTCCTTCAGAAGAAGCACACGATGTTTTCGAATGCTTCACATTGCCATCAGCCTGAAGGTGCCACCAAGGTATCGGCTCTCAAACTGCGCAATCTTCTCCAAAACTGTGCATCCTCATTTCTATCCATGCTCAGAAGAATTTCTTACGAGTGCCATTATTGCATTTCATACCAGTGCAAAAATGTGAAGAATCTCTATTGGAGCTGCTCATAACTGCAATATCCACAGGAGATACGGTCACGGCATGAGAACTTGTCGTATGAGCAAAACTGTATTCCATTGCTCAAAGTTAATCAGCCCGCCCTACGTCCAAAAGTAGTGACCTTTGTGTCCACTAAGCAAAAATATTTACTATACTGTGATATGTTACAGTTATTGTCTCCTGCTATGATGCTGTATGTTTTTTTTGGAAAAACTTGGACAAGCACCGCAAGAGTATTCGGTGTATTTAGATTTTTCTCTTTGCTAATCGAAACCAGATGTTTTTTTTCCATTGTGCGCGTTGAGTATAAAAAGGTATACCTTCAAGCAATTTTTCTCTTCGCGCACCACCGCAGTCGAATACTATTTGGAACAACGTCTGGCTGGTATCCATCTGCCATATATTCACGAGCACGAACTGTTACTCTACGGTGTTTCCATCCTCGTACTTGGTCCGTCCAACTCGTCTGTATATGATTTCCATACCCACCAGACCTCATCAACCACTACCCCAGGTGAATATAGTTCCTTTATCTGATTCTCTCTGATTCTTCTAATACAATGTTTTTTCTTCAAATTTGTAATTTTGTTGTTGTTCATGAGTGCGTCGTCTACAGCACACAAAGATGGCCAATATACTAGCGGTAAGTGCCGTGATGCAGAAATTGAATACATCACCTTTTTTATATGGCGGCGAAGATGTTATTTTGCTCCTCTTCGCATGATCTGTTCATCTTCATTGCAAACCTCACATGAAGGCGAAGATGTTCTTGCAACCATTACAGCTTCATTCTCGTCCATGCCAACTTGCAGATATTCTTTGACCCTTCGTAAGTTCCGTTCAGATTCATTGCATACATAACTGCTTGATGATAACAACGGTTCTATCTTATATCTATCTAAGTCTAATTATATTTCCTTTTTTATTCTATCTTTTCCTAGGGGAGTTTGTACTTGCTGGTATCCCTCCTGCTCCCAAGGGTGTTCGAAGTGTCATTGTTTGCCTTGAGGTAGATGCAGACGGTATCTTGAATGCCTCTGCAGTGGAAAAGACGTGTGCAGAAAAATAAGATCACTATCACTAACGATAAGTGCCAGGTTGACCCAGGAGGAGATTGAAAGGATGTTCCTTGAGGCAAAAAAGCAGAAGATGTAGCGAACAAGAGAACGACGGAGATGGTGTGTTATGTTCATTGGAATGCATAAATGTTATAGTATGTTGGAATTCAGACCTTAATACAATGTCATTTAATGTGATACATTTGCAGCCCATTACACAGACCTTAATACAATGTCATTTAATGTGATACATTTGCAGCCCATTACAAACTTGTGATTGGTGATATATACATTGATGCTTACTTAAATCAAATTCCAACAATGAAATTTAATGGGAAAAATTAGTGAAAGTTGTGCGCGTTTAGAAATTTTGAACGTTGTGCGCGTTTAGAAATTTTGATCGAGGCCAACGATTATGCTCATCGCTCAGCATGTCAGTGGATCTTTATTTGGGAACAACATCTGTGTAATATATACAATAAATACCCGAGGTACAAGATTATTCTGTATATTCCTGAGAAATCGTCTGTTGACTTTTATTTAGTAGAAGTGCTACTTTTGTTTATACCAGCTTCCATTTACCCCTGGACACTAATTGATCATCCCACATAATTGCTCAGCGTGCACAACTTGCAACAGAAATGAAAGTTGTTCGTGCTAAGCAACGCTTTCTACAATTACCGAGTTTTGCTCGTCGCGCACAACGGTGTTATTTAACAATCCGTTGTGCGCTCGGAGCTAAAATGTATACAATTACACAGTACACACAATTACTCATCGCGATCATATACGGAAGGTCATTCTCCCGCCAGTCTCGTCCTCGGTGACGGGGCCGTGTCGGCCGTCCAACAGGGTTCCTGGGCGTCGACCTGGAATCAGGGGGAGAGGAAGTAAACGCTCTCACTCGACGTCTTTTGCAAAAATTCCCTTCATTAAATTCTGAAAAAATTACATATGAATCGCTCGCGAGCAGCAGTCTTACAAAAGTAACGATTCGCAAAATTTAGGAAGACGATGCACCGTCGGCTGTAAAGAGGTCCTTTATCGCTCTCGCCACCCTTTCCATCTTGGCGGTGGCCCGAGCTTTGAAAGCGTCGACCTCTTGCTCCTTCTTGAGAAGCTTGGCCTGAAGGTCAGCAACCTCCTTCCTCGATGCCTCAAGATCAGCTCAGAGTTGAGATCGTTCTCTACGCCACTGATCTTCCAACTGCTTCTTGGCGCTTGACAAGGCGGCGAGGCTGGATGTCGCCTCTGAGGCCGCCCAATCCGACTTGCCCTTGGCGGCCATTATCTTCCCCAAATCTTCCTCCAGCTTCTTCACCTGAGCTCTGAGCTCAGAAGCCTCGTTCTCGGCATCCACCACCCGGCGCTGCCCCTCGATCAGTTCGCGGGCCCTGCGGCACAGACCTGTCCCGAAAATGGTCACCTGCAGATGGCGAAAATCAGCAAAACCAGAAGGGGAAGCAAAATTGGAAATGCACATTGGCAACGAACCTGAAGGCCACTGCGAACGAAGCATTTGGCCATCGTCTCAAGGTCGACCCCATTCAGGAAATCGACATCCCTTGGCAGAGTGATATTCTCCGCCAGACGAGCCCCCGTCCCAAAGTCCAGGAGGGCCGACTCGGCCGTCCCCATGATGTACGGTGGCCGATAGGTCTCCCCGTGAATCTCTCCATGATGGCCAGACCCAATGCGGTTCGACTGCAGAAGGTGGCCGAACTCTGGAGATATGGGGCCGACGGAAGGGACCGGAGGAACAATGTCCTCGTATGGCCACCCGTCGTGTGGCGTGCTGGAGGACGATGCACCCCCAACTCGAGGATCATAAGGAGCCACCTTCAAAGACCGCCCAGCTTGACTTAAGGAGCATCCAGCCTCCCCCAACTCCAGCATGAGGTTCTCTGATTCCTCCTCTTCCTCCTCTTCCCTCTTCCTCTTACGGCCTTCTTCATTGGCCCGCTCCATCGCTGAAGTAACCTCTCTGTATGCTCCTCTCACCATTTTTGTTTCTGGAAGAAATAATAAGATGATGAGATTTCCTCGGAGCACAAAAGCCATTGGCCTCACCTCCAATTTCTTTTATTACGCGAACGAATGGACAAGATGATCGACACGTGTCGGAATTTTGGCAAAAACAACGGTTGAGATAGGCGAAAGGGTTTGGTGGCCTTAATCCAAATTTGATGCTTCGAATGTCATGCCCTATTAAATGAAATTACCCATCATTCAGCCTCGATCCGCGTTATTAATCGAGAACGAATCACGGGGGCCAATGTTGAACCCGTGTATGGCGCCTGAAAAGGCATGGGGGTAATTGCTCATCGCACAAAACGACTCAAACCCTATAATTGCTCTCCGCACACGCCCACTCAAAACTCACAATTGCTCACAGCACACAACCATTTTTTTTTCCATCCACATTTACATATGAAAGGGTAAATTTATTATTCGTATCACCATTGCATAATTGTTAAGAAATTCCATGTCACAACTAGTCCTTACATAAAGTTTGGAAATGATGCATGTCAGTAGGCAGAGTGTATGTCATGGCATATACATCTACTGTAGTAAAGGAAGTAACAACTATACTTATGAACATGTGAAAGCGTGCACGTGCAACAGGCAAGGTGTACAACAATGGATCGACACATACAACAGGCAGAGTGTATGTCAAGACTGAGGTGCATTCAATCATTGAGATACAAAAAAAATCAATTCAAAGTGTCAAATAATACATCTTATGCATATAGTCCTCATCTAAGGGTGTTAGTGTTATGATTTGATGTATGATGAGAGACTTGTACTTTT
This sequence comes from Scilla litardierei, assembly GCA_030789695.1. Lineage (NCBI taxonomy): Eukaryota > Viridiplantae > Streptophyta > Magnoliopsida > Asparagales > Asparagaceae > Scilla > Scilla litardierei. The sequence goes on from CM061142.1 coordinate 25,903,205, forward strand.
GCCCTTCTTTTTTCGAGTGAGTTGTGAATATGAAGATGTTGGTGTATGTATAAGATGTATCAATGTATCATTAAAATGGAATATTGTGTTATTTTCTCAATGTATCAATGTATCATAGGGGTGTATGTAACTTTATTTTCTAAATTTGCAAAGATCATGAAGTCATTTCTCAATTCAATCTCTTTTCTTTCTATTTGAGGTAAAATTGGGCACAAAAACATATATACACCCCTACTTATAGGGGTGTATATATCACATATCCTTTTCTTTCTTTCTACGTAAAAACACTTGTCTTTTCGGGAATACATGATAAGGGTTCGTACTTATCGGATATCTCGGGGACCGGGTCGCATTGAATGAAGGCCAGTCGAACGAATTCTCCCGCCCAAGGGGAGTGGGATTCGAAGTGCCGCCTCTGTGAGACTTTGACACGTGTCCCCTACTGATGGCTTGGATTCGAAGGGACCTTCAGTATAAAGCCTTTCTCCTTTTAAATTCTGCGTTACCCATTGCTCGTTACCCTGATTTTCATCGTTTTTGCTCAGATGGCGGGTCGGGATTTCAGTCAAGACGTTCCTAACGTTCCTCACCATCTGCCCTTGGGCACGGTCGAACCTTTGCCCTTCGTGGCGAATCAGATTGATTCGCCCTCCGGTCTCGACCTCGGAGAGGGGGACATGGCGGCCGTCGAGCAGGGTTCCCGTGTGTTAACTGGGAATGAGGAGAAGAAGAGACGCTCTCACTCGTGGTCTAAAGGTCCTGAGGGGAAGAAGAAGAGGAGTGAGAGTGGTCCAGCTGTCCTTCCGAGTGACCGCTCCTTCAGGGAGAAACTGGCAGACACTCTGGTATGGCATATCCAGCATGTCGGACCCTTTTTTCTTCAACGACTGTTTTATTGATGGCGACATTCATCCCTTTGGTCTTGCAGGTTTCCCCGGTTGCTGTAGATGGTCTTGAGACGGCCTTGGCGCAGGAGCGCCTGAGGGCTGAGGCGGCTGAGCAATCAGCCAAGGAGGCCCACAAGTTCAAACTGAGAGTTGCAGAGATCACCTCGGAGGTGGGATGTTTGATGGAGGCTCTGGCTGTCGCCAAGAGTTCGGCCAAGTATGCTGAGGATGCATTGTCCCTCGCCCGGGAGGAGCATAGAAAGGTGAAAGGCGCTCTTTGGGCCGATATAGGTGACCTGCGGGAAGTGGCCCATGGTCGGATCGTAGCTGAGGTCCAGAGGGACTATGAGGATGTCCTGGCTCTGAAGATCGCGGAGTCTATCCGTGAGGGATTCCGGGCGTTCTCGGCCATTTTTGCTGCTCAGATCGAGAGGTCCTTCCGGGATGGTTTGGCAGCGTTCGAGGCGCGGGGCCAAAGAATGCTTCCCCGACCTCCGATTGTCCCTGGTCACCCTACTGGTTCGAGAGAAGACGAATCGCCTGGGGACGCCTCTTCACGAGCTCCTGCATCGTAGGTGGATCGAACCCTTTTTTGTTTCTCCTTTTTGTTCGTTGTACTTGGAGTTATTTTTGATCAATGGAAACAATTTCTCGAATGATTTCTTGACAATTGGCGTGACCTGCTGTAACAGATAAATTATAAGATATGAGATCGACAACAGCATATAGATTTCTCGAATGATAGGCATCATCCTCATACTCTCATAATTAAAACTTTGGGTATTAAGTTTTAGTTTGTACCCGTAGACCTAGGAATTCAAAGCCACACTAGCTGCATTTTGAACTAAAATACCAGATAAATCATTTTTCATAGATACAGTTTTCAAGAGATTCAGTTTTCAGTACATTTAATGACGGGCTTCATTACATAAATGCTTTTCATACCACTGCCACTTTTTCTTTGGTGATGAGCTTGATGACTGAGCCCATAGGCATGGCCAAAAGGCTGAAGAGGAAATTGACAAAATCTTTGCCAGCTTCCGCAAACAACACTCTCTTCATCCTCTTGTCTATGAAAAGCTTCAACCTCAGTTGGGTGGCCATCTTCACTGCTACAGCAAACCGGTGATGGTTTGTTTAAGCTATGGTCTCTGGTTGTTTGGGAGGGGGTTGCTTGAATATGGTCAGAGTAATATTTGAGCAAGGTTACTTCTTTCTCATGCCTTTCACAGCACTCGAAGTGTTGTGGTTGAATATAATTTGTGGGTATGGAAGCCATTTATAGACGAATTGGACTGCCCTTGGATGAGGATGAGCCTACAGTCGAGTGTAGCATTACTCCTTCCTCATGACTGATAAACATCACTCGAAGTGTAGAGGTTGAAGAGGGCTTGTGCGTAGGGAAGCCATTTTATAGACGAATTAGACTGCCCTTGGATGAGGATGAGTCTACAGAAGAGACCTCGTGAGTCTACAGAAGAGACCCCGTGAGTCTACAAAGCAGTGATCGTGAATGTACATAAGATTTTATTCATCGCGCACATCTTCCAAAATTATTTGCTTTCTGCGCACAACGGCCATATTCTTGCCGGTTGTGCGCGTAGAGCTATTTTGTTTGCTCAACGGGCACCACCACGGTCATACATTATTGGGAACAACACTGGATGCTATCAATCTACTGTAGATTCACGTGCATTCTTCTGTATAATCACAAGCAATTTGCTGTAGACTCACGGGGTCTCTTGTGTTGCCTCCCAGTAACTCTACTGTAGTCTCATCCTCATCCAATGGCATCCAAAGTCGTCTATAAATGGCTTCCCTTCCCATAAGCCCTCGTCAACCACTAAACTTCTTGATGATATTATTCTATCTTATTGTATCTGATTCTAGTTATATGATATTTTCTCTACAACATTCTATTTTTTCCTTCATCACTGATGCGTCCTCAACACTCAAAGATGGACAATATACTAGCGTCTAGTGATGTGATGCAGAAATTGAATACATCATATATATATTGATTCGAAGATGTTCTTTGCTCCTTCATATGTTCTGTTTGTCGTCATTGAAGCTATCACCTTCCATGCACACCCGTTTCTTCACTGCTTGTATATGTTCTTTGATACTTAGTTGCAGACATCACTGCTCGATGATAATAAATGTTCTATCTTATTCTAAGTCTACCCGTACAATATTTTTACTTAATTATGCTTTGTTATGTGTTCATCACTGATTCTTCTTCAACGCAGACTGGGGGACGGATGGCCAAGATACAAAGAAGCAAGTGACGCTGATGCAGCTGATGGAGCAGCTCATAAATGGCAACAAAGTTTAAATTTTTTTCATGGTGGGAATCACTGTATCCCTAGTATATTCTAGTGCTTTAATTGCTTAGTCGGGCAAAAACTGTGATGTTGCAAAATGTTTAGAAGTAGTTTCTACTTTGTTGTGTTATGTACATTTGAATGCATAAATGTTGTAGCAAGTTGGAATACAGATCTTAATACAATGTCATTAAATTTGGCACAATTGAATCACATTACAAAATTGCATGATGCTAACTTGAAGTACCCACAATTACTCAGCTCGCACCAACGGCAACAGCATTGAACGTTGTGCGAGCTGAGCACAACTGTCTACGATTACCAACATTTACTCAACGAGCATAACCGTCAAAGTTATTAACCGTTGTGCGCGTGGAGCTTAACTGTTTACAATTACCCATATTACTCAGTGCGCACATCCGTAACATTATTGAACATTGTGTGCGCTTATTAGGAAACCTGTAAAATTACCAAGTTTTGCTCAGCGCGCACAACTGGTAAAAGTTGTAAACGTTGTGCGTGCGGAGCTAAACTATATACAATTACCCACCATTACTCATCGCGGACAGCTACATGCCTCATTCTCTTGAATCTTCATTCTCTTCAGCTCTTCTGCTTCTGCTTCTTACTCCTTAATCCATTAATTTTCTTGACAATTGTCAGGTTCTGCAGCAACAGAGAAATTATAAGATATGAGATCCGCAGCATCGGATATAGGTCTCAAATGATAGGCATCATCCTCATAAGCTTATAACCAAGACTTAGTGTTTTAATGTTCAATTTGGACCCCAGCCCTATTAATTCAACTCCACGATGGCTGCATTTTGGACTAAAAATATAGGAGGCTGCCGTTTTCAGATGACCATTTTTAAAGAGAACCAGTTTACTTACAACCCATTTACACTGATATGTCCGTGACAGATGCATATAGTATATTTCTTCCAAGCTGATACAAAATTGTTACCTATAGGATATAAAAATGTCGGCCTTCATATCACAGCCTTGTTAAGTCATCGGGCAAAGATTTTTCCTACAGAGATTATGGAGCAATGATGTTACAATAATTTATACAAGTATATAAAATAGTAACCAGCTGTGCTCATATATACCTTATTTCTACCAGCTGTGCTCATACGACAAGTTCTCATGTCATGACCCTTTTCTGCACAAACACTGCATGTCCTTGTTCTTGTTTGACTTTGTTCTTGTGAGGCTTGTATTCCAGACGGAATCCTTGACGCCACTCGTGGTCGGCCTTTAGTTCTAGCTTTTGCAAGATCATGCATAATGACATCATTTACTCCCACTTCTTGTTTGATAGGTGCACTGGACCCCACCTGTGATCTTGGCTCTTCAGAAGCAGTTTGCGCTTTATTAGTCATATTATGCTGGTCCAAAAAACTGTTTGCTCACCCAAAGACGACATCAAACAGAAGGGGATCTCTTGTTACCACCTCCACGACTTTATCAAATGATGAACGAAGTCTCCAGGCTTGAAGTGGAGTAATTTGAGTTAGACGCACTCCGTGTACTTTGCTAGTCGACGAGGCCCCAAGACTCATGATGCTATGTCTTGCATTTAGAGTCCACCTGGGTAAAATATATCTCTCAGGGATGGCTTGCATATCATACTTTTGCTTCATCATATATAAAATTTGTGTGCATTACAAATCTTCAGTCACAGCCCTTGCACATGTACACCTGAACATTCCCTTAGATATATTGCATTGAACATTATGCACGTAGCTCTTTCCATCAATCCGCATAGTTACTCTATACGTGCTCGTATCCCCATCCGTGCTCACCCTTTCGTGCCGACAGTATAAAGTATTTTTGAAATGATTTTGAAAAATGGAAAATATGTTTCTAGTATATACCTTTGCGGCATGAACCTCTAACTCATGCATGCCGCTAAATTCTGGTTTGTTCCGCATACAAAAAGTATCTTCTCTCTCCTCTTTGTCTCGCTGAAATTTTACGGCTTTATCATATTGATCAATGAACTCGTATAATGGAGTCATACAGTTTACGTATCCATCAAAATACGCGTTCATGCTTTCACTCCTTTGGCTGGACACCATGCCTACACACAAAACAAGAAATGAATACCATGTGCTGAGTTTATTTTGATCATATATTTTTACACCAATCTCTATCTTATTAACATTCATACCCGCAAAGAAAGTATCCAGTATGTACACCTTAATCCAATGCTGTGCTTTCTCATGCATCGTATGCAACCACTTCCAGGCTTTCATTTCATTTTTTTGTTTTTCTGTCAATGGCTCCTGAAATTCCGTTTGGTACTTCTCCATTAAGATGCGCCAACAATTCTCAGCTTCTTCAACATTTTGACTGTTCTTACACCAGTTTGCATAGTCTTCTTCAAATTCAGGGTTATAAGAAGACCGCAATGAACGTAGATGCTCATCTTCGTGCAGACTGATATGCAATATGCAATACCTGTGTTTTGTATTTGGAAAAACTCTTTTGATTACATTGCATATTACCGGTTCTTGATCGGTGATGATAGCTGCTGGTGCTTTATTCCACATACATGTTAACCACTGTCCGAATAACCACACAAAGGATTCTTCATTCTCATCAGCAAGAAGAGCACATCCAAATAAAATAGACTGTTTATGATGATTGACACCTGTAAAAGGTGCAAAAGGCAACATGAATCTATTTTTCTTATAAGTGACATCAAATACAACAACATCTCCAAACTGGCTGTATGATGTCCTCGCCCTTCCATCAGCCCAAAATATACTCCTACATACATTCTCTTCATCATGCTCAATAGCATAATAGAACTGAGAGTCTGTAGCTTGCCTTTTAATAAATTGTTCTATTACTCTAATGCATTCCTTCCCAATGTTGTTCTTTCTTTCTACTCTCCCATGATCAATGCATTGTTGCGTAGTAATATTGACATTACTACTACTCGTGGCATTTAGAATCCTTGCAATCTTTGCAGGTCCTACTCCATAGCCACTCATCTGATCAACTAAATTCCTACATGTTCCATCCGTATGCGATCTTTTATGTGACCGTAGCATCTAGATCTTCGCTGGGCTTTTTATCAACTCATGATTATGATCATCATTAAAGGAGTTTATGCGCCATACTCCTTCGGTGATTTTATGAACTGTCATTCGAGCCATACAGCCTTCTCTCTCGTTTTCCTTCGATTAATGTCCCTCCCTATCTCCCTATTATCTTTTAAGCTTTTATACCCTTCTTTGTTGCACGTATACTTCCTCCTCGTGGTATTGCCATCTTTTCCCTTTCCCGTAGATCCCTTTCGGGTTGCAAAACCTTTCATTGCTGCATATGTATTATAAAATTGATACGCATCTTCTTCTGTTTGAAATGTCATTCCAACATGTGTGCTGCCTTTTTCATTATCACTATGCCTATCCTCTTGATATACCCTGTTTGCACTGTCATTTTCAGCTTCAATCTCATTTGGCATCTCCTGATCATGCACAAAGGGTTCACTCTCTTCGATTTTCATTTTCTACATTAGAAACAAGTAAAAATATCAGTAATATTGACGCAACATGACTGCTATACATGTCTATCCAATTATCAGTTGATCATCATTAGCATGTTAGTTGAAACCACACTACTATTACTAATCATGTTAAAACCTTGCGTATTATATCTATTCTTTTTCAATCTGATCTAATTGTTACCATCATATTTGATGACCGGATCAAATCCATCAAAAAATCAAACATATCAACCGTTTTGCACGGTGGGCAATATTATGTACGCCATTCGCTCTATGTTGTTGTGCTATATGAGCTGCTTCGGTAAGTTTTGATGGACATCTCATATTGCTCAACGCGCACAACGGGTGATATGTTTGAAGGGTTGTGCGCGGAGAGTAATTTCCATCGCAACACTTCGCTAGTTTGGAAATTACTCACCACGCAAAACGGGACAAAAATTTAGCCCGTTGTGCGCGGAGAGGAATTTCAAGCACTAATCGTCCAAAGGTTGGAAATTACTCCCCGCGCAAAACCCTTCAAAAATTTATCCCGTTGTGCGCGTTGAGCAATATGAGATGTCCAACAAATTAGGGATGACGATCCTTACCTCGATGGAGGAGAGTAACAAGGGAATCAACGAGAGTGTGATGGACTGGATTTGGGGGCGATCTTAGGCGTGGGCTGTTGAAATCGAAGACCTTGTGCAAAACTGGGGATCTACTCCAGCTTCTGTGTTTTGCGCGGGAGTGAGCAAAAGAATTGGTGGCGATTGCTCTAGCTTCTGCGTTTTGCACGGGAGTGAGCAAAAGAATTGGTGGCGATTGTATTTTAGTACAAAAGGGCTTAAAGGTAATTTAGTACAGAGGCGCGTTGAAAAGGGCTTAAAGGGCACAATGGTAATTGCACCAAAAGGTCAGATATTACCATGAGTGCGGATCGAATCGGACGGTAGGGAGGGGTCGAGCGCAGGAATCCCATCTGAGCACGAGCGCAAGCGCATTTTACCCATACATACATATATATAAATGTATGGGTAATATATATATATGTATGTATGGGTAAAATGCGCCTGCGCTCGTGCTCAGATGGGATTCCTGCGCTCGACCCCTCCCTACCGTCCGATTCGATCCGCACTCATGGTAATATTTAACCTTTTGGTGCAATTACCATTATGCCCTTTAAGCCCTTTTCAACGCGCCTCTGTACTAAATTACCTTTAAGCCTTTTTATACTGAAATACAATCGCCACCAATTCTTTTGCTCACTACCGCGCAAAACATAGAGCTGGAGTAGATCCCCAGTTTTGCACTAGGTCTTCGATTTCAACAGCCCACGCCTAAGATCGCCCCCAAATCCTGGCCATCACACGCTCGTTGATTCCCCTCATACTCTCCTCCATCGAGGTAAGGATTGTCATCCCTAATTTGTTGGACATCTCATATTGCTTAACGCGCACAACGGGATAAATATTTGAAGGGGTTTGCGCGGTGAGTAATTTCCAACCTTTAGAGAATTAGTGCTGGAAATTCCTCTCCGCGCACAACATGCGTAATTTTTGTATCGTTTTGTGCGGTGAGTAATTTTCAAACTAGCGAAGTGTTGCGATGGAAATTACTCTCCGCGCAAAACGATACAAAAATTTAGCCCGTTGTGCGCCTTGAAAAATATGAGATGTCCATCAAAACTTACTGAAGCCCCTCATATAACACAACAACATAGAGCGAATGGCGTACATAATATTGCCCACCACGCAAAACGGGTGATATGTTTTTTTGATGTATTTGATCTGTTCATCAAATATGATGGTAACAATTAGATCAGATTGAAAAAGAATAGCTATAATACACAAGGTTTTAACATGTTTAGTAATAGTAGTGTGGTTTAAACTAACAAGCTGATGATAGTCTACTGCTACTTGGATAGACATATATAGTAGTCATGCTGTGTCAATATTACTGATATTTTTATTTGTTTCTAATGTAGAAATTGAAAATAAAAAAGAGTGAACCCTTTGTGCATGATCAGGAGATGCCAAATGAGATTGAAGCTGAAAATAACAGTGCAAACATCATATATGAAGAGGATAGACAGCCACATATTGGAATGAAATTTCAAACAGAAGAAGATGCATATCAATTTTATAATACATATGCAGCAATAAAAGGTTTTGCAATCCGAAAGGGATCTATGGGAAAGGGAAAAGATGGCAATACCAAGAGGAGGAAGTATACGTGCAACAAAGAAGGGTATAAAAGCTTAAAAGATAAGAGGGATATAGGGAGAGATGTTAATCGAAGGAAAAATGAGAGAGAAGGTTGTATGACTCGAATGACAGTTCATAAAATCACCGATGGAGTATGGCGCATAAACACCTTTGATGATGATCATAATCATGAGTTGAGAAAAAGCCCATCGAAGATCCAGATGTTACGGTCACATAAAAGATCGCATATGGAGGGAACATGTAGGAATTTAGTTGATCAGATGTGTGGCTGTGGAGTAGGACCTGCAAAGATTGCAAGGATTCTAATTGCCACGAGCAGTAGTAATGTCAATAGTACTAAGCAACAATGTGTTGATCATGGAAAAGTAGCAAGAAAGAACAACATTGAGAAGGAATGAATTAGAGTAATAGAACAATTTATTAAAAGACAAGCTACAGACTCTCAGTTCTATTAGGCTATTGAGCATGATGAAAAGAATGTATGTAGGAGTATATTTTGGGCTGATGGAAGGGCGAGGACATCATACAGCCAGTTTGGAGATGTTGTTGTATTTGATGTCACTTATAAGACAAATAGATTCATGTTGACTTTTGCACCTTTTCAGATGTCAATCATCATAAACAGTTTATTTTATTTGGATGTGATCTTCTTGCTGATGAGAAGGAAGAATCCTTTGTGTGGTTATTTGGACAGTGGTTAACTTGTATGTGGGATAAAGCATCAGGAGCTATCATCACTGGTTAAGATCCGACAATATGCAATGCAATCAAAAGAGTTTTTCCAAATACAAAGCACATGTATTGCATATGGCATATCAGTCTGCACGAAGATGAGCATCTACGTTTATTGCGGCTGCTTATAACCCTGAATTTGATGAAGACTATGCAAATTGGTGTAAGAACAGTCAAAATGTTGAAAAAGCTGAGAATTGTTGGGGCATCTTAATAGAGAAGTACCAAATGGAATTTCAGGAGCCATTGACAGAAAAACAAAAAATGAAATGAAAGTCTGGAAGTAGTTGCATACGATGCATGAGAAAACACAGCATTGTATTAAGGCGTACATACTGGATACTTTCTTTGCGGGTATAAAAATGTTAATACGATAGAGATTGTTGTAAAATTATATGATCAAAATAAACTCAGCATATAGTATTCATTTCTTATTTTGTGTGTAGGCATGACGTCTAACAAAAGGAGTGAAAGCATGAACGCGTATTTTGATGGATACATAATTGTATGACTCCATTATACGAGTTCATTGATCAATATGATAAAGCCGTAAAATTTCAGCGAGACAAAGAGGAGAGAGAAGATACTTTTTGTATGAGGAACAAACCAAAACTTAGCGGCATGCATGAGTTAGAGGTTCATGCCGCAAAGGTATATACTAGAAACATATTTTCCATTTTTCAAATTTGTTTCAAAAATACTTTATACTGTCGGCATGAAAGGGTGAGCATGGATGGGGATAAGACCACATATAGAGTAACTATGCGGATTGATGGAAAGAGCTACTTGCATAATGTTCAATGCAATATATCTAAGGGAATGTTCAGGTGTATGTGTGCAAGGGCTGTGACTGAAGGTTTGCTATGCACGCAAATTTTATATATCATGAAGCAAAAGTTTGATATGCAAGCCATCCCTGAGAGATATATTTTACCAAGGTGGACTCTAAATGCAAGGGATAGCATCATGAGTCTTCGGGCCTCTTTGACTAGCATAGTACACGGAGTGCGTCCAAATCAAGTTACTCCACTTCAAGCCTGGAGACTTCGTTCATCATTCGATAAAGTCGTGGAGGCGGTTACAAGAGATTCCTTTCTGTTTGATGACGTCTTTGGGTGGGCAAACAGTTTTTTGGACCAACATAATATGAATGATAAAGCACAAACTGCTTCTGAAGAGCCAAGTACTCAGGTGGGATCCAATGCACCTATCAAACAAGAAGTGGGAGTAAATGATGTCATTGTGCATGATCCCACAAAAGCAAGAACTAAAGGCCGACCACGAGTGGCGTCAAGGATTCCATCTGGAATACAAGTCTCACAAGAACAAAGTCAAGCAAGACAAGGACTTGTAGTGTTTGTGCAGAAAAGGGTCATGACATGAGAACTTGTCGTATGAGTACAACTGGTAGAAAGAAGGTATATTTGCTCAAACGGTTACAATTTTATATACTAGTATAAATTATTTTAACATCATTTCTCCATATTCTTTGTAGGAAAAATCTTCACCCGATGACTTAACAAGGCTTTTATATGAAGACCGACACACACACACACACACACACACACACACACATACACACACATATATGTGTGTGTGTGTGTGTGTGTAACAATTTTGTATTAGTTTGAAAGAAATATACTACATGCATCTGTCATGGACATATCAGTATAAATGGGTTGTAAGTAAACTGGTTCTCTTTAAAAATCGTCATCTGAAAACGGAGCCTCCTATATTTTAGTCCAAAATGTAGCCATCATGGAGTTGAATTAATAGGGCTGGGGGTCCAAATTGAATCTTAAAACACAAAGTCTTGATTATAAGCGTATGAGGATGATGACTATCATTCGAGACCTATATCCGATGCTACGGATCTCATATCTTATAATTTATCTGTTGTTGCAGAACCTGACAATTGTCAAGAAAATTAATGTGCTTAAGGAGTAAGAAGAAGAAGCAAAAGAGGAGAAGAGAATAAAGAGAATGCGGCATGTAGCTGTCCGCGATGAGTAATTGTGCGTGATTGTATATATTTTTGCTCCGTGCGCACAACGGTTACAACTTTTGCCCGTTGTACGCGTTGAGCAAAACTTGGTAATTGTACAGGTTTGCTAATAAGCGCACACAACGTTCAATAATGTTGCAGATGTGCGCGCTGAGTAATCTGGGTAATTGTAAACAGTTATGCTCCAAGCGCACAACGGTTACTAACTTTGACGGTTATGCTCGTTAAGTAAATGTTGGTAATAGTAGACAGTTGTGCTCAGCTCGGACAACGTTCAATGCTGTTGCTGTTGGTGCGAGCTGAGTAATTATGGGTACTTTAAGTTAGCATCATGCAATTTTGTAATGTGATGCAAATGTCTCAAATTTAATGACATTGTATTAAGGTCTGTATTCTAACATGCTAGAATATTTATGCATTCAAATGTACATAAACAAGGTAGAGACTACATCTAAACATTTTCCAACATCACAATTTTTGCACTGGTAAGCAATTCAAGCACTAGACTATACTATGGATACATGGATTCCCACCATGAAAAAATTTCAACTTTGTTACCATTTATAAGCTGCGCCATCAGCTGCATCAGCATCACTTGCTGCAAGTATCTTGGACATCTGTCCCATGTATGCGTTGAAGAAGAATCAGTGATGAACACATAACAAAGCATAATTAATTTAAAATATTTTACTGGTTGACTTAGAATAAGATACAACAGTTATTATCATCAAGCAGTGATGTCTGCAACTAAGGATCAAAGAACATATACAAGTAGTGAAGTCTGCAATGAAGCGGGTGTGCATGGAAGGTGATAGCTCCAATGACGACGAACATAACATATGAAGGAGCAAATAACATCTTCGAATCAATATATTTGTGATGTATTTCTCACGCCCCGCTTCCCAAGTATGGAAGACGAGACGTGATGAGGTCCGCTCAGACTTGGAGCTGTGAAGCTACAGTCTGATAAGCGTCTGGTAATTTAATCCATTATCAGGTTCTTTGCATTACGGCGAAACAACAACAACAATAATAAGGGATAGACAAATAAAATTATCCAACATTCAATATCCATAGATTTTATTCCAAACATTACAGAGTTATATTCATAAAAGGAGTACAAAGTCTGAAAAGAAGGCCTTAGCATGGCCGAAACTACAACAAGAAATGGTGCCACTCACCGAACAACCTAACACAAACTACTAAGAAAGTAAATGACAACTAAAAGAGAGTCACCAGCCGAGACTAAGGGTAAAACTCCAGTGTCCTCGAATTGGACGTTAGCAAGCTGTTGTCATCTGGAACTAACTCAGGCTCAAACATGACATGTGACACCTAAAGCACATGTCAGCAAAAATCACCAAGGAGGGAAGGGGGATTTTTGTGCAAGGAAACGTAAAGCACAGTAGTTATAAGATAAATGCAGCTTAACAGTTCTAAAATAATGATGACATGACATGATATTTTAATGAATGCATTAGTTAAATGAACATGATGATAACAAGCAAGCACTCATAGCAGAACACTACGGATCACTATTTCACAAATTCACGAATCACTAACCTTTCACATTGTGAACATGGTTTACGCCTTTTGGCTCAAGTGGCTGTATGGGCTCACTTCTATGCTTAAGTGATCGCTTAACCATATCCCTCCAAGTGTATCCAGCGTTGGTTTCCCAATTACGCTGTGCTCGCTTCTGGATCACGAGACAGGAAGTGTTTTTGGTTTAGCGTAGGGTTGTGCCCGCAAAGCAGGTGCCTAGCCTCAATCAATATGTAGGAGTCAAGATCCTACTCGCTGCAGCTTACATTTCAATAGTAGCGTGTGCTACACAATCACGACAATATTCAATGCATGAAATGACATGAAAATTTGCAACATGATAGTAAAAACAGTTAATGCATACATACCATTTATCAAAATTAAACATGGCATGTGAGATGCATGAATCATGACAAGGGTGTCGGATCTAGCTTCGTTGTCAAACTAGATCAAGTATTAGTGTCGGATCTAGCTTCATTGTCAAGCTAGATCAAATATGGTCGTCTAGGCGACTATCATTTCACCGCCTAGTCTCTTTTACACAATTTTACAAAATGGCCTAAAACATGGCCTAACAAATTACTGTGCAAGTTTTACTTGCCTGAAAGAGACGTGCTACAAGTCACACGATCAAAGAGTCCAAATATTCCCTATGTGCTCAACCAACGCCCAGCCTACAGTCCCATATTATTAATCTTCAATTTGTGAGTTACCAAAGTAATGAAAACATAATTTTTATCTTGTTAACATGTGGGTGTGGGTTCCTATGGTTCAGATATTTCTTAACACAATGCAAGAGCTACACTGACGTCGGGTAGCGATGTCAGGGGTTGGACTCCGGTAGCGCGAACGGTACGGCGGATAGCGGCGACGAACGACGATCAACCAGGTAGCGGTACGATCACCAAATAACAACGCGAAGGGGATGGACAGAGGTACATCGTCCTACGGCGTCGGGAAGGCGCGAACAGTGGCACGGGAAGCACGAGAGATGGCGGACAGATCTGTCCGTGGTTTCGGGTAGCGCAAATCTGAAGTTGCGCACGAATCTGAATTTTGCACGCGCAAGGGAAGAGCTCCAGGGGTTGTAGCAGCTAGGGAAAGACCTGAATGGATAGGGGGAACACCTGAGGGGCAGCCGGTGGTAGCGGGGTGTCCAGCGTCAACAGAAACAGCCCAGGCCGTGGGTTTTTGGTAGGGAAACGACAGTTTTTCTGGTGTATACGGGTGTTTGCACGCTGTTTGCGAAAGGAGGAGGAAGAACTGAAGCGAGGGAATGCTGATAGTCGACAGGGGACGTCGAGGGGATTGATCGGCAGCCGGTGGGGGTCGCCGACGGCAATGGCGTCGGCCGAGCGCGAGGTTTGAAGAGGCTGGCTATCGGCAGTTTTTACAAAGGAGTTGGTGTTTGCACGGGTTTTAAAGCGAGGAGGAGGGTGTGGTTGTCGAGGGAAAGGTTGCCGGAGGTGGAGGACGTGTGGAGGAAGCCAGGCCGTGAGTGGGGGAGGTCGTGCGCGCGTGGGTTATCTTACGACGGCTGTGCGTGTAAAAACCCTAATCTGCGAGTTTTAAGAAGAGATGGCATTGGCTATTTGGGTTTCAAAAGGAGTGGACTTAAGGCTTTATGGAGGAAAGAGGGAGAGATAGAGGTGGTATACATTAGTTTAAAACAGAATGGTGAACAGCCCAATTAGGTGAACGTAAGAGAGTTGTTTTGATAAATAGTTTTGAAAGTGGGGTACACTTAGGTGATTGGAGAGAGAAGTTGTGAGAGGGAGGGGGTAGACTTAGGTTAATATGGGATGGTGAATAGCTATGAATTATTTCATATAAAACGTATTAGGCCTATAGTTTTAATTAGCTTAGGTAAATTATCAAATTAATTAAGCTAAGTGTATTAGAAGGGGATTATGGGAAAAGTGGGTCTAGTGGTGTCTGATAATTACGAGAAAAATACCTGGGACGACCGTGTCGACGAGAGAATCGAGACTAAGAAGATCGGTCACGGCTAGGGTAACAGAAAACGGAACTAAAAGTAAAAAGGTCTAACGACGAAGGTGAAAGCTACGACATCTCTTCAAACAAAGTTATTTTGTGGGAGAACGACCCGTGAAATGACGTTCAAAAATAATTCCAAAAATCAGTGCTCTTCTAGAGGGTCACAACGGCATATCTCATCGTAGGTTTCAGATACAAGAAGAGATCAAAATAAATACGCGTACGAACAAAAGTACGCGTACAAAAAAACGTACGATCGAAAAGCGACCGTGACATCCTACCCACCTTAGAATAAAATCCGTCCTCGGACTTTCTAGCTAAGAATAACGTATATACTAGCCATTCTAGTAACTACCCCATTCACATCACACTATAATTCAACCAGGTATAGTCACTACAAGTGCTTATATATGCACTAGATAGTCAAACATTAATATTACAAACATGTATACATATGCACTCTCTATACTTATACCTATCATAGACAGTCAAAATCATACACATACTTCAATCATTCATATATTCACGTATATCCTTATATAACTATCACTTATTTATCACAACTAAGGTACACATACATACACAAAATAGTTTCACATTAGCAAATACGATCATAGTACTCACGTATAGATAACTACCTATGTACAAACAAAAATGGATATACTACTCCCTATATCTCCTAGTATACATCCAACACCAAACATATCAACACATGTAATCACACCACACAATATTAAATCAGGTTTACTATACCTAATATACACTCACCACTACTATAATTTCACAAATATATAGTTATTCAAATGCACGCAGATATTTCACCATATATTCACATCACATACAGTCATATAACTATATTCAAGACACACCACACATACCATAGTCACAAATACCTATAAGTAAGCACAAACTTACTCGTGCATGGTGCACACACATGCTAATATACCATTCATACATGCCACTCATACCACTATATACTTAGCACATCTACACACCAAATTAGCTAGCACATATAGATTTAAACGTATAAAACCTTAGCAAATAATTATACCACAAGACCAACACCTATAACTGTATAATGGTATAGCCACCCACAATCATGTGCATAACACATCCAGACACAACTAATCCTATCACTATACATACATCATCCATAACTATATCCATGGTGCTACACGCAAACCACAGACATATGTAACAATATATTTAAAGTATACACACTCAGGCTTGAGTGAGACTCAAAACCCATACCAGAATACTTTATATACATAACACGATATTTATACATATACCAATACACACTCCAATATATGTATATACACACACACACCAATGTCACCACATACATACCATAATATCAATCACACTTTATATTTAGTCAAGTAACCCATATAATGCAATCACTTTCCACGATATAATAATATTACAAACATCAGCACATGTATACAATCAAAATACACTATCCCATATATGCATACATCATATAGTCACATACATATATTATATTCACACCATAGCAATATACTTATAATTATTATACTAATACGTATACTTATACATACATAGTTAAGACATACAATAATCGTGTATACCTCATTGTATACATGCACACACACACAACATCTCGTAAAGGAAAGCAATACCAAACAAAATTATAACCCTATTACCGTATGTATATCACACATATTCATATAGTAAGCACATATCTACTCAAGGCTAAGCACATTCTTAACTACGTACGAGCACACACTCACACGTACTAACATATAGATCATATAATAGGCCTACATACTTAACTATAAGCACACCTATTATCATTATACTTAGTGTGCACATGACTTACTAGTATGTTATTTCAAGCATTTACAAGAATCTCCAAACCACATACTCCACTAATAGATATATTCCAACACTAATTCTAATATACACAGACATCGGTAGAATGGTATAGCTGTCCATACATATATAAATACCATCATTCATACAAATTCATACATATATCACGAATAACACTGAGTATACCTACATGACACAAGAGATACTCATTTCTATCCTATGAGTAGCACACTCATACAGGTCCACACACTCTACCTATATACATGCACCACGACGACATCACAAAAAACAATGGGCCTACTACTAAGCTAGAGTTGACACTAGCAACGACAAGCACTAATATCTAAACAATAGAAGGGAAGCTGAAGCCAAAAGCATAACGAAACAAGATCGGAAAGAACGAGTTCAGATAAGGCGAGGATAAGGAGATACTGGTTGGGTGGGACAAAAATATTGCTCTAAATAATTAAATGGACAAAAGAGGGACATGTGTAAAATATGATATCATATATATATATATATATATATATATATATATATATATATATATATATATATATATATATATATATATTCTTATAAAAATATGTAGAAATAGCGAGCAGATGGTAAAATTTTAAAACTCAGAAAAGTGTTAGACGAAGAAATAAAGAGTAAGGTGAGGTAGTGATTGTTTTACAAATGAAATAGATTTATACAAAAAATTTGAAGTATGAGCACGATGAATAGAAAATTGATACAAAAAAATTGAAGTCCTACTTAGCTTAGAAAAATATTCTAAAAGTATGTACGATAAGTGGAAAAATAAATTTCGTAGTTTAGAAAAAGGATGATATATTTAATTATCAAAATGGTAATAAGGTTTTAAAACTGAAAAATGAAAGATACTGATTAGAAAATGGTTACGAGATAGTAAGTAAAATTACGACCAAGAAGGTTTCAAAATCCAAGAAGGAATTTTAACTCAACTGAAAGCAAGAAGTTTAAATATATAATAAGGGGTTTTCAAAGAAGTTAAACTGGGCGAAGAATTTAATAAGGGATGTCGAAAATACTTTTAGAAGAATTAGGATTTGCGATGGAGAAGATCGAAAAATTAACGATAATCGTCAGAAAGCGATCACGTGAATCGAGGGCAAAGAATATGATCGCATGATGAATACGCCTAGGATATGATTCATGAAAAGCTATGATGAAAATCTACGGTCGATAACACAGAAGTGTAATGATCAGAAAATGATAGAAATCAGGGGTTCTAATTTCCAGGCTGACTAGAGATCAGGAGAACTTAGCACTAATACTTTTTAATGAATTAGACTGTAATAGAGACCACGGGGAAGGGTCCTAAGAGGATCAAGATTACGTTCTGCTGGGCCCAAAATTTGATGGACTCAACGAACGACTAAAGAAAAGCTCTAGAAATCTAAATGGTCAGGGCTAGGTGAGAGACTACTAAGGCAAACTAAGACGAGTAAAACTAAATCTTGACGAAGGCACCTGGCTATCAAACCTGGACCTCTTTATAAGTCTTCCTACCATCTAAGACAAGGAAAACCTTCAGATTAGACTCAATTCATGACTTGAATGTTCCGAGTATTTAAATGAATGTTGCTATCATTATTGTTGTTCCGATATCTCACAGATACAAATAGACCTGCATGGGTCACCACTAAAACCTGTCACGCACCGCTATCCAAGTATGGAAGGCGAGACGTGATGAGGTCTGCTCAGACTTGGAGCTGTGAAGCTACAGTCTGATAAGCGTCTGGTAATTTAATCCATTATCAGGTTCTTTGCATTACGACGAAACAACAACAATAATAATGAGGGATAGACAAATAAAATTATCCAACATTCAACATCCATAGATTTTATTCCAAATGTTACAGAGTTATAGTCATAAAAGGAGTACAAAGTCTAAAAAGAAGGCCTAAGCATGGCCGAAACTACAACAAGAAATGTTGCTACTCACTGAACAACCTAACAACAACTACTAAGAAAGTAAACGACAACTAAAAGAGAGTCACCAGCTGAGACTAAGGGTAGAACTCCAGTGTCCTCGAACTGGACGTCAGCAAGCTGTCGTCCTCTGTAACTAAGACAGGCTCAAACCAGACATGTGACGCCCAAATAGAAAAGGGCACATGTCAGCAAAAATATCCAAGGAGGGAAAGGGGACTTTTGTGCAAGGAAACGTAAAGCACAGCAGTTATAAGATAAATGCAGCTTAATAGTTCTAAAATGATGATGACATGACATGATATTTTAATGAATGCAGCAGTTAAATGAATATGATGATAACAAGCAAGCACGTCGTAGCAGAACACTACGAATCACTATTTCACAAATTCACGAATCACTAACTTTTCACATTGTGCACATGGTTTATGCCTTTTGGCTGAAGTGGCTGTACGGGCTCACTTCTACGCTCAAGCGATCGCTTAACCCTACCCCTCCACGTGTATCGAGCGTTGGTTTCCCAACTACGCTGTGCTCGCTTCTGGATCATGATCCAGGAAGTGTTTTTGGTTTGGCGTAGGTTTGTGCCCGCAAAGCAGGTGCCTAGCCTCAATCAATATGTAGGAGTCAAAATCCTACTCGATGCAGCTTACATTTCAATAGTAGCGTGTGCTACACAATCACGACAACAGTTAATGCATGAAATGACATGACAATTTGCAACATGATAGTAAAAACAGTTAATGCACGCGTACCGTTTATCAAAATTAAACATGGCTTGTGAGATGCATGAATCATGACAAATGTGTCGGATCTAGCTTCGTTGTCAAACTAGATCAAGTATAGGTGTCGAATCTAGCTTCGTTGTCAAGCTGATCAAATATGGCCGTCTAGGCAACTATCATTTTACCGCCTAGTCTCTTTTACACAATTTTACAAAATGGCCTAAAACATGGACTAACAAATTAATGTACAAGTTTCACTTGCCGGAATGAGACATGCTGCAAGTCACACGATAAAGAGTCCAGATATTTTCTATGTGCTCAATCAACGCCCAGCATACAATCCCATATTATTAATCTTCAATTAGTGAGTTACCAAAGCAATGAAAACATAATTTTTATCTTGTTAACATGCGGGTGTGTGTTCGTACGGTTCAGGTATACCTTAACACGATGTGAGAGCTACACTGATGTCGGATAGCAACGTCAAGGATTGGACTCCGGTAGCTCGAACGGTATGGCAGATAGCGGCGACGAACGACGATCAATCGGGTAGTGGTACGATCACCGAACAACGACGTGAAGGGGATGGACAGTGGTACATCGTCCTACGACATCGGGAAGGCACAGACAGCGACACGAGAAGCACGAAAGATGGTGGACAGATCTGTCTGTGGGTTTGGGTAGCGCAGATCTGAAGTTGCGCATGAAACTGAAGTTTGCACGCGCAAGGGAAGAGCTCCATGGGTTGTAGCGGTTAGGGAAGGACCTGCACAGACAAGGGGAAGGCCTGAGGGGCAGCAGGCGGCAGCGGGGTGGCCGGCGTCGACAGAAATAGCCCAGGCCGTGGATTTTGGTAGGGCAACAGCAGTTTTTCTGGTGTATACAGGTGTTTGCGCGCTGTTTGCGAAAGGAGGAGGAAGAACTGATGTGAGGGGAGGCTGCTAGTGGATAGGGGATGTCGAGGGGAGTGATCGGTAGCCGGTGGGGGTCACCGGTGACGACGGCAGCGGCCGAGCGTGAGATTTAAGGAGGCGGGATGTCGGTAGTTTTACAAAGGAGTTGGTGTTTGCACGGGTTTTACAGCGAGGAGGAGGGCGTGGTTGTCGAGGGAAAGGTTGCCAGAGGTAGAGGACGTGGGGAGGAAGCCATGCAGTGAATGGGGAAGGTCGTGCGCGCGTGGGTTATCTTGTAGCGGCCGTGCGTGTAAAAACCCTAAGCTGCGTGTTTTAAGAAGAGATGACATTGGCTATTTGGGTTTCAAAAGGAGTGGACTTAAGGCTTTAGCGAGGAGAGAGAGGGAGAGATAGATGGGGTATACATTATTTAAAATAGAATGGTGAATAGCCCAATTAGGTGAACGTAAGAGAGTTGTTTTGATAAATAGTTTTGAAAGTGGGGTACACTTAGGTGATTGGAGAGAGAAATTGTGAGAGGGAGGGGGTAGACTTAGGTTAATATGAGATGGTGAATAACTATGAATTATTTCATATGAAACGTATTAGGCCTATAGTTTTAATTAGGTTAGTTAAATTATCAAATTAATTAAGCTTAGTGTATTAGACGGGGATTAGGGAAAAAGTGGGTCTAGCGGTGTCCGATAATTACGAGAAAAATACCGAGACGACCGTGTCGACGAGAGAATCGAGACTAAGAAGATCGGTCACGGCTAGGGCAACGAAAAATGAAACTAAAAATAAAAAGGTCTAACGACGAAGGTGAAAGCTACGACATCTCTTCAAACAAAGTTATTTTGTGGGAGAACGACCCGTGAAATGACATCCAAAAATAATTCCAAAAATAAGTGCTTTTCTAGAGGGTCTCAACGGCATATCACATCGTAGGTTTCGGATACAAGAAGAGATCAAACTAAATACGCGTACGAACAAAAGTACGCGTACGAAAAATGTACGATCGAAAAGTGACCGTGGCAGTATTCAATTTCGGCATCACATCATTTGCCGCTAGTATATTGTCCATCTTTGAGTGTTGAGGACGCAGTAGTGATGAAGGAAAAAATAGAATGTTGTAGAGAAAATATCATATAATTAGAATCAGATAGAATAATATAGAATAATATCATCAAGAAGTGTAGTGGTTGACGAGGACTTATGGAAAGGGAAGCCATTAATAGACGAATTGGAATGCCATTGGATGAGGATGAGACTACAGTAGAGTTTCTAGGAGGCAACACAAGAGACCCCGTGAGTCTACAACAAATTGCTTGTGATTATACAGAAGAATGCTCGTGAATCTACAGTAGATTGATAGCAGCCAGTGTTGTTCCCAATAATGTATGACCGTTGTGGTGCGCGTTGAGCAAAATTGATAGCCTCAAACAAAATCGCTCAACATGCACAACCGGCAAAAATATGGCCGTTGTGCACAGAGAGCAAATTATTTATGGTTTATCAAAACTGCTCAAAGCGCAAACGGGCAAATAGTTTGACCGTTGTGCGCATTGATCAATAGGTATTTTGGATAACACAATTGTTCAATCGACGTAAGTAAGAGTAATATTTCACTAACAATTTTATAAACTTGTTTCAGTAGCGTAATGCTGGATATAGCGGAATACATTGACATCACAGAGAGATCGTCCATCACGGTATACGTCACCACTCCTTCAATGAATCCGGTGCTTTCTTTATTCGATGCATTAGCTGAAATTTTTTCTCGTAGCATGGTTTTTGCTCGACGCGCACATTGGTTAAAATCTGGACAAATTTTACATGACGTTGTATGCTTGGAGTTATTTTATTCGAATGTAACCCCCACCACACTGAGTAAAATCTAGACAAATTTTAAATGCGCACAATCAGTAGTACGCACTGAGTAATAAAACTCTCCTCTAACTTGTTTTAATACCGCGAACAACGCGTTATAATGTGGGAAGATGTGCGTGCTGAATCAAATCTTATGTATATTCATGATCACTGCTTTGTAGACTCACGTGGTCTCTTCTGTAGACTCCCGGTCACTCTACTGTAGACTCATCCTCATCCAAGGACAGTCTAATTTGTCTATAAATGGCTTCCCTACCCACAAGCCCTCTTCAACCTTTACACTTCGAGTGATGTTTATTAGGCATGAGGAAGAAGTAACGTTACACTCGACTGTAGACTCATCCTCATCTAAGGGCAGTCCAATTCGTCTATAAATGGCTTTCCTAGCCACAAGCCCTCTTCAACCACAACACTTCGAGTGATGTCAAAAGACATGAGGACTGGTCAAATAGTTGTGGTGGCTCACACGAGGAGTAACCCCTGACCGTATAACTAGCCAGCCCGCGAAGTCTTCTTAATCATCTCCGATGGTACAGTTGGCTCGCCCTGCAAGGGGGTGGACACCCGACCGTATAGCCGAGTAGCCCACGAGGGTAAAGCAAGCTCATTTCTGATCGTATAGTTAGCTCGGCTCGCGAAGGTTTGGCGACAGAGATAGTATTAGAAATGTACTGAAACTGGATCTCTTTAAAACTGTATCTATGAAAACTGATTTATCTTGTATTTTAGTTCAAAATGCAGCTAGTGTGGCTTTGAATTCCTAGGTCTACAGGTCCAAACTAAAACTTATTACCCAAAGTTTTAATTATGAGTATATGAGGATGATGCCTATCATTCGAGAAATCTATATGCTGCTGTCAATCTCATATCTTATAATTTATCTGTTGCAGCAGGTCACGCCAATTGTCAAGAAATCAATCGAGAAAATATTTCCATTCAACAAAAATATCTCCAAGTACAACGAAAAAAGGAGAAACAAAAAAGGGTTCGATCCACCTATGATGCAGGAGCTCGTGACGAGGCGTCCCCAAGAGATTCGTCTTCTCCCGAACCAGTATGCTGTCCAGGGACAACCGGAGGTCGGGGAAGCATTCTTCGGACCCGCTCCTCGAACGCTATGAAACCCTCCCGGAAGGACCTCTCAATCTTCGCAGCTAAAATGACCGAGAACGATCGGAATCCCTCACGGAGAGACTCCACGATCCTCGAAGCCATGACATCCCCATAACCCCTTTGGACCTCAGCTACGAGCCGAGCATGGTCCACTTCCCACAGGGCGCCTATATCGGCCCACAGAGCACCTTTCTCCTTTCTATGCACCTCCCAGGCGAGGGACAGTGCATCCTCAGCATACTTGGCCGATGTCTCAGTGACATCCAGAGCCTCTGTTAAACATCCCACCTTCGAGGTAAGCTCTGCAAATCTCAGTTTGAACTGATGGGCTTCCTTGGCTGATTGCTCATCCGCCTCAACTCTCAGGCACTCCTGCGCCAATGCCGCCTCAAAACCAGCTACCTTCTTTGAGAAATAATGCGCCTCTACAGCAAGCGTGGACACCTGTGATACCGAAGGGGTGAATGTCGCCCTCAACAAAGCAGAAGTAGAAGAAGAATGGACCAACATACTGGATATGCCATACCAGAGAGTCTGCAAGTTTCTCCCAATAAGGAACCCCCTCTAACAAGGAGCGGTCACTCGGTTGGACACATCCCTGCGCCAGCTGGACGGTCATGCAACCTAGACCACTCTCACTCTTCTTCTTCTTCCCCTCGGGACCTTCAGACCATGAGTGAAAGCATCTCTTCCTCTCCCCCTGATTCCCGGTTAACACACGAGAACCCTGCTCGACGGCCGCCACGGCCCCCTCTCCGAGGTCGAGACCGACGGGAGCATCAATCTGATCTGCCACGAAGGGAGAAGGTTCGGTCGTGCCCAAGGGCAGAGGGGAAGGAACGCCCACCTGCTTTAACACCCTAATCGATGGGTCACCTGCAAGAATGTCCTTTCCCACAGTGCGACCAGGCCCATGGCCAGAGGAACCCCCAGACCACCTGAATATCCTCGTCGCCGAGGGTTGAGTTGCTGAGCGTCTTGAATGAAATCCCGACCCGCCATTTGAGTAAAAAGATGAAAAATCAGGGTAACAAGCAATGGGGTAAGCAGAATTTAAAAGGCCAAAGGCTTTATACAGAAGGTCACTTCGAATCCATGCCGTCAGAAGGGGACTCGTGTCAAAGTCTCACAGAAGGCAGCACATTGAATCCTGCTCCCTAAGGACGGGAGAATTCCAACTTCGTGCTACTGGCCTTCATTCAATGCGATTGCCTAAACTAAAGTGTACGTCAAATACACACGAATCACATTCCCTCAGACTGAGCCGTCAAAACCCGAACGGCCCCGAGCAATGGCGAGCAGTTGATCCAACACACACAAAATGTGCTAAGACGAAACGTGTCAATTCTCTGATCCAAGCCCATGGGCATTGTCGAAATTAGGTACCAGCCCAAATTGTACCATAAAACCCCAAATTTTTATGCCCGTTGTGTGCGTTGATGGCCCATTGTGCACTGATTAAGAAGTTTTGCTCATGGGTAATTATAGAAAGTTTCGCTCAGCACACATAACTTTCCTTTCTGTTGCCCATTATGCGCGCTGAGCAATTTTGTGTGGTGAATAATTAGTGTCCAGGTGTAAATGCAAGCTGATATAAATAAAAGTATCACTTCTACAAAATAAAGAAATGAAATTGCATAGTAAATAAAAGTATCACTTCTACAGAATAAAGAAATGATTGTGCACATATGAACGTGGAATGGAAAAAAATAGTTGTGTGCGGTGAGAAATTTTGAGTTTTAAGTGGTTGTGTGCGGTGAGCAATTCTGAGTTTTAAGTGGTTGTGTGTGGTAAGCAATTCTACGGTTTGAGTGGTTGTGTGCGCTGAGCAATTACCCCATGCTGTTACTCGTGTATCCACTTTGGCCCCCGTGATTCGTTTTCGAGGAATAACACTGATCTTGGCCGAATGATGAGTACTTTCATTTAATGGGGCACGACATTCGAAGCATCTGATTTGATTCATGCCGCCAAAACTTCTCGCCTTCAGTTGATCTAAATCGTTTTTAGGCAAATTTTCGACACGTGTCGATCATTTTGTACTATTCCTTCGGGTAATAAAAGAAACTGGAGTTGTGAAGCCAATGGCTTTTGTGCTCCGGTCTCTGGTTAACTCGAGGAAATCTCTTCTTCTTCTTATTGCTTCCAGCAAACAAAAATGACGGGTGGAGCATACAAAGATTTGACTTCAGAGCTAGAGCGGGCCTATGAAGAACGTCGTAAGAGGAAGAGGGCTGAGGAGGAAGAGGGAGAAGAGGAGGAATCGGGGGCACCTCATTCTGGAGTTGGGGGGAGGCTGGATGCTCCTCAAGTCAAGCTACTGGGTCTTTGAAGGCGGCTCCTTCTGATCCTCGAGTTGGGGCTGAAGCGTACGTCATCCTGCCACACGATGGGTGGCCATACGAGGACATTGTTCATCTGGTCCCTCCTGTCGGCCCCATATCTCCAGAGTTCGCCCAATTTCTACCGTCGAACCGTATTTCGTCTGGCCATCATGGGGAGATTCAGGGGGAGACCTATTGGCACCCGTTCGGCATGGGGATGGACGAGCCGGCCCTCCTGGAATTTGAGACGGGGGGCTTGTTTGACGGAGAATATCACTTTGCCAAGGGATTACAGATTCCTGCATGAGCTCGATCTTGAGACGATGGCCAACTGCTTCGTTCGCAGTGGCCTTCAGGTTCGTTGCCATTAGGCCTTCCTTATTTGCTTCCCCTTCTGGTTTTGATGATTATCGCCATCTACAGGTGACCATTTTCGGTGCATGTCTGCACCGCAGGGCCCTCGACCTGATCAAGGGGCAGCACCGGCTGGCAGCTGCTGAGAACCAAGCTTCTGAGCTCAGAGCTCAGGTGACAAAGCTGGAGGCAGACTTGGGGATGACCATGGCCACCAAGGTCGTGTCGGATTGGGCGGCCTCAGAGGCAAAAGCCAGCTTCGCCTCTGTATGAATCACCAGGAAGCAGGGAAAGCTCAATGGGGTAGAGAGCGATCTCAACTCCGTGCTGATCTTGAGGCATCAAGGAAGGAGGTTACTAACCTTCAAGTCAAGCTTCTCGAGAAGGAAAAAGAGGTCGATGCTTTCAAGGCTTGGGCCACCGCCAAGATGGATAGGATGGCGAGAGCGGTAAAGGACCTTTTATAGCCGACGATGCGTCGTCTTCCTAAATTATGCGAATCGTTAATTTTGGAAGACTGCTCTCGAGCGAGTCATATGTAATTGTCCAGAATTTAATGAAGGAAAATTTTGCAATAGACCCCGAGTGAGAGCATTTCTTCCTCTCTCCTCGATTCCCGGTCGACACACGGGATCCCTGCTCGACAGCCGACATGGCCCCGTCACCTAGGATGAGACTGGCGGGAGAATGACCTTCTGTATATGATCGTGATGAGTAATTGAGTGTAATTGTATACAGTTTTGCTTCGAGCGCACAACGGATTGTTAAATAATACCGTTGTGCGCGATGAGCAAAACTTGGTAATTGTAGAAAGCTTTGCTTAGCACGCATAACGTACATTTCTGTTGCACGTTGTGCACGCTGAGCAATTATGTGGGGTGATTAATTAGTGTCCAGGGGTAAATGGAAGATGAAGTAAATAAAATTATCACTTCTACTAAATAATAGTCAACAGACGAGGTCTCGGGAATATACATAAGAGTCATCTTGTATCTCGGGTATTTATTGTATATATTAGACAAATGCTGTTCCCAATAATGATCAACTGATGTGGTGAGCGATGAGCAAAATTGTTGGCCTCGATCAAAATTTCTAAACGCGCACAACGGTCACGCCTTTGGCCCTTTGTGCACGCTGTGTAATTATAATGTATATTACTTTCAATAATTTTTACTAAGAAATTTCAATGTTGGAATTTGATCAAGTTAGCATCAATGTATATATCACCAATCACAATTTTGTAATGTGCTGCAATTGTATCAAATTAATTGACATTGTATTAAGGTCTAAATTCCAACATACTACAACATTTATGCATTTCAATGTACATAACACAACAAAGTAGAAAATATGCTAAACATTATGCAACTTCACATTATGCAACTTCACATTTTACAAGGATTCCAAATACGAGAAACTGATCAAAGTCAGTATGAACTGCTCTTGCAATTGGCATCAATCAATTGCTCCATCCGCACTGATCATCGTCACTTGCCACTAGTGTATCTTGGCCTTCTGTCTGCTGTATGCGTTGAAGAATAAGCAGTGATGAAAAGAAAAAATTCATAATTAAGTAAATATATTGTAAATGAGATAGATCAGTTAATATCGTAAAGAATATTGCAACATCACATTTTGGTAGTGGTATGAGAGTTTACTCATGGGTTCCTTCTTCCGAGCACAGAGAGAAATGTGTCTGCACAGGTTCTGGGCAGCTTGAGAAAAGTGAGAAAAATAGCAAGGGACTTCAGATGCCAGTTTGAGCACTTTCGGATGGAAACTGGAACTGCTGGCAATGTAATGAAGCATTCGATCTTCTAAAGGAGCAAAGGACATCTTCGAGGCCGTGTATATGTGATGTCTCCAATTTATGCATCACGTCAATTGCATGAATTGATTAATTGAATTCTACGTGAGGTGAGAACAAAACTGGATAAATTTAAAATCGATTAGTTGATTTCCTCACAACTGCCAAATGATAGTGTATAAATACAAAAGCCTAAATAAATTTTCCAAATCCTACGGACTTCAACAACTTGTGGCAACTAATTACGAATAATAATTCAAATAAAAGAATGCAAAAGACTAGCTAACAACTTGACCTCTTCTTACTGAAAGCATGCATAAGCCACTTGCACAGGTGAGCATTACTTCCTTTAAGTAATGAACTTGAGATCTTCTTGGCTTATCATGCCACCACTCACTAGTATCTTGGCCTCATGTCACCTGTAGACTGTATGCGTTTCAAAAATGAATATTGCAACATTACCATGTGGCACTGGTATGAAACTTAATAATGGCAAACAGGTATGAAATTCTTCAGAGCATAGAGCGCCAGGTGGCTGAACAGTGTCCGAGCAGCCAGGGGAAGGTGTCTACACAGTTTGAGAGAGGATCCCAACATGGAACCTTCAGGCAACTGGCAATGTAATGAAGCATTCGATAACCTCGAGTGCTTCTGAAGGAGCAAAGAACATCTTCGAGTTCATATAAATGTGATATATTCAATTTCTGCATCACGTCACTTGCCTCTAGTATATTGGCCATATTTTGTGTTGTAGAGGAAGCATTCATGAACAACAACAAAATAGCAAGTTGAAGAAAAAATATTTTATAAGTAGAATCAAATAGAATCAGATAATGGAACCATCATCACGAAGTGTTGTGGTTGATGAGATCTTGTGGGTAGGAAAGCCATTTTTATAGACTACTTGGACAGGCACATGGATGAGGACGAGACTATAGAAGAGTTACTATGAGGCTATAGAAGAGAACCAGTGTGTCAACAGTGGAGTGCTCGTGTATCTACAGAAAGTAGAATAGTACTCGTGAATCTACAACCGATTGATACCAGCCAGTTGATGTACCCAAGAATGGTTGCCCTTTGTGGTGCTAGGTGGGCAAAATTGTTAGTAGCCCCTAAAATAATTTCTCAAGGCGCAGAACAGTCAAAAATACATTTGGTTGGAAAACTCCTAATAAATAATACTGTATGGAAAAACGCAGCTGACTCTATTTTACCTCGGCCCGAGGGATCGTTTAATGCTTTTGCATGCAGTAGTCACCCTCACACATTTGCACTTAATGCAGCCGAGTAGGTTCACTTGCATTTAATGCATTAGACTTTTTTGGTTTGCCTAACGCGCACTACGGTCCAAATTTATGTCCGTCGTGCGCGTTGAGCAAAATTGGGTGTTGGGTAATTAGCACCCCGTTGTAAATACAAGCTGCTATGTATACTTTTGCCAGTTGTGCGCATTGAGTTATTGTGGTAATTGTAGTCAGTTTTGATCAGCGCCTACAATGTTCACTAATTGGGCCAGTTGTGTGCGCTGAGTAATTATGGTTACTTTTAAGTTAGCATCACGCAATTTTGTAATGTGCTGCAATAGAATCTAATTTAATGACATTGTATTAAGGTATGTATTCCTTCAAACTATAACATTTATGCATTCAAATGTACATAACACAACAAAGAAGATACTACATCTAAACATTTTCCAACATCACATTTTGGAACTAGTATGTTATTCATGCAAGTGACTATCGTATGGATACATGGATTCCTAGAAAGAAAAAAAATGTCAAGCACGATTCCATGTATGAGCAGCTCCATCAGATCCATTAGCGTCACTTGCAGCAAGTATCTTAGCCATCTGTCATCTGTGTTGGCCTGTATGTGTCGAAGAAGAATCAGTAATCAACAAAAAAATAGCATAAATAAGGAAAATTTTTGTATAATTAGACTTAGATAATTTAAGATAGAATAGTTGTTATCATCAAGCAGTTATGTATGCAATAAATCTGAATAGAACATATGAATGGTTAAAGAATATCTGCAAGATGGGATGGCTGAGAATGAAGCTGTTGTGGTTGCAAGAACATCTTTGCCTCCATGTGATAGTTGCAATGAGGTTGAACAGATCAGGTGAAGAGGAACAAAGAACATCTTCGCCTCCATATAAATGTGATGTATTCAATTTCTGCATCACAGCACTTGCCGCTAGTATATTGTCCATCTTTGTGTGTTGTAGACGAAGCACTCATAAACAACAAAAAATACAAGTTGGAAGAAAAAACAATGTATAAGAAGAATCAGAGAGAATCAGATACAGGAACTATCATCACGTATGGTAGTGGCTGATGAGGTCTTGTGGGTATGGAAGCCATTTACAGACGAGTTGGACTGACCATGGATGTCACGCCCCGCTTCCCAAAACAGCGGAGGCGGAGCGTGACGAGGCCCGCTTAGGCCAGAGCTGAGGAGCCCTGACCCAATAAGCGTCTGTGTGGTACCAAGACGAAGGTACAGGTCCCTGCATGTTAGTACAGAACAATAAAAGTACAAGAAGGAAAGAACATCACAAATTTTATTCCAACATATCAAAGTACCAAGTCTCAACGCCCGAAGGGCTACAACAGCAGAAAAGTAAGTCTAATGGTGCAAGCACCCAACCTAAACAAGAAACATAAAAGGTGCTACGCACCCAACAAGAATAATGTCGCCTCTGGAAACTACTACCAACAGCCTCTAGCTCTGATCCTCCTCAGGGTCGTACTCGGGATCGACGCTCTCTGGCTCCACGTCGGCCTGCAAGTCAGTCTCCTCCACGTACTCTGGCTCAATCCCTGACGTACAGCACCAGAAGAAGGAACTGTACGTCAGGTAAGGTCTACAAGGAAAGATTAGACCAAACTACAAGTGTACCAATTACTTACAACATTTTACTGGTTGATTAACATGCTGAGGTTCTTACAACAGAAAGAAAACACAACAGACAAGTAAACAAGACAAGTGGTAGTCACAGCGAGTGCTATGGACTACGGGACTAGCCTACAGGTGTCAAGACAAGACGGAACACGGGAAGCCAGACACGACAAGACAAGACACGAAAGGGTTCACGCCTGATCGGTTCGAGGGGGATCAATCCCTTTTGCCGCTTGCACGCTCAACCCTACCCCATAACCCCCAAGAATCGTGACAAGACATGGGATCACTTGCTCTAGCTTGACAAGTGCCCAATTGCTCTCTGAGCTGTGTATCGGTACATGGGATCACCTGCTCTAGCTTGACAGGTGCCCAATTGCCCATCGGGCTGTGAACTAGTACAAGGGATCACTCGCTCTGGCTTGGCGAGTGCCCTATTGCCCAGCGGGCTGTGCAGACGGAAAAGGAACAAGACACGACAAAACAGGGAGGGTTGTACTAGGGTGTCCACAACTCACGCACACGCATGTCAATCCTATGATGTCAGAAATTGTTGTTGTTGGACTCAGATTTCGTTGTCAAATCCGGGTCGTCAAGGGCGTCCCGGACGCTATCATTTCACGTCCGATTCTCAAGTTTCTAAATTGACATTCATAACAAGATGAAGGCCTAAACATGGCCAAGAACGCAAGTGATACACTTGCCTGCGGTGGCGAGCGCGTCGTCTCCCTGGTACGCCTCGTCCAATCGTTTCGTCGGGGGTAAAAGGTCTGAAAATCGTGACACGGCGACGGTGTCAGATCAAGATTCATTAATCCCTATTAGGGTAGTGTCTAGATTATCGGGTCTATCCTATTTAATTAAAAATCACATTTTTAATATAATTAACCTAATCGACGATCTATCCTATGTGTACATGCATAATGTCCATTCGTCGATTTCTACGGTTTGTACAACGTTTTAAAGATCAGCGGAAAATAAATTTAGTTTGATTAGGTTGCTGATTTTAATTAGGGTTTGATCACCTATGGTGTGGGTTACTACGAATTTAGGGCACTAACCTGAAATTGACGTTTGCACGAAGATCCGGCGTCGAATCTGGAAAGATGGAAGCTTTGCGCCGTCCGGAAATCCCTAGGCCGCGGGTAGCGCAGCGAGGAATGTTGATCGCCGGTGGTGGTGAAGATTTCAGCGTCTCTCGGCGTAGTTGCTGCTGGGTCTGAGACGAGAACTCCGTGCTAGGGCAAAAGAAAAAGGAAAAGAGAGAAGAGGAAGAGCTTTTGGGGAAGATGGAAGGCGTAAGGATGGAGGAAGGAGCAAGGGGGGACGTGGGAGGTAGGGGAGTATGATTGGGGAAGAGGGAGACTGAAAATAATCTGGAGAAATGAAAGAGAAAGCCCCGTTTAAATAAGAAAACAAAACGGCGGCTAGCACAGAAATTAGGGTTTCGGGGTCAACTAGTCGGTCAGAGAAGGGCGGTCGACCGACTAGTTTAGAAACTAGTCGGTCGGTCGTATAACTGTGACCGACTACAACCCAAACCGTGAACAGGGTTGTTGAAAAATTATAGAGTTAGTCGGTCTGTGAAGGCTCGTCGACCGACTAGTTTGCAACCTAGTCGGTCGGCCAGTGTTCATAGACCGACTAAAGGGTGAGAATGGTCAACAAGATATTTTGAAGATTAGTCGTTCAGAGAAGGATGCTTAACCGACTAGTTCGTCAACTAGTCGGTCGGTTTTCGTTCTTTGACCGACTAACGGGTAAATAGTAACCTGATGCGAAAAATGATCTATGTATTTAGTCGGTCTGCGAAGAAGTGTTGACCGACTAGTTCGAAAACTAGTCGGTCGGCGGTTGAACTTAGACCGACTAAGCGCAAACAGTAACTCAAGGGGAAAAGGCTGACAAGAACTAGTCGGTCCATGAGGAGTTGTTGACCGACTAGATGAACATCTAGTTGGTCGGCTCCTCAACGTGAACCGGCTAACTTGCACAGGAAGTCGCCAAAGTGAAGCGGGAAGCTTCGGGATGATCCTAATGAGTTCCAAGAGTGATCCTATACTAAGATGCGAGCGCGGAGAAGTAAAGAAAGAAGACGAACAATTTCATTTAGATATAAATAATATTTATCATACAGAAACCAGCCGTTACATCCTACCCACCTTAAGAAAATTCCGCCCTCGGAATTTCTTTCAGAATAGGTGAGGGTAACGCTCTGTCATCTCATCCTCTCTCTCCCATGTGGACTCTCCAGGTGATCCGTGATGCCACATCACTCTCACCAGGTCGACTACCTTGTTTCTCAACTGCTTCTGTCGACGGTCCAAAATCTGCACCGGCTGCTGGTCATAGGTCAGGTCCGGACGGACCGTGATCTCCGAGAAATCCACCGTGTGCGACGGATCACTGACGTACCGACGTAACTGAGATACGTGGAAAACGTCGTGAACTCCCACCAAGGATGGTGGTAGAGCAAGGCGGTAGGCCTCCGCTCCCACACGCTCCAGCACATCGAACGGTCCGATGTACCTCAGGCTCAGCTTCCCCTTCTTCCCGAAACGAATAATTCCGCGGTTCGGAGAAATCTTCAGGAAAACGTGCTCTCCAGGTTGAAACTCTAAAGGTCTCCTCTTGGCATTCGCCCAATGCTTAAAGCGATCCTGCGCAACTCTGAGCTTCTCCCTGATGTCTCTCACGACATCCACAGCTTCAACAATCATCTCTGGACCCAACAGCTCCCGATCTCCAACGTCATCCCAGCTCAGTGGCGATCGACATTTCCTCCCATATAAGACAGCAAACGGCGCCATGCCAATGCTCGCCTGGTAGCTGTTGTTATAAGAAAACTCCACCAAATGGAGATGATCCCCCAAAGATCCCTTCCAATCGAGTGTGCAAGCTCGCAGCATATCCTCCAGAATCTGAATAGTCCTCTCGGACTGGCCGTCGGTCTGCGGGTGGTACGCCGTGCTGAAACTCAGACTCGTACCCAAATGCTCGTGCAGACTTCTCCAGAACTGAGACGTGAACCTCGTATCTCTGTCAGACACGATGCTCACAGGGACCCCGTGCAAGCGTACAATCTCATGCACGTACATGGCCTACGTCACAACTAATCAAGGAGGAAAATCAAAAAGAGGTAAAAGAAGGAATTCTACCTCTAGATACTTCCTCGCCAAAGCTTCCGTAGACTGGCCCACTCGGAAAGGAATGAAATGCGCAGACTTAGTCAACCGATCTACGATCACCCAGACTGCGTCGTTCTGTTTCGGGGTCCGAGGTAAACCAGTCACGAAATCCATCGTAATATGTTGCCACTTCCACTCCAGAATAGGAAGCGGTTGCAGCAACCCAGCAGTACGATGGTGCTCGGCCTTCACCTGCTGACATATCAAACACTTGGCAACGCTCCGTGCCACACTCCTCTTCATGCCAATCCACCAGTAATTCTGCCTGAGGTCCTTATACATCTTGGTGCCACCAGGATGTATAGAATAAGGAGAGCTATGAGCCTCACTCAACAGTTCCTTGCGAACATCACCTGCATGTACACAGAGTCTGCTGCCGTACCGCAGTGAACCATCCTCATGAATCACGAATTCCGCACGCAGCCCAGCTTCAACCTGCCTCCTGATCCTCTGCAACTTCGGATCCCCTGCCTGTGCTGCCTTGATCCGATCCACGATCATGGACTGAATCTGCAAATTCATGAAAGCATGAATCACACCAGGCAGGACAACCTCCAAATCCATCTCCCTCAGCTCCTGCTGAATCCTCCAGTCAGCAGTATACACCATAGCCGTGGGAAGTCTACTCAAAGCGTCCGGCACAACGTTCACCTTCCCCGGATGATACTGTAAATCTATCTCGTAGTCAGCCATGAGCTCTAACCATCGCCTCTGACGCATGTTGAGCTCCTTCTGCGTGAATATGTACTTCAAGCTCTTATGATCTGTAAAAATCTTCACACATTCACCCAGCAAGAAATGCCTCCAAATCTTCAGTGCGAAAATCACTGCTGCCAACTCCAGATCGTGCGTCGGGTAATTCTTCTCATGAGTCCTCAATTGACGAGAAGCATACGCGACCACGTGGCCATGCTGATGCAAAACGCATCCCAGGCCCTTCCCCGAGGCATCACAATAAACTTCAAAACCTCCGCTCCGATCCGGTACCGTCAAAACTGGTGCCGTGGTCAATCTTGCCTTCAAGATACTGAAAGCCTCCTCACAAGCATCAGACCAAAGAAACTCCTCCTCTTTCCTCGTCAGCTTCGTCATCGGCTCCGCAATCCTCGAGAAATCTTTAATGAACCGCCGATAATAGCCTGCTAGGCCAAGAAAACTCCTGATGTCGGATGCTGACTGCGGGGTCGGCCAATCCCTGACTGCTCTGACCTTCTCTGGATCCACAGATATGCCATCACCAGACACCACGTGTCCCAGGAATGCGACTCTGTCTAGCCAGAATTCGCACTTGCTATACTTGGCATACAATTTGTGTCGCCTCAGCGTCTCTAGCACGGTCCTCAGATGACAGCTGTGCTCCTCCTCAGACTTCGAGTAAATAAGGATGTCGTCAATGAAAATAACGACAAACTTATCCAGGAAGTCGTAGAATATTAAATTCATCAAATTCATGAACACAGCCGGCGCATTGGTCACGCCAAACGGCATGACCACGAACTCATAGTGCCCGTACTTCGTCCGGAAAGCTGTCTTCGGGACGTCATCCTTCTTAACTTTCAACTGGTGGTATCCGCTCCTCAAATCCAACTTTGAGAAGACTCTCGAACCACCCAGCTGATCAAATATGTCGTCGATGCGTGGCAACGGATACTTATTCTTCACGGTGACAGCATTCAATCCTCGATAGTCCACGCACATCCTGCGGGACCCATCCTTTTTCTTCACAAGCAAAACAGGTGCACCCCATGGTGACACACTAGGGTGGATGAATCCCTTCTGCAACAACTCATCCAACTGTTTCCGCAGCTCCTCAAGTTCTGCAGGAGCCATCCGATACGGCGCCTTCGATATCGGCTGCGCACCCGGTATCAGATCGATACCGAACTCCAAAGCTCTGTCGGGTGGCAGACCCGAGATATCCTCCGGAAAGACGTCGTCAAAGTCTCTGACAACCGCTGGTCGGTCAATCTCCATCCCCATCTGCAACGCTGCCATCACCGGCACCTCCGGTTGGGCCCGAAATCTAATGGGCCCAAGCGACTCGTCTCGGCTTCGGAATTCGAACTCCGGATGACCTGGAATTCGGAAAACCACTCTCTTGCTATGACAATCGATCGATGCGTGGAAATCTCCCAACCAATCGATGCCGAGGACGACATCGAAATGTGGTAGATCGTGGACGATGAAATTTGCATATAGCTCATGTCCGCTAACCACTAAAGGAATCGACCGGCATCCCAGATTCACCGTCACTATTCCGTTCCCAGTAGCGATGTCCCAACTCTTAGGAAGTGTATGGGTAGGGATGGAGTGCTTTGTTATAAACCTTCGGGATAAGATGCACATAGACGCACCGGAGTCAAACAAAGCCAAAGCGGGGTGAGAGAACACAAGAATGGTGCCTAAGAAAACAGGGGTTCAAGGTCACACTACTCTAACAATCAGACAAACAAACACACCAACAAGACTAGCAATACAATATAATTATGAAAAGAAAAGACTAGGTCAAGATGTTACCTGCAATCACTCCATCCAGCTCCTCGGTCTCCACAGCAGTCATAGTATAAGCCGACCGCGGAGGCTGCACTGCTCGCTGGTACATCTGCCTCTGTGGCACCAAGGGTGGTCCACGAACTGCAGGCCCTCTCTGAACCGGAGCAGGTGCCCTCATCTGCAATGGGGATGGTGCTCCAACAACAGCAGTGCGAGCTCTAGGACAGTCCTTCGCAGCATGCGAAGCATCTCCACAAAGTAGGCACAGACCCAGCTTCCTCCGACAGTTGGTCTGAACATGACCAGGCTTGCCGCAGAAATGGCACGGACCCTTGCTCTGCTACTGCACTGGTGCTCCAGGCCTCTTGAATGGTACTGTCTGAACTGGCCTCATCGCCGGCCTGGCAGGTGGCCGGTACTGCTCCATAGGACGCTTCCCCTTATCAGCTGGAGGGTCAGGCAAAAGAGCTATGAGCTCATGATTCTTCGCAGCATCAAGCACCTCCCTCATAGTCGAGAAACTCGCCGAAGACATCGAAGCCTGAATCTTCGGACGCAGTCCCTGACGAAAACGATCAGCTCGCTTCTCCTCCTTCTTCACCATGTGTGGGGCAAAACGACTCAGCATCTCAAACTCGGCTTCATACTCCTCGACGGTCATATTTTCCTGCTTCAGGTCTATAAACTTGCCCAGCAACTCCCTCCTAGCAGACTTGGTGAAATACTTATCCTTGAACATAGACCTGAAGGTCTTCCATCCCACTGGCTTCTCAAGACGCCTCTCCTCGATACGCCACCAGTTCCTCGCATTCTCCGTCAGTTGCATCTTTGCTATCTCCACACGGGTATCATCAGGAATTTTCGCAGCAACCAACTTCTCCTCAGTGCTCTGGATCCACTCATCGGCACCCAGAGGTCCTTCCTTCCCAGAGAAGGTCTTCGGCTGCAGCCCGTTGAACTGCTTCACTCCTGGAGCAGCTCGCGGAGCAGGCGGAGGTGGAGGTGGAGCAACAGGTGGTGCCTGGGCAGCACGCTGAGACTACTGAACTAGCTGATGCTGAACATCCAGCATCTCCCTCATCACACCCAGAAATTGACGGAACTCTCCGCCCTGGTCCTCCGAGACTCCATCGCCTAAGTTCCCCGATCGGGTAACGCGTCGTCCAGCCATCCTATTGACAGAGAGACGAAGGTTAGACTCGTACCATGTTTGAATATCAAAAGTGAATGTCCTTACTCTTACTGTTCTGTACTTGCAGAAGGATGGGACGTGGACCTGCATGGGCCACCACTAAAACCATGTCACGCCCCGCTTCCCAAAACAGCGGAGGCGGAGCGTGACGAGGCCCGCTTAGGCCAGAGCTGAGGAGCCCTGACCCAATAAGCGTCTGTGTGGTACCAAGACGAAGGTACAGGTCCCTGCATGTTAGTACAGAACAATAAAAGTACAAGAAGGAAAGAACATCACAAATTTTATTCCAACATATCAAAGTACCAAGTCTCAACGCCCGAAGGGCTACAACAGCAGAAAAGTAAGTCTAATGGTGCAAGCACCCAACCTAAACAAGAAACATAAAAGGTGATACGCACCCAACAAGAATAATGTCGCCTCTGGAAACTACTACCAACAGCCTCTAGCTCTGATCCTCCTCAGGGTCGTACTCGGGATCGACGCTCTCTGGCTCCACGTCGGCCGGCAAGTCAGTCTCCTCCACGTACTCTGGCTCAATCCCTGACGTACAGCACCAGAAGAAGGAACTGTACGTCAGGTAAGGTCTACAAGGAAAGATTAGACCAAACTACAAGTGTACCAATTACTTACAACATTTTACTGGTTGATTAACATGCTGAGGTTCTTACAACAGAAAGAAAACACAACAGACAAGTAAACAAGACAAGTGGTAGTCACAGCGAGTGCTATGGACTACGGGACTAGCCTACAGGTGTCAAGACAAGACGGAACACGGGAAGCCAGACACGACAAGACAAGACACGAAAGGGTTCACGCCTGATCGGTTCGAGGGGGATCAATCCCTTTTGCCGCTTGCACGCTCAACCCTACCCCATAACCCCCAAGAATCGTGACAAGACATGGGATCACTTGCTCTAGCTTGACAAGTGCCCAATTGCTCTCTGAGCTGTGTATCGGTACATGGGATCACCTGCTCTAGCTTGACAGGTGCCCAATTGCCCATCGGGCTGTGAACTAGTACAAGGGATCACTCGCTCTGGCTTGGCGAGTGCCCTATTGCCCAGCGGGCTGTGCAGACGGAAAAGGAACAAGACACGACAAAACAGGGAGGGTTGTACTAGGGTGTCCACAACTCACGCACACGCATGTCAATCCTATGATGTCAGAAATTGTTGTTGTTGGACTCAGATTTCGTTGTCAAATCCGGGTCGCCAAGGGCGTCCCGGACGCTATCATTTCACGTCCGATTCTCAAGTTTCTAAATTGACATTCATAACAAGATGAAGGCCTAAACATGGCCAAGAACGCAAGTGATACACTTGCCTGCGGTGGCGAGCGCGTCGTCTCCCTGG
This sequence comes from Scilla litardierei, assembly GCA_030789695.1. NCBI lineage: Eukaryota > Viridiplantae > Streptophyta > Magnoliopsida > Asparagales > Asparagaceae > Scilla > Scilla litardierei. The sequence continues at coordinate 25,942,447 of CM061142.1, forward strand.
TACGCCTCGTCCAATCGTTTCGTCGGGGGTAAAAGGTCTGAAAATCGTGACACGGCGACGGTGTCAGATCAAGATTCATTAATCCCTATTGGGGTAGTGTCTAGATTATCGGGTCTATCCTATTTAATTAAAAATCACATTTTTAATATAATTAACCTAATCGACGATCTATCCTATGTGTACATGCATAATGTCCATTCGTCGATTTCTACGGTTTGTACAACGTTTTAAAGATCAGCGGAAAATAAATTTAGTTTGATTAGGTTGCTGAATTTAATTAGGGTTTGATCACCTATGGTGTGGGTTACTACGAATTTAGGGCACTAACCTGAAATTGACGTTTGCACGAAGATCCGGCGTCGAATCTGGAAAGATGGAAGCTTTGCGCCGTCCGGAAATCCCTAGGCCGCGGGTAGCGCAGCGAGGAATGTTGATCGCCGGTGGTGGTGAAGATTTCAGCGTCTCTCAGCGTAGTTGCTGCTGGGTCTGAGACGAGAACTCCGTGCTAGGGCAAAAGAAAAAGGAAAAGAGAGAAGAGGAAGAGCTTTTGGGGAAGATGGAAGGCGCAAGGATGGAGGAAGGAGCAAGGGGGGGGACGTGGGAGGTAGGGGAGTATGATTGGGGAAGAGGGAGACTGAAAATAATCTGGAGAAATGAAAGAGAAAGTCCCGTTTAAATAAGAAAACGAAACGGCGGCTAGCACAGAAATTAGGGTTTCGGGGTCAACTAGTCGGTCAGAGAAGGGCGGTCGACCGACTAGTTTAGAAACTAGTCGGTCGGTCGTATAACTGTGACCGACTACAACCCAAACCGTGAACAGGGTTGTTGAAAAATTATAGAGTTAGTCGGTCTGTGAAGGCTCGTCGACCGACTAGTTTGCAACCTAGTCGGTCGGCCAGTGTTCATAGACCGACTAAAGGGTGAGAATGATCAACAAGATATTTTGAAGATTAGTCGGTCAGAGAAGGATGCTTAACCGACTAGTTCGTCAACTAGTCGGTCGGTTTTCGTTCTTTGACCGACTAACGGGTAAATAGTAACCTGATGCGAAAAATGATCTATGTATTTAGTCGGTCTGCGAAGAAGTGTTGACCGACTAGTTCGAAAACTAGTCGGTCGGCGGTTGAACTTAGACCGACTAAGCGCAAACAGTAACTCAAGGGAAAAAGCCTGACAAGAACTAGTCGGTCCATGAGGAGTTGTTGACCGACTAGATGAACATCTAGTCGGTCGGCTCCTCAACGTGAACCGGCTAACTTGCACAGGAAGTCGCCAAAGTGAAGCGGGAAGCTTCGGGATGATCCTAATGAGTTCCAAGAGTGATCCTATACTAAGATGCGAGCGCAGAGAAGTAAAGAAAGAAGACGAACAATTTCATTTAGATATAAATAATATTTATCATACAAAAACCAGCCGTTACAATGGATGAGGATGAGACCACCGTAGAGTAACTGTGAGGCTACATTAGAGAGCCCATGAGTGCTCGTCAATATATAGCAGATGGATACCAGCCATATGTTGTTCCAAATAGGATTTGACTGCAGTGGTGCGCGATGAGAAAAATTGCTTGAACGTATACATTTTTACTCAACGCGCACAACGGGCAAAAAAACATCTGGTTGCGATTAGCAAAGCGCAAAATCTATATTATCCAATAGTAATATTTCTCAAACGTATATCTTTTTGCTCATCGCGCACAACGGGTCATACCGTAACAAATCACAGTATTGTAAATATTTTTGCTTAGTGCTCACAAAGGTAACTACTTTTGCACGTAGGGCGGGCTGATTAACTTTGAGTAATGGAATTCAGTTTTGCTCATACGACAAGTTCTCATGTCGTGAACCTTTTCTCCATAAACATTGCAGTTATGAGCAGCTCCATTAGCGCTAACCATCGTCACTTGCAGCATGTATCTTGGCCATCTGTCCACTGTATTCATTGAACAATAGTCAGTGATGAACATAAAAAACATAATAGAAACGAATATATTTTATAATTAGATCAGAAATAATCAGATAGAGCAATTAGTATCATAAAGAATATTGCAACTTCACATTTTGGCACTGGAAGGAAATTCAATAATGGCACTCGTTAGATATTCTTCTGAGCATAGAGAGAAATGAGGCTGCACAGTTTCCGAGCAGATTGCTCAGTTTGAGAGATGATTCCTTGTTGGCACCTTCAGGCTAATGGCAATGTTATGAAACATTCCAGAATAGTGAGTGCTTCTTCTGAAGGAGCAAACAACATCTTCGATTCCATATAAATGTGATGTATTCAATTCAGCATCATGTCAATTGTCGCAAGTATATTGGCTGGCCAAATCTTTATGTGTCGTAGACGATGCATTCATTAAGAACAAAAATTTAGCATGTTAAAGAAAAAATATTGCATAGGTAGAATCATATAGAATCATATAGAACAATATCATCAAGAAGTGTAGTGGTTGACGATGTCTAGTGGGTAGGGAATCAATTTATATAGACGAATTGGAATGGGTATGGTCCGTATGGATGAGGCTGAGACTATAGTAGAGTCAATGTATGCTACAGAGATGAGAGCTCGTGAATATACAGAAGATTGCTCGTGAATATACAGAAGATTGCTCGTGAATATACAGAAGATTGCTCGTGAATCTACAGCTGGGTGATACCAGCCAGATGTTGTACCCAATAATGGGTTGTCGTTGCGGTGCGCGTTGGGCAAAATTGTTAGCATATAAAAATTATCTTAACGCGCAGAACGGGCAAAATTACATTTGGTTGGGATTTGCAAAGAACAAAATCTATAGTTTACATTTGTCAACTTATTTGAATTCTATGGCTGATTAGGACTAGTAAAGAGTGGCTAGGATTTTTTGATTTTGGAGAATGGAGGGATGAGATGTGTTTTGAGAGAGTATAGAGGGGGAATACATTTGGTTGGAAACCTCTTAATAAATAATCCTGTAGGGAAAAACACAGTTGATCATCTCTTAAGACTTACCTGGCCCGAAGGCATGCGTTTAATGCAGAAGACATTTGCACTTAAATGCAGAAGAGTAGTTTCACTTGCGTTTAATGCATTAGACCATTTGTGTTTGCTCAACGCGCACACTGGAACAAATAAATGCCCCTTTTGCACGTTAGGCAATTTTGGTTGGTGATTAATCAGTGACCCGTTGTGTAACGGCCGCTTTCCGACCGTTCATATTTTCTGCGTGCACGTGCTTTATCGTGCACGTATTTTATTTGGTTATTTCTGAACTCCGGCATATGCGATGCGATATGCCATTGCGATTGTTTCGGGGTGTTGGATTTTATTGTAATTTTGGAAACGTCTTTTCACGGCTCGTTTTCTCGCAACACGACTTTGAATGATAGGGGCGTTTTAGTCATTTGACTCAAAACACCGTTTCTAATTTTACGTAAATTCTTGGTAGGCATTACGCACGATCGAGCTCTGTAGATCTGTGCGTCTCGTCTCTGCGATCGTCCCGGTATTTTCAGATTATTTTTCTGACGCCCGGATTGAAAGATATCGCTCGGAGAAATCTCGACCGTTGATTTGCCCAGTCAGATTCAAATTTCGAAATTTGTCAGCCAAATCTAGCTAAATCCCTTTTAAAATCATTTTTAAACCAGTCCTAATCTTCTTCTCTAGTCTCCCTTAGACTTACCCCTACTTGTACACCCTCACCTCTTTGACAATCCCCTTCTAGCTATAAATCTCTTAGGTATATATCAAATTATCATTTTATAATAACCCTAAACCCTAACCTAATTCCCAACTCACGTTTACCTAGGGCTAACATCTCAGCCGCCATCACCAAAAAAATTCCCCCCCATTTCTGATCTCTCCCTCACGGCGCCGCCGCGAACCCGATCTCCGCCGCGCCTTTCCCCCTTCGATCCATGGCCCCGCCCGCACGAACCCGCCAGCACTGTCGCCCTCGCGATCTCCCCGACCGCCTGCACCGTCCACGGCCGTCGTAGCCCTCGCTCAACTGCCAAGATCCCGACCCCCGAACGCCGCTCAGCGCTCCGCACGACGCTGCTCCGGCGCCCCCGATCGCCCCATCCCCCGTCTCCCTCTCTCTCTCGCCCTCGCGGTTTACCACCGCTGTGACAGCCCGCCGCAGCCGCCTTCACTTCCGCCGCCGCCGCTGTGCTCCGCCCACAGCCAAGATCTCTGCCCACAGCCAAGATCCCTGTCACGACCGCTCGCGACGCCCGAACTCCCTCACTGGCGACTAAGCGAGCGCTGTCGCGAACCTCAGCAAAGACGCCGCCTGCAGAATCTTCCGCCGCCGCTGCTGTGCTCCGCCACGGCCATTCACCGTCACCGTTGACCCCGCCCCCCGTGCAGCGCCCCCGATTGCCGCCGCGATCCCCGTGCAGCAACGCCTCGCCTGCGCTCTCTTCAAGGCCGCCCCCCATCTCCTTTCACCGCCGCCCTCGCGGCTTCCCCCGAGCACCGTACCACCTCCTCTCCTCGACACACACACATAGGGAAGATAAAGGGCTACTTGCTCACTGATTGGAAGTGCTATATTCATCCTATTCTTTGGCCAACTTCTCATTTGGTCATGTTAAATGGATCGTCCTATTGAAGATATTTTCTCGTAGATTTTATGGGAGCAGTTGTGGTGTTGGAGGTCTATCCAAATCCTATTTAGTACCAGATAGAGCATCAAAAGCACCTGAAAGGAGGAACATTGGTCAAATCATCAAGGCGTAGAAGAAGGCTGTAACGGCCGCTTTCCGACCGTTCGTATTTTCTACGTACACGTACTTTTTCGTGCACGTATTTTATTTGGTTTTTCTGAGCTCCGGCATGAGCGATGCGATATGCCGTTGTGATCGTTTGGGAGTGTAGAATTTTATAGTAATTTTTGTGAACGTCTTTTCACGGCTCGTTTTCTCGTAAAACGATTTTGAAAGATAGGGGCGTTTTAGTCATTTGACTCAAAACGCCGTTTCCAATTTTACGTAAATTCTTGGTAGGCGTTATGCATGATCGGGCTCCATAGATATGTGTGTCTCGTCTCCACGATCGTTCCGGTATTTTCGGATTATTTTTCCGATGCACGTAGTGGAAGATATCCCCTAATCAATTCCCAACCGTTGATTAGCCTTTAATCAACATTCAAATTCAAACCCTTAATCTAATCCTAGAAATCCCTACGTAGCATGAATTGTGGGATGTCATTTACTACCCACACCCTCCTTTCCCTCTCTTTGCACTCCTCCTATCTCTATCCCCCTCTCAATTAACCCTATATTCTAAAGTTGTTTAGCAAACATCTCCATCTTTTAAGCAAACAACCAAACCCATGCCCTAGGGCACTCACGCATGAAACCCCAACCAGCCGCCACCCCCTCTCTAACCCATGGCCGGCCTCCCCCATCACCGACGGCTCCTCCGGCCGCCCCTCTCCCTCTCCTCTCTCTTCTCTCCCTCCTCCATCTTCTCCTTCCCCATTGAAACACCCAAGAACCTCCACCATGGCCAAACTTGGCATCACCCGGCTCCAACGGCCGGCCACCTCTCTCCGGCGATCTTCGGAAGCCGCCACCGCCTCCCTCGGATTCCCCTCGACCTACCCTAACACTTGCAACCTCTCTCCTCTCATCTCCCTCCATTGAAACCCCTCAAAACTCCATTGAAACCCATCAAAAACACATCAAAACACAGTTTTTGGCCAGAACTGCGCCCCGCCAGAAAACACCGCCGGCCGGCCACCTCCGGGCACCCCCTCCGGCGACCACCACCCCCGATCAACTCCTCTCTGACCCCCAAGCATCTCCACCTCTCCTTACTCTCTTCCCTCATCTCTATCTCCCTCAAAACGCTTTCAAACACAACCCAAACGACAGTTTTACAGATCTGCGCCACCGCCTAAAAAACTCACGTCCACCGGCCATCCGGCAACCTACGACGACCACCCTTCCACCGTTGGATTTCTATCGAAACCACCTACCAACTGCAATTTTCCTCACGCTCATAGCCTGCCTGTAGCTCCCGGAATCCTCGTCGGAACACGTCGCATCCGATATTTTTCACAGATCTGGAAGCTGAACTTCGCCGCCCGCGCACGGCCACCTCCGACCACCCCCGGTGACAACTCCACTGCCGTTGGCTTCGTCTTGAAGTCCTTTACCCACTGAAGTTTCCCGTTTCCACTGTTTGTCTCTGGAATTTCACAGAGACGCGCAACAACAGACGTGGCACGAATCTGTCCTCCCCGGCTTCTCACAGCCGCCCACCGCCGTGCGCTCACGCCGTCGGCCATCCACCGGGCCGAGCATCTTCCTTTGGTCCCACTTCATCTACCAACAGCCCATTTGGACTCTCGGAGTTCACGTGCATTGCCTCACGCACGTACTTTTAGCCGACGTCGCCGTTATCGTGAAGAACCGTTGCGCTACTCGTAACGGGAAGGAGATCGCTGATTAGCTCGCTGATTCACGTCATCACCCCACTGTCCAGAGGTATCTCGCTGCGCTACCCATAGCCGAGGAGTTCCAGACGACGCCGACGTTTCGCCGTTCAGACCCGACTTCCGCTTGTTGGACGACATTACGAGGTTAGTTTCCCTAACGAGTAGTAAAACCCACACCGTAGCAAAAATGAACCCGAAACTAAAACTGGACAACTACAATTAAATTTACTTTTTCGCATCAGTAAAATGTTGTCACTGTAGAAAATCGACCATCGGACAATTTTCTGTGCATATAGGGTAGTGGTCGATTTAGGCTGAACAAGAACATCAAAAAGTGACTTTTGACGAATAGGATAGTCCCGAAAACCTAGAAACGAAACCTAATAGGATTTGATGAATTTGAGACCTGACATCGTCGCCGTGACGATATTTCAGACGGACTTCTACGGACGAGACGCTTGGACGAGACGCTTCGAGAAGACGACACACTCACCATCGCAGGCAAGTGTACCCACTTGCGTTTTTGACCGTGCTTTGTTCTTAGATTGCTAGAACTGTTAGACTGTGAATGTATAGAACCGGACGTGAAATGATAGCGTCCGGGACGCCCCTGACGACTCAGACTTGACGACGAAGTCTGAGCCTGACAACAACAACTTTGATGCTGTAGGGCTATCATGTGTGTGCGTGTGTGTGGACACCCTAGAATAACTCTCCCGTACACTGGTCGTGTCTTGTCACTGTTATCCACACTGGTCGTGTCTTGTCACTGTGTTACAAAAAGCCTTCGGGCGTTTCAGATGCTCTCCTTGCGGGAGTGATCTCCGTGTTACAAAAAGCTTTCGGGCGTTTCAGATGCTCTCCTTGCGGGAGTGATCTCCGTGTTACAAAAAGCTTTCGGGCGTTTCAGATGCTCTCCTTGCGGGAGTGATCTCCGTGTTACAAAAAGCCTTCGGTCGTTTCAGATGCTTCCCGAGCAGAAGTGATCTCCGTGATACAAAAAGCCTACGGGCGTTTCAGGTGCTTTCCTTGCGAAAGTGATCTCTGTGCTTCCTGTCCTGAGTTCTGGGGTTTGGGGTAGGGTTGAGCGTGCGCACGGGGAGAGGGTCTGATCCCCCTCAACCCGTAAGACGTGAACCCTTCGTGTCGTGTCGTGTCGTGCCGTGTCGTGTCGTGTCCTACCTGTCTTGTCTGTCTTCGTCTTGTCCTGACACCTTTAGGTTAGTCCCGTAGTCGGTAGCACACGCTACAGCTACTTCCTGCTACGCTTTACTTTCCTGCTACGTACTTCTTTTGCTGCCTTGTTGTAACATCAGCATGCTAATCAACCAGTAAAACGTTGTTTAATAGTTCAGTACACTTGCAGTTTGGTCTAACCCTTTTTGTAGACCTGACCTGACGTACAGTTCCTTCTTTTGGTGCTGTACGTCAGGTGTTGAGCCAGAGTTCGAGGACGAGGCAGACTCACTTGAGTACGTGGAGCCGAGGACGTCGTCACCAGAGTACGTACCTGACAAGGACCAGACCTTGAGGTCTTTTAGTCGCCACTTTCAGAGGTTGCTACTTTTCGGTTTGTCTTTAAACTTTTGTTGCCATGCTTAGGCTTCTTTTAGACTTTGTACTTGTTGGATAACATATCTCTAATTTAATGAATGCAATATCTTTTCCGTACTTTTGTTGTTTCGAACTATAAAAATGCAAGAACCTGAAATTCTTTTAAATGGTACCTCTACAGACGCTTATTGGGTCCGAGCTTCTAAAGCTCTGGCCTAAGCGGGCCTCGTCACGTTTCGCTTCCGTCCATTTTGGGAAGCCGGGCGTGACAGGTTTTAGTGGTGGCCCATGCAGGTCATGCAAAAGTTCGGAACAATAAAAGTACCGCATTCATTTAATATCCACATACAAGTCTGAATTTGTTTCCCAGTCTTAGATAGTAGGAAGACTTAGATAGACGCCCAGGTTTGATAGTCTGACGCATTGGTTAAGATTTAGTCGTCCTCATCCTAGACTACCTTAGCATCCCCATTTGATTCTGACCGTGTTAGATTTCTGGAGCCCCGCTCTTTTAATCGTTCGCTCGGGCTTATCGACGTCGGGCCAAGTAGAACGTAACCTTGACTCTCTTAGGAACCTTCCCTTTTAGATCCTGAATATAGTCTAGCTCATTAGGAAGTCTTAGAGCTGAGTTATCCTAATCTTTAGACGACCCGATAATTAGGACCCCTGACTTCTAGCATCTCTCTGATCATTACACTTCTGTGTTATCGATCGTAGGGTCCCATCGTAGCCTTTGCATTTTATCCTATGTGTAACCAACATGCGAACATTTTCCTTTCTTCCGAATCACGTGATCGTTTTCGGACGATTATCGTTGATCCTTCGAATCCCTTCCTTGGCCTATTCTGCTTCCCCTAAAGGTATTTTCGAAATTTATTATTAAGTTTTTTTTTCGCTCTAGCTTGATTTCTTTGAAAACCCGTACATTATATATTTTAAAATTTCTTGTTTTTTTGGTTGAGTTAAAATTCTTTCACCGATTTTAAAACCTCTTTGGTCGTAAAATTATTTTACTATCTCGTGCCTATTTTCAAATCGGTATCTTCCATACTTCAGTTTTTAAACCTTATTATCAAATTTTATAATCCAATATATATATATTACTTTTCTAAACTACACAAAAAAATTTCTAATCACTTACCGTACATACTTTTAAAATATTTTCTAAACTAGAGGGAACTCCAATTATTTTATATCAGGTTTATGTTCTTCGTGACCACATTTCGAATCTTTGTGTAAACCTATCTTCATTTGCAAAACAATCGTTCTCACCCTACTCATCCTTCCTTCGTCGTACTTTTTTTCAAAATCTTAAATTACTACATCTGTCCACTATTAAGTATATATATATATATAATTTTAAAAGTATGTGATACCATAATTTGCACAAAATCCTTCTTACATAGTTAAATCATTTTAAAATAATTTTGTTCCATCCAACCAACCACCTTCTTACCCCGCCCTATTTGAACTCATTCTTTACGATTTATTTCGTTACACTTTTGGTTTCTGTTTCCTTTATTTGGTGTAGACATTAGTCCTTGTAGTTGTCCATGCTATCTCCGGTATAGGATTATGCCCTTGTTAGGTGATGTAATAGAGATGCATGAGTATAGGTAAAGTATGTAGACCTGTATGAGCGTGTCATCGTTAGGATCCTGATGATTACCTTCTGTGTCTTGAATGTGTACTCGGTGTTAACCATGATAAGATTGAAGTTGTCTGAATGACCGTATTCAAACGTATATGAATAGCGTCATAGCAGGCAATTTCCTTAGACGTAGTTTTTCGCGATTATAGAATAGCTTATCTTTTGACTGCGTGTGATTGTATTAAAATTTTGTTTTTCTTTTACACCATGCCTTTAAAGTTTTTGAAATTAGCTCACAAGATCACAAATCAATTATCCTTCCCCATCCATTACCACGACTCCACACGTTTTTTTTCCAAATGTTTTAAAAATGTGTCTTTGTTCTTAAGTTTCCTTTCCTTCTCTTCTTTCACCCATAGAGATTTCTACGTTTATGATTGTTATATTATTGGGACTAGCTATTATCGTTATAGGATTTTGTTTGCGGGTAGACTCAGGGAGAGATGAGATTTGTTATAGCATTGATTAACCGATTTTGGAACAATAGGATATTGGAATAGATTGCTTTCGGATGAGAAGATGAGCTGTCCAAAACTTATTTATGATACCGATGTGAGACGGACTCAATGGGAAATTCTGGCCGGATGAGATTATATGCGAGGAGATGATAACTTATCAGACTTGAGGCTTAGACGGGTGGTAGGTAGGAGTAACTGCGGAGTATAGTATGAGTCAGGATGATCACGAGAATTAGTAGAACTTTGTAAGCATCAAGACTTGGTTGTCGGGTTGACGCGAGAAGGCTTTGAGAATGATACGACGCGTCGATATAAATGGATGGTTAGGTAGTCAGACTTAATATTGCTTGGGATTAATTATAGTGAGTAGGATAAGATATGATTTTGGTAGTTCAATTATTTGGCGGATGAATTTATGGGAAGATATGACAGGGAACGTATAGAGGACACGACGATTGTTGATTTGTGAAGGTGTTATAAGATAGACAGAGTTTTTGTTTTGGGTTGGTGATTGACTAGAACATCATTTTAGCGATTGATTAATATTGGGAAGGGATAGAGAGTTAAAAGATTGTTTTTGAGCGATGATGTTTTATAGGGTGGTATGGTATGAGAAGATGATTATTATTCTTTTGTGAGGACTTGGAGTTGGAAATTTCAACAGCAATGATGGGTCTATGGTTAAGTCTTAGGATGTGAGATTAGTCGTGGCATTATTCAGTGAAAAGAAGGGTTATGAAGGGTTAATTAAAGAACATTGGTTGAAGTTATAAGATTAGCGATCTATAGGCGTAGTCATGAGAGTTTTGGGGTATAAGGTTATATAGATGTTATTATTGATAGTATGAGTGATTCCGAGGACGGAATCATTTCTAAGGTGGGTAGAATGTAACGGCCGCTTTCCGACCGTTCGTATTTTCTACGTACACGTACTTTTTCGTGCACGTATTTTATTTGGTTTTTCTGAGCTCCGGCATGAGCGATGCGATATGCCGTTGTGATCGTTTGGGAGTGTAGAATTTTATAGTAATTTTTGTGAACGTCTTTTCACGGCTCGTTTTCTCGCAAAACGATTTTGAAAGATAGGGGCGTTTTAGTCATTTGACTCAAAACGCCGTTTCAAATTTTACGTAAATTCTTGGTAGGCGTTATGCATGATCGGGCTCCGTAGATATGTGTGTCTCGTCTCCACGATCGTTCCGGTATTTTCGGATTATTTTTCTGATGCCCGTAGTGGAAGATATCCCCTAATCAATTCTCAACCGTTGATTAGCCTTTAATCAACATTCAAATTCAAACCCTTGATCTAATCCTAGAAATCCCTACGTAGCATGAATTGTGGGATGTCATTTACTACCCACACCCTCCTTTCCCTCTCTTTGCACTCCTCCTATCTCTATCCCCCTCTCAATTAACCCTATATTCTAAAGTTGTTTAGCAAACATCTCCATCTTTTAAGCAAACAACCAAACCCATGCCCTAGGGCACTCACGCATGAAACCCCAACCAGCCGCCACCCCCTCTCTAACCCATGGCCGGCCTCCCCCATCACCGACGGCTCCTCCGGCCGCCCCTCTCCCTCTCCTCCCTCTTCTCTCCCTCCTCCCTCTTCTCCTTCCCCATTGAAACACCCAAGAACCTCCACCATGGCCAAACTTGGCATCACCCGGCTCCAACGGCCGGCCACCTCTCTCCGGCGATCTTCGGAAGCCGCCACCGCCTCCCTCGGATTCCCCTCGACCTACCCTAACACTTGCAACCTCTCTCCTCTCATCTCCCTCCATTGAAACCCCTCAAAACTCCATTGAAACCCATCAAAAACACATCAAAACACAGTTTTTGGCCAGAACTGCGCCCCGCCGGAAAACACCGCCGGCCGGCCACCTCCGGCCACCCCCTCCGGCGACCACCACCTCCGATCAACTCCTTTCTGACCCCCCAAGCATCTCCACCTCCCCTTACTCTCTTCCCTCATCTCTATCTCCCTCAAAACGCTTTCAAACACAACCCAAACGACAGTTTTACAGATCTGCGCCACCGCCTGAAAAACTCACGCCCACCGGCCATCCGGCCACATACGACGACCACCCTACCGCCGTTGGATTCCTATCGAAACCACCTACCAACTGCAATTTTCCTCACGCTCATAGCCTGCCTGTAGCTCCCGGAATCCTCGTCGGAACACGTCGCATCCGCTGTTTTTCACAGATCTGGAAGCTGAACTTCGCCGCCCGCGCACGGCCACCTCCGACCACCCCCGGTGACAAATCCACTGCCGTTGGCTTCGTCTTGAAGTCCTTTACCCACTGCAGTTTCCCGTTTCCACTGTTCGTCTCTGGAATTTCACTGAGACGTGCAACAACGGACGTGGCACGAATCTGTCCTCTCCGGCTTCTCACAGCCGCCCACCGCCGTGCGCTCACGCCGTCGGCCATCCACCAGGCCGAGCATCTTCCTTTGGTCCCACTTCATCTACCAACAGCCCATTTGGACTCTCAGAGTTCACGTGCGTTGCCTCACGCACGTACTTTTAACCGACGTCGCCGTTATCGTGAAGAACCGTTGCGCTACTCGTAACGGGAAGGAGATCGCTGATTAGCTCGCTGATTCACGTCATCACCCCACTGTCCAGAGGTATCTCGCTGCGCTACCCATAGCCGAGGAGTTCCAGACGACGCCGACGTTTCGCCGTTCAGACCCGACTTCCGCTTGTTGGACGACATTACGAGGTTAGTTTCCCTAACGAGTAGTAAAACCCACACCGTAGCAAAAATGAACCCGAAACTAAAACTGGACAACTACAATTAAATTTACTTTTTCGCATCAGTAAAATGTTGTCACTGTAGAAAATCGACCATCGGACAATTTTCTGTGCATATAGGGTAGTGGTCGATTTAGGCTGAACAAGAACATCAAAAAGTGACTTTTGACGAATAGGATAGTCCCGAAAACCTAGAAACGAAACCTAATAGGATTTGATGAATTTGAGACCTGACATCGTCGCCGTGACGATATTTCAGACGGACTTCTACGGACGAGACGCTTGGACGAGACGCTTCGAGAAGACGACACACTCACCATCGCAGGCAAGTGTACCCACTTGCGTTTTTGACCGTGCTTTGTTCTTAGATTGCTAGAACTGTTAGACTGTGAATGTATAGAACCGGACGTGAAATGATAGCGTCCGGGACGCCCCTGACGACTCAGACTTGACGACGAAGTCTGAGCCTGACAACAACAACTTTGATGCTGTAGGGCTATCATGTGTGTGCGTGTGTGTGGACACCCTAGAATAACTCTCCCGTACACTGGTCGTGTCTTGTCAGTGTTATCCACACTGGTCGTGTCTTGTCACTGTGTTACAAAAAGCCTTCGGGCGTTTCAGATGCTCTCCTTGCGGGAGTGATCACCGTGTTACAAAAGCTTTCGGGCGTTTCAGATGCTCTCCTTGCGGGAGTGATCTCCGTGTTACAAAAAGCCTACGGGCGTTTCAGGTGCTTTCCTTGCGAAAGTGATCTCCGTGCTTCCTGTCCTGAGTTCTGGGGTTTGGGGTAGGGTTGAGCGTGCGCACGGGGAGAGGGTCTGATCCCCCTCAACCCGTAAGGCGTGAACCCTTCATTTCGTGTCGTGTCGTGCCGTGTCGTGTCGTGTCCTACCTGTCTTATCTGTCTTCGTCTTGTCCTGACACCTTTAGGTTAGTCCCGTAGTCGGTAGCACACGCTACGGCTACTGCCTGCTACGCTTTACTTTCCTGCTACGTACTTCTTTTGCTGCCTTGTTGTAACATCAGCATGCTAATCAACCAGTAAAACGTTGTTTAATAGTTCAGTACACTTGCAGTTTGGTCTAACCCTTTTTGTAGACCTGACCTGACGTACAGTTCCTTCTTTTGGTGCTGTACGTCAGGTGTTGAGCCAGAGTTCGAGGACGAGGCAGACTCACTGGAGTACGTGGAGCCGAGGACGTCGTCACCAGAATACGTACCTGACAAGGACCAGACCTTGAGGTCTTTTAGTCGCCACTTTCAGAGGTTGCTACTTTTCGGTTTGTCTTTAAACTTTTGTTGCCATGCTTAGGCTTCTTTTAGACTTTGTACTTGTTGGATAACATATCTCTAATTTAATGAATGCAATATCTTTTCCGTACTTTTGTTGTTTCGAACTATAAAAATGCAAGAACCTGAAATTCTTTTAAATGGTACCTCTACAGACGCTTATTGGGTCCGAGCTTCTAAAGCTCTGGCCTAAGCGGGCCTCGTCACGTTTCGCTTCCGTCCATTTTGGGAAGCGGGGCGTGACAAAGGCAATGGTCAACAAGTCCAGAGGCCATGGAAAACAACGTTAGCATATCTCCATCCCTTGATACACACCTGTCTTCATGCCCTCCTACTGTCAATGAAGAGAACAAATCTACAGTGGAAAATGCTTCTACTGTTTTATTTATCAATCATGTTTTCTTTCTTGTGCTCTTCCTTCAACAATGGATGCATTATCATTGGAAGCTGAAGACTGATGTTTGTCAATTTTGTTCTAGCTGCTTTATCTTGGCACGAGAGAAGAAGAGAATGGGTTGGAGATCCGTCAAAAAGAACCCATAGGCCATCATGAGAACTGATAATAAGATAATTAAGTACGCCCCCTTGCGACCGTCTGGGACCTGACGATTCCCTCTTTGTTGCGCTACCCGCAGTCAAGGAACCAGGCGAAGGCGACGCGAACCGTTGTTTTCAGATCCGACGTCGAAAGTACACGTGACCGTCGAACCAGGTTGGTTTCCCTAACTCGTAGCGACCCACACCATAGTACAATCGAACCCTAAACTAAAACTGGTCAACTCAAACTAAATTTACTTTCAGCTTCTGTAAAATGATTGCCACCGTAGAAAGATCGATCATCGGACAAACTTTTCTGTGCATATAGGGTAGTGGTCGATTTAGGCAAGACGAAACACCAAAATGTGATGATTGACAAATAGGATAATCCCGATAACCTAGAAACAAACCCTAATAGGATTTGATGAAATTGAAACCTGACACCGTCGCCACGGCACTGTTTCAGACGGACTTCCGCGGACGAGACGCTTGGACGAGGATGACACACTCGCCATCACAGGCAAGTGTATCCCACTTGCACTTTTGGCCGTGCTTAGGCCTTAGTTGGTTAGAACTGATTACTGTGAACAAATAGAACCAGACGTGAAATGATAGCGTCCGGGACGACCCCTGACGGCTCAGACTTGACGACGAAGTTTGAGCCTGACAACAACAACTTTTGATATCATAGGGCTATCATGTGTGTGCGTGTGTGTGGACACCCTACAATAACCCTTCCTGTCTTGTCACGTCCCGTCCCGTCTTGCACAGCCTGCGGGCAATAGGGCACTCTTCGAGTGATCCATTGTACTGATTCACAGCCTGTAGGCAATAGGGCACTCTTCGAGTGATCCCTTGTACTGATTCACAACCTGCAGGCAATAGGTCACTCTCCAAGCTAGAGAGAGTGATCCCTTGTACTGATACACAGCCTACAGGCAATAGGGCACTCGCCAAGCTAGAGCGAGTGATCCCTTGTACTGTTTGTCTTGTCTTGTCTTCCTTGGGGTTTGGGGTTGGGTTGAGCGTGCACACGGCAAGAGGGTCTGATCCCCCTCGAACCGTAAGGTGTGAACCCTTTCGTGTCACACTTGTCTTGTCTCATCTTGTCCCGTCACGTCCCGACTTGTCTTGACACCTGTAGGCTAGTCCCGTAGTTGGTAGCACACGCTACGACTACTACTTGTCCCGTTTTACTTTCCTGCTACGTTACTTCCTGTTGTGTTACTCTGTTATAACTCGGCATGCTAATCAACCAGTAAACCGTTGTTTAAAGTTCGGTGCACTTGCAGTAAAGTCTAACCCTTTTTGTAGACTTTACCTAAAGTACAGTTCTTTTCTCTTGGGTGATGTACGTCAGGTGCTCAGCCAGAGTTCGTGGACGAGGCAGACTCACTGGAGTACGAGGAGTCGAGGACGTCGACCCAGAGTACGTGCCCGACGAGGACCAGACCTAGAGGTCTTTTTAGTCGTCACTTTCAGAGGTTACTGCTTTTAGTTTACTTTTAATTTTTGTTGTTGCCATGCTTAGGCTTCTTTTTAGACTTTGTACTCATTGGATATTACATCTCTAAGTTAATGAATGCAACTTTCTTTCTGTACTTTCTGTTGTTTCAAACTTTATTAATGCAAGAACCTGAAACTTTTAAAATGGTACCCCTACAGACGCTTATTGGGTCCGAGCTTCTCAGCTCTGGCCTAAGCGGGCCTTAGTCACGCTTCGCCTCCGTATTTTTAAGAAGCGGGGCGTGACAGGTTTTAGTGGTGGCCCATGCAGGTCCATGCAATAGTTCGGAACAATAAGAGTACCGCATTCATTTAATATCCATGTACAAGTCTAAATTAGGTTTCCTAGTCTTAGATGGTAGGAAGACTTAGGTAGACACCCAGGTTGACAGTCTAACGCCTTGGTTAGGAATTAGTCATCCTCGTCCTAAGATACCTGAGTAGCCCTCACTTGGCGCTGGACGTGTTAGATTTCTAGAGCCCTTCTTTTAGTCGTTCGATCGGGCTCATCGACTTCGGGTCCAGCAGAACTAACCTTGATTTCTCTTAGGAACTTTCCCATCAGATCCTGGTTACAGTCTAACTCATTAGGAAATCTTAGAACCGAGCTCTCCCGATCTTTAGACGACCCGATAATTAGAATCCCTGACTTCTAGCGTCTACCTGATCATTACCCTTTCGTGTGATCGACCGAAGAATTTCCATCGTAGCTTCGTAAATCATATCCTAAGTATATACATGATGCGATCTTTTCCTTCTCCCAATTCACGTGATCGTTTCCCTGATGATCATCGTTGATCCTACGAATCCTTTACTTGGTCATTTCTGTTTCCTCAAAAAAAAAAGTATTTTCGGAAATCCTTATTGAGTTCTTCGCTTGGCTTAATTTCTTTTGAAAACCATTATATTATATATTTAAATTTTCTTATTTCTTTCGGTTGAGTTAAAATTCTTGCATTGACTTTGAAACTTTCTTGGTCGTAAATTTTTAAATAAATATCTCGTACTCGTTTTCGAATCCTTATCTTTTATATTTAAGTTTTTTTAAACTTGTTACCATTTTGAAAATTTAATATTTCGTTTTACGAAATTTATTTCTAACCACTTACCATTTGTACTTTTAGAACATTTTTTCTAAACCAAAGGAGACTTTGAATTTTGTTTTTTATTTTTTTATTCTTATTTTTTTTATTTTATCAGTGCTATGTTCATCGTGCTCACGTTTCAAAAATTTCTGTATAAGTTGTTTTATTTGCAAAACAATCGCTACATCACCCTGCTTTTATTTCCTTCACCTGACTCTTATTCCAAATTGTAATAAATTTTACCATCTGCTCACTTCTTCCTACATTTTTTTATAAGTATAAAAGTATATGATCCCATACTTTACACATAATTTTTTTCTTTTCCTTCTTCTATTTCGATATTTTGAGGAGTGTTTTTGTTCCATCCAACCAACTACCATCCTTACCCCGCCTTATTTGAACTCGTTCTTTCCGATCTCATTTCGTTCTCTTTTGGTTTAGTTTTCTTTTCCTCTATTGTTTAGACATCAGTGCATGTAGTTGCCTATGCCATCTCTAGTTAGTTGTGGGCCCATTGGTTTGTGATGTCGTCGTAGTGCATGTATATAGGTAGAGTGTGTAGACCTGTATGAGTGTGTCATTCTTTAGGATCCTGATAATTGCCTTTTGTGTCTTGAATGTGTACTCAGTGTTAACCATGATATGATTGAAGTTGTCTGAATGACGGTATTCATACGTATATGAATAGAGTCATAGCAGACAATTTCCTTAGACTTAGTCTTTCGTACTATTGGGCAGTTTATCATTGACTGCATGTGATTGTATCAAAACTTCGTTTTTCTTTTAAACCAAACCTTTAAAGTTTTTGAAATTAGCTCACGAGATCACAAATCAATTATCCTTCCTCATCTGTTACCACGACTCCACACGTTTTTCCAAATGTTTTAAAAATGTGTCACTGGTTTTAAGTTTCCCTTACTCTTCTCTCCATCTCTCCATTTAGAAATGTTATGTTATGGTTGTTATAGTTTTGGGACTAGCTATTATTGTTGTAGGATTTTGTTTGCGGGTAGGCTCGGGGAGAGATGAGTTTTGTTATAGCAATGATTAACCGATTTTGGAACAATAGGATATTCGAATAGATTTCTTTCGGATGAAAAGAATGGACTGTCCAAGACTTATTTATAAAACCGAGGTGTGGCGGACTCAATGTGTCGGACTCAATGGGAAATTCTGGTCGGATGAAGTTGTATGCGAGGAGATGATAACTTATCAGACTTGAGGCTTAGACGGGTGGTAGATAGGAGTAACTACGGAGTATAGTATGAGTTAGGATGATCATGAGAATGAGTTGAACATTGTAAGCAGCAAGACTTGGTAGTCGAGTTGACGTGAGAAGGCTTTGAGAATGATACGATGCGTTGAGATAAATGGATGTTTAGGTAGTCGGACGTAATATTGCTTGGGATTAGTTATAGTAGGTAGGTTGAGATGTGATCTTGATAGTCCAAATTATTTGGTGGATGAATTTATGGGAAGATATGACAAGAATGTATTGAAGACACGGTGATTGTTGATTTGTGAAGGTATTATAAGATAAACAAAGTTTTTTGTCTTGGATTGGTGGTTGACTAGAATCTCATTTTTGGAGATTGATTAACATTGGGAAGAGATTGAGAAATTTAAAAGATGTTATTGAGCGATGATGTTTAATGGAGTAGTATGGTATGAGAAGATGATTATTATTCTTTTATGAGAACTTGGGTTGGAAGTTTAACAGTAGTGATGGGTCTATAGCTAAGTATTAGGAGGTGAGTTTAGTCGTGGCATTGTCCAGTGAAAAGATGGGTTATGATGGATTATTTGAGGGACGGTGTTGGGGTTATGTGAATTAGAGATTATTGTGTGGAGGATGGGAGTGATAGGCTTAAGTGCTTATAGATATTATTATTATTATTATGAGTGATTCCGAGGGCGGAATCATTTCTAAGGTGGGTAGAATGTAACGGCCGCTTTCCGACCGTTTGTATTTTCTGCGTGCACATGCTTTATCGTGCACGTATTTTATTTGGTTATTTCTGAACTCCGGCATATGAGATGTGATATGCCATTGCAATCGTTTCGGGGTGTTGGATTTTATTGTAATTTTGGGAACGTCTTTTCACGGCTCGTTTTCTCGCAACACGACTTTGAATGATAGGGGCGTTTTAGTCATTTGACTCAAAACGCCGTTTCCAATTTCTACGTAAATTCTTGGTAGGCGTTACGCATGATCGGGCTCTGTAGATCTGTGCGTCTCGTCTCCTTGATCGTCCCGATATTTTCGGATAATTTTTCTGACGCCCGGATTGAAAGATATCGCTCGGAGAAATCTCGACCGTTGATTTGCCCAGTCAGATTCAAATTTCGAAATTTGTCAGCCAAATCTGGCTAAATCCCTTTTAAAATCATTTTTAAACCCTTCCTAATCTTCTTCTCTAGTCTCCCTTAGACTTACCCCTACTTGTACACCCTCACCTCTTTGACAATCCCCTTCTAGCTATAAATCTCTTAGGTATATATCAAATTATCATTTTATAATAACCCTAAACCCTAACCTAATTCCCAACTCACGTTTACCTAGGGCTAACATCTCAGCCGCCGTCACCAAAAAAATTCCCCCCATTTCCGATCTCTCCCTCACGGCGCCGCCGCTGTAACGACTGGTTTTTCATGTATGGATTATTATATATATATTATATTATTTGTAGTTTTCCCTTCCTTGTGATTTCCTTTTTCGTCACCGTAGTTTTCTTTTCGCTCGTTTCGTTGTGATTCTCTAGATTCTTCCGTCGGTCACCGTGTTTGAAGTAAGTCATTCGTGACGGACTTCATAACGTCGATATCTTAGAGTTAGAACGAGCCTAGGAGACTTAGGAAACCATCCCGGAGCTTCGCGCTCCATTTCACAACTTTCAGTGCACATTAGTCGGTATAAGAAGGGGCACCGACCGACTAGATGACGATCCAGTCGGTCGGAAAACCTTCTTGAACCGACTAGTGGGCTTTGTTAAATGTTTAGGAGTTACTGTTTGTCGTTAGTCGGTCTAAGAACGTTGGTTGATCGACTAGGTTGCAAACTAGTCGGTCAGCAATGCTTCTTTAACCGACTAACTCATTTACTATTTTTGGTATCAGTACTGTTCATTCTTAGTCGGTCTAAGTTCATCTTTCGACCGACTAGTTGTTAAACTAGTCGGTTAAGTTTTGTACTCAGACCGACTAATTCTTAGTTCTTCTGTACAGTCGAGTACTGTTTACTCTTAGTCGGTCTAAGAACGTTCATCGGCCGACTAGATGTCAAACTAGTCGGTCAGTAATTGTTCTTTGACCGACTAAATCTAAATCCTAATTTTCGTCTGGGTTACTGTTTACACTTAGTCGGTCTGCGTTGGTCAACCGACCGACTAGTTTCCAAACTAGTCGGTCAGTGGTTGTTCTTTGACCGACTAAACAGTACAGGAAACCCTAGTTTTGCCCTAGCCGCCACCAAACTCTATAAATACCCCTCCAAACGTTTTCTTCTTCTTCCTCATGACTTAAAACCCTAATTTCTCCCCCATTGAGCCCCCATCTTCCTCAAACCATTAATTCTTCATTCCAAGCCCATCCTCCATCATCCAAACCCTCCCTTGTCACAACCCACCTTCCATCTTCCTCAAACCTTCATCAAACCCCCAAAATCCACCCTACACCTATTTCTCCAGATTTTCCCTCATTTCCAGATCTGAGCCGGATCGTTCTTCCGTTGCCGTGGTTGCTCGGCATCGTTCCTCCGCTTCTTCACGGTAATACTCGATTCATTTAGTTTTAGCATAACCCACATTGACATTGTGAAACCCTAATAAAATAGATTATTAGACGATTAGTATTCTAATAAGAAATCAATTTAGAATCATTGTGCTAATAATTGTTTTGCCCTAACAGTGATCCATCCGTAGTTTAGCCTGTGACGATCTTCATTGCTCGTCAACCCCGGTATCAGGCAAGTGAAACTTGCATCTCTTGAGTTGGGCCATGTCTTAGGCCATTTCCCTTGCTTTAGCGTAAAAGAGACTAGACGGTGAAAGGATAGCCGTCTAGACGCCATTGACCTAGCTTGACAACGAAGCTCGGTCCGTCACCCTCATCATGTTTGTATGTCACGTTTAAATTCAATTAACGGTACGCAAATATCTATTCATGGCATTGCATATTGATTATTCATCGTGATTGCGTAGCACACGCTACAATACTTATATTCCTGGCTCGTGTTCTAGAAGTGAGCCCTGTAGTTGGAAACCCCAACGCTCGATAAATAAGGCTAGGTGCACCCCTATGCCAAGTGAAATACACTTCCTGGATCGTGTTCCAGAACGAGCGCAGTTAGTTGGAAACCCCAACGCTCGACACATATGTGTGGGGTAAGAGATATGCGGCCACCTGAGCCCCGAGTTGGCCTGATCCGCCACTCCGGCCAGCAGGCGAAATCTCTAGTGCACAAGTGATTAATAGTGATAAGTGAATCGTGATTAGTGCTTAGTGATTGTTACATCGTGAGTGCGTGACACTCTCTTTTTAAATTGCTGCATCAAACTAAACTGTCATGTCATTGCTTAATATTATAAGTGCTAGGTTGTTAGTTACTTTCAGTTTCCTTGCTCAAGTCTTTAGACTTGCTGACATGTGCCCCTTTTCTCTTTTGGGTGACACATGTTTGACCCCAAGCTAGAGTTACTTGCTGAGGGTGAGGTGTTTGCGGACGCCGAGCTTGAGCCCGTGTTGGACGAGGACTTCGTAGACACTGGAGATCAGTCTTAGTGTCTACGTATGAGTTTTGTTAGATTGCTTAGGTTGTCGGTGTGTGGCACCTAGTTTGATACTCTGTTATGTTTGTGTTTTGTTTGGCCTTGTTCTGGGCCTTTAGACTCTTTCCTGTTAGCCTGGTGGCTTTTCTGTGATGTTGAATATTTTGGTGGACAAACTTTGGGATTGGTATTTCGTATCCGTCTCCTTTTCTAATATCATTATTGTTGTTCCGTTTGCGCTTACAGGGACCTGCTTATACTAGATTGACGCTTATCAGGCGTGCAGCTTCACAGCTCCACGCCTGAGCGGACTTTCTCACGTCTCGTCTCCATTTTAGGGAAGCGGGTCGTGACAGGTTTTAGTGGTGGCCCATGCAGGTCCATCTGTAACTGCAATTATCGGGATAACGATAATAATATAAGATTGTCCAATAAATAAGTTCGACATCCGAGCATTAAGCTATGAGTCTAATTGTTTCGTTTTCTGTGTCATTAGATGGCAGGGAGACGAATCACCTGTGGTGGTGGTGGTGGTGTGCCCCCCTCATGACGAGGAGCCTGAGCGGGAGCCCACTAACAGAGAGATGATGTGGATGATGATACAGATGATGCAAGTTCAGCAGGGTGTGCTTCTGCAGGTACAGAATGCTCCGGTGGCTCGAGCTGCTCGGGCGGTGGAAGCCCCTCGCCCTGAGCCTGGAGCGAAGTAGTTCAGAGAAATGGGTCCTGCATATTTTGATGGAACCGAAGGTCCACTAGCTGCTGATGAGTGGATGAGGAATATCGAGGACAATCTGAAGATGTCCAAGGTCAACGAAGTTAGTTGGGTTGACTTGGCGAATCGCCAGCTGAGGGATAACGCCAGAAATTGGTGGGATGCTGAAGAGAAGATGTTGGAGGAGCCGATCGTCTGGGCTACCTTCAAGGCCAGATTTGATGGTGAGTTCTTCCCAAAAGCTGCCAGGGAAGAGATGCTGCAGCGTTTTATCGATCTGAAGCAAGGAAGCTCGTCGGTGGACCGGTATCACCAAGAGTTCATGAGGCTGAGTCGGTTTGCACCGAAGATGGTGCAGGACGCTGAGGAGAGAGCTCAGAGGTTCCTACAGGGACTTGCTTCGGAGCTCCAGAGTTTTGTGACCTCTTCTGACCAGGAATCTTATCAGAAGGTTCTAGTAGCAGCCAAGAGGCAGGAGCTGCTCGTGAACCAGAGGAGGGGGTCTATTGTTGGTGCTGGGAAGAGGCCTGTGGAACAGGCGAGAGCTGTGGTTAGACCTAGATTCAGGCCGAACCAGCCTGTTCAGTTTAAGAGACCAGGAGGGCCTGTTCAGAAGACTTGCCATTTCTGTGGGAAGGAGGGCCATATCAAGGAATCGTGTAGGAGGTTTTTGGGGCAATGTATTGCCTGTGGAGATCCCGCCCATGCTCTCAGGGAGTGCCCGAGGTTGAAGCAGCCTTGGAAGGCACCTATTGCTGCCCCGCCGTTGCAGCAGAGAGCCCCGGTGCCCGCTGGTCGTGGGGTACCCCTTGTTCCACAAGGGCATGCCTTTCAGCAGGCTGTTCCACCGAGGAGGCAGGCATTCCTGATGACCGAGGAGGAGATCTCGGCCATGGATGAGGTCATTGCAGGTAACTTTCAATCTAGTTGTTCCTTCCTTAATCAGTTGATTGTTAAATTATGTTGGTTGCTTGTGTATGAATGTTACTAGAGTAAGATTTGATTGATTAGACTGTTTGTTAGGTGTGGTTTTGGTTTGCACATTCCCTGCCCGAGTCCTCTTTGACTCAGGTGCGTCGATGTGCATTTTGGCCTAGAGCTTCGTGGAGAAGCATTCCTTGTCGACGTCCCCTCTCCCCAAGAGTTGGAACATCGTTACATGGAATGGTGTAGTCTCGGTACATCGTGGGTGTAGCCCTTGCTCTGTGGTGGTTTGTGGACATGAGCTTTTTGCTGATTTTATTGTCCACAACATCACCAACTACGATGCGGTCCTTGGGATGGATTGGCTTGCAAGCTTCTATGCTACGATTGACTGTCGGAGGAAGAAGGTGGTGTTCGAGATTCCCGGGTATCCGGTATTTGAGTTCAGTCGAGGTAGCAGTTCGATGGGTCCGGTCAGATTTCGGGCCAGACCGGTGGAAGATGTGGCTATGCAGTTGGAGTTGGAGAGGCCAGCTGTGGTGCGAGATTTTGACGACGTCTTCCCCGAGGAGATGTCTGGACTACCACCCGATCGAGCTTTAGAGTTTTCTATTGATTTGATTCCAGGTGCGCAGCTGATTTCGAAGGCACCATACCGTATGGCACCTGCAGAATTGGAAGAGTTGCGGAAGCAGTTAGATGAGCTTATGCAGAAGGGTTACATTAATCCCAGCGTGTCTCCGTGGGGAGCACCGGTGCTGCTGGTGAAGAAGAAGGATGGTTCGTGTCGTATGTGCGTGGACTATCGGGAGTTGAATGCGGTGACCATCAAGAATAAATACATGTTGCCTCGAATCGATGATATTTTTGATCAGCTTAGAGGATCGAGGGTGTTTTCTAAGTTGGATTTGAGGAGTGGTTATCATCAGATGAAGGTGAAGAAGGAGGATGTTCTGAAGACAGCTTTCAGAACGAAGTATGGACAATATGAGTTCGTGGTTATGCCTTTCGGTGTAACTAACGCACCTGCAGTTTTCATGAATTTGATGAATCTGATTTTCTATGACTTTCTGGATAAGTTTGTCGTTATCTTTATTGACGACATTCTGATTTATTCGAGGTCGGAGGAGGAGCATGCCTCGCACTTGAGGACGGAGTTGGAAATTTTGAGGAAGCATCGGTTGTATGCCAAGTTATCGAAGTGCGAGTTCTGGTTGGACAGTGTTGCTTTTCTCGGGCATGTGGTGACTGGTGATGGCATTTCAGTGGATCCCGAGAAGATCAGGGCCATCAGAGAGTGGCATGTTCCGTCGTCGGCCTCTGAGATTCGGAGTTTCCTTGGTTTGGCGGGATATTATCAGCGCTTCATTAAGGACTTTTTCCGTATTGCCGAGCCAATGACCAGGTTGACGCGGAAGGATATACCTTATGTTTGGTCGGGTGACTGTGAGCATGCCTTTGGTGTTCTGAGAGAGCATTTGACGTCTGCCCCTGTTCTTGCTGTGCCTGACCGCAGTGGAGGATTCGAGATCTTTTGCGATGCTTCTGGCAAGGGTCTCGGTTGTGTTTTGCATCAGCATGGACATGTTGTAGCTTACGCTTCTCGTCAGCTCAAGGTTCATGAGAAGAATTACCCGACGCATGATTTGGAGTTGGCTGCCGTTGTGTTTGCTCTTAAGATTTGGAGGCACTTCTTACTGAGTGAGAAAGTGAAAATCTTCACCGATCACAAAAACTTGAAGTATATTTTTACCCAGAAGGAGCTCAACATGCGACAGCGTCGATGATTGGTGCTTATGGCAGATTACGAGATTGATTTGCAGTATCACCCTGGGAAGGTGAATGTGGTGCCAGATGCTTTGAGTAGGCTTCCCGCGGTGATGGTTTTGACTCCGCAGTGGAGATTGCAGCAGGATTTTTGCGGGTACGATGTAGAGATTGTTCTTCCCGGGGAGGCTTCTTCGTTGATGTACATGCAGGTGCAGTCAACGATCGTGGATCGGATTAAGGCGAGTCAGGCCGGAGATCTGAAATTGGTAAGGATTCGAGGGCAGGTTGAAGCTGGTCTGCGGACTGACTTTTTGATTCATGAGGATGGCTCGCTGAGGTTTGGAGCCAGGTTGTGTGTACCAGCTGGGGATATCAGAGAGGAGTTGTTGGTGGAGGCA
Organism: Scilla litardierei; assembly: GCA_030789695.1. Lineage (NCBI taxonomy): Eukaryota > Viridiplantae > Streptophyta > Magnoliopsida > Asparagales > Asparagaceae > Scilla > Scilla litardierei. The sequence goes on from CM061142.1 coordinate 25,968,295, forward strand.
CACGGTTCGCCGTATTCCGTGCATCCTGGTGGGACCAAGATGTACAAGGATCTTCGTCTGAACTTTTGGTGGCACGGCATGAAGAGGAGTGTGGCACGGAGTGTGGCCAAGTGTTTGGTTTGCCAGCAAGTGAAGGCGGAGCATCAACGTACGGCCGGGTTGCTACAACCGCTTCCGATTTTGGAGTGGAAGTAGCAGCACATCACTATGGACTTCGTGACTGGACTACCTCGGAGTCTGAAGCAGAGCGACACGATTTGGGTGATCGTAGACCGATTGACCAAGTCTGCACATTTTATTCCATTCCGAGTAGGACAGTCCACTGAGGCACTAGCGAGGAGATACATGGAGGTAATTTCTTTACTCTCCGTTTCTATTTCCTTCTTCTAGTTTAGATAGTGATGTAACGTGAATCGTGCAGGACATCGTGCGACTTCATGGAGTCCCCGTGAGTATCGTGTCGGACAGGGACATGAGGTTCACATCTCAGTTCTGGCAGAGTTTACAGAAGAGTTTGGGTACGCGTCTGAGTTTCAGCATGGCGTACCATCCGCAGACGGATGGCCAGTCCGAGAGGACGATTCAGATTTTGGAAGACATGCGGAGAGCGTGCATGTTGGATTTCAAGGGTTCGTGGGAGGACCATTTACACTTGGTGGAGTTCTCTTACAACAACAGCTACCAGGCGTCTATTGGCATGGCGCCTTTCGCTGCTTTGTATGGGAGGAAATGTTGATCGCCATTGAGTTGGGATGACGTTGGCGATCGGGAGCTGTTGGGGCCTGAGATGATTGTGGAGGCTGTGGAGGTCGTCAGGAACATTCAGGAGAGGCTGAGGATTGCTCAGGACCGTTTTAAGCATTGGGCGGATGCAAAACGTCGTCCTTTGGAGTTTCAGCCGGGCGATCATGTGTTTCTGAGGATTTCCCCGAATCGCGGAGTGATTCGTTTTGGGAAGCGAGGGAAGTTGAGCCCGCGATACATTGGACCATTTGATGTTTTGGAGAGGGTCGGTGAAGTAGCTTACCGCTTAGCCTTGCCGCCATCTTTGGAAGGAGTCCATGATGTTTTCCACGTGTCGCAGCTTCGTCGATACATAAGCGATCCGTCTCATGCCGTAGATTTCTTGGAGATTGCCGTTCGCTCAGATTTGACGTATGACCAGCATCCAATGCAGATTCTGGACAGGCGACAGAAGTCACTTCGGAACAAGGTCGTTGATCCTATTCGGGTGATGTGGCGACACGGTTCGCCGGGAGAGTCTACTTGGGAGAGAGAAGATGAGATGCGAGAGCGCTACCCACTTTTGTTCCCGGACACGTAAGTGTTGGGAATTCCGAGGACGGAATTTTTCTTAAGTTGTGGAGGATGTAACGACTGGTTTTTCATGTATGGATTATTATATATATATATATATTATATTATTTGTAGTTTTCCCTTCCTTGTGATTTCCTTTTCCGTCACCGTAGTTTTCTTTTCGCTCGTTTCGTTGTGATTCTCTAGATTCTTCCGTCGGTCGCCGTATTTGAAGTAAGTCATTCGTGACGGACTTCATAACGTCTATATCTTAGAGTTAGAACGAGCCTAGGAGACTTAGGAAACCATCCCGGAGCTTCGCGCTCCATTTCGGAACTTTCAGTGCACATTAGTCGGTATAAGAAGGGGCACCGACCGACTAGATGACGATCCAGTCGGTCGGAAAACCTTCTTGAACCGACTAGTGGGCTTTGTTAAATGTTCAGGAGTTACTGTTTATCGTTAGTCGGTCTAAGAACGTTGGTTGACTGACTAGGTTGCAAACTAGTCGGTCAGCAATGCTTCTTTAACCGACTAACTCATTTACTATTTTTGGTATCAGTACTGTTCATTCTAAGTCGGTCTAAGTTCATCTTTCGACCGACTAGTTGTTAAACTAGTCGGTTAAGTTTTGTACTCAGACCGACTAATTCTTAGTTCTTCTGTACAGTCGAGTACTGTTTACTCTTAGTCAGTCTAAGAACGTTCATCGACCGACTAGATGTCAAACTAGTCGGTCAGTAATTGTTCTTTGACCGACTAAATCTAAATCCTAATTTTCGTCTGGGTTACTGTTTACACTTAGTCGGTCTGCGTTGGTCAACCGACCGACTAGTTCCCAAACTAGTCGGTCAGTGGTTGTTCTTTGACCGACTAAACAGTACAGGAAACCCTAGTTTTGCCCTAGCCGCCACCAAACTCTATAAATACCCCTCCAAACGTTTTCTTCTTCTTCCTCATGACTTAAAACCCTAATTTCTCCCCCATTGAGCCCTCATCTGCCTCAAACCATTAATCCTTCATCCCAAGCTCATCCTCCATCATCCAAACCCTCCTTTGTCACAACCCACCTTCCATCTTCCTCAAACCTTCATCAAACCCCCAAAATCCACCCCTACACCTATTTCTCCAGATTTTCCCTCATTTCCAGATCTGAGCCGGATCGTTCTTCCGTTGCCGTGGTTGCTCGGCATCGTTCCTCCGCTTCTTCACGGTAATACTCGATTCATTTAGTTTTAGCATAACCCACATTGACATTGTGAAACCCTAATAAAATGGATTATTAGACGATTAGGATTCTAATAAGAAATCAATTTAGAATCATTGTGCTAATAATTGTTTTGCCCTAACAGTGATCCATCCGTAGTTTAGCCTGTGACGATCTTCATTGCTCGTCAACCCCGGTATCAGGCGAGTGAAACTTGCATCTCTTGAGTTGGGCCATGTCTTAGGCCATTTCCCTTACTTTAGCGTAAAAGAGACCAGACGGTGAAAGGATAGCCGTCTAGACGCCATTGGCCTAGCTTGACAACGAAGCTCGGTCCGTCACCCTCATCATGTTTGTATGTCACGTTTAAATTCAATTAACGGTACGCAAATATCTGTTCATGGCATTGCATATTGATTATTCATCGTGATTGCGTAGCACACGCTACAATACTTATATTCCTGGCTCGTGTTCCAGAAGCGAGCCCTGTAGTTGGAAACCCCAACGCTCGATAAATAAGGCTAGGTGCACCCCTATGCCAAGTGAAATACACTTCCTGGATCGTGTTCCAGAAGCGAGCGCAGTTAGTTGGAAACCCCAACGCTCGACACATATGTGTGGGGTAAGAGATATGCGGCCACCTGAGCCCCGAGTTGGCCTGATCCGCCACTCCGGCCAGCAGGCGAAATCTCTAGTGCACAAGTGATTAATAGTGATAAGTGAATCGTGATTAGTGCTTAGTGATTGTTACATCGTGAGTGCGTGACACTCTCTTTTTAAACTGCTGCATCAAACTTAACTGTCATGTCATTGCTTAATATTATAAGTGCTAGGTTGTTAGTTACTTTCAGTTTCCTTGCTCAAGTCTTTAGACTTGCTGACATGTGCCCCTTTTCTCTTTTGGGTGACACATGTTTGACCCCGAGCCAGAGTTACTTGCTGAGGGTGAGGTGTTTGCGGACGCCGAGCTTGAGCCCGTGTTGGACGAGGACTTCGTAGACACTGGAGATCAGTCTTAGTGTCTACGTCTGATTTTTGTTAGATTGCTTAGGTTGTCGGTGCGTGGCACCTAGTTTGATACTCTGTTATGTTTGTGTTTTGTTTGGCCTTGTTCTGGGCCTTTAGTCTCTTTCCTGTTAGCCTGGTGGCTTTTCTGTGACGTTGAATATTTTGGTGGACAAACTTTGGGATTGGTATTTTGTATCCGTCTCCTTTTCTATTATCATTATTGTTGTTCCGTTTGCGCTTACAGGGACCTGCTTATACTAGATTGATGCTTATCAGGCGTGCAGCTTCACAGCTCCACGCCTGAGCAGACCTTCTCACGTCTCGTCTCCATTTTAGGGAAGCGGGTCGTGACAGCCGCGAACCCGATCTCCGCCGCGCCTTTCCCCCTTCGATCCACGGCCCTGCCCGCACGAACCCACCAGCGTTGCCTCCCTCGCGGTCTCCCCGACCACCTGCACCGTCCATGGCCGCCGCAGCCCTCGCTCAGCCGCCGAGATCCCGACCCCCGAACGCCGCTCAGCGCTCCGCTCGATGCTGCTCCGACGCCCCCGATCGCCCCATCCCTGATCTCCCCCCCCCCCCGCTCTCTCTCTCTCTCTCTCTCTCTCTCTCTCTCTCTCTCTCTCTCTCTCTCTCTCTCTCTCTCGCCCTCGAGGTTTCCCGCCGCCGTGACAGCCCGCCGCAGCCGCCTTCGCTTCCGCCGCAGCCGCTGTGCTTCGCCCACAGCCAAGATCTCCGCCCACAGCCAAGATCCCCGCCACGGCCGCTCGCGACGCCTGAACGCCCTTGCCGGTGACCAAGCGAGCGCCGCCGCGAACCTCAGCGAAGCCGCCGCCTGCAGCATCTTCCGTCGTCGCTGCAGTGCTCCGCCACGGCCATTCGCCGTCGCCGCTGACCCCGACCCCACGTGCAGCGCACCCGATCGCCGCCGCGATCCCCGTGCAGCAGCGCCTCACCTGCGCTCTCTTCACGGCCGCCCCCATCTCCTTTCGCCACCGGCCTCGTGGCTTCCCCCGAGCGCCGTACCACCTCCTCTCCTCAACACACACACAGGGAAGATAAAGGGCTACTTGCTCACTGATTGGAAGTGCTATATTCATCCTATTCTTTGGCCAACTTCTCATTTGGTCATGTTAAATGGATCGTCCTATTGAAGATATTTTCTCGTAGATTTTATGGGAGCAGTTGTGTTGTTGGAGGTCTATCCAAATCCTATTTAGTACTAGATAGAGCATCAAAAGCACCTGAAAGGAGGAACATTGGTCAAATCATCAAGGCGTAGAAGAAGGCAATGGTCAACAAGTCCAGAGGCCATGGAAAACAACGTTAGCAGATCTCCATCCCTTGATACACACCTGTCTTCATGCCCTCCTACTGTCAATGAAGAGAACAAATCTACAGGGGAAAATGCTTCTACTGTTTTATTTATCAATCATGTTTTCTTTCTTGTGCTCTTCCTTTAACAATGGATGCATTATCATTGGAAGCTGAAGACTGATGTTTGTCAATTTTGTTCTAACTGCTTTATCTTGGCACGAGAGAAGAAGAGAATGGGTTGGAGATCCGTCAAAAAGAACCCATAGGCCATCATGAGAACCGATAATAAGATAATTAAGTACGCCCCCTTGCGACCGTCTGGGACCTGATGATTCCCTCTTTGTTGCGCTACCCACAGTCAAGGAACCAGGGCGAAGGTGACGCGAACTGTTGTTTTCAGATCCGACGTCAAAAGTACACGTGACCGTCAAACCAGGTTGGTTTCCCTAACTCGTAGCGGCCCACACCGTAGTACAATCGAACCCTAAACTAAAACTGGTCAACTCAAATTAAATTTACTTTCAGCTTCTGTAAAATGATTGCCACCGTAGAAAGATCGATCATCGGACAAAATTTTCTATGCATATAGGGTAGTGGTCGATTTAGGCTGGACGAAACACCAAAATGTGATGATTGACAAATAGGATAGTCCCGATAACCTAGAAATGAACCCTAATAGAATTTGATGAAATTGAGACCTGACACCGTCGCCACGGCACTGTTTCAGACGGACTTCCGCGGACGAGACGCTTCGAGAGGACGACACACTTGCCATCGCAGGCAAGTGTATCCCACTTTCACTTTTGGCCGTGCTTAGGCCTTAGTTGGTTAGAACTGATAACTGTGAACAAATAGAACTGGACGTGAAATGATGATGTCCGGGACGACCCCTGACGGCTCAGACTTGACGACGAAGTTTGAGCCTGATAACAACAACTTTTGATATCATAGGGCTATCATGTGTGTGCGTGTGTGTGGACACCCTACAATAACCCTTCCTGTCTTGTCACGTCCCGTCCCGTCTTGTACAGCCTGCGGGTAATAGGGCACTCTTCGAGTGATCCCTTGTACTGATTCACAGCCTGCGGGCAATAGGGCACTCTTCGAGTGATCCCTTGTACTGATTCACAGCCTGCGGGCAATAGGGCACTCTCCAAGCTAGAGAGAGTGATCCCTTGTACTGATACACAGCCTGCGGGCAATAGGGCACTCGCCAAGCTAGAGCGAGTGATCCCTTGTACTGTTTGTCTTGTCTTGTCTTCCTTGGGGTGTGGGGTTGGGTTGAGCGTGCGCACGGCAAGAGGGTCTGATCCCCCTCGAACAGTAAGGCGTGAACCCTTTCGTGTCACACTTGTCTTGTCTCGTCTTGTCCCGTCACGTCCCGACTTGTCTTGACACCTGTAGGCTAGTCCCGTAGTTGGTAGCACACGCTACGACTACTACTTGTCCCGTTTTACTTTCCTGCTACGTTACTTCCTGTTGTGTTACTCTGTTATAACTCAACATGCTAATCAACCAGTAAACCGTTGTTTAAAGTTCGGTGCACTTGCAGTAAAGTCTAACCCTTTTTGTAGACTTTACCTGAAGTACAGTTCCTTTCTCTTGGGTGTTGTACGTCAGGTGCTCAGCCAGAGTTCGTGGACGAGGCAGACTCACTGGAGTACGAGGAGCTGAGGACGTCGACCCAAAGTACGTGCCCGACGAGGACCAGACCTAGAGGTCTTTTTAGTCGTCACTTTCAGAGGTTACTGCTTTTAGTTTACTTTTAATTTTTTTCATTTCCATGCTTAGGCTTCTTTTTAGACTTTGTACTCATTGGATATTACATCTCTAAGTTAATGAATGCAACTTCCTTTCTGTACTTTCTGTTGTTTCGAACTTTATTAATGCAAGAACCTGAAACTTTTAAAATGGTACCCCTACAGACGCTTATTGGGTCTGAGCTTCTCAGCTCTGGCCTAAGCTGGCATTAGTCACGCTTCGCCTCCGTATTTTTGGGAAGCGGGGCGTGACACGTTGTAAATGCAGGCTGCTATATATATAATTACTAGAAATAACCCGATTTGACCCGTTTTCCACACGTTGCATATGAAATGTAAAGGAGTACATGTGTATTGTATTAGTCTAAACGGCCTAACCTATTATGTTGTCTTATTCTGTAAACAGTAAGATATGTGTTGTCTTTTCACTTATATGTCTTGAAAGTTGGAATTTTGACAGACAAACAAAAGATAATTCAAGAAATGAACGTGTATTGCAAACTTTGTATTTTTGGTTGCAGACTTTAGAGGCTGTCTTGATCTTGTCTCTTGTGTCTTGGAACTGTCGAACCGAAGATATGGACAAAAGTAAGCAGATATTCTTGTCAACTGATAACCCATGAAGTCTCGTCACCATCTGTGCATTATATTTGCTACAATGTTGATTTATTTATTTGGCATGTCAGTCTGACCATTAATTCTCCCCCGATTTTATGTTCTTTCTTAATTATTGTGATTTTTTTATTGAACGTTGTGCGCGCTGAGTAATTATTAGTTACGACAGTTTTGCTAAACGCGCATAGCTGGGTGAAATTTCAGCAATTGTGCGAGCTGAATTATATTTCGAAAGGTATACCTTTTTACACACCGCGCAGAACAGGTCGTATTAAACAAATCAAAGATAAATATATATATTTGCTCAGTGCTCACAACGGTTACTACTGTTGGCCGTAGGACGTGATGATTAATTATAGGTAATGGATTATGTAATACAGTTTTGCTCAACGCGCACACCGGTCAGTGCATCTGAAGTTTGGGTGCGATGAATTATTGTCGTTAATTGCATATAATTTGGCTCCGCGTGCAAAACGGTCACAATTACATGTAGTTATGTGATCTAAGTAATTGTGGATACCCAGATACGGTTATGCTCACATCCCGCACATCGGTCAAACAAATGATGTGACCGTTGTGCGTGCTGGGTAATTGTGTGCAAACGTAAATGTTTTATCACAACGTATAGCATGACGGTCACAACTTATGCCCGTTGTGTGTGTTGGGTAATTTATATTTCGGTAAACAGTTTTTTACTTGGTAATTTCAATATCGAACATTGATTCAAGTAAGCATCAATGTATATATCACATATATCAATTTCGTAATGTCATGCAATTGTATCAAATTAAATGACATTGTATTAAGGTCTGAATTCTATCATACTACAACATATATACAATATAATGTACATAACACAACAAAGTTGAAACTACATCTAAATAGTTTGCAACTTCACAATTTGGAACTGGTATGAAATTCAATCACGGGGCTAGCCTAACGATACATTGATTCCATTTACAAAAAACTTTTCAATTTATTGTTGAACAGCTCAAGCAAGATGGCATTTATGATCAGCAGCATTAGCTCCAATATTTATGAAACTTTATATCTGTTATATATGGTGATGGCGAAAATACAAAATAAGACAGTATCGCTCATCACTAATCATAGTACAGATGCATTTTAAATATATAAGCAAGATACAACAAATTGTGTCATACATCACAAGTTATGTCACATAAAATGTGACAACCAATACATAAAAGGAATCTCCAAAATAATATACCAACCAAAAACACCAAAGAATATCTACCCACAAGCACTCTTCTCCATCAATGATCAAAAATACATTATAAGACAAGAGAAAGGCTGGTGGAAGACCCATCCACCTCAAAAACCTGGAGGTTGTAGAGGAGGAGGAGGAGTAGGAGGTGGTGGTGATGGTGGGGCAACCGTACGGATGTCTCTAGGAGAGGGCACCTGAGTCTCCACCTTCTCTTGTATATTCAACATTATGCCCATCATAGTGTCGAAGTCGCTACGCAGAAGTGAGATCGCCAGATTGGTGTTGGAGATATTTGTTTCAATTTCTCCTAATCTATGAGTAAAGTTCACCGGCTAGTGGGAGGAAGATGATGGAGCAGATGCGGGACTTACATTGCCTATGAGTATATCCTTAAGCTGACGTTGTTCATCGGTAAGTAAATAGACAGAAAAACTAAGCGCCGTGAGTTTGCTACGGAGGGTGTGCAGAGCAGAGTCCTGACGGTGAGACATCCCAACCATAAAGCGAAGGCTGTTACTAATGTCCACGAGTGGAGCTTTTTCAGCCGAAGATGGAACTGATGAACCTGTCTGTGCAGGAGGAAACCGAGGAGGAGGCAACATCACATTGTGTTCACCTTGCTTGGACCAAGCGAAAGCACATCCTGATGCATAGCATCACGAAGAATGGGTCTATTGGTCAGGAAAGATGAGGGAAGGGGATCATCGTGTTTAGGTGACGTTGAATCATCATCACTTATTATCCAATATTCAGAAGAACCCGACTCACGAGATCGTTTTGGCGGCATGAAAAACCCCTAGTACGATATGCGAGAGTGTTGAGATGAAGAAGAAAACAGAACGACAGACCAAAGTGCAGAGGAATGAATTTTTTCGCAAAACCCCTGGTCTACTGAATCCATATATATATATATATATATATATATATATATATATATATATATATATATATATATATATATATATATATAACGTTGGTTATTTTAATCTCAGCCACTGGATTATATAGGAAGCTGACTAAAATGATCTCGTCTGACGTCTGGAGTGAAGCATCCTTTCGGCCAGCAAAACAATCGTAATGAAGGACTTACACCGAAACCAAGGTTCTACTTGAATCATTTTCCACACGTGAACATAGTTGAGAAGAAAGCAGAAAGCATTTAAAGTGTCATATATTTCGTACCTCCGAAATGAGATTGTACGATGTGACGTTTGTACTTTCCATCGTTACGCGGCATACCGATTGCGTCTTGCAACAGATCTATAAATATCTATTATATTAGTGGCCACTGCATACATGTGAATCTATCTGGACAGGGAATCATGTTTATCATGCGGCAACTGATATAATGGATCTAGTGCAAGACACAAGCGGTGTGTAACCCACATGGAAAGTAAATGCCCATGTGGTGCTCGTTCTTTTCAGCCTACATGGCTTGGCACCCGATCTATTACATCGGGGTCCACCTTTACGGCAGTAATTCTCTCTATCTAGACAGGGAATCATGTTTATCAGTCGGTAACTGATATTAATGAATCCGTGCAAGACACAAGCGGTGTGTAACCCACATGGAAAGTAAATGCCCATGTGGTGCCCGTTCATTCCAGCCTTTGGTGGCTTGGCACCCGATCTATTACATCGGGGTCCACCTTTACGGCAGTAACTCTCTCTATCTGGACAGGGAATCATGTTTGTCAGGTGGGAACTGATATAATGGATCCGGTGCAAGACACAAGCGATGTGTAACCCGCATAAAAAGTAAATTCCCATGTGGTGCCCGTTCTTTCCATCCTTACGTGGCTTGGCACCCGATCTATTACATCGGGGTCCACCCTTTTTACATTATTATTTTCTTGAAATGAACATGACCAAATTGTTGATGCCAAGGAAGTTGTACATTAGAATGATCAACCAATCATCTTCACTGCATGCTGTCGGCGTAGACCCCTTTTTTCCTTCATTACTTTTGCAGTCATCCAATATATAGACTTGTACGGTTGTATGATTGTATGGCTGGATTGTGTACTTTTTGGGGAAAGTGGGATTGTGTCATGTTGAAGTGTTGTGGAATCATTATAGGGAGAAATGGAGAGTTGGGTTTGAATACTCTAAGAATATTTCCTACACGGAGGGTGGGAAATGTTGGTAGCTCCAACCCAACCCTCCATAATTGACAAAGACACACACATCAATTTCTATTACTTAAAAATACCCCATCTAACCCCAAATTGTAGTGTTCTATTACTTAAAAATATCCCATTTAACCCCAAAATGTACGGTATGGGCATTAATACCAGGTTACTCTACCTAAAACGACAAAAACTGGATGTAGGTTGCTACACTTTTTTGATACATCGGAGGTTACCACATTGACTCTCCAAATTTGGATGGCACTGTAGCAAACATGCAAAATTTTACCAGTTTTGCAGAGGTGTTGAAGGAGGGGAAATGCCATATTTGGCGTTTTGTAGTGTGGTTGGAGATGATATACCCAGACATTCGGTTTAGCCTTGTATGGAGTTGTCGAATATGGCGTAATCAGAAGTTAACTAAATATGGGAAAAAAATACCTAATTAACTTTCACATCATCTACCATATTTAGTTAAAATATCACATACCAACCACATTCAATGGGGTTGGATAGTGGGGTTGAGAATATCGTGTGGGGACCTCTAAACTATATGTGTACCTTCGTGTTGGAATGTTGTTAACTGGGCAAGTTGTAGTAGGTTTGGATGTGCAGTGAGGACAAATGAATAAAAAGGAAATTCTATCGTTATTCCTCTGGGGGGTCCACTTTCAATTGTTACCATCGTGTTGCCATTAATAAGACGAAAATATATAAATAATAAAATGGAAATTGAGTTATTGATTTGACGAGAGGATGAGGTGAGATGTTGGTGGGACCACAAACCAGAATTCGACGGGTCATTCATTTGTGGAATTTGTTGATAATTTGTTTGCGAAATATTTTCCTCGTAAGCGCCATATCAGCGAATATTTGTATCCATTGTGACAAGTAAACCACATTTATTCATATAATAAATCACCTCACACAACTGTTTACAGTAATGCCGTTTGTGCGCGATAAGTAAAATTCGTATAATAAATCATAATCGGTCACCGCGCACAACGATCCAAATTTACGCACATAATGCGTGTTAATAAATTATGTTTGCTCACCGCGCATACCGGTTCAAATATTGGCCCGTTGTGCGTGTTGAGTAATTAAGTCTCCGTTTATTTATTCCTTTAATAACAACTGGAAGAGCTAGAGAGATGGCCACCCAAAATGCCGAACCCGGCAAAAATTTGAGTTACCGACAAATTCGGTGTATTACTGTAGCAGACCGCAAAAAAGTCCCCGAAGGCCCCATAAAACCCCTCCATGCGTCCGGTCGAGTGGGGGATATTTATCCCACCAAATTTGGGGATATATCACCATTCGTGTTGATTTGTGCCTTTACTGCAGATATGGCTGAGAAATCGTGTCAGTGGGATGAAGAAACTTTGCAAGGTCAGTCTTCAGGGGGAAGAAGAGACTGTGACATAGATGTTATCCGTTCCCTTCATGACATGGGGGATGTACAGCCGCAGTTGCCTGAGACTCCTCTAAGGGATATGTAGCCATGGGGAGGTCTCGTTTGTGCAGGTTATGTCCCCCCCGGAGTACGAGGGGGCATTGCTGTTGAATCCGCCCACTGACGTTCCATCGGAAGATACTAGTGGGAACCGTCACCGACCCTTCTTCCCCGTCTGGGACCACGAGTCTGCATTGGTGTATAGGGGGTGGCCACTTGACTGGTGGAGAACTCCATCCTTCCCACTGACCAAAGTGTCCTGGGTCAAATTGACATTGAAAGGCTCGCTAACTCAGTCATTTATGGCAGTTACCAGATTAAATACTAATGTCTTCTCTTTGTGTTGTTGCCTTACTCTTACTTATCCATGATTCTCTGCAGACATCATTGGTCGGGGCGGAATTGCATCGCAGAGTGGTACAATTGTTGATTACCGAGTGAAAAAAGGCGGTTTTATTCGAATCTCAACTTAAGGATTTGAAGGAGCAGCTGATGAAAGAGAGGGAAGGCAGATGTCAGGCGGAATGGGAGGTTGTAAAAGCTAAAGATCGGGCGGCCTTAATGTCAGCGGTTCGAAAGAGCTCTGAAGAGCGATGGTATGTAGAGAAGAGCAGTCTCCTGGCTCGTATAGCCGAGTTGGAGAGAAACTCGCGTCCTCCAAACTCGATTGAAGACTGAGGCATGAGGCTAAGGCAAGGAAGCGTCAGTGATCTGGTCGGGAGTCCGGTGGAGGATCGGCCCAAACGTAGGACGATTTGGCTACCAACGAGCCTTTCGGCGAGGCGTCTGTGTGAATCGTGGCATCTTAGTACACCAAATGTTTTTGGTAGTTTTATATTTTGAGAGGTGAACATGTGATGGTGTATGTGTTGGTAATGAACCCTGAACATTCAATTGGTAATGAACATCGTCTTGCGCAGTCTTTTACCGCTTGTTAGTATAAATATTTGTTTGCCAACCATTAGCGATTTTCGTACACCGATTGCTTAATTTCATGTGTATATTAAAACAATTAGCATACATCCATCACAGAAATGGACATGGATGGTGTGAAATATCGAAGTTGCCTAGGAATATACTTAGTGCACGTGATTGTGCGTAGGAATTGAGCTTAGCATCACAGTGTACCAGATATACAATTTTTTCTCAGTGCACACACCGATCACACCTTTTACCTGATGTGTATGTATGAATCTGATTTGTCAGTGTGTTTTATTGGAGTCATTTTCTACAGCATTCACATAGCCTCTACATGCATCGACATTGTTACGTATAGAGTTTTCCTTTAAACGAACGTGTGCTATTGGACTTCTGCCATAAATTCAAGAAGACCAATCGTCAAGGAGACCAAGAGTCAAGAATACAAAGAGGTAGAAATCACTTCATGCAACATAAATACCACCTTTAATGCAGTATACCATATGTCTTCATCATCAATAACATACCAAAGCTCATAATTATTCAACCAACTCTTAGCATTCTTCTTTATGGCATTTGTTCCTGGTGAGCAAATTTTTAATGCTGTAACATAAATTGATCAAAGCGCACAACTGGAAAAATTACGCCAGTCGTGCACATTTAGAAATTTTGTATCCCATAACATAAATGTTCAACGCGCACAACATGCAAAGCCATTATGGCGCGTTGAGTTTCCGTTGTGCAGAAATCCCATAAATTTTGTACACAAATCCCAAAAATTTCAGTATATACTTACATTATAAACTTGGACACTACATTAGCACAAAATTATACATTCAATCACCTGATGATATAGTATGTACATTGGTATATTTGTCTACATCTTTACCGATTAATTTCTCGAATTGTCGCATCCCCTCTTCAAGGCCTTCCACCCATCCTTTGGCCGCATGAAGGTGGTAATCCTTCCAATGCCATATTACCGGTGGGACCGGGCTTCTATCTTTAAGTTGAATCTTTACAAGGTGATTATTATTTACAAAACCTATGGTGAAGGGACCACGTTTCGTACCTTGGTCTGGTCCTGATCTTTACGGAAAAAATTAATGACATTGTTGCATTGACAGCAGATGTATTACACAGTTATAATAACTTGAGATTATATGTCCAAATTCTGGAAATGTCATCCAATATTGCTTTGGGGGGTGGTCATCCATATAGTTAATTGACTCTTTCTGTTCTTGTGCAATTTCCTCACCCATCACCTTACTGTACACATCATAGTGTTCAAGCAGCTCTGCAAGCAACTGTTTCTGACCAGTATCCACTTGTCCTCTCCCATGCCTAGATGTGAAGATAAAGCCCTGTAACCACAGTTCCCATATGCTTTCACATCTGTGACATTCGATATATATTTGGTGATTGCAGCAGGGAATTGCTCAATATAAGGTATGTCGCCTTCAACGACTCTAGCGTCATTAGCTACATAATTTGCTGCTGCAAATGAAGCTGTAGTAGAAACGACAGAAAAACTACCAGATGGCACGGGTATGATAGTTGGTTTCTTTCTAGCACGTCGAGGAGGAATTGGAGCATACGTAAGATCCTTTGGGACCGTCTCGGCTGGACAAGGCCGACACTTTCTTGTTTCGATGAGACTTCAATTGGAGTTAGAGCGGAGCAACTAATCGCATCGGCTAAGACATGATCAAAATGAGCTGGTTCAATGGAGGTCGATGTATCTGCATTTTTCAAATTATTCCACCTTTTTCTTCTACCACTCAAAAGGACATTAACTTGCGGCTCCGTAATCAGATTTGTTGCCGGTGTAGCTAGCTCCTTCAACTTAATTAACAACTCTTGCTTCCTCGTCCCATCAAGTTAAACATAGAGCTTGTGTATGTGCTCTAATTCAGTATGTATAAGCACATCTTCTTCAGACATTAATTCCGTCTTAGCCTCCATGTCTAGCTTCTTCCAATGAGCATTTATGGCATCTAAGGGAAAGTGGCGATTTTCCCTTGTGAATTCGCCAATCTCATTGGCACATGGTACTCCATAAATCATTCTTGGTAGACAATCACCTGAGCATTGGTCCATTTCCATAGAGTCAGATTTATCAGCTTCCACAGACATTATCTTCAACGCCGCAGCGGATGTAAATCCTATCAGAACCCATGCACATTATGTTGCAACATGATCTTAGATTTCTCGAATGAGGCTTTGATCTCAATATGATGCCCCTCTAATGATTCATGTATGGTTGGCCAAGAAGCCGAGAAACTACCGGCCGATGAACCCAATGCCTTTTTACGCTTAGAATATTCAGTCTGAGCTCTTTTGGTATGCGCTCTGTTGGTACTCACATTTCCAAAGTGCAGATTGCTATCTGTCCATACAGAAATAAACTTCTCCTTGTACTTGTCCAGCCAAGATGTCTTCACATATCTCACGGCCATTGTGTAATCTTTGTACTCTGTCTCCAATGCCTTCAGTTTTGCAACATACTCCTCCTCCTTGCATGCCCACACCAATAAATTCCAGTTAGAGATGAAACCTAAGCATCTTTCGTTATCTTCAAAATAGGCCTGTCAATTTTTGGCAATATTTTTGGATATGTGCATTATACATAATTGGTGCACTGCAGATGGAAATACATGGCCAATGGCATTCATAAGTGCTGGCTCCAGTGCTGTCAAAATTACACGTGGCATCCTGTATCCATGTAGCAATGAGCTCAACTTCTCCAAGGCCCACAAGTAGTTATCCTCACGTACGGACTCCGTGTAACAAAATGCAGCTACGAACGGAATATCTTTGGATGTCACCATATACATCTCCATCAATGGTGGCCTATTGCGGTTGGTCTTCAACGAGCAGTCCATAACCAGAATCTCTGGAAATTTTCGTAATAAATCAACCGACTGCGGATGTGCCCAGAATATATTCACACTGCATTTGTCTCTTCGTCCATGCTCTGTCACTAGATTAATGAGTAGCTGCATTGCTGCTCTCCATGCCATTTCCCCTGCCTTCATCCTTCTGCCTAAATTTTTTTGAAATCGACTCTTTGGTAAGTCTATACTTTTAAGTACAGTTCATTTGCCATTCTTATTTTGATTTTACATGCATGCTTCCACGGTTGAGATTGATGGAGTTGGTACAAAAATCCAAGGTAATATTGATTTATCTTCTCGGCAATAATGCATTAAATCATGAGGATCAGGTTATGAATTGTTTGATACAGGATAATATGAATTTTACAAACGATTTAACCATTAATCAACTGTTCAAGGATAGAAAAGAGCTGTTTCAGTGATACAGAACGTCGGGTTAAGACGTGGGCATGTGATTGTTACACGTTCGGGGAGATTAAGTAAAACGGCCAAAGGGCATCATGATGTGTACTTTGCATGTGAAAGAAGCAGTGAGTATAGGGGACATCGAAAGCTAAAAACGACAAACAGGCCTGTTAAAGCCAAGAAGTGTTCATGTTCGTTCTCATTACGTGGTTATATGGTGGGCGTGGGCGTTCAGGAGTGGAAGTTAACAGTCGTTTATGGCAGACACAACCATGAAGCAGCTAAATATGTCGATGGCCATTACGATGAAGGGACGTTGTGAAGAATGGAGATGGAAACAGTGCATGACTTGGCAAATAGCAAGGTTCGACCAGCTGAAATTTTGAAAGTACTGAAGGAAAATAAAAACTTCAATGCAACCTCAATCAAAGCAATTTATAATGCACGAAAACGGTTACAACAGGGGAAGAAGGTTGGTATTCTAAAACAATTGAAGGAGTTAGCATCAGCTAATAAAATTATGGGTGATGAGCATGTGAAGGCTGTGAATAATGAGGTGGAGGATCAGAAGGTGGGGGAGGATCAGAAGGTGGGGGAGGTGTTTTCGGAGAATGCAGTGCCTGCTGAGTTGCAGGAGGAGGATCATACTGGTAAGATGCGTGGGGAGGATGATAAGGTGGATCGTAATGAGGTGGAGCAGACTGCTAAGAAGGAGGAGGAGGAGAATGCAATGGCTAAGGCCTTTGAGAAGTAGCATGAGGGTCTACGTCTACAAATTTCTACACTGGTTGCGGTGGTTGCTAAGCAGCATGCTGAGATGACGATATGACTACATTGAAGTGTAAGCCTGGTAAGGGAAGAAGTAGACCATCGTGGAAACGTACAATAAAGAAGCTGAAACAATCAATTCTACATGATGATAGTGATGAGGACTTGGCTGTCGACATAATAATACATTATTGGAACGCTTTTCCTGAGTGTCTACGACCCCTTATAGTGCACGTCGTAGATGTGAAAGCAGATGGAAACTGTGGGTATAGGGCTATGGCAGCTCAATTGGGCCTGTGTGAGGACGAACAGAGGCAGGTCAAATATGACTTGCGAGAAGAGGTGCAGAACCACAACGGCTTGTACCGGCAAGTTATGAGTGCCGTGGAATTTAAAAAGAATGTGGTGGCACTGGGCCATTTGTTAGACCGTCCAAAAGCTAAATGGTGAATGCAGATGCCAGAAATGGCACATGTCATTGCCTCATGCTATGACTGTGTAGTACATATTCTTGCACCTCATTAGTGTGTGACAAATTTTCCTTTAAGAACTCCTCCAGTACCCTATCATCCAGACGCCACATAACGTTGGGTCATGTGAACAATAATCACTTTGTTATTGTTAAACTTTCCCCAGATGGTCATGTCCCTCCGACTTCAAGTATGTGGCTAAGATACCGTTCCGATGTGTCAGATGGATGGCCGACTGCTTATGAGGATAGGATGCATCAACTCCAGTCAATAGTATTTGGTCACGATATTGCAACCGTTGACGTTATTGAAATAGTGTAGGATAAAACGTTGTATCATTTTAATATCGATTGTTTATTTCATATTGACAGATTGGTAGCATGAAATTTTATCATGTCTGCTTAAATGTGCAAATGTTATCATCTGTATGGTATGGATTGCTGTGGTGTATCGTATCTATAAGTTATACTCAACGATAGACTTACTAATCAAGTTTGCCTCATACTAACTATGTGGTGAACTAGTACAAACTGATATATACTAAATTTTGTATGCTTAATAACACACCCAATCCATCCAGTATTTCATAAGGCTGTTAATTAATACAAATTATGATAGTTATAACATTGATATTATATTATTTTATTAGTATCAATAATATTGTTAACATCGGCATAAGAATATGAGTAATCCAATAGAATATATATTAAAACCAAAATCATGCACAATTGAATGGGTTAAGGGGTAGTAAAAGTACTCACCGTGCACAACGACATGTAAAACTAGTCAAGATTTGAAATGTGGTGCTCGGCTAGTAAAAACCATGTTATCGATAAAAATTTGCTCAGCTCTCTCAACGTCCTACGTTAGAACATGTTTTGTGCGTTAGGTAAAAAGGACTAGCGAGGAGTTGTATTACTTAGCACGCACAACCGGGCAAAATCGTTCTCAGCGTCGCGATTAATAACGATTACCGTTATTGATGTCAATCTGTGTAAGATTACTCAGCGCGCAAAACTATTCAAATTGTGTTAAATTATAACCGTTGTGCACTCTGAGTAAAATATGCAAACTAAACTACAGAATTTACTCGAAGCGCACAACGGGTTAAAATTTTTACCCGACATGACCCGTTAGGACCCTCTTTCACCCCTTGATAAATTCTGCTCACCGCTCACAGACATAACCTTCCACAGATTGCTCAAGGCGGAATATCAAAAAACAAGTTTTGTATATATTGCTCAAGGCACACAGACCGAAATTCCAAAGATTTGATTTTTATTACTGGGCTCGACAGATACATCACAGTGTCAACTTCTGCGTTCAAACAAATTGGTGAAGCGATACCAATCAATTTGGGGGTTTTCAACCTAAATTTGTCGAAATCGAGATTTGGTAAGTACATATTGTTAAGTACATTTTATTTGATATTCTTATTACAATGTGTAGAAATAGAAGTAGAAATTTTTTGTTTTTACTTACCTGCAGATACAGTTGAGATTGATGGAGATGATAAAAAATTCTGAGGTAATATTGATTTATTTTTTCGGCAATAATGAAACTAATTTTTGGTTCCCGGTCCAATTAGTTGTATGAATTGTTTGCTATTGTTTTATATGGATTATACATACGAATTTACAACGATGCATCTTTTTAATAGTAGAGACGAACTCTTTCAGTGGATAAAGAGCGTCGGGGGACAACAGGGGCATGTGATTGTTATTAGTGCGTCGAGTATGAGTATATCGTCCAATAGGACTCCTGCTACTTACGATGCATGTGCAAGAAGCGGGAACTACAGTGTACACCGACCGGTAAAAAAGACCAACCGGCTAGTTAGAACCAACAAGTGTGGATGTCCGTTCAAATTGCGTGGTAATCAGGTGGGTGATGGTGTTAACAGTCGTTGATGGCAGGCACAACCATCAAGCTGCTAATTATGTCAAGGGCCATTCTGATGATGGGAAGTTGCATGGAAAGGAGGTGGAAGCATTGCGAAACTTGGCAAATATAAAGGTGCCGCTGTCAGCAATTTTGAAAGGCCTGAAGGAAACTAAATCCTTCAAGGAAATACCAATCAAATCAATTTATAATGCACGTCGTCGATTACTAAGGGGGTAGAGTGTGGGTTGATCGGATCCCCGGGAGTGCGAACACGCAACCGGGGCACGCGACTCGCTAGTCTTACCGCAAGCGTACGGTGTAGCGGCGAGCGGGTATCGAACACGAGGAGGTCAAATGACAGTGTCTTCTTCAACTCACCTGGCTATAAGAACAGTCGAGAAATGTTCGCAATAAAGCGGTCACAGTCGTTCAATTGTATAAAAGGAATATCAAATTAATAAAGACGCCTAGGGGGTAAGGAATCCCCACTGCAAATCGTATCTCGTCATTGTGATTCGTAGGTTTCACAATTGCTAGACTTGAAATTCAGGTGAACTAGTTGCAACTAAATGTAGAACCAAGCTCACGCTCTCGCGCTATTGCCGGTCTATAGCAAACCTAAGTTAGGGTCCAATCTCTTGCAAACCCTAACCTAGGCAAGCTAGCGTGAAGAACAACATCATCGTTCAATCGTATCTCGAGCCCACTCTCGTGCAAACTTAAGCTACGACCTAGGTTGGGATAGTTCATACCCGTCCAATCTCTTGCAAACGGGTATTGGTATAGAATTGCAATCGAAAACCCTAGTTTCGGTCCAATCTCTTGCAAACTGATTTCGGAGAAATCCAATTGTAAGCCAATTCGAATTTCTAGGGCTTCCTATCAAGTTGGGATCCAATCTCTTGCAAATCCCAATCGGTATGAATCCCTAGCTATTCGTATTAAATCAATCCCAAACTAACCCTAATCAATTCTAGCAATAATTTCACCAATTCATCACAAATTAGAAATAGGGTTCGTAGGGTTCATCCCTACGCCCTAAGACGATAAAACTACTCACAATTCATAATGAAATTCAATAGAAATTCACAAATAAAATCAATAGAATTCATTGCAATATTCAATATATCAATAAAAATGGAGTTTTTGATAGAGAGAGAGAGACAAACCAATGAAGATTCAATAGCATCCAACAAAATAACACTTTTCTCTCTCCCCTAAAAGCTCAATCTAATCTCCTAAAAGTAATCTAAAAAAGGCTGCAAAAAGTTCTGAAAAAGCTCTCTAAACCAGGTTAAAAACTGGGGTTAAATATCCCCCAAAATCGCCCAAAAAACTGTGACGAAAATGTAATGCCCTGCTAAGCTACTGCACAAGTACTAGAGGGGGGGTGAATAGTACTTTAAAATAATTAAGAGGCTAATTCCTAATTACTTGCAAACTCTACCAAACAATGCGGAAAAGTAAATGTTAGACAACAAAGAGACAATCGCAAACAACGATATTACTGGGTTCGGATCCACCCAAGTCTCCCCGACTTGTTCCCGGTGATCCTACGTCCCAACCACCCGGATCCCCTCCGGATACTTGAGTTAGAAACCCTAACTCAAGATTTCCACTATGAAATACTTGTGAAGAACCTTCACCAAGTCAAATCATACACAAAGTAATTTGTGACTCCCACAATCCGGGATCACAAACACAACTCTCACAACCGAGAGATAAACACTTACAAAATGAAAGTAAATGAAATAGAATAACTTACCACAAAATACATATGCCTTGAGTATACTTACGAATTAGGGCAAGGATGATTTTGAGGAAGAAGAAGGCACCAAACCCTAGCTCCAAGATGTAGATCAGCGATGGAGACCTATGGGGTTGTTGGTGACCTAGGATCAAGCACTTGGCTTGGAAGGCTTCACACTCAATGAATCTCTCTTTGGAAGTAAGAGTGAGGAGAGATTATTGAATGGAATGAAAGAGCTTTGAATGAGCTTGGAATGATTTCTCTTGATCTCTAAACTTGCAATAATATCAGCCTTAAGTGCAATGAATGCAGCTCAACAAGTATTTATAGGATAGAGGAGAGAGAGAAAGAAATTCGAGTCATTAAATGCTCCAACGGCTCTTTTCTGAACCCAACTAGTCGGTCAAAGAACAACCACCGACCGACTAGTTCATCAACTAGTCGGTCGGTCATGTAAAGTAGACCGACTAATGGAAGAACAGCCAAAAGGTCGAAGCACAGCCAAAAGGAACTAGTCGGTCCAAGAAGAGTAGCTGACTGACTAGTTTCACAACTAGTCGGTCGGTTACTTAACTGAGACCGACTAAGAGATAAAACTGAAGTCTGAGCACAAATTGATTTAGTCGGTCCAAGAACAAATGTTGACCAACTAGTTCATCAACTAGTCGATCGCCAAATGTGCATAGACCGACTAACGATAAACAGTAAGTTAGGTGAAAATTGGCATGTACAGTAAAGCTCAACTAGTCGGTCCAAGAAGAAAAGTTGACCGACTAGTTCATCAACTAGTCGGTCGATCAATGAACACAGACCGACTAATGATAAACAGTAGCTCAGGCTCAAAGCTGCAAGTACAGGGAAAGCTCAACTAGTCGGTCACAGAAGCATCACTGGCCGACTAGTTCACAAACTAGTCGGTCGGTGAGTCAACGTAGACCGACTAACTGTAAACAGTAAAGAGCTTAGAATTGACTGACAAAAACTAGTCGGTCCAAGAAGCGTTGCCGACCGACTAGATCACCATCTAGTCGGTCAGTTCTTCTTCTTGAACCAACTAACATACACAAGAAGTCACGAATCGAAGCGCGAAGCTTCGGGAAAGTTTGTATGGACTTCTACTAAGATCCTAGAGCTAAGATAGGAGCGTTATGAAGATTTAAACCGTAAGACCTACTCAAGGCTTAACATTCTACGAAAGAAGCTTAAAGACTATAAATAAAACTTGACGATACCGTCTTCAATAGCTTCAATCGAATCTTCATGACTTCTAAAATGGTCCATAAGCTTCAACGAAGCTTTAGGCATACGATCACGTGCTTTGAGAAGACTCGAGATGTCGCTTTGGATGTTCATATGAATTTGGCGATGATCTCCATAACTGCGCTCACAAATTGTTAGTTCACGATATATTTATGTTTGTTCATCATCCAAAACCAAATCCGGGGAGTCCAATATCCAACATTCTCCCCCTTTTTGGTGATGACAAACCAACATAAATAATAATCAAAAATAATAATTCAAATGAAATTTACTTACTCCCCCTGCATTGATGACACGTTAATTCCAAATTAAACAATAATAATACGCATCAAGCAGACGAGTAAAGTATATAAATGAGAATCGATTATTTGAAATATCGAATACCAAATGTTGGTTATTGAAATATCGGATTTGAAGATCCATTTATATATCTCAACTCCCCCTGAATCTAACATATCAAATTAGATTCTTGGAATAATGCTTTAAATTATCATTTAGCACATCGTTATTATTATATCTCTCCCCCTTTGGCATTAGCAAAAAGAGCGGGAGGAGATCAACGACAACAACAATGGCTTCAAATAAAAGCACGGGAGTCATAGAATACGACGACGGTTCAAGTGACACCAAAGAAAAATACGAATAAAAGCAAGGCGTGCCAATGATACCATAGTCAAAAATCGTAAAACGAAATCATCAAAAACTCAAATCAATTTTACGGATTGAGTTATGGAATATACTCTCCAATATCAACATTCTTGGTTAATTTAGTGCATGGAAAACAATTCTATGTTTTCATAAAGTGAAATCTATTTAACCAAGTTAATATCGTCGAGCGACGAAATCAAACATCAGAGACAAAAAAAACTATAAATTGTGCACAATAGAATGAAATGTCAACTGCGATGTATATATATAAAAATATGAACCAGAGTACATCAACAATATACATCACTGATATCCAAAAAGCGATCCAACGATCGGCGATCAAAATACAACATCATATATCACAGAATACAGCATATATGGAAGTATCACAAAAACATATCGACATCCATCCAACGTACATCAAAATACATCAAAAACATCAAAAACATCCAGAACCACACTCTATCCTACCCAAACTCTCTTACATAAGATGTATCATCCAATGAGCATCGGAGAGTCCTCAAAGAAGCTCAAGAGGAAGCGGCAGGATCTGCAGCAGCAGCAGGCTCTGCAGGAGAAGTGGTGGTCACAGGAACAGCTGGAATGTCAACGGGAGCGACGGCAGAAGTCTCAGGCACGGCAGAAGAGACGATCTCAGAAGCAGCAACGGTAGTGGCCTCGGGAGCACCAGTCGGAGCATCTACCGCAGGAGCGGTGGTAACAGGTGTGCTCTCGGGGGAACCAGCAGACGAAGCAGCAGCAGCAGCATCACCAGAAGTGCCCTCGGGGGCACGAGTAGAAGCACGAGCAAGCTCCTCAATGTCCTCCTCATCCGTCAGAAAAAGACGGAGGGACCACAATATCAAGGTGACGAGCTATACGGCAGAGAATCTCCTCAGAACGAGCCTGACGAGACTCCAAACATCGCAGATAACGAACGAGCTCGGCAAGAGTGGAAGAGGGAGCAGCTGAGGCAGAGGCTGAGGCTGACGCTGAAGGTGTCGTCCTCTGAACGTGACGAAGCACCGCAAGAGACTTCTTGACGGCCGTCGCGTTCAGGGGAGGACCAAGTGGACGCTCATCGTCAGGAGGAAGAGTGACATGGAAGTGACGAAATACCAGAGTCAACAAGCACGGGAAGGGGATATGAGCCGACTTCGTGGACTTGCGAATACACTCGAAAGAGTCCATCTTATCGAGTATAATGCGAGCCTAGTTAATCAAGCTCCCCATGAAAATAGCATATATCAACTTCAAGAAAGGCTGGGACGGTAGAGAGGAGGAGCCGTACTTGGGAAGCAAGCACGACTTCAGAATCAAATTTAGGACCCAGGCGATAGGCTTGAAGGATTTGGAGGGCACGCCAATCATGGCGGGGGAAATCTCATGGAAGATCTGAGAGAGAACGACCTGATCAAGGGAGGTGATATCATCAACAGAAATATCAGAGGGGAGGAGGCCAGACGAGGAGATACCCAAAATCTCTCCTAAGATTTCTGCCGTGAGGACTATAGGAGTCCCCAAGATAGTCGTCTTAATCGAGTGGGTCGCATCGTACTGACCTCGGATCCTATTGGCATAGAAAAGTTTTACTAGGCGAGGGTAGGAGTGAGGGTTCGCCTTCGGGTCATATCGAAGGTAATCGAGAAGACCGGAGGACGAAAGAAGATCGGCGAGGCCTAGGAAGTCACTAAACTGGACGAAATGCTACAGAAGCAGTGGGCAGTGTTCGATACGGTTGTAAGCCGCGAGACACAAAGGGTCGTCGCGACACAACGAAATATCGACACCGCCAACCGGCATCGGAGCCTTTCCCTTAGGCTTACTGGTAGATGTATGAGGTCGAGAGCTAGACTCAGGATGGGTAGGAGGAGTGGGTTCCCTAAGAGTCTCAGTCTCGGGTCTAAACTCGGTATCGGAATCAGTATGAGTATGGAAAGAAGAGGGAGATGCAAGTTCCTTGGTCTTGGGCTTAGGCTTGGGCTTGGGTTGAGCACGGGGCTTCGCTTTCGTCGTCCTCTTACGCTTAAGAGGAGGCGAAGACGAAGAGGGTTCAGTAGGCTTCGAACGACGTTTCGGAGGAGGGGGTCCGAGGGTGGCGAATCGACGGTCATGGGCAAAGGGCCAGAGGGAGTGATCGGGATACGTGTACAAGCCATAAGCGCGTCACGACACGACGCAAGAGATCGGAAAAAGCCCTAGAGAATCGAAACCCTAGCAACCAAAATGAAACCCTAGCCGAAATGATCTAGCCCTAGAGAGCTAACCCTAACCCTAGGAAGCTAGGAGAGGGAGGAGAGTCACCTAGGAGGAGAGGGCGACGGTCGACGACGGAGGAGATGGCCGGAATCAGGCTGGAGATCGACAGACACGAAGGAGGAAGTCGAAGGGTCGGGGGGTTTTTTGAGTTGGAGTGAGAGAGAGACCGACTAAAAAAGAGTATAGTCGGTCGGGGCTAAGATTTAATCGACTGGAATTCGAAAAGACAAAACAGTCACCGTCACAACTAGTCGGTCACAGTTCAAGCACTGACCGACTAGATCACGATCTAGTCGGTCGGTCAATGAGCTTGAACCGACTAGTTTTAAACAGTAACTGAAGGCAAATTTCCTGACAAGATTTAGTCGGTCTAAGCTCATTCACTGACCGACTAGAACTGAATCTAGTCGGTCGGCCAATGAACTTGGACCGACTAAGAGAGTTCAAAAATTGAAAATCTTTGAAATTTGATTTCTCTCCTAATCACACTTGGATGAAACATCAAAATACTCTCATTAATCATTATACTATCCCATTAAACATCGAAAATCTGAAATTTGACGATTACGCACAAATCGAGCGAAAATTCCGAAAATCCAGAAAATTTCAATACATCAAGCATGAGCAAATATAACGAATAGAATAGCATACAAGAATATTGAATAAAAATGAATCCTATATCTCGGATTCACCCATAATCCCCAATTCTCGACGCAACCGCACAAAGGAGTCCTCCTTTAGGGGTTTCGTGAAAATATCGGCGATTTGCTTCTGGGTTTCAACGTACACTAATATGATGTCCTTTTTAGCAACATGATCATCTAAGAAATGGTGTCGGACATCTATGTGTTTCGAACGGGAATGGTGTACCGGGTTCTTGGAAAGACATATTGCACTTTGGTTGTCCACCATGATAGGGCAAGTATCACAGTTTATACCAAAGTCTTTAGGTGTGTGTCTCATCCAAAGAACTTGAGCACACACGGCACCGGCGACAATGTATTCCGCCTCGGTGGTTGAAAGTGATACGGAATTTTGCTTCTTGAAAAACGAAGAGACAAGGGAATTTCCTATAAAATGGCAAGTGCCACTAGTACTTTTCCTGTCGGATTTGCATCCCGAATAATCGGCATCACTATATGAGATTAACTCATACATGCTAGATTTTGGATAAAGTAATCCAAAATCAAGTGTATAACTTAAATAACGGAAAATACGTTTTACCGCTACTAAGTGAGACTCCTTAGGTTGAGACTGATAACGAGCACATACACATACGGCAAACATAATATCTGGCCTACTTGCGGTAAGATAAAGTAAACTTCCAATCATACCTCGATATAGACGAATGTCTACATCTTTACCGCCCGTATCCTTATCAAGATGCGTAGTCGTGCTCATTGGAGTCTTTTTCCCGGAGGCATTCTCCATTCCAAATCGCTTAAGCAACTCCACCGTATACTTCGTTTGGTGGATGAAGATTGCATCGTTCATTTGGCGAATTTGGAGACCTAAGAAATATTTGAGCTCACCCATGTGGCTCATCTCAAATTGATCCTTCATCACATTAGAAAACTCTTCGCAAAGAATAAAGTTAGTAGCACCGAAAATGATATCATCAACATATATTTGAACTAAAATTATATCATTATTCGAATACTTAACAAATAATGTGGAATCAACTTCTCACATTTTAAATCCTAAATCCAAAAGAAAATTCTTTAGACGGTCATACCAAGCTCGAGGAGCTTGTCTCAAACCGTAAAGAGCTTTCTTAAGTTTAAAAACATGATTTGGAAATTTTTCATTTATAAAACCCGGAGGTTGAGAAACATAAACTTCCTCAACAACATCTCCGTTTAAAAATGCACTTTTTACATCCATTTGAAATAATTTAAAATCCTTATGGCATGCAAAAGATAATAGTAATCTAATTGATTCTAATCTAGCTACCGGAGCGAAGGATTCTTCGAAATCAATACCTTCCTCTTGACGGTAGCCTTGAGCAACTAACTGAGCTTTGTTCCGGACGACGACTTGGTTTTCGTCGGTTTTGTTCTTGAAGATCCACTTTGTCCCTATGACGGTGTGGTTCTTTGATGGCAATGGAACAAGCTCCCAAACCTCATTCCTCTCGAATTGAATGAGTTCCTCCTCCATGGCTAAGATCCAAGCACCATCTTCACACGCTTCATTAACATTCTTTGGCTCTATCGAGGAGGCAAAGGCACAATGAGCAAAGTAGTTCACTTGCGATCTCGTCTTGACACTATCATGAATATTGCCAATGACTTGCTCATGAGGATGGTTACGAACGGTATGAAGCCGTTTGGGAATACCTTGATCACTAGGAACATTCTCAACAACTTCATTAGACGGGTTAGTCTCAATAGAATCAATAGAATCATTAGAGTTAGAATTACCAATTGAATCACATAAGACATCCATAGAGTCATCATCATTAGTAATTCTAGTTGGAACAAATCCTTCATTAAATGACACATGAAGCGATTCCTCGATCGTTGAGGTTCGTTTGTTGAATATCCGGTAGGCTTTGCTACGCGAAGAATATCCAACAAAAATCCCCTCATCGGATCTTGGATCGAATTTGTCCAAGCCACCATACGTGTTCTTAATAAAACATTTCGAACCAAAAACACGAAAATGTTTAACTTGAGGCAACCTACCAAATAACAATTCATAACAAGTTTGTTTAGTGCCGGGCCTCAAAAGTATTCTATTAAACACATAGCAAGCGGTATGTACCGCTTCCGCCCAAAATTGATGGCCAAGTTGGCTATCATCAAGCATAGTGCGAGCACATTCCACTAGCGTCCTATTCTTTCTCTCAATAACACCATTTTGAGGAGGTGCGCGAGGGAATGAAAAGGTGTGTGTAATACCAACTTCATCACAAAATGTCTCAAAAGACTCATTCTCAAATTCCCCTCCATGATCACTACGAATAGTGACAATGGTGGTTCCAATGAGATTTTGTACTTTCTTAACAAAAATTGTGAAGTTTTCAAAAGCTTCATTTTTATTACATAATGAAAATACCCAAGTAAACCTAGAAAAGTCATCAACGATGACAAGTCCATATCTAGCATTACCTAATGAAGCAACTCTAGTTGGCCCAAATAAATCTAGATGTAATAGCTCTAGAGGCCACTTAGAAGAAATGCTTTTCTTAGGTTTAAATGAAGATTTTGGAAGCTTGCCTTGTTGACACGAGTCACAAAATCTTTTCTTTTGAAAGACAAGCTTAGGGAAGCCTCTAATAGAATTTAACTTGGAAAGCTTAAAAAGTGTTCCAAAGTTCACATGACCAAAACGTCGATGCCATAAGTGTTGTTCACTTGTGTTGGCAATAAGACATTGTTCATGTGATCTTGGAAGATTTAGGATATATATATCCTTATGGCGTGTGCCGGAAAACAATAATTCATTATTATCTTTTCTTAAAATATGGCACATTCCTTTCACAAAGTTAACTTTGTAACCTTTGTCACAAAGTTGACTTATTGAAATAAGATTGTGGTTTAACCCTTTAACAAGGTAAACATCACATATAAGGGGTTTAGAAGGATTACCCACTTTACCAACACCTATGATGGT
Organism: Scilla litardierei; assembly: GCA_030789695.1. Lineage (NCBI taxonomy): Eukaryota > Viridiplantae > Streptophyta > Magnoliopsida > Asparagales > Asparagaceae > Scilla > Scilla litardierei. Next base: position 25,997,185 of record CM061142.1, read on the forward strand.
TCCGTTCTCGTTGCCTCCAAATACGACGCGGTTTCCATTTGCAATGGGAACCACTCCGGAGAGCAATTGAGCGTCACCCGTCATGTGTTTTGAACACCCACTATCGAATATCCAATTCCCCTTGGAGCTAAATTTAAATTTGTTGCTCCTTGTCTTTTTCTTTTCCTTGAGTACCTAAAGATAGAAAATTTCATATCATGGTACCCAAGGTCATTGGGTCCAAAAGATTAGACCTTTGGAAGCCAAGTCCAATTGGACTTAGACTTCCCCACATAATTTCTACTATGTACAACATCCGAAAAATAAGCATTCATGTAAACTTGTTTTTCATCCATGCTTGTGTCCTTTGGGCTCCAAATTGTGAATATTTTGGGAGCCATCATCCTATTGGGTGCATGCATGCGCTGTTGGTTTCTACGTGATGCATGACGTGGATAGGCATAAGGAACATGATGAAATGGTGCATGTGGATTATTATTCATACGATGATGTGGGTGAACATATGCATGTGGAGGAACACGTGCATGAGGATGTCTCACATTGTGTGCACATGGCCGTGAACGTGTAGCATAGAAATCATCATATGTGTGAGCCGGTGGAGTAGGACGTGTGTTCCTACGTGGCATGGTATTGGTGTACATGTAGGCATGGCCCTTCTTTGGAGGTACACCCAAAGTGGGTTTCTTTCCGAAAGATGGTGTGGACGAGGTGGAAGCACCATTGGTAGATGATCTACCAATAGAGTGTTTGCTACCACTCGTTGAGTCACCGGAAGTTGGCCTAACAAAGGTAGTGACCGATTTGGATGAACTTCCCATCGTATACCCCAAGCCAATGTGGTGATTGGCCAGAAGTAAGTCACTTAGGATTTTATCCAAATGGTCCTTACCCTTATTGAATTTATTAATTCGGCCTAATGTGTTCTCATATTTCTCGGTGAGAGAACGCATAGAAGCATCCAAAGTGGATACTTGCGATGTGAGCACATAAACACGAGATTTAAGATTCTCATTCTCAATACTCAAAGTCGAGTTTTGAGAAGTCAAATCCGCTATTTTGTGTTCCTCCGGATCCTCAATGCTAACATGTTCAAGTTGAGTCTTGAGATTAACAATCTCATTCTTCAACCCTTCAACAACGGTGTCGTTGTTGGTGATGATATTTTTAGGCGAGGTTAGAATGCTAGCTAAGTCATCTTTTACTTTAGTATACCTATTTACTAATTTAGTATACTTAGACCATAATTGAGAATTAACATTCCTAAGGTCATCCATTGTTACCTCATCGCCTTCGTTGTCGCTATCATCGGAAGAGGAAGATCCTTGATCATGCTCCTCTCTTGCCATGAAGGACATGTGTGCTTGCTCCACTTGCTCATCGTCCGACTCTCCGCTTGAGGAATCCTCGGAGTCGGTGAATGTTGCCCCGACAAGCCCCTTTTTGTACCCCTTTTTGTACTTCTTGGACTTGTCGAATTTAGGCGCCTTCCACTTCTCCTTTTGCTTGTTTAGAGGACACTCCGCTTTCATGTGTCCTGGCTTGTTGCATTTGAAACACAAAGGAGAGGAGGCGTTAGATGAATTGAACTTCGATTTGTTTTTGAAGTTACCTTTCCAGAAGAACCGGTTGAACTTTTTGGCCATGAGAGCCATGGACTCCAAGTCCAACTCGTCTTCCGAGTTTTCATCATCGGTTGATGTGGATGTGGATGGAGCGGCCTTGAAAGCAATAGCCTTCCTCTTTGGCTCGTCTTGCTTTAGGTAGGACTTCATCTTTTCCTGCAACTTCAACTTGCTATCCTTGCGTACCTCATAAGACATCAAGGTACCCATTAGTTGAACAACGGTATACTTGTTCATATCGTTACCTTCCTCAATGGCGAAGGTGCGCTTTTCCCAACTAGAAGGAAGTCCTTCTATAAGCTTCGAATATTTCTCCTTTTGGGTGTAGGATTTGCCGAGAGCCTCTAACTCGTTTATGATGTCGACGAAGCGAGCATAATACTCCTTCATCTTCTCACCCTGTAGCATATGAAACATCTCGTAATCTTTATTAACTACAACGAGTTTAGAGTCTCTTACCCTACTCTTCCCTTCATGTAAGATGAGGAGGGAGTTCCAAATTTGATATGCACTCTTACATGTGCATATCTTATTGAAGTCCTCGGGCTCCAATGCGCATTGCAAGGCGTTCATTGCCTTGGCATTGCTTACCTCCGCGGCGACCTCTGCGGGTGTCCATTTCTCGAAATCTTCTTCGATGGGCTCGACATATTCCTTCATCGTGGTCCTCCATAGTGAAGCACTCCGGAGGAAAGTTTCCATCCGGCATTTCCAGTACCCGTAGTTGGTACCGTTGAAGAATGGAGGCCTCGTTGAGGAATATCCTTCCATTACCGAAGAAGCTCCTTCACGGTTCTTGAAGGTGCTATAGTCGGAGGGTGGACGAACGGTCTTGTTGTCGTTGGCAGACATAGCTATAGACTTGGCTCTGATACCAAATGTAATGCCCTGCTAAGCTACTGCACAAGTACTAGAGGGGGGTGAATAGTACTTTAAAATAATTAAGAGGCTAATTCCTAATTACTTGCAAACTCTACCAAACAATGCGGAAAAGTAAATGTTAGACAACAAAGAAACAATCGCAAACAACGATATTACTGGGTTCGGATCCACCCAAGTATCCCCGACTTGTTCCCGGTGATCCTATGTCCCAACCACCCGGATCCCCTCCGGATACTTGAGTTAGAAACCCTAACTCAAGATTTCCACTATGAAATACTTGTGAAGAACCTTCACCAAGTCAAATCATATACAAATTAATTTGTGACTCCCACAATCCGGGATCACAAACACAACTCTCACAACCGAGAGATAAACACTTACAAAATGAAAGTAAATGAAATAGAATAACTTACCACAAAATACATATGCCTTGAGTATACTTACGAATTAGGGCAAGGATGATTTTGAGGAAGAAGAAGAATTAGGGCAAGGATGATTTTGAGGAAGAAGAAGGCACCAAACCCTAGCTCCAAGATGTAGATCAGCGATGGAGAGCTATGGGGTTGTTGGTGACCTAGGATCAAGCACTTGGCTTGGAAGGCTTCACACTCAATGAATCTCTCTTTGGAAGTAAGAGTGAGGAGAGATTATTGAATGGAATGAAAGAGCTTTGAATGAGCTTGGAATGATTTCTCTTGATCTCTAAACTTGCAATAATATCAGCCTTAAGTGCAATGAATGCAGCTCAACAAGTATTTATAGGATAGAGGAGAGAGAGAAAGAAATTCGAGTTATTAAATGCTCCAACGGCTCTTTTCTGAACCCAACTAGTCGGTCAAAGAACAACCACCGACCGACTAGTTCATCAACTAGTCGGTCGGTCATGTAACGTAAACTGACTAATGGAAGAACGGCCAAAAGGTCGATGCACAGACAAAAGGAACTAGTCGGTCCAAGAAGAGTAGCTGACCGACTAGTTTCACAACTAGTCGGTCGGTTACTTAACTGAGACCGACTAAGAGATAAAACTGAAGTCTGAGCACAAATTGATTTAGTCGGTCCAAGAACAAATGTTGACCGACTAGTTCATCAACTAGTCGGTCGCCAAATGTGCATAGACCGACTAACGATAAACAGTAAGTTAGGTGAAAATTGGCATGTACAGATACGCTCAACTAGTCGGTCCAAGAAGAAAAGTTGACCGACTAGTTCATCAACTAGTCGGTCGATCAATGAACACAGACCGACTAATGATAAACAGTAGCTCAGGCTCAAAGTTGCATGTACAGTGAAAGCTCAACTAGTCGGTCACAGAAGCATCACTGACCGACTAGTTCACAAACTAGTCGGTCGGTGAGCCAACGTAGACCGACTAACTGTAAACAGTAAAGAGCTTAGAATTGACTGACAAAAACTAGTCGGTCCAAGAAGCGTTGTCGACCGACTAGATCACCATCTAGTCGGTCAGTTCTTCTTCTTGAACCAACTAACATGCACAAGAAGTCGCGATTGAAGCGCGAAGCTTTGTGAAAGTTTGTATGGACTTCTACTATGATCCTAGAGCTAAGATAGGAGCGTTATGAAGATTTAAACCGTAAGACCTACTCAAGGCTTAACATTCTACGAAAGAAGCTTAAAGACTATAAATAAAACTTGACGATACCGTCTTCAATAACTTCAATCGAATCTTCATGACTTCTAAAATGGTCCATAAGCTTCAACGAAGCTTTAGGCATACGATCACGTGATTTGAGAAGACTCGAGATGTCGCTTTGGATGTTCATATGAATTTGGCGACGATCTCCATAACTGCGCTCACAAATTGTTAGTTCACGATATATTTATGTTTGTTCATCATCCAAAACATAATCCGGGGAGTCCAATATCCAACAGAAAATGCCCCTGCGCAGCCTCAGAATCGTAATTTACGCTACAGGCAACGCGGCTCACTCGGTCGAGTGACAAATGTCATTCGGCCGAGTGACAAACCCTGACAAATTCCAGCAACTTCGGACTTTTGGGGGTCGGCTCCTCAGGAGTCACTCGGCCGAGTGACTTTCTTTGCTTCAGCCGAGGGGACTTCTTCACTCGGCTGAGTCAGATCTCGGGAGTAGACTGACAGATTACAGTAAGTTGGGACTTTTCGTTTGCCATCGTCTTGATGCCACTCGGGCGAGTGGTGTCTCCGTGGTTCGGCCGAGTGGGATGGCGACGGTCGGCCGAGTGCACGCTGATACTCTATCTTCCGCGTGTCCGATCTGGCCGGCCGAGCGGGCTCTCGATGGTCGGCCGAGTGACTCCTTCACTCGGCCGAGTGACATGCTCAAAATGCCCAATCTTCGTATTTTTGCTCCCTCGTCGCTCCTACGACGTTCTTTCTTCTCCCGCTCCTCTCCAATAGCAAAATTCCCCTCGAAGGAGTCACGGGTGACACTCCTGAGTGGGTGCATCTCAGGATCACTCCAAATCGCTCGAAATCTCCTGAAATTCGACAAAAACAAGAAATCGTGAAAAGCATCGCAATATTGCCGAAAAATCGTGAAAAGCGCGATTCGAGCGATCAAAATGGCATGCAAACATGCAGAAAAAAGGTGTAAAATATGGAGTGATCAAAATCCCCCAAGCTTACCTCTTACTCGTCCTCGAGGAAGGTGAGTAAAAAGCGAACCCGGTGGATAAAGAAAATAGAAACGATGGAAAAGTGGAAAATGAAAATAAAAAGAAAAAAAACAAAATAGAAAACGAAGAAGGAAGCTGCTAGATCATTTTTCTCAGGACGTGGGTTTTGCTTACTCATATAGCACACATCGAATGCAAAACACATGTCAAAGACTTTTATTTCGATATCATAGTATAATGGTGCATTTGAAATAGAAAACCCAAGAATATCAATATAGCATGAAAAATGGAATAATTCTAGAATTAGCATTGTCTGAAGCATCTAAAGCGGTATACAATATCGTAGATCACACACTTTTCAATTGAATGCTTTCTATAAGGAGTATAAGAGATATCACACAATAGAGTAGTAAGAATAGAAAAGTGTTGTTTTCATGAAATGAATGTTAAGCGTAGATTTCTGGATTTCGTGAAACTTTAGCGATCTCACCGAGTATAAAATATTACTTAGCCTAGGTTGTCATGCACCGTCAAGTAGTCACACTCTCACACATCATAGGATCCTCTCCCCCAAGCTTATCCATAAGCGTGGTGGCATAAACAAAACAATATTTACATTCCCCGTTTCTTATGAAGATCCAAAAGTCAAAGAAATAAAAATAAAAGCGAAATAGGGAAGAAAGAGAGAACGGGTATGAGATGGGATCGTTTTCGAACTTCTTTTCTCTTTTCTTTTCCTTATCTCAAATCTTTTTTTCTTTTTCTCTTTTTTTTAAAAAACAATAACATATATACACAAATGATCCCAAATCAAAAGAGAAGGATATACAAGTATTTTTTTTCTTTTGGTTTTGGGGAATTTGGAGCATGGAATATAACGACGGGGGGATGCCAATAATAGAATCGCTAAGGGGAGATTCACCAATGAATTTTAAGATATAGAAATAATGTTCAAGATATGTGGAGAAAGAAATAAATGTATCTCTTGGTTCACTCTATAGGACTTGCATGACAACTTCAGTAGGGTAATTTAATCTACTCAGTTTAATCTCAAAAAGCAAACTAGTCCAGATATATCAATGCTAGCAAACATTCAACCAACCTGAAGTGAAGCGTACAAAGCATGCAATAAGAAGTGATATGAGAAAAGAAAGCAGTACTCCATATATAAGCAATCAATGCGTGAATCTTGGTGTGTTTTCTACGATAGCATACATATGAATCATCAGACATCAGCTAATAATAGAATTTCATCCATTTTCATATTGAAAAAAGAAGTGGGTTACTATTTCTAAATGCAAAACAGGACATAGCATATGATATCAGAAACAAAAGCTATGACATGACAAAATTAGCATGCATATAGAGAAAAGCTAACACCACGTCATCGTCAGCACAGAAAAATCATCTCTAGAAAAAGATAAAAGAAATAAAGATAAAGAAAAACAAGACTATTTACAATGCAGCACACAAGGAAAATAAGAAAAACGTGATGCATGGTAAAAAATGAAAAAGTGATGAAAAATGGGTGCAAAAGCGGAAAAACGTGAAAAAAAATAAAAATAAAGGTGATAAAAGCAAAAAGTGTGAGAACTCACTCCCCCAAGCTAAAGTGCACAGTGTCCTCAATGTGCAAAGTGTGGCACACCGAGAGACGTGAAATGGGTGGGGAGGGTGAGGATGCATGCATGATAAAAAAAGAAAATGAAAAGAAAATAAGATGATGTGAAAGATGTATGCAAAGATCGGAGTGATGCAGATAATGTGTCACCAAAAATAACTCTCCCTCTCTCCCAAAAAAAAGATATATAATGATGTGAGCAAGATAGGGACAAAAATAGTGCGGGGGGAGGGGGCAAAAAAATATATCGACAGGACCAGCAGAGAATGGGCAGCATAATGACAAAAAGAATCAATGGCATCAAGGGTGTGCCTAAGCTGGTAGTGTTGCATCGTCTCCGTCCTGTGGCGGAGGTGGAGGTGGAGGTGGTGGTCGAGGTGTTGGCTGGGTGGGTGGGTGTAGTGGAGGGAGTCGCGCCAGGATTTGATTCAGGAAAACCTGAATATCGGGAAGCATGGCGACACGGGACTCCACGGAACTGACCGTGGCAGAGAGAGCCCTAAAATCGCCCCTGAGTCCACTTACCGCCCCCTCAAGAGCACGAAGGCTCTGAAGTAGAGCGTCAGGGGGTGGTGGAGCGGAGGGACGAACAGGTCAAGGCTGTGAAGGTCGGGGCTGTCTGATATGGGCAGTGTAAGTAATCGGGACAGCAGGTAGGTGTGGAAAAGGTGCTGTGCTCACTAGTGGAAGCCCAGCCTCAGTGCGAGGCTGGGACGCAGGCTGGGACAAGGAGGCAGCAGCAGTAGTGGTGGAAGACAAAATCAAGGACAAGGCAGCAAGAGAGGTCGGTGACACAGGTGTGAGGACAGACGTCACGACACTCTCGGATAAGACATCTGCGGTGGAGACAGAAGGGTCGACCACTGCGGAGGAAGTGTAAGGACCAAAAGGTGACACCCCAGCGGACAGCAAACCGGACATGGTCCCCACGACGGTAGCGAAGGAAGGCTCGCCGCTCTCAAAGATAGTGGGTGGACGCTCGGGAAGAAGTGAGGAAATAGGCTCAACCGAGATAGGCACAACAGTGGTGGGGGTGGTGGTGGTGGTGGTGGACGACTTAGCAAGGGTACTCCCGACACTGGCAGAAGTGGGGACAGAAGTGCCGGGAGGTGCAGAAAGTGCAGGCTCGGGCTGAGGGATCACGGGGTCAGCAGGAGGTACAGGGGGTGCAGGGGGGGCCTGCTCAGCACCCTCGGCCTCAAGTACGTAGGCAGCTGGGATGAGGAGATCCATCGATGGGATCCAATCCTCATGGGCCGGTCCTATATGTGTCCGAGCGAGGCTCGGGAGGATCATGTAATCGGCACTAAAAGGACCGTGCAACCACACCAAGTGCCGCTGGCCGTGGGGATGAAGCATCTTCATCCGGGCCATGACGTCTATCGAGAGTGCAGTGGGGACCGGGGCTCGTCTAAGATCAGCAGGTAGGTCCACGCCGGTCATCAGGGCTAGCAGAGTAATCAGACCGCCGCAGCAAATAGGTGAGCGAGCGCCCACCGAAATGATGATGCGGTCTAAAAACCAGCTAGCAATATCAATCTCAATGGCGGGGACCAGGTCATCGCTATCCCTATCGAGAACTTTGGGGCGAGTCATTGCGTAGAGCATATAGAGCTCAGGCGTAGACATCGTCCCAGGCTCGTACCTCGCCAAGAAAGTGGTCGCCATGGGGCGCTGGGCTATGCGGAGGCAGGGTTGCAGGATGGCTGAGGCCTTGGCCCTACTAGGGTCAAAGCCATGGTGGGAGCCCGTGATACGTGTCCTGAACGTGGAAGTGTCAAACGACAGCGGTGGGATGTGAGTGGGTGCATAGGCTCGGTCGGGGACGGGGACATCGGGCCACTGGAAGAACGCACGAAGCATGGCGAGAGTGACCTCGCACTCTCGATCCATAAGGCAGAATGTGCATCCTCCAGGGGTCCGGGCTATCGAGCTAAGTACCTCAGGTGTCGGACGGACGTAAGTGTCCGCCGACACTGACAAAAAGTCACGCCAACCTACGTTGTCGTACAACATGAGCATCCCCTCTAGCACCCCTAGGCGGTCAAGGTCTGCTAAGTATGTGAACCTAGAGGGCACTATAGATCGTTGGGCGATACGCTCAAATCGGACGCGCTGTGCGTCGTCTCTGAACTTGATCCCCAACGGCCCGACAACGGGAGCCGGTGGTGGGATAGGATCGGCGCGGATAGGCTGTGCGTGGATGGGATCGGCGGGAAGCGGTTGTGTGGGGGGTGGTGGACTAGGTGGAGGGGAGTCCTCCCTAGCGTGAGAGGGACCGGCATCATCGGTCCTCTTCCGCTTGGAAGAGGCTCCCTGCGTGCGTGGCCTAGTGCGGGGCGGCATGTGTGCCGCGAGTGCTCACCCAATAAAAATATAGTGCGGCGTGCTCAATAAAAGGGACGAGTGTACCTGAACACGCCGCGAGAGCAAATCAGCAAGTACGTGCGAAGAGCGCCGCCTCCGCGAAGCTAAAAGTGCGTCCTGAAGCTCCCCTAAGCTCCCCCAAGATAGCCTGCAAATCAAACAATGATATCAGCGGGTAATATTCAAAATACATGGGGGAGATGGGGTATAACAGATAGATAAAGAAGTTAATTTGGGTTAGGGGCTCAATGGGCGTACGGATCGTCAAAAATGGGGAGAAAAAGGAGTTTTGCGCTAAACAGGGGATCACCGGCGGTAGGCCGGCGATGGGGGGTGTCGCCGGAGGTCGGCAATGCTCGGGAAGAGGCGTCGCCGGCGGTGGTGTGGCAATCGGGGCCAATGGCGAGGTGATTCGGGCGAGGGAGGGGTGCGGTCGCGGGCGAGGGGAGATGAACAGGCTCAGGGCTCGGGCAAAATTGGGGATTAGTCGTGTTGAAATTCGTGCCGAGCCTGCAGCGGCTTATATAGGTGCAGATACAACTCGGCCAAGTGACTATGTTGCTTGGCCGAGTGACGTATCATTAAAAAAATTTAAGTTTCTCCCCGCCACTTACGACTCGGCCGAGTGGCTTCTGTTCACTCGGCCGAAGGGGGAAAACTCCTTCGGCCGAGTGGAACAAGCTACTCGGCAATATTCAGGCTAGGAGGGTATCCGTTTCCCTCGGCCGAGTGACTAAACATACTCGGCCGAGTCACAGTTAATACGAAATGCACAAAAAAGACAGAGAGTTGGGTTCAGCAGACTTTCCTTGTTGGTGCCCCACTCGGCCGAATGGGGTCCTTTGCTCGGCCGAGTCGCATATGATACTCGGCCGAGTGGCAAGCTGTTTTCTGCTTCGGGGCTCCGTTTTCGCTCTTCTCTCTGTTTTTCTTCCTCCAATTGGTTTCTTCCTCCTCCCAAGGCCTGAGCACATTCCTGGAGCGCCCTTCCTTGCCTCTATCTTCCTTCATATGAGAGATCTCCTTTTCTCCTCTCCTGTCATAAGAATTAAGACCCGTTGTCACGGTTTTTATGGGCAAAAAGACTCAAAACATTAATAAAGTCTAGAATAAAAATAAAAACCAACCAAAAATAATGCAAAAAAAACCATCGGGTTGCCTCCCGATAAGCGCTCGTTTAAGGTCTTGAGCTCGACCCCTTTGGATTTTCAATCAACGCTTGATGTTGGGTGCATATGAGATGCACCTGTCGAACTTGCCGGGAAGACCGCTCGGATTTGGATCGTGGTGGTGCGTGGCCTTCCTCAATGCCCCTTCATCATGAGCAATGTTGGGGGATGGCTCCCCCAAGCTTGAGCTTGTTCCGGTCTTCGACTTTGCCGGTGACACCGATCTTCGAGTCGGTGGAGCTTTCTTCGGATTCTTCAATGTCGACAGCTTACAAAGCTCCCGTATTCTCGCGACATCAGCGTCGCCATCATCATTCGCCGTGGAGCTATTGGGAGAGTCCTCCGTCTTCTCTTCTTCGGCCGAATCTTGGCCTTCTTCGAAGCCGTCATCATGGAGCGCACCGATGGAGTAGGGGATAGCCTCTTCAATGACCTCATCAAGGAGGTCCAAATAATCTAGCTCCTCATGATACAGCATGTGCTTCATAGCCTTTGGTATATGGAGCTTGACTTCAATGTTGCCTACATTCAAGGTAAGAGTCCCTTCCCGCACGTCGACGATTACACCGGCGGTGGCGAGGAATGGGCGTCCAAGTATGAGCGATGTGTCACCCTCTTCCTTGATGTCCATGATCACAAAATCACAAGGCAAGTATATGCCTCCCGAAACTTGGAGTGGGATATTCTCCGCGATCCCAACCGGCCTTGTAATCCGACCGTCCGCGAGTTGAATCCTCATGTCGGTTGGCTTTAAATCCGTGCCGGTATTTAACTTTCGGAGCATGGTGAGAGGCATGAGGCTCACACTAGCATCCAAATCAACCAATGCTTTTTGTAAGGGGACGCCTCCGAGTGTGCAAGGAATCCGGAAACTCCCGGGATCTTTAAATTTGGCGGGATCCTTTTCCTTCCTAGTGAACCATGTTCCTTGTTCCGCGAGCATGATCTTCTCCTTCCTTTTCCTTCCCGTAATCAAGTCCTTTAAGAACTTCGCATAGGACGGGATATCCACTAAGGCATCAAGAAAAGGGATATTGAGGCTCACCCCTCTCAAGTATTCGAGAAACTTGGCTAGCCTCTTCTCGATCTTGACTCTAGCTAGCCGTTGAGGGAAAGGCACCGTTGGCATGAATCGGCACTCATCAATAGGTTCCTCCACTCTAGATTTTGCTCCTTCTTACAACTCCTTCTCCTTTTCCACCTCAATTACCGGCTCGCTTTCTTCTAGAATCTCCACCACGGGTTCCTTGATTTGAGTCATGGGGGGAGTGGTATCCTTCCCACCCCTTGTCGTAACCGCAACAACCATGTTGATATGGCCGGTGTTACCCCGTGGATTTGGCTCGGGTTGAGTCGGCAATTGTTGGTTGTTTCTATTGAGCAACACAAGTTGCTTCCCGATTTGAGCGACGACGGTGGTGAGAGAATCTTGTCCCGCTTTCAACGTGGCATTAATCTTTCTTTGCTCCGCCATTAACTTCTCCACCTTAGCTTCAAAATCCGAACGTGGTTGAGCTTGCGGAGGGTTAGGATTTCTCCACCCTTGATTATGCCCGGGTGGCCTATAAGGTCCCACGTGTTGCCTTTGTGGAAAGTTTTGTTGCGGTGGCCCCCTTGGTTGATAATTCGGTTGTGGTGGTGGAGCCCGAGCTTGAATAGGTTGTTATGGCGGGGGGTTCAAGGCACCATCATTATTAGCATAGGAAAAACCCGGATGGTTTCTAACGGCCGGGTTGGCCCAATATCCGGAATTCTCCGCAACATACTGAATTTGCTCCAAAGCTCCTTCTCCTTGCTCTCCTCCTACATACATGGCTTGGGATTGGTCTTGCCAATCACTCATATGGTTTGTCGGTGCGGATGTAGTAGGGGCTCCTTGCGGCTCGGTAATGTATTTTTTCAACCTCTCCACTACCTTGTGGAGAGAGTCAAACTTGCTAGCAAGCTCCGCCACGGCCTTGGCCTCATAAATACTCGTGGGCTTCAAGGAGGATAAAGAGTGTCCTTGCTCGTTGATTCGGGTTCAATATTACACATTTAACCCCTCATTTAGCCCTATTTTGTGCTCATGTGATGCTACATTGTTCTCTAATTCATACGTATTTTCTACACATTTATTTATTAGAGAAAACACACTATTTGAGCACAAAGCAGCATTTAACGACATATTTCTGCACTTCTTATATTTTTTCTAGCTTGGTCTCGATCTCACGATTCCAACGACTATTTATTTGTATTTTTCTGAGATCTGTGCTAATTACTGTGTATTTTTGAATGCAGAATACATATTAAAGGGGGAAATACGCAAGAAATACGGATTAAATACGAAAATACGGATCCGCACGGATCTTGGCACGCCACGCGTCATTCATCCACGCGTCCCCACTCAGATCCGACGGCTGAGCGCGCGAATCTCAAAGCAAAAAAGGCGGGCGATGCGGCATTACGTGGACCGTCGGATTGAGATCCGACGGCCACGAACGAAGCGCGGCAGATACGAGCAGAGGAGAATCCACGGCCACGTGGCGGACATCGGCACACTCCCGCTTAAATTGAGCGGCTCCCAGCTACTGACGACGCGGCGTCATCATCGCCGTTGGATTGAAATCCAACGGCCAGGAACGCAACGAAGACGCAGCGGAGAGCGCGCGCTCTTCGGGCCACGTGGCTACATCCGGTCCATCGACTCACGATCCAATGGCCAGATTTTGGCCCGCTGCTGCGATTCGAAAGTGGGCGACGTGGCTGTTTCTAGGCCATCGGATATCGATCCGACGGTGTAAAATGCAGTGAAGCGGATGCGGGCGAATTCGAAATTTAAACCCAATAAGAGTGGACACGTGTCGATCCCATGTTTAATCCCGCTTGATCGGACGGACGTGGATTGCTCCGATCGAGATGAGGGCTGAGATCAGTTCGGGTGCGGGTTTTGCAACCCGTTAAGCAACCCAAACCCGCAATGCCTATTATATAAGCGTATTTAGGGTTTTTGGGCGTAGACAAGCCAGATTGGGGCGTATTTTGAGCTTATTGGAGGCTCTAGGAGCCGTATTTCCCCTCTGAAAAATCATGTAAAATTCCAGAGGCTTTTATTATTATTTCCAGAGAGTTTGAAGTCTTTTCAAGGAGAATTGGTGATATATTTCTTAACTTAAACCCCGTATTTGATGCTTTTCTCTTGTATTTTGTTATAATCTTGACGTATTTTGCTATGAAAGTTGTTTATTCTTGCACTATGAGTAGCTAAAATTGTTATTGTGCATGGTATGGAGTAGTTAGGGGCTATGATTTGTGTTAGTTTGGTTGTATTCCATGTGCTAAATCGTTAAACGTCGTTAAAGTTGTGATCTTTGTTCTTAAATCGCCTTTTTCATCATCCAAAAGAAGTGATTGAGTTGATGATCGCCCCAAAAGGGTGAGCTTTGATCTCCCCAAAAGGGAGTTTCATACCGTAGTTTTGATCTCTCCAAAAGAGAGTTTCATATCGTATTATAACTTTAGCGACGATCTTTTTGAATATTGTGTTTGAACCCCCAAAAGGGCATCTTCCGATGAGTTGCTCCCAAAAGGAGAATTCATTAAGTTATATTGGGTATTTTCCGGTGAATTGCTCCCAAAAGGAGAATTCATTGCGTTATACATATCAACCAAATTAATACTAATCGTTGATCCTAACGAACCCATACCATGTGCATACTCTTTATAGATATTTTCTTACACGATTTTCCATGTGTATATTGTTCACGTGTTCACATCACCATCACCGTCACCATTGTTGAAGTGGTTAGTTTCTTTTCGTAGGATTTCTATCTGATTTGAGCTGTGGTTGCAACAGATTTCTTCCCGTGGATTCGACATCTGGACTCCCAGATTTTACTACTTGTACGGACTCTTGCGCTTGAGAGAGAGCACCTTTTCGGTCCCACCAAGTTTTTGGCGCCGTTGCCGGGGAGGAATGGTTTGTGACTACGGTTTATTTCATTTAGAGCACATCCGGTGAGATCTTTCCATTTTACTGTACATAAACTTTTTTCTATTATTTTATTTTAATTTTTAAAAAATGGAGTATATGAATTTCTATTGCACAAACAATCTGTATGATGCAAGGTACTCTAATGCACACAAACATAGGATGGAAAAGCTCAAAATTATTAATTTTAATCAAACTGACTGTGAAACTTTCTTTCAGGCCTGGAGGAGGTTCACAGACCTAATATCGAGCTATCCGCAGCATGGGTACACAAATGAAGAGCTCCTGGCGTTCTTCCTAGATGGACTACAACCCCAGCTGCAGGAATTTTTGGGAGTCATGACGCCGACAGAGGCGTGGGAATATATGGAGTCTCTGCAAGAAAATGAAGAAACCATGAAAGAGATTTCAGAGTGCGATTCAACGGAGCCTCCGTGCCTCTATCAAGAAGAGCAAAGCGTAGACGTACCTTTGCAATACTTGAAAGAGGAAGCTTACCTGATTATTCAGACACAGGAGGCCACATCCCTTCAATTCCAGGAGAATTTCCTTGCTCGGAGCCGGCAAATTCAAAAATCTATTGAAGATCTTAATTTGATTGCCACTTGCGTAGAAGAAGGTAATGCTTTTGAAACTCAATTTAAAGAATCTAATACGAGTTTATCTTCTATTGCAGGAAAATCGAGCAAGCCATGTCACGTTGAGGACACGAATATAAATATACACATGGCAGAAAGTGTGTGCAAAAGAGAGGATGAGCTAGCAATTTTGGATGAACAAGAGGAGGAGACAGCTAGGGAAAAGGGTTTTGAGATTATCGCCATGGAGTCAGAACCATGCCCTCCTCCAGTTTTGTCCCAAAATCATTTATCCCTCTCCCCAACGATCGAGCATCGTACAGAGAGTAGTGCAAATCTTTCAGGGAGTAGTCGTCAACTTGCTTTAATTCATTTCACTTATTTTGATGACTATGTTTGGAATAATTTTATTGAAAGTAATCTTAAATTAATTTGGACTGACATAACTCATCTCTCGCAGGACATTGGCAAACAGCTTATAGAGATGCTTGGAGTTGTGTTGCTGGGGTCCAAATTAGTTTTTGGAGGAAGAATAATCGCAGAGGAGCGCACGGAGCAAATTGAATAACTTCCTCCACCATCAAAGATTTGGGATCCGCCATTTGGTCACGGTGTGTTCTTTCCAGTAGTGTAGATTTTTATATGCTTTCTAGGTTGCTTGCTTGAATAAACTCGTACCCCTTTCGACATTGAGGACAATGTCCATCTTTAGTTGGGGGGTGTGTATGAGACCGTAGGATTTTTTTGAGAAGAATAAATCACCAAATCTCATCATTTTAAAACTCCTTCACATGCCTCAAATACGGATGATTACGTATTAATTGAGTTCTAAAAATTGTTCATGGCTTGATTAAATTATTTTTCCTTCATGGAATTACTCGTTAATATGTTATTCATGAAAATTTTCAATTGCCTTGATTAATATCTCGAAATAGTTTGAATTTATTTCACGCATGCTAATGTGATGAAAAAGCTTAAGTATACACGATTTATTAGAAAAGTCTTCAAGTTGAAGAGGAATTTGGCCTTTGATACTAATGTTTATATTCAAAGAATGGGTGTTGAGTTGCTTACAAAAGAAATAAAGAAAGAAAGAAAATAAAATAAAAATGAATGAAAAATGAATGATGAAAAATGAATGAATAAGTATGTCACTAATAAATAACTTGGTTGGCTCGAGTAGTACAGTTCGAGGGGTCCTTTTTGGCCTAATGCCCTATTATCATCTGATTTGGGAGCCATTGACAGGAAACTCACTCATTTGATGGAGCGATCCAAGTTATACATTTTTCTACGAATGTTGCTTGATGCGCGTTACGCGGAACGAATAAAAGAAAAGAAATGGTGAATATACTAAGCAACTTCAATACCCATGTCTTGAATGATTGTTTTGATAGGCCAATTCCTTGGAAACAAGAAAACTAGGGGGAAACGACGTGTTATACTTTCGCTTGCGCAAAACGATGCTTGCGTGCTATTTATTCATACTAAATTAGAGAAAATATCACGTGATTGATTTTGTTCATGGATGTGTATATTGATGGTCAAGATCATGTTGGAATGCGTATTATTGAGCCATGCCATGAGCAATTTGAAAGAACTTACTGTTTTATTAATCATCCGTATTAATCGCTCTTTTTGCTAGAGACTAGCAAATTGCTAGTTGGGGGGTGTGATTCGGGTTCAATATTACACATTTAACCCCCCATTTAGCCCTATTTTGTGCTCATGTGATGCTACATTGTTCTCTAATTCATACGTATTTTCTACACATTTATTTATTAGAGAAAACACACTATTTGAGCACAAAACAGCATTTAACGACATATTTATGCACTTCTTATATTTTTCCTAGCTTGGTCTCGATCTCACGATTCCAACGACTATTTATTTGTATTTTTCTGAGATCTGTGCTAATTACTGTGTATTTTTGAATGCAGAATACATATTAAAGGGGGAAATGCGCAAGAAATACGGATTAAATACGAAAATACGGATCCGCACGGATCTTGGCATGCCCCGCGTCATTCATCCACGCGTCCCCACTCAGATCCGACGGCTGAGCGCGTGAATCTCAAAGCAAAAAAGGCGGGTGATGCGGCATTACGTGGACCGTCGGATTGAGATCCGACGGCCACGAACGAAGCGCGGCAGATACAAGCAGAGGAGAATCCACGGCCACGTGGCGGACATCGGCACACTCCCGCTTAAATCGAGCAGCTCCCAGCTACTGACGACGCGGCGTCATCATCGTCGTTGGATTGAAATCCAACGGCCAGGAACGCAACGAAGACGCAGCGGAGAGCGCGCGCTCTTCCGGCCACGTGGCTACATCCGGTCCGTCGACTCACGATCCAATGGCCAGGTTTTGGCCCGCTGCTGCGATTCGAAAGTGGGCGACGTGGCTGTTTCTAGGCTGTCGGATATCGATCCGACGGTGTAAAATGCAGTGAAGCGGATGCGGGCGAATTCGAAATTTAAACCCAATAAGAGTGGACACGTGTCGATCCCATGTTTAATCCCGCTTGATCGGACGGACGTGGATTGCTCCGATCGAGATGAGCGGCTGAGATCAGTTCGGGTGCGGGTTTTGCAACCCGTTAAGCAACCCAAACCCGCAATGCCTATTATATAAGCGTATTTAGGGTTTTTGGCCGTAGACAAGCCAGATTGGGGCGTATTTTGAGCTTATTGGAGGCTCTAGGAGCCGTATTTCCCCTCTGAAAAATCATGTAAAATTCCAGAGGCTTTTATTATTATTTCCAGAGAGTTTGAAGTCTTTTCAAGGAGAATTGGTGATATATTTCTTAACTTAAACCCCGTAGTTGATGCTTTTCTCTTGTATTTTGCTATAATCTTGACGTATTTTGCTATGAAAGTTGTTTATTCTTGCACCGTGAGTAGCTAAATTGTTATTGTGCATGGTATGGAGTAGTTAGGGGCTATGATTTGTGTTAGTTTGGTTGTATTCCATGTGCTAAATCGTTAAACGTCGTTAAAGTTGTGATCTTTGTTCTTAAATCGCCTTTTTCATCTTCCAAAAGAAGTGATTGAGTTGATGATCGCCCCAAAAGGGTGAGCTTTGATCTCCCCAAAAGGGAGTTTCATACCGTAGTTTTGATCTCTCCAAAAGAGAGTTTCATATCGTATTATAACTTTAGCGACGATCTTTTTGAATATTGTGTTTGAACCCCCAAAAGGGCATCTTCTGATGAGTTGCTCCCAAAAGGAGAATTCATTGAGTTATATTGGGTATTTTCCGGTGAATTGCTCCCAAAAGGAGAATTCATTGCGTTATACCTATCAACCAAATTAATACGAATCATTGATCCTAACGAACCCATACCATGTGCATACTCTTTATAGATATTTTCTTACACGATTTTCCATGTTTATATTGTTCACGTGTTCACATCACCATCACCGTCACCATTGTTGAAGTGGTTAGTTTCTTTTCGTAGGATTTCTATCTGATTTGAGCTGTAGTTGCAACAGATTTCTTCCTGTGGATTCGACATCTGGACTCCCAGATTTTACTACTTGTACGGACTCTTGCGCTTGAGAGAGAGCACATTTCTGGTCCCACCACTCGTCCCCCCATTATTGGTTGTTAGAGGCCATCTCCTCTAGAAAGGCCGTAGCTTTATCGGGAGTCTTTGACAAAATGGCTCCATTTGCGGTAGCATCAATAATCTGCTTTGTGCTCGGTTGGAGTCCATTGTAGAAACTGTGGACAAGCTCCCAATCTTCAATGCTGTGATGGGGGCATTGATGTTGCAAGTCCTTGAAGCGCTCCCACGCCTCATAGAGAGTCTCTTGTGGTCCTTGCTTGAAGGACATGAGAGCACTTCTTATTTTTACCGTCTTGGAGGGCGGGTAAAATTTGTCGACGAAGGCACTCGCCAATTCATCCCAAGTGGTGAAGATTCCTTCAGCTTGCGTCCTCAACCAATATAAGGCCTTGTCCTTGAGTGTGAAGGGGAAGAGGCGCAGTCTGATAGCGTCTATGGAGACGCCCGGCATTTGGAAGGTGGCACATTTTGATAGGAAGAGCTGGATGTGGTAATGAGGGTTCTCATGGGAATTCCCATGAAAAGGGTCTTGCTGCATCAGGACTACCAATCCGGTCTTCAATTCAAAATTTTTGTCGGCCGCCAACTCCGGCATAGCTATGGACGAGGTCGTGGAGGAAGTCTTAGGCCGAAGCCTATCTCTAATGGAAATGATCCTCGCCATTCGCTCCGTCAATTCTTCGGGAGTCTCAGGATGGGTCATAAAATTCCCTTCCGTATCGGGTCTCTTCTCCGCTCAGATCCTCCTCAATGTACGCTCGATCTCTGGATCGTATAGTATTTCTTCGGGGTTTGCCGTGGATCTCGTGTACATGCAAGGGAGAACAGAGTTTCAAAGAAATAGTTAGCACAAAGGAGGGGTAAAATAAAAATAGAAATAATAGAATAAAAAAGAAAAATTGCTAGGTAGGTAGAATCAAACACTATTGCCTCCCCGGCAACGACGCCAAAAACTTGATCGGAGCCCCGGGAGTGCGAACACGCAACCGGGGCACGCGACTCGCTAGTCTTACCGCAAGCGCACGGTGTAGCGACGAGCGGGTATCGAACACGAGGAGGTCAAATGACAGTGTCTTCTTCAACTCACCTGGCTATAAGAACAGTCGAGAAATGTTCGCAATAAAGCGGTCACAGTCGTTCAATTGTATAAAAGGAATATCAAATTAATAAAGACGCCTAGGGGGTAGGGAATCCCCGCTATAAACCGTATCTCGTCATTGTGATTCGTAGGTTTCACAATTGCTAGACTTGAAATTCAGGTGAACTAGTTGCAACTAAATGTAGAACCAAGCTCACTCTCTCGCGCTATTGCCGGTCTATAGCAAACCTAAGGTAGGGTCCAATCTCTTGCAAACCCTAACCTAGGCAAGCTAGCGTGAAGAACAACATCATCGTTCAATCGTATCTCAAGCCCACTCTCGTGCAAACTCGAGCTACGACCTAGGTTGGGATAGTTCCTACCTGTCTAATCTCTTGCAAAACGGGTATTGGTATAGAATTACAATCGAAAACCCTAGTTTCGGTCCAATCTCTTGCAAACCGATTCCGGAGAAATCCAATTGTAACCCAATTCAAATTTCTAGGACTTCCTATCGAGTTGGGATCCAATCTCTTGCAAATCCCAATCGGTATGAATCCCTAGCTATTCGTATTAAATCAATCCCAAACTAACCCTAATCAATTCTAGCAATAATTTCACCAATTCATCACAAATTAGAAATAGGATTCGTAGGGTTCATCCCTACGCCCTAAGACGATAAAACTACTCACAATTCATAATGAAATTCAATAGAAATTCACAAATAAAATCAATAGAATTCATTGCAATATTCAATATATCAATAAAAATGGAGTTTTTGATATATAGAGAGAGAGAGAGAGACAAACCAATGAAGATTCAATAGCATCCAACAAAATAACACTTTTCTCTCTCCCCTAAAAGCTCAATCTAATCTCCTAAAAGTAATCTAAAAAAGGCTGCAAAAAGTTCTGAAAAAGCTCTCTAAACTAGGTTAAAAACTGGGGTTAAATATCCCCCAAAATCGCCTAAAAACTGTGACAAAAATGCCCCTGCGCAGCCTCAGAATCGCAATTTACGCTACAGGCAGCGCGGATCACTCGGCCGAGTGACAAATGTCATTCGGCTGAGTGACAAACCTTGACAAATTCCAGTAACTTCGGACTTTTGGGGGTCGGCTCCTCGGGAGTCACTCGGCCGAGTGACTTTCTTTGCTTCGGCCGAGGGGACTTCTTCACTCGGCCGAGTCGGATCTCGGGAGTAGACTGACAGATTACAGTAAGGTGGGACTTCTCGTTTGCTGTCGTCTTGATGCCACTCGGGCGAGTGGTGTCTCCGTGGTTCGGCCGAGTGGGATGGCGACAGTCGGCCGAGTGCACGCTGATACTCTATCTTCCGCGTGTCCGATCTGGCCGACCGAGCGGGCTCTCAATGGTCAGCCGAGTGACTCCTTCACTCGGCCGAGTGACATGCTCAAAATGCCCAATCTTCGTATTTTTGCTCCCTCGTCGCTCCTACGACGTTCTTTCTTCTCCCACTCCTCTCCAATAGCAAAATTCCCCTCGAAGGAGTCACGGGTGACACTCCGGAGTGGGTGCATCTCAGGATTACTCCAAATCGCTTGAAATCTCCTGAAATTCGACAAAAACAAGAAATCGTGAAAAGCATCGCAATATTGCCGAAAAATCATGAAAAGCGCGATTCGAGCGATCAAAATGGCATGCAAACATGCAGAAAAAAGGTGTAAAATATGGAGTGATCATGGGTATTGTAAAAAAGTTGAAGGAGTTAGCATCACCATGTAGAATTGTGGGTGATGAGTGACGTCATGCAAGTGTGCAATAGGATTGGGGATACCAGATTTAAATATTTATACAGCAAGCGCACGGTGTTGTAATGTGGCTTGGGGGTCGAACACAGGGAGGCGTGGTTGTGCTTGTGTCTAAGAGGAACCGGTTCACCCTACCGGTGAGCTAGCCCGAATGATCGATGGTTGTCACGGAAAATAGATGCTAGGGATAAACAATATAAAAGGATATTAAAGGCGATAGGGTACCGCTAATAAGTTGGGGGGCTGCTGTCCTCAGGATTGGTTTCTTTTAAGGTTATTAAATAAAGAAAGAAAATGGGAGAGGCCATCACGTGGGTGGAAAGAGGGGGGAATGTGGGGAGAGAGAGTTGAGGGATATGGGGTTGGTTGGGATCTATTTGTTAGAGGATCTGATTT
Source organism: Scilla litardierei (assembly GCA_030789695.1). Taxonomy (NCBI): domain Eukaryota; kingdom Viridiplantae; phylum Streptophyta; class Magnoliopsida; order Asparagales; family Asparagaceae; genus Scilla; species Scilla litardierei. The sequence continues at coordinate 26,018,830 of CM061142.1, forward strand.
GGTTTTTTTTAACAAATTGATTTCTAAAGAATCTTAACGAGATTTGACCCAACATTATTTGAATTAATAGGTTAGTTTAAGAAAATGATTTGATTGGTTAAGTTACGTTATGATTTAAACAGTTTTTTTATAAGTCCAACGTTTTGATTTCTCCTCTTCTGTTTTTAAGGAAAAGTTTTGTTTAATAAAAACAACAGATTAATATTAATGATGACCAGATATAAACAACTTCGCCCCTCGATATCCAAAAATTAAAAAGAAGAGTACCTGGGTGATCATGCCTCCGAGAGGATCGTGGGTACGGGGTTCGATCACACGTCTGAGCTACGAAAAATAACAATAAAACCAAATACGAAAATACTCATACGAAACAGCATATGCACTAAAATACGTACGACCGGAAAGTGGTCGTTACACGAAGGAAGAAGGAAAAAGAAAAACAATTGAGTCAACATGCCACTACGCACTGCTCGAGTAGTACATGTAATGGTCCCAACAAAGCAACCAACACAATGGCAACATAGAACCACAACACAGACAACCATAGAAAAAATAATGAAACTACAACGACAATATCTATATCCTTCATCATTATACAACGTCATATCTATAGTTATACATCAACAACTCACCCCCAAAAAAGACCCAAAAGTATTAGAGTTACACACACTCATCTCATACCCCAAACCCACACTCAGCTCAAACTCAACTCAACATATCTCCAGCCACCAGCTCCCAAGCACCTGAAACCCACGAGGAAGTGTATGACGAGGAGAAGAAAGGGGTGGAGAGGGAATCAGATGGCAAAGGTCTGGGCATAGACCCCGACCTCGTGATCCCTTGGGGAGCATACCTGCTTGGGAAGCTCAGGAGGCAAACAGAATAGGGCGGCCTGATGTATTTGGAGCGGATAATAGGGACAAAGAAGGTCGGTGTATGGGCCACTATAGCTAAGATCTCCGTCGAAACTTCCGTGGGATCTTCGTCAGCCACTGGGGTCCTAGATGTCGATCTAGGATGTGCGGGCATTGACCAATTTCCTTTCCTTGGGTCCCTATAGGCTGTTGCTGATGAGGCGATGGCAAGCTCGATGCTGAATCACCCTCGGAGCGAGGGTGCTCCTCTAACCAAGACTCTGCCTTCGGCTCCTCCGAGTCGACGGCACGAACACTCTCTAACTCACCCAAAAACCGCTTGACGACAGAATCGGAAGTAGAAGAAGGGGGTGAGGCCATAGAAAAGGTCACGGGGATACCTAGAAAAAGAAAAACATTCGAAACTTTGACGGTGACAGTGTAGCGATGACGGCGACGGCGGCAGAAGCTCTCAACACGGACGAGGAAAACGAAGATTCAAAGAGGGTGAAGAAAAGTCTCTCTCGGGATCCCAATATCTCTTTTTATATGGTGAAAGAGCTAATCTAAACCATTGAAGGCAGGCCACGTGACACGATCCCGGCGTCTCTGGGGCCTCGACTTCCCCCACTCAGTCAAATCAGCCACGCGTCATGCTCAGAACGAACTGATGCCTTGATTCTCTCACGTCCCCTAATCGTCATGATGACCAAAAGAGATTTGACGGTCGATTCAAATTAATACCGTCGACCGGCCCTCAGCCAATGAGGATGTAACACGTCATCCGAGCTGAGCCGTGCTTCCTGGTTCAATCTCGAATGACGGAGGCAATTGTTACGGCCTAATGGCTGCCCCAGAAAATGAAAGCCCAAATAGTTGAAGCCCAAGCGAATAGCTCGCCGGCTATCCGGAACAAGAGCGAGCCTAAATGAGAAGCTCGCCCCGCTAGCAAGAAGCTTGCCCAGCCGAGCGGAAAGCTCACCCGACAAATCAAGAGAGAGGCTCGCCCAACTAGTCAAGCAGAAAACATGCACGCCAAGTGTAGAGATCGTCCAGCAACGACGAAGCTCGCTCTGCCGACCTAAACAGGATGGTTAGCCGGAGGAAGCTTGGGACGTCGAGATCAGACGCCAAGCCCGACTCTCTCCAAGGGAGACTCTCGGCGACCTGGCAGCCTATAAATGTCTCTGACCAAATGACGTAGGGCCACCTACGTCTCCAATTAATTCCGGAGTTTAACGACGAGAACTGATGACCGCCCGTCGCGTCCCTATTAATGCCCTATTAAGGTGGTGCGAGAATATCTCTGACATTCTCGCAGACCCGTCGCATCCCTATTAATACGCCAGCTAAGCGCTAGCCAGGCTCCAGCTGATTAGACGACAATTAACCGACTCTCCCCACTATAAATACCCAATCCAGCCATCAATGAGGGGTCGATTGGTAGAAATCTTAACTCTAAGTCATATACAAGGTCGGATATCGTCCATATATCTGTGCCTTCTACATAAGCTTGCCACGTTACGTCGATCTACACTAAGATCGGCCAGCATGTCCGGCCTTCTTCTAAAAAGTCACCTACTGACTTTAACATCGGAGAGGCTATGGGTTTGACAGCCAACCCAGACTTTTTAATGAGCTGCTCGTTGTGCAGGAACCTCGACCCTTCTCCAAGCGGTCGGTGACCTTCGAGCGACCTTGGATCCTTCGTCTACAGATCAAGTTCCACTTCGTATTAGCCTCTACTAAAGCCCAATTAACCTGTAATCACCGTACCCTTGATTTTCCATTATATACATCTCATTGTTGGGTGAATTTGACCCGCAATAGAGGGGATGAGCGAAGATAGCGGCAAGGAGTATGCTGAGTAGGTGGTTGTGAGAGGAGGCAAGGATATGGACATGAGAATGAAGTTTAGTGTGGAGTGAATAAATTTAGAATATGTGATAAAAATAATGGTAAATTTGTTATTTATTTGTGACATTAGTTAGGTGTTCTTAAGATGCGTGTTTAGAAATAGTTGAAGTGAGCTCCGGTGCTCACCCTAGTGGTTGAATCACCCGGCTGCCTCGGTGGAGGCCCGGGTTCGAATCCAACTACCCATTATCCAATTTTAATTTTCTTTATTTTCCAGTTCTTTAGGGCTCCGATGGATACCTTTCTTCTCTGTGTTTGGGGTAGTGATCTGGACGGGTGTACCTGTGTTCCACGACCCATATTTCGTGCTTTTTGATGAATTAAAAAAAAGAAATAGAAGGCGACGGGTCGGCGGCTTGGGGACGGGCGGGACCCGTTGCTGAACAGGTCCCCACCCGGAGGAGGCAGCCCGCATCGCCTGCACCACCCCTCCGATACCTTGCACGAGGAAGCCGTTTGTCGACAACTACGCTTCCTCACCGCCGAGCGCGAAAGGCTCCTTCGGGAGAATCAAGAACGGGTGGAGGCCCGAGGAGGGCTGGCCGGGAGGCGCTGGCGTTGGGAGAACTGTAGCCCACAACCCGTCGAATCCTCGACCCAAGGAAGGAGCCCCGCCAGACGACCGTCGGGCTACTCCCCGGGGCCGGAGGACCGTCGGCAGCCGAGGCGCGACCGAAGCCAGACCCCCGAGTGGCGGAGAGGGGATGCGCCAGATCGCCCTACCTATCCGGAGGAGGCCACGCCGCTTGCACGGTGGATCACGTCCACCCCAAGGCCCATAAGGTTCAAACCCCCTCACTTGGCCACGTACAATGGGAGAGGCGACCCCCTCACGCACGTGCAACAATACCGGGGGGCAATGGAGGCACAGGATGTGGATGAGGCGTTCCTATGTCGACATTTCTCCCAAAGCCTGAGGGACACCGCGTTGGACTGGTACTTTGGCTTGCCCGCGAGATCCGTTGGGAGCTTTGGCGAGCTGTCCCACAAGTTCTGCCAAGAGTTCCGGGCCGGGCGGACGAAGAAGAAGCCCTTAGACTATCTCAGCACGATAGTCCAATGGGAGGGAGAGACAACAGGTAGATACCTCTGCCGCTTTCAGGAGGAGAGACGGGCGGTGGTGACATGCGGCGATGAGGTGCTCATGCTGGCCTTCAAAACGGGGTTGCGGACTCGGAGCCTCCACAAATCCCTGCTCCGGGATCCGTCGACCGACTATGAGGCGTTGGTTGCTATGGCGGAGAGGCACGCGTTGGCCGAGGAGACTCTCGGTGCAAAGGCCTTATTCCCCCCGGTGAAACCCTCCCAAGGCGAACCCCGGTCACACCCTCGGCCGAGGCAAGAAGAGGGGCACCGTGGTCGCGACCAGCTGGCACGACCAAGGCGGGAACCGCCCGGGCCCCGCCCGCAAGATCGCCCTGGCCCGGTGCGTGAGTTCGCTCCGGCACAAGGGCTCCCTCGAGTCGTCCCGAGACAAGAAGGCCCCCTACGGGCGCATTACACGCAACTCAATGCTATCCTGATCTAGGTGATGGCCGCGGCTACAAGAGCCGGACTGCTTCCGGAGCCACCCCGAGAAATGAAGTCGGACCCAGCCCGGAGAGATTTTAAAAAATACTGCCGGTACCACCGGGACCATGGCCACGACACCGACGACTGATTCACCCTCAAGAGGGAAATCGAGCGGCAGATCCAGGCGGGCCATCTGGGGGGCTTCATCGGAGGCCGGAGACCGGACCGAGAAGAGGGAAACCACCGGAGGGCACGGAGGGCGGACCCTCCTGCAAACGGCGAGTGGGAAGAGCTTCACCCCCCGAAACCCGTCATGCGCATAAACACGATATGCGGCGGGCCATCTTCCGGAGGGGCATCGTCGTCAAGCAAAAAGGCGTACGCGAGACAAGTGATGACGGCGGGCCTTGGAGGGGACCAGAGAGGGAGAAGAATGGCCTACCCTCCCATTACTTTCAGCGACGAGGACCTAGAGGGAGTCGAGCAGCCCCACGAAGACGCCATCGTCATCGAGGCCCAGATCGGGACGGCCATCGTCAGCCGCCTCCTGATCGACACAGGGAGCTCCTGCGACATCCTGTTCATGTCCACCATCGAAAAGATGGGGTTAAGGCCGACGGACCTGAGACCCTGTACCGGACCCCTCGTCGGCTTCACCGGTCACTCGACCCCCATCATGGGAGTGATCACATTGCCGATAACCCTCAGAGAAGAGCCACAAGTCGTCACTCGAATGACGCTGTTCGTTGTGGTCGACGTTACGTCGACGTACAACGGGATCATAGGACGACCTTACATGTCGGACATTGGAGCACTCCCCAGCCTTCTCCACCAGATGGTCAAGTTCCAAACCCCCCGAGGGGTGGGGATCGTACGGGGAAGCCAGAAGCTGTCTAGAAGCTGCTACGTGGGGGCGACCAAGCACAAGGGGCCAGAGATGAACCTGAAGATCGACTCACCAGGGCGGGGTTATGACAACTACCATCCAAAGTTAGCTCCAGCCGATGCCACCGCAAAGAGGAGCAGGACCGACCGCGCCCCCCCAGAGCCCCCCTGAGAAGGACGGGCTAATCACTCCAGGGGACGTGGAGCGCCGGTCGTGATATAGCCGGAAACTGTAAGTCATGAATGAAATATCTTGTTCGCTTTCTTATCTTCGAATTTCGCCTCTTCTGCATGAAAATTTCAGTTCAAACCTCTCAAAGACTCAGGGGCAGGACCAATCCTCGCCACCCAAACCGGAGAGGGGCACGGGCCGAGCTGCGCACTCGCTCCCCCCCAAAGAAGACCTCCGGGGCAAGTTCACTGAGCTTGGCCACCCAAACCGGAGCGCCATATGCGGGGTAGGCGACGGCCCAATACTCGTCCGACTAGAGAGGCTGCGGGGAGGCGACGGCCCAATACCCGCCCTCTCAAAGACTCCAGGGCAGGACCAATCCTCGCCACCCAAACCGGAGAGGGGCACGGGCTGAGCTGCGCACTCGCTCCCCCCCAAAGAAGACCTCCGGGGCAAGTTCACTGAGCATGGCCACCCAAACCAGAGCGCCATATGCGGGGTAGGCGACGGCCCAATACCCGTCTGACTATAGAGGCTGCGGGGAGGCGACGGCCCAATACCCGCCCTCTCAAAGACTCCGGGGCAGGACCAATCCTCGCCACCCAAACCGGAGAGGGGCACGGGCCGAGCTGCGCATTCGCTCCCCCCCAAAGAAGACCTCCGGGGCAAGTTCACTGAGCTTGGCCACCCAAACCGGAGCGCCATATGCGGGGTAGGCGACGGCCCAATACCCGTCCGACTATAGAGGCTGCGGGGAGGCGACGGCCCAATACCCGCCCTCTCAAAGACTCCGGGGCAGGACCAATCCTCGCCACCCAAACCGGAGAGGGGCACGGGCCGAGCTGCGCACTCGCTCCCCCCCAAAGAAGACCTCCGGGGCAAGTTCCCTGAGCTTGGCCACCCAAACCGGAGCACCATATGCGGGGTAGGCGACGACCCAATACCCGTCCGATTATAGAGGCTGCGGGGAGGCGACGGCCCAATACCCGCCCTATCAAAGACTCCGGGGCAGGACCAATCCTCGCCACCCAAACCGGAGAGGGGAACGGGCCGAGCTGCGCACTCGCTCCCCCCCAAAGAAGACCTCCGGGGCAAGTTCACTGAGCTTGGCCTCCCAAACCGGAGCGCCATATGCGGGGTAGGTGACGGCCCAATACCCGTCCGACTATAGAGGCTGCGGGGAGGCGACGGCCCAATACCCGCCCTCTCAAAGACTCCGGGGTAGGACCAATCCTCGCCACCCAAACCAGAGAGGGGCACGGGCCGAGCTGCGCACTCGCTCCCCCCCCAAAGAAGACCTCCGGGGCAAGTTCACTGAGCTTGGCCACCCAAACCGGAGCGCCATATGCGGGGTAGGCGACGGCCCAATACCCGTCCGACTATAGAGGCTGCGGGGAGGCGACGGCCCAATACCCGCCCTCTCAAAGACTCCAGGGCAGGACCAATCCTCGCCACCCAAACCGGAGAGGGGCACGGGCAGAGCTGCGCACTCGCTCCCCCCCAAAGAAGTCCTCCGGGGCAAGTTCACTGAGCTTGGCCACCCAAACCGGAGCGCCATATGCGGGGTAGGCGACGGCCCAATACCCGTCCGACTATAGAGGCTGTGGGGAGGCGACGGCCCAATACCCGCCCTCTCAAAGACTCCGGGGCAGGACCAATCCTCGCCACCCAAACCGACGAGGGGCACGGGCCGAGCTGCGCACTCGCTCCCCCCCCCCCAAAGAAGACCTCCGGGGCAAGTTCACTGAGCTTGGCCACCCAAACCGGAGTGCCATATGCGGGGTAGGCGACGGCCCAATACCCGTCCGACTATAGAGGCTGCGGGGAGGTGATGGCCCAATACCCGCCCTCTCAAAGACTCCGGGGCAGGACCAATCCTCGCCACCCAAACCGAAGAGGGGCACGGGCCGAGCTGCGCACTCGCTCCCCCCCAAAGAAGACCTCCGGGGCAAGTTCACTGAGCATGGCCACCCAAACCAGAGCGCCATATGCGGGGTAGGCGACGGCCCAATACCCGTCTGACTATAGAGGCTGCGGGGAGGCGACGGCCCAATACCCGCCCTCTCAAAGACTCCGGGGCAGGACCAATCCTCGCCACCCAAACCGGAGAGGGGCACGGGCCGAGCTGCGCATTCGCTCCCCCCCAAAGAAGACCTCCGGGGCAAGTTCACTGAGCTTGGCCACCCAAACCGGAGCGCCATATGCGGGGTAGGCGACGGCCCAATACCCGTCCGACTATAGAGGCTGCGGGGAGGCGACGGCCCAATACCCGCCCTCTCAAAGACTCCGGGGCAGGACCAATCCTCGCCACCCAAACCGGAGAGGGGCACGGGCCGAGCTGCGCACTCGCTCCCCCCCAAAGAAGACCTCCGGGGCAAGTTCCCTGAGCTTGGCCACCCAAACCGGAGCACCATATGCGGGGTAGGCGACGACCCAATACCCGTCCGATTATAGAGGCTGCGGGGAGGCGACGGCCCAATACCCGCCCTCTCAAAGACTCCGGGGCAGGACCAATCCTCGCCACCCAAACCGGAGAGGGGCACGGGCCGAGCTGCGCACTCGCTCCCCCCCAAAGAAGACCTCCGGGGCAAGTTCACTGAGCTTGGCCTCCCAAACCGGAGCGCCATATGCGGGGTAGGTGACGGCCCAATACCCGTCCGACTATAGAGGCTGCGGGGAGGCGACGGCCCAATACCCGCCCTCTCAAAGACTCCGGGGTAGGACCAATCCTCGCCACCCAAACCAGAGAGGGGCACGGGCCGAGCTGCGCACTCGCTCCCCCCCCAAAGAAGACCTCCGGGGCAAGTTCACTGAGCTTGGCCACCCAAACCGGAGCGCCATATGCGGGGTAGGCGACGGCCCAATACCCGTCCGACTATAGAGGCTGCGGGGAGGCGACGGCCCAATACCCGCCCTCTCAAAGACTCCAGGGCAGGACCAATCCTCGCCACCCAAACCGGAGAGGGGCACGGGCAGAGCTGCGCACTCGCTCCCCCCCAAAGAAGTCCTCCGGGGAAAGTTCACTGAGCTTGGCCACCCAAACCGGAGCGCCATATGCGGGGTAGGCGACGGCCCAATACCCGTCCGACTATAGAGGCTGTGGGGAGGCGACGGCCCAATACCCGCCCTCTCAAAGACTCCGGGGCAGGACCAATCCTCGCCACCCAAACCGACGAGGGGCACGGGCCGAGCTGCGCACTCGCTCCCCCCCCCCAAAGAAGACCTCCGGGGCAAGTTCACTGAGCTTGGCCACCCAAACCGAAGCGCCATATGCGGGGTAGGCGACGGCCCAATACCCGTCCGACTATAGAGGCTGCGGGGAGGCGATGGCCCAATACCCGCCCTCTCAAAGACTCCGGGGCAGGACCAATCCTCGCCACCCAAACCGAAGAGGGGCACGGGCCGAGCTGCGCACTCGCTCCCCCCCAAAGAAGACCTCCGGGGCAAGTTCACTGAGCTTGGCCACCCAAACCGGAGCGCCATATACGGGGTAGGCGACGGCCCAATACCCGTCCGACTATAGAGGCTGCGGGGAGGCGACGGCCCAATACCCGCCCTCTCAAAGACTCCTGGGCAGGACCAATCCTCGCCACCCAAACCGGAGAGGGGCACGGGCCGAGCTGCGCACTCGCTCCCCCCCAAAGAAGACCTCCGGGGCAAGTTCGCTGAGCTTGGCCACCCAAACCAGGGCGCCACATACAGGGTAGGCGACGGACCAATACCCGCCCTCCCCAGAAAGGGCCTGCGACCCCTCTCCTCAAACCTCGGGAAACGGATCAGGGTCCGCGAATCAAGGCGACCCCCACGTGGAGCCATCTCTGAGGCGTAACGCTTGGAACCCATAAAGCTGACGCCCGAAATGACTTGTCCACCCCAAAAGGACACTCGGGACAGACGCCACTAACAAACGGCATGCCTGCCGAAAAACGGGGGCTGAGGGGTCACATCATACGCCACCCATTGGGAACACTCCCCAAAGAGTGAAATTCCAAGATGGCCCCAACTCTCCATGAAGAGGAAATGGGGGCAAACATACACCATTATAAATCCCCCCCCCCCCTCAGCTTCCTTGGAGGGGAGGAAGGTGAGAGAGAGGATGTGGAGAAAGACTAGTCTTTTCGCCACCCCCCCCCCCCCCCTTTTAAAAAAATGCGCGGAAAATACAAGTATCGCCGACCGCCAAAGTAAACGATCCCCCAACAGGATATTCCCCTTACACGACGGTCGCCCGGCCTGCTGCTCCCATCCCTCCTTTAGACAACTTAAGGCACGGGAACCGGAGCTCCAATGGCACACCACGCCTCTCCACAGACGCCCCACGGACACAGGCGCGGCTGGCAGACAACCCGATGGAGGGGACAGACATACCAAATCACCCCATCGGACACCCCGGCAGCCGCCAGAATCACCCCAACCAAAGGGGACTTATCCCTGAGCAACGGCGTACACTAACAGGCTACTCCACTTACACCAGTAGCACCCCCCTTCCACTCATCGACCTCCCCTGGACCGTTTACACCAGGAGGACGCACAGATGGGCTACGGACCGCGTCCCTTCGCGCCTATCACACGGAGACTCCAGTCGATGGGAGCTACAAGGCCCCGCAGGATATAACAGCCACCAAGGACTCCCTCTCCCCCAATTCTGGGAACGAGGGCCAAAGCCACTGCCTGGCTCCGATGCGACCATCCACCTCTAGGCCGAGGGCGAACCCTCTGAATCAACTCCACGCCCCTTGTCAGGGGCGCGACGCCAGATAGAGGCGGATCAACTACGATGAGAACATCAACCTACCTAGAGCGATTCAATGTTACGCCTACGGGCCGATCCTGTTTTAGTAAACTATCAATAATAGCTGATGAAAAGACTACTCCCGGTTGACCATTAGTTATAGCTCGGGCACGCCTAGACACGAGCAACCCGCGAAAAGGGAGGCTAACTCGCTATAAAATCTCTCGGCCGCGCTACGTGAAATAAAGGGAGTTAACACGATTCCCCCAACGCCAGGATAGAAACAGCATCACCAAGCCGTAACTCTAAGAAGGGAATTTATGCACACACACAGGCAGAAAATCCCAAAAAAATGCAGATATCAACCCCGCGAATCTTCACTTTCTTTCGTTTTTAAAAATAAAAAAAGGGGGGAAGCCTATACAAAACTACTTGGCGCTTCCGCCAGTCACGACGCCCTCTCCCTCAGCGGAATCTCCCACCGCCCCGCCGGCCTCTGGCTTGTCACCCGCCCCTCCGTCTCCATCCCCCTCCTCGTCGCTGCATGCGGCGAGCCCGTCAAGGTCGAGCTCTACCGGCGGGACCAGGCCCGCCACCTTCTCCTTCATCCGAGCCAAGCAGGCTTCCCATCCCTCCGCGCGGCCCTTCTCCATGCCCTCGGACATCGAATCGGCGAGGGCGGGGATGACGGTTTTCTCCTGATACGTCTGAAATTCCTCGACCCTACGGGCCAACTCCTCCTCGGCGGCCTTGGCACGCCCCGCTAGATCCTCCACACGAGCCTCCTCCCTCCTAAGGGCCTCCTCCAGCTCCTTCGCTCTCTCTCTAGCCTCGGCCGCCCTCTGCTCATGATCGGACACGACCGTCTTCAGGCGCTCTACCTCCGCCTCGTATCGGTCACCCCTCTCCCTCTCCTTCGCAAGGTCCTCGCCAGCGCTCTTATGAAAAGCAGCGAGCTCGGCGACCACCCTAGCCACGGCGCCCTCTGCCTTGTGTATGGCTGGCACGTGCCTCATCATCCCAAGCATCAAGTTGATGATCTGAGTAAAGAAAGAGAGAAAAGTACACCCATTTAGGGTGTTCAATAAAACCCGCTGAAAAACGTCGCCCATCTTACAGAACATACCTGGATGCCGTGCATCACCGCGGTCCCGCACAGACCCTCAGGCTCCACCGCTTCCAGCGCCGCCCTATCGTGGGGCAGGAAAATGTTCTCCACCAGCCTCGCCGCCACACCTCCGTCCTCAAACACGGACTCATCACTTGCTACTTTGTACGGCGCCTGATGAAGCGCCCCGTCGGGGTAGCCCTCGACATCGGTCCTCTTGGCCTTAAACTTAACCAATGAGGCCTCGCAGCGGGGGTCGGCGGCCCTCTCGAGACCGAACATGGGACAACCATAAGGCCAAGGGTCCCATCCTCCGGACCCGGTCGGGCCACTCGATGCTTCGGCCCTCCCCGGTTGACTGCTAGCCAACGCCCCCCTGCAGGTGCCAGGGGGCTAGACGGCCTCGTTCGGGGCATTTCCCCCCCGCCACCTATCGACCCTTCGTCCCCGCCCTCCAAGTCGATGACGGGATTCGACATCCCATCCCCGGCTCCACCGTCCGCCGGACCGGTTTCCCCCGGCACGTCAGGCTCGGACGACTTCGTCGGCCTCTTCCTCCTCTTCGTGGACGCTGGCACCCCAGTCGAGCTCCCCGCCCCTCCTTTCGCTCGCGACCTCTTGGGGCCAACTCTTGTCGACGATCGCCCCGCCTGCTCCGAGGCCCGCCGCATCATTTCCTCGAGGGACAGACTCATTGTGCCACCTGCCAAAGAGAGAAAGTTCAGCGTAAGCATATCAGGCGCATGAATACCAAAATCTTTTGTACCTTCGGGCCATATGTACGCCGTTATCATCTCAGCCCGAGCGAGCATCCGATAATCTCGGCCCTCCGCTGGTATGGCCATTAAAATCTGGGCCACCACTTTCTCCTCGTCCCCCAATTCCACCCCCTCTCTCGCCTCGGGATTCAGCTCCGCCCAATCAGACCTTATCAGCACTTCCTCCGGCACCTCCACAAACACATACTGCTTGCACCACGACTTAATTTTCCTAGGCAACCCCCTAATGAGCGGATGCGTCCTCTTTGCAGAGAGATAGTAGCATGACCCCAACCTCTTGACCAAGAAGAAGTGGCGAAATAAGGACAGGGATGGGCTAACCTGGTTGCTTACACACAGCACTAGGAACCCCACAATGGCACTGATGGCATTGGGCATCAGGCGATACAGGGGCAGTTCCAGGAAGTTCAACACTTCCAGCAAGAACGGATGGGGGGAAGCGCAAACCTTGCTCAAACAAAGATACGTATACTCCAACCTCCCGGTCGCCCGCAAAACACACCCTTTCTTGCGGCTCCGGTTCACGAACCGAATACGGCGGCCTGACGTACATCGTGAAGATCTCCGCAACGGATTTCTTCAGCACCGACTTCACGCCCGTAATCTCGATGGGCACCCTTCCTGTCTCCGTGGCGGAGCTTCCTTCCCCAACTACCCCCGAACCCTGACCATGAAACGGAGACATCGAGGAAGACATTTAGAAAACGGGCGTCTTACCTAACGGGTGCCGACGACTCGGGCGCTTGCGCTACTTCGCTGACCGCTCCCACGAGGACGACTCTGTCAAGGATACTGAAATCTCCTACGAGCCCTAGCTTCTTGTCAAAAAATTTCGCCCGACACTCAGCCTTTCTTCCCTCCCCTCCGTGAGAACTCTTTAAAGCGTCTGCGCAAAGAATCATGACCGTCGAGCCCACGACACGCATCACCAATCCGGGGCCTGTCCAGCACCGACCCACGTGTCCTGACGCTTCGCGTACTGTCAAAACCTTCAGTTCCGCCACGCGTCGACACTACAGTGGTCGGGCCGCCTCGGTTCCCGCCCGCCGTCGAATCGCCAGGCTGACGTCTAGTCATGCGACCGCCATCAATTCCCGCCCAAATCCCGACGAAATGATTACCCCCATTCGAAATTACTCCGTGCGCCGCTCGTTCCGGGATTTAGTCCGGCCTCCGTCAGGGCGGCCATAACAAGAAGGCAGCGCTCGAACCAAGATTTAGTCAGGCCTCCGTCAGGGCGGCCATAACAAGAAGGCAGCGCTGGAACCAAGATTTAGTTCGGCCTCTGTCAGGGCAGCCGTAACAAGAAGGCAGCGCTCGAACCAAGATTTAGTCCGGCCTCCGTCAGGGCGGCCGTAACAAGAAGGCAGCGCTCGATCCAAGATTGAGTCCGACATCCGTCAGCGCGGCCAAAACACGAAAGCTTCCCTCGTACCAATGAAGGGTCCCACCTCCATCGGTTCGGCCGGAACAGGAACCCGCCGCCCAACTTATTGCCATCTCGGTTCCAACATTTGGCAAACTTTCGTACGAACCAAGCAACTTCGCCCCACCACTGTACCGCCGGGCCCCGGGATGGGCTTCGGAGCATCGTGACCACCGGAGAACGTGACTAATCTCAACTCCCCTCTCCCGAATACCTCGACAGAGCGAAGTTGGGGGCAATTACGTCCCTCACAAAGCTGACGTTCTACGAGCAAACCAAGTAAGAATACAGTTCGGCACAAGATAATCACAATGTATTTACTCAAATAGCTAACCCCTACATTGGACTTTCCACACACTACTACAACACATTGTTTATAACCCTCTCACAAGAAGGTACAGACCTCCCCAGACCCACGTCTCTATCGGCGCCGCCTCTCAACCGACCGATCTCTCACATCCTTAACCACTTGCCGAATCGCCGCATCCTTAGCTTCTTGCAGCATCGGCACAACATGCTCGTCATGATAGCGGCGGATAGCGGCTTCGATCAGTTTGCCCTCAGCGTCCCGTTTTTCCTCCAATCGCCGCACCGCTAGACCCTTCTCCCTCTTCTTGGTCTCCAGGGCGACCTTTAGGTCCTCTATTTGCCGCCTCTGTACCCCGATCGCTGCTTCCTTGCTAACAACTTCCGAGGTATGCTTCGACCGGATATCATCCCTCTCTCGCGTTACTTCTTGGAGCTGCTTCTCGACCATTGCTTTGGACGAATTGAAATACACAGCCCGCCCCTTCTCCACCCCGTAGGCCGCCCTAACCCTCTCCAGCTCCACCTCCGTGTCCCTCAGCTTCGCCTTGACCTCGCCAAGGTTCGCCTTCGCTACATCCAGAGACGCCCTGGTGACGGCCGCGGAGGTACGGCCCCGCAGGGCTAACACGTTCGCAATCATCTACATAAACCTCGAATCAGCGAGACACGAACAGATAAAGCCTACGGGCGAGGAAAGAAAGCCGGCTTACCTGCACGACGTGCCATATAGCCGAGCCACCCAACCGTTCCGCCTCCACACGAGTCAAAGACTCACGGTCGCGCGGTAACACGCAATACTCGGCGAGGCGCGCCGCCACTCCCGCATCCTCGAATACCGACTCGTCGCCGCTGACTCGAAAAGGAAACTTGTGGAGACGGACTTCTGGGTACGCCTCGACCTCTTCTCGGGTCCTCTTAAAACGAATAAGGGCGCCCTCGCAAGCTGGACTCGACGACTCCCCCATTTCCCACGAAGGGATCCCGTATGGCCACTTTTGAACAACAGGCGCTCGGCGAGGCGCGACCACCTCTGGTACCTGCGGAGGAACGGAGGGTCTGGCCCCCCGGGCGGGCGTGTCCGCATGAAGACCCTCGCCGGGCCCACCGGCGGAGATACCTTGCCCGACTGCCCCCCGTCCCGGGTGCGACCTCTCCCCACGGGGGGCCCCGCCCCCACGTTCCCGGGATCCTGCCTCGCTAGTCACCCCCTTGCCCTTTCATAGTCGGGCGGGTATTGGGCCGTCGCCTACCCCGCATATGGTGCTCCGGTTTGGGTGGTCAAGCTCAGTGAACTTGCCCCGGAGGTCTTCTTTGGGGGGGAGCGAGTGCGCAGCTCGGTCCGTGCCCCGCTCCGGTTTGGGTAGCGAGGATTGGTCCTGCCCCTGAGTTTTTGAGAGGGCGGGTATTGGGCCGTCGCCTCCCCGCAGCCTCTATAGTCGGACGAGTATTGGGCCGTCGCCTACCCCGCATATGGTGCTCCGGTTTGGGTGGCCAAGCTCAGTGAACTTGCCCCGGAGGTCTTCTTTGGGGGGGGAGCGATTGCGCAGCTCGGCCAGTGCCCCGCTCCGATTTGGGTGGCGAGGATTGGTCCTGTCCCGGAGTCTTTGAGAGGGCGGGTATTGGGCCGTCGCCTCCCCGTAGCCTCTATAGTCGGACGGGTATTGGGCCGTCGCCTACCCCGCATATGGCGCTCCGATTTGGGTGGCCAAGCTCAGTGAACTTGCCCCGGAGGTCTTCTTTGGGGGGGAGCGAGTGCGCAGCTCGGCCCGTGCCCCTCTCCGGTTTGGGTGGCGAGGATTGGTCCTGCCCCGGAGTCTTTGAGAGGGCGGGTATTGGGCCGTCGCCTCCCCGCAGCCTCTATAGTCGGACGGGTATTGGGCCCTCGCCTACCCCGCATATGGCGCTCCGGTTTGGGTGGCCAAGCTCAGTGAACTTTCCCCGGAGGTCTTCTTTGGGGGGGAGCGAGTGCGCAGCTCGGCCCGTGCCCCTCTCCGGTTTGGGTGGCGAGGATTGGTCCTGCCCCGGAGTCTTTGAGAGGGCGGGTATTGGGCCGTCGCCTCCCCGCAGCCTCTATAGTCGGACGGGTATTGGGCCGTCGCCTACCCCGCATATGGCGCTCCGGTTTGGGTGGCCAAGCTCAGTGAACTTGCCCCGGAGGTCTTCTTTGGGGGGAGCGAGTGCGCAGCTCGGCCCGTGCCCCTCTCCGGTTTGGGTGGCGAGGATTGGTCCTGCCCCGGAGTCTTTGAGAGGGCAGGTATTGGGCCGTCGCCTCCCCGCAGCCTCTATAGTCGGACGGGTATTGGGCCGTCGCCTACCCCGCATATGGCGCTCCGGTTTGGGTGGCCAAGCTCAGTGAACTTGCCCCGGAGGTCTTCTTTGGGGGGGTGCGAGTGCGCAGCTCGGCCCATGCCCCTCTTCGGTTTGGGTGGCGAGGATTGGTCCTGCCCCGGAGTCTTTGAGAGGGCGGGTATTGGGCCGTCGCCTCCCCGCAGCCTCTATAGTCGGACGAGTATTGGGCCGTCGCCTACCCCGCATATGGCGCTCCGGTTTGGGTGGCCAAGCTCAGTGAACTTGCCCCGGAGGTCTTCTTTGGGGGGGAGCGAGTGCGCAGCTCGGCCCGTGCCCCTCTCCGGTTTGGGTGGCGAGGATTGGTCCTGCCCCGGAGTCTTTGAGAGGGCGGGTATTGGGCTGTCGCCTCCCCGCAGCCTCTATAGTCGGACGGGTATTGGGCCGTCGCCTACCCCGCATATGGCGCTCCGGTTTGGGTGGCCAAGCTCAGTGAACTTGCCTCGGAGGTCTTCTTTGGGGGGGAGCGAGTGCGCAGCTCGGCCCGTGCCCCTCTCCGGTTTGGGTGGCGTGGATTGGTCCTGCCCTGGAGTCTTTGAGAGGTTTGAACTGAAATTTTCATGCAGAAGAGGCGAAATTCGAAGATAAGAAAGCGAACAAGATATTTCATTCATGACTTACAGTTTCCGGCTATATCACGACCGGTGCTCCACGTCCCCTGGAGTGATTAGCCCGTCCTTCTCAGGGGGGGCTCTGGGGGGGAGCGGTCGGTCCTGCTCCTCTTTGCGGTGGCATCGGCTGGAGCTAACTCTGGATGGTAGGGGTCATAACCCCGCCTGGGTGAGTCGATCTTCAGGTTCATCTCTGGCCCCTTGTGCTTGGTCGCCCCCACGTAGCAGCTTCTAGACAGCTTCTGGCTTCCCCGTACGATCCCCACCCCTCGGGGGTTTGGAACTTGACCATCTGGTGGAGAAGGCTGGGGAGCGCTCCAATGGCCGACATGTAAGGTCGTCCTATGATCCCGTTGTACGCCGACGTAACGTCGACCACAACGAGCAGCGTCATTCAAGTGACGACTTATGGCTCTTCTCCGAGGATTATCGGCAATGTGATCACTCCCATGATGGGGGTCGAGTGACCGGTGAAGCCGACGAGGGGTCCGGTACAGGGTCTCAGGTCCGTCGGCCTTAACCCCATCTTTTCGATGGTGGACATGAACAGGATGTCGCAGGAGCTCCCTGTGTCGATCAGGAGGCGGCTGACGATGGCCGTCCCGATCTGGGCCTCGATGACGATGGCGTCATCGTGGGGCTGCTCGACCCCCTCTAGGTCCTCGTCGTTGAAAGTAATGGGAGTGTAGGCCATTCTTCTCCCTCTCTGGTCCCCTCCAAGGCCCGTCGTCATCACTTGTCTCGCGTATGCCTTTTTGATTGACGACGATGCCCCTCCGGAAGATGGCCCGCCGCATATCGTGTTTATGCGCATGACGGGTTTCGGGGGGTGAAGCTCTTCCCGCTCGCCGTTTGCAGGAGGGTCCGCCCTCCGTGCCCTCCGGTGGTTTCCCTCTTCTCGGTCCGGTCTCCGGCCTCCGATGAAGCCCCCCAGATGGCCCGCCTAGATCAGCCGCTCGATTTCCCTCTTGAGGGTGAAGCAGTCGTCGGTGTCGTGGCCATGGTCCCGGCAGTATTTTTTAAAATCTCTCCGGGCTGGGTCCGACTTCATTTCTCGGGGTGGCTCTGGCAGCAGTCCGGCTCTTGTAGCCGCGGCCATCACCTCGATCAGGGGAGCATTGAGTTGCGTGTAATGTGCCCGTAGGGGGCCTTCTTGTCTCGGGACGAATCGAGGGAGCCCTTGTGCCGGAGCGAACTCGCGTGCCGGGCCAGGGCGATCTTGCGGGCGGGGCCCGGGCGGTTCCCGCCTTGGTCGTGCCAGCTGGTCGCGACCACGGTGCCCCTCTTCTTGCCTTGGCCGAGGGTGTGACCGGGGTTCGCCTTGGGAGGGTTTCTCCGGGGGGAATAAGGCCTTTGCACTGAGAGTCTCCTCGGCCAACGCGTGCCTCTCCGCGATAGCAACCAACGCCTCATAGTCGGTCGGCGGATCCCGGAGCAGGGATTTGTGGAGGCTCCGAGTCTGCAACCCCGTTTTGAAGGCCAGCATGAGCACCTCATCGCCGCATGTCACCACCGCCCGTCTCTCCTCCTGAAAGCGGCGGAGGTGTCTACCCGTTGTCTCTCCCTCCCATTGGACTATCGTGCTGAGATAGTCTAAGGGCTTCTTCTTCGTCCGCCCGGCCCGGAACTCTTGGCAGAACTTGTGGGACAGCTCGCCAAAGCTCCCAACGGATCTCGCGGGCAAGCCAAAGTACCAGTCCAACGCGGTGTCCCTCAGGCTGTGGGAGAAATGTCGACATAGGAACGCCTCATCCACATCCTGTGCCTCCATCGCCCCCCGGTATTGTTGCACGTGCGTGAGGGGGTCGCCTCTCCCATTGTACGTGGCCAAGTGAGGGGGTTTGAACCTTATGGGCCTTGGGGCGGACGTGATCCACCATGCAAGCAGCGTGGCCTCCTCTGGATAGGTAGGGCGATCTGGCGCATCCCCTCTCCGCCACTCGGGGGTCTGGCTTCGGTCGCGCCTCGGCTGCCGACGGTCCTCCGGCCCCGGGGAGTAGCCCGACGGTCGTCTGGCGGGGCTCCTTCCTTGAGTCGAGGATTCGACGGGTTGTGGGCTACGGTTCTCCCAGCGCCAGCGCCTCCCGGCTAGCCCTCCTCGGGCCTCCACCCGTTCTTGATTCTCCCGAAGGAGCCTTTCGCGCTCGGCGGTGAGGAAGCGTAGTTGTCGACAAACGGCTTCCTCGTGCAGGGTATCGGAGGGGTGGTGCAGGCGATGCGGGCTGCCTCCTCCGGGTGGGGACATGTTCAGCAACGGGTCCCGCCCGTCCCCGAGCCGCCGACCCGTCGCCGTCTCGTCAAGGATTTCTCGGTTGCTCCTGTTCTCTCTCCTTAGCCTCTCGCGCTCTGCGACGATGAGGCGGAGTTGGCGGCGAGCGGCCTCTTCGTCCTGGTAGGCCCTTCGGGCGGTCTCGGCCGCTTCGTCCAAACGCCTTTGCGCGACGGCCGCCTCCACCAGGCGCCTCCACCGCCGCCCAACTTCTATCTCCTCTTCCAGGAGCCTTTGCTGGGCCGCAATCTCCTCAGCTAGCCCCCTGTTCTCCCCCTCCTCCTCGAACTGAAGGTGGAGGTTACGCCTCACGTTCTGGGGCTCTGAGGGGCCGGGCAGAGTCTCCGTTCCCGCCGTTTGATAGCCTCCCCTGGCCTGAGTGACGGCCTCGAAGCTCTTCAGGACGGCGTGGGCTGAAGTATGTTCAGTTTCGGTGCCCATCCCTAGAAGGGGGTCAGACGCCGGGGTGATTTGTAGAGAGAGCGGTTCCTGACCCACGGGATCTTTGCCGTGGTCAGGGTTCCACGAGATCGGCATGGAGTCTAACATGGGTGTGACCCTTCGTTCCCACAGACGGCGCCAATTGTTACGAGGTGGAACTCGCGTACAATGAATTTGTATTATGGGGAACCAAGGGCACGGTGGTTGTATGGAGAAGAAGGTGTAGGTAGTCCGTTTTACAAGTGATTAGTGGAGTGATGAAGTTGGACTTGTCGCCGTTGGTGATCACGGGGTTGAATCTCACCGGATGTAGCAGAGGAAGGTTGGATGGCAGGGGGCCGGAGACGACTTTGGTCCAGGGGCGAGCTTTCCTGCAGCACGAACAACTCGTCAGAAGGGCAGGGTTGGGGTTCAACCCTTAGCCCCTCCGATGCCTAAGTCAGTAATAGGACTTAAAACGGGGGCTAGACACGCCGGCCGGACTAACGGTGTGTCGACCGTACGTGGCGAGCTATAAGTGGGAGAACAAAGATATGGACGACCTTTGTTCTCGTGTGTGAATGATAGATTAAGAGAGAATTTTCCAACCCCCTTTCTGTAAGAGGAGAGGGGGTATTTATACCTGACGGGTGATGACTAGGCGTGCTGAGCTGGCTCGGTTGTCAGCGGAAGCTTCGGACAAGGACGTCGGGAACAGGAGTTCCTGACCTGCTTTTGTCAGGCGGCGCAACGGCCAAGGGGTGCTTTTGTCGGGATGTCAGGGCCGAAAGCGCTAACCGTCAGTCGGTCGGGTGACGTATGTGTCAGTCGTGTCCTTATCCTAGGTTGTTTGTCGTTGGCGACGAACTAAAGGTCGGGCTGTATCACTCTAGGCGCCATGGTTCATGGGAATCGGGCGGGTCGTACCGATCGAGGATTGTCCGACCGGCCGCTCCCCCCGATCGGTCATGAGCTATGGTCCGCCTGTACGGAAGGATACGTCCGTGCCTGTCAGTAGGCCCGGCTTAGCTACCCAAGCGTCCCCAAGCGCGCTACCCCCGGTGGGTCGAGCGGCTGTGGTTGTTCGCCTCGACCGGGTCGGGGAACGCTACAAGGCGCGCCCGTCTCCATATTGCCCCGGATTTTCGGGGTGGGGACCCTTTCATGAAGCGGAGAGTCCATGGATCATGTGGGCGGATTCGGGTGGGACCCCTACGATCTTTAGGTCGTAACAAGTATCCTCCGAGATCGGGGCCCCGGCCGAACCTGACACCTCCTCCGGCTCCCTCATCGCGTCTTCGCCTACAAAAGGAAAAGAGAGACAATCAGGGCGAGCCTAGCCCAGAGTTTACAAAACATCAAAGATACCTAGGGTCCAAAAGTCCTGGGTGAGCCGACTGCTCAGCGTTAGACTCGCCCACTGACGGCACGCCTCGGGCAGTTCCATCAAAATCTGAACTTTGGCAATATCCTCCCCGGTCAGCTCCACCCTTTCATTTACTAAGGGATTCCGCGCCCCCCAATTCGACATCAGCGCCACGTCGCTTGGCACCATCACGAAGACGAACTCCCTCATCCATTCGCCGACATCGTCGGGCACCCCGAGGATGAGTCCTCGCCCTCTCCTAGCGCAAAGACAATGATACATCCCCCTCTTCCGAATCACGAAGAAATACTGGAATAGCGCCAAGGAGGGACTCAAGGAGCAAGCAAGGCACAAGGCGACAAACCCCACTAACAAGCCCCAAGAACGGGGCGCTAGGGCAAATATCGGCAGCTCCAGGAAATTCAACAAATGAAACAAATACGGATGGATCGGGAAGCGAAGCCCCAACTCGAATGACCGAACATAGACCCCGACCTCATTATCCCCAGGTGAACAAACCACTTCCTCCGACCCGGGAACCCGAACCTCATAGGGTTGTCGCACAAATCGCACGTGAATCTCCCTGATGTTGATCCTATCCAACCTACATCGGAGGGACTCAATGGCTCTCGGGACAACGGATCGCCATGACCCTCTTTCCCTGGGCCGCCGCACCCCCGGCTGCGACGCCCCCTCGCCCACCACCTCCTCTTCTCCCACTCGGCTACCTCCTCCAACCTCGAAGCGAGAAGCCATTGATTGGAAAGGAAGGAAATTAACGGTTATTACCTGTTGATCCCTTAAACCCGGAAGGCGATCGGAAGAATTTGACCGGCGACGGAAGTGACAAATTAGCCAGCAAGCTCCAAACAGAAGTATCGAACGCCGGAGGAGAATCGGAGAGAGACAAAAACTCCGGCCGACCGCCACCCAGACCCTTTTAGCGGTAAAGGTGGCCCCGGGCCATCTCAGCCGTCAAACTTTCGCCACGCGGCGCCCATCGAGACTCCCCTGACGCCTCGACTGGCGTGAGGGTCACCTCATCCACGTGTCGCAAACCCAATCGCAGAGACGCTTCGTTTTCCTCTGCCCCCTTTTCAAATCATAATAATGACCACTAAGGCGGGAGTTCCGAAGCCGCCGTCGTCAATACCCGGTGGGTCCAAGGCCCATGCTGATGGTCCGGAATATCGAAGGTGGTTTGCCCTCCGAGCCGAGCTGGGCGGCCGCCTCAGACTCGAAGGCCGGGGGCAATTGTTACGACCTAAAGATCGTAGGGGTCCCACCCGAATCCGCCCACATGATCCATGGACTCTCCGCTTCATGAAAGGGTCGCCACCCCCAAAAATCCGGGGCAATATGGAGACGGGCGCGCCTTGTAGCGTTCCCCGACCCGGTCGAGGCGAACAACCACAGCCGCTCGACCCACCGGGGGTAGCGCGCTTGGGGACGCTTGGGTAGCTAAGCCGGGCCTACTGACAGGCACGGACGTATCCTTCCGTACAGGCGGACCATAGCTCATGACCGATCGGGGGGCGCGGCCGGTCGGACAACCCCCGATCGGTACGACCCGCCCGATTCCCATGAACCACGGCGCCTAGAGTGATACAGCCCGACCTTTAGTTCGTCGCCAACGACAAACAACCTAGGATAAGGACACGACTGACACATACGTCACCCGACCGACTGACGGTTAGCGCTTTCGGCCCTGACATCCCGACAAAAGCACCCCTTGGCCGTTGCGCCGCCTGACAAAAGCAGGTCAGGAACTCCTGTTCCCGACGTCCTTGTCCGAAGCTTCCGCTGACAACCGAGCCAGCTCAGCACGCCTAGTCATCACCCGTCAGGTATAAATACCCCCTCTCCTCTTACGGAAAGGGGGTTGGAAAATTCTCTCTTAATCTATCATTCACACACAAGAACAAAGGTCGTCCATATCTTTGTTCTCCCACTTATAGCTCGCCACGTACGGTCGACACACCGTTAGTCCGGCCGGCGTGTCTAGCCCCTGTTTTAAGTCCTATTACTGACTTAGGCATCGGAGGGGCTAAGGGTTGAACCCCAACCCTGCCCTTCTGACGAGTTGTTCGTGCTACAGGAAAGCTCGCCCCTGGACCAAAGTCGTCTTCGGCCCCCTGCCATCCAACCTTCCTCTGCTACATCCGGTGAGATTCAACCCCGTGATCGCCAACGGCGACAAGTCCAACTTCATCACTCCACTAATCACTTGTAAAACGGACTACCTACACCTTCTTCTCCATACAACCACCATGCCCTTGGTTCCCCATAATACAAATTCATTGTACGCGAGTTCCACCTCGTAACAGCAACAAAAACTCACATTAGCTTTGGGTTTGCTAAGCACACATCAAAATGATTTACACGCATCCCATTTATTTACCCATACGTCATGGTGTCAATTGGCCCGTCCGGGCCCGTCCGGGCCAAAGGCCGAGCCGGCCCGGGCGGGGAGGAACCCCGCCCAGCCCTAGCCCG
Source organism: Scilla litardierei (assembly GCA_030789695.1). Classification (NCBI taxonomy): domain Eukaryota; kingdom Viridiplantae; phylum Streptophyta; class Magnoliopsida; order Asparagales; family Asparagaceae; genus Scilla; species Scilla litardierei. Next base: position 26,042,032 of record CM061142.1, read on the forward strand.
GGCCGCCGGCCCGGGTTCGTATTTACCATATTAAAAATTAAAAAAAATTAGAAAAAATTAGAAAAAATTAGAAAAAATGAAAAAAATTCAAAAAAAAATCTAAAAAGATCTAAACAATTCACCTATAAAATTTTAGTAACTTAGAGAAAAATAATTTAGTAACTTAAAAATAAATATTAAATATTATATGTTTCATGTAAAATCTTAAGTGTTGGAAAATTTTTATTTACTTATAAATTTATATAGTAAATAATTTAACATGTTATTTGGTAGAAAAATTATATAAGAAAAAATTTATATCTAAAATATACGTAACATATTAAAATATTATATAAGAAAAAAATTTAATCCTGAAATTCTCGAAGGTCCTAGGTTGAACCTTTAAATTTTATTAATTGAAATCTTTTTTGGGGGGGACATACGTTGGCCAGTCTTACCCCTCATACATTGGCCAAAAAAGCAATCTAATAAATGTAATAAAATGCAAATACAAGTAAAGATATCTAGTAAGACTAGCGTCAAGTTTCTTCTTCTTCTTCAGGGTCTTCAGAAAGGTCCGTCTGATATTGGGTCCTCGCTTCATCCTTGAACAAATCCTTTGTACAAACCACCGCTTCGACTATATCTAGCTTCAGCCGTGACCTCTTGTTGCTAAGAACACGACTACTTGCACTAAAAGTAGACTCCAAAGCAACAGCGGATATGTGTACAACTAACAAATCACGGTCCATCATGGAAAGAATTGGATAACTAATCTTATATTGTTTCCACCATGACAGAACATCAAAATTCTCAATATTCAATTCTTCTTCAGTAAAGGGACAAGAATTTGACAAATACCTAGACAGTTCACTAGAAGAACTATTTGTGTCAACTGTTCTTTGCTTCTTCCCCATAAGCAGGTGGATCCTGCTTGGAGCAGAAGAAGATGCTTGAACAGCAGATGTGTGTGCAGAAGTACCAAATCGTATCTCATATACAGCAAAAAGGGATCTCAAGCTACTTTTAAAACTAATTTTGTGTTTTTCTGCATCTATGTTCATGTTTTCATAATAGGTGTCTAATAAGTCTGTTACGACCTAAAGATCGTAGGTGTTACGACCTAAAGATCGTAGGAGTCCGACTCCCGCCCGGATCCGATAACATACCCCATTAACCCACCTTTACGCAAAAGGGCCGCCACCCCGGAAATCCGAATCCACGTGGGGACGAGCGCTCCCCGAGCGCACCGCCCCGGGCGGGTCGAGCAACTGTGGTTGTACGCCTAGGCCAGGGGTGCTGTGAGGTGCGCCCGGACGGCACCGTTAGGCCGGCTGACTTAGGCGCGGGTATCTATCTGAGCCGGCGAACCATAGCCCGCGACCGGATGGGAGGCGCGGCCGGGCCGGACAACTCCCAATCCGGACGACCCATCTGATTCTCGTGCGCCCCGACGCCAGGGATAGCATAGCCCGACCTTTAGTTCATCACCAACGACAAACGGCCTAGGATAAGGGCACGACTGACACATACGTCACCCGACCACCTGACAAAGCACCCCCTGGCGGCTGAGCCATCTGACAGATTAATGCTTTCGGCTCTGACACCCCGACAAAAGCACCCCCTGGTCGTCGCGCCGCCTGACGAAAGCAGGTCAGGCAACCCGGTTCCCGACGTCCTTATCTGGAGTTTCCGCTGACGACCGAGCCAGCTCAGCGCGTCCAGTCAGCATGCCAGGTCAGCTCCGCCTAGTCATCACCCGTCAGGTATAAATACCCCCTCTCCTCTTACGAAAGGGGGGTTGGAAAATTCTCTCTTAATCTATCATTCACACACGAGAACAAAGGTCGTCCATATCTTTGTTCTCCCACTTATAGCTCGCCACGTACGGTCGACACACCGTTAGCCCGGCCGGCGTGTCTAGCCCCCGTTTTAAGTCCTATTACTGACTTAGGCATCGGAGGGGCTAAGGGTTGAACCCCAACCCTGCCCTTCTGACGAGTTGTTCGTGCTACAGGAAAGCTTGCCCCTGGACCAAAGTCGTCTTCGGCCCCCTGCCATCCAACCTTCCTCTGCTACATCCGGTGAGATTCAACCCCGTGATCGCCAACGGCGACAAGTCCAACTTCATCACTCCACTAATCACTTGTAAAACAGACTACCTACACCTCCTTCTCCATACAACCACCGTGCCCTTGGTTCCCCATAATACAAATTCATTGTACGCGAGTTCCACCTCGTAACAAAGTCAAGTAAATCTTTCTCCTTAACAAGGAGACCAAAAACCTTCGCTAAAGAGTATAGCAAAGGCACTGGATTCAAATACTTACGGAGTTTACTCTCCATTTGGCCAATCATTGTTCTAAGGTCAGGAGTACGAGAGGTCTCATTATCTCTATGTTTATGTATAACATTAGAGATTAAAGCTAATTGGTCTAAGACTGAAACTGAAGTGGGGTATTACACATCAGAAAATTTATTTGTTGACAAGCAGAAAATTTCAAAAAAAAATCATAAAGTTCATCTATAATTAGTCACTCATAATCATTAATATCATAATCAATATTATTGATAATGTATGCACTTGCATACTCACTTAGTTGGGTTCAGTTTAATTTTATACAATGCATAATTAGATACGTTGAATTCCACCAATGTGGAACACTAAGTATAAATGCTCTATAAGGCAGTTGGTTACTACGACAAAACTGCCTATATTCTCTCATTTTTTGTGAATTAGTTGTAATTAATAGCATAAGGTTTCTTACCTTTTCAAGATAAACAGAAGCAATTTTCAGACCATCCTGAACTACTAAATTTAACACATGGCATGCACAACATTGATGAAAAATTAACACATCTATATCTGGATTTAATTGACGTTGTAAAAATGTGATGGAAATATTATTATTCGAAGAATTATCAATAGTAAATGTGCTAATTTTTTTATATATCATACTCACGACAAATAGATAGCAAAATCCTACCTATAACCCCACCCGTGTGTCCATACTCTAACACCTTAAAACATCTAATTTTTTTTCTGAATTATGAATTTGTGATCTACAAAATGGGCTGTAAGACATATGTATGCTGCACCCCATTTTGTAGTCCATATATCAGAAGTTAATGAAATCATATATTCTACGTTAATAAAAATCTGATGCACATTAGCGTTTCCTTCGTGAAAAGCATTCATACAATCTTTTCTAAGAGTGTTCCTATATACTCTTCTAAATGTAAGGTTAAATGCATTTTGGTGGAATCGCTCTAATTCAGAGCTTTCACCACAATTTAAAGGCAGTTCTTTGCTTAACACTAGTCTATCCATCTTTTTTGTCATATTTTTAGCAGAATATGAGAAACTAGTAAGAGAGCCAGATGATGCAGATAAATTTAAAGTGAATTGTCTAGCATCTTTTTAAGCATGAGATTTCATGTGTCCTAGTAGATGTGAAGTGCCGGCAGTATGTGCGGCAGCAAAACTAGTTCTACATATATTACAAAAGGCACGAAGTTGTTCGATGTCATTACTATCTTTAACCAATTCACGTTAAAAGTGATCACAAACATCGGACTTTGGTCCTTTCTTTTGGGTTTTGTGTGTAGCCTGTGTAGGCATATGTGAATCAGGATATGATGTTTGTCCTGGTGAACTAGTGTAAGTGTGTGCAGCATGCAAAAAAAGTGAGTGTGTAGTCTGTTGTATGACGAGGCTAGGATTATTATTAGCCATATGAGTCTGAGGTTCTTGTGTTTCAGAATCTGCCAAAAATTCCGGTGTTGCTAAGTCACTCTCTCTATTACGTAGTAAATTAGCATAATATTCATAATCGGCAGTATCTTCAAAATTAAAGTTCATATTAATATTTCTAGATCCAGACGGTCCTGCCATTAAGCTAAGCTAAAAGTAATACTACAGGAACATGATTGACGTTTGAGCGTGATCGGAGCTTGTAAAGTCTGGTAGTCGCGAGTGGTCGAAGAGGAAGCTTGCACGGTAGTAGCGAGAGATCGGAGAGGGAAGCTTGCACGGTAGTAGCGAGAGATCGGAGAGGGAAGCTTGCACGGTAGTAGCGAGAGATCGGAGAGGGAAGCGTGTAGAGACGGTAGTAGCGAGAGATCGGTAGTAGCTTGTAATTGTAGAGCACCGTAGAGTTGAAATTAGAATTTAGAAGATAGGATGTGTAGAGAAGTGGTTGAGTGTAGAGATAACGGGGGAGGGGGGTTTTTATAGAGGAAAGAAGGAAAAAAAAAGTTTTTTTAAATTGTCCAACGGGCAAATTTTTGCCAGTTGGGCAAATTGTTGCCAACGGGCCAAAATTTGCCCGTTGGCAACAGGCCGCCCGGGCCGGGGGTCGGGCAACGACCCGATGGGCTGGGATATCTGCCCCAGCCCGGCTTTGCCTCCGGGCCCAAGCAGTCCGTTGACCCGCCTCCGGGCCCGGCCCGGACAGACGGGCCGATGGGCCTCCGGGCCAAAATGACACCATGACCGTACACCATTCTAGTATAGGGTGTGGGCAAGTGGTGTGTACGCAATGCTAGTAGGCATGTGTATATAGAAGCTGCGCCGAATCATTTCCCCTCGGACGATGATGTCGAAATAATCCTCTTCCCAACATGGGCATTTGATCCGTTGATGTCCCCCTGCCGACCAAGAAATCGGCACCGTCCCTCCACAAACGACTTCGATAGACTTGAAGCCCCCCAAAATTCACCCATCATGACGCGCCCTCTTTCAAGCTGGTCCCAAAATTGGGTCACGCTATCGCGTTTGGGAAGTTAAGGATAATAATGTTTATACGCTCGCCATACAGCATTTCCCCCACCTATCGGATCGCTGGGACCCACTCACGTGCAGCTCCGACTTTCCCGCGTCTTGCCCATTTCCATCGACCCCAGCCAATCTCCGCATCCTTCTTCGTCGTACTGCCGGCACGTGTCCGATAGACACTTCTAAATCTTGTTAACAACACGTGTCAAACGACCGATCCGACAACGGAGATAACCGCTGTGCAGCGGATCGCATCCCCATAAACTGTGACGTAAGCACAGTCGTCACAAGGCTGGGTACTGTCACCAGTGGCTTCCGCAGTGATTTTCACCCTAATTGACCAGTCGAGCATTTTATCATCTTCTAAGACTTGCAAAAGTCCGATTGTACCCCTACTCCCTTTAAAGCACCGGTCCGTACTTCGAGGTCATTTACAACAATTCATCAAAGAGAATTGCTACATACACCCCTATCTATAAGGGTGTATGTAATATTTGAATGCCAAAATTAGAAATTATATCACATCCCACCCTTATTTGTACACTATCATTTTTGTTTTTTTCTTTTTTAGGTCACAATCATTGCATACACCACTATTGATAGGGGGTGTATATAGTCTTGACCTTCGTCAAAAAGCCCGAGCTCTTCCTAGTAATGGAAAAACTACTGTTTCACTATTTGCCCCGCGAAAGGCAAACCAGTTCTGGGCCCCACCCCTGTCACGGGCACGGGGACAGCTGTCCGTGCAAATCAGTAATTTTACAAAAATAATTGAAATAATAATTATAAAAAAATAATTAGGTTTCAAGCGGGTTCTAGAGCTCCACGTCACCCCTGCCTCTTCAACTTCCCCCAACAAGATAGCTTACGGCCCAATAGAATTCAAGAAACCGAAGATTCGAAAAATTCCAGAGAGAGAAAGAGAGAAAATCTAGAGATTTTTTTGTCGTAATGGCGAGAGAGGCGGTGGGATTCTGGGGGCTGGCGGCGAGGCGGTGCGACTCCTGCAAGAGCTCGCCGGCGGTGCTCTTCTGCGGGGCGGACAGTGCTTACCTGTGCGGCACGTGCGACTCGCGCGTGCACGCGGCGAACCGGCTGGCGTCGGGGCACGGGCGGGTGTGGATGTGCGAGGTGTGCGAGCAGGCGCCGGCCGCGGTCACGTGCAAGGCCGACGCGGCAACCCTATGCATCATGTGCGACGCCGATATCCACGCGGCCAACCCCCTCGCCAGCCGCCACGAGCGGATCCCCGTAGCCCCCTTCTACGAGCCACTCTCGTCAGTGATCAAGCCATCCGCCGCCGGAGCCCGCGCCGTCGCAGCCTCCGTGTTGGAGGAGCACAACGAGTCGGAGGCGGCCACGTGGATGATGCCGAATCCGGGCCCGGGGCCGGGTCTGAACCAGAACCCGAACCCGAAGGGGATAATGGAGGCGCTGGATCTCAACTTTTTTGCTGACGTGGATCCTTTCCTTGACATCGACTATGCCGACAGCCTCGTCCCCGTCCAAGAGAAGCCGATGGCCAGAGGAGGAGCGCCGCCCCTGCCGGCGACGATGGCGCCGGATGGCGTCGTGGAGATCGATTTCGCTCTCGGGAAGCCATCGCACAGCTCGTACAATACCTATTCGCTGAGCTACAGCGTAATCACCAAATTCTTCTTGTTTTTTCAGCAAATTACACTTGAATTTTTGTTCAGACAGAACCGTTTACAGAATTTAACTGCAATATTTTCATAATTAAGTGTAGCTGTCGATATCGAGTACAGTAAAATTTGACTTTTGACCAAACATCTTTACTTTCTAAGAATTCTAACTGAGCTCAGGGTCAGAGAAAAAGACATCAAATCTGTCGAGATGACTGTAAAATTTGATATTCATGGTATCAACAGTAATTTAATGTTACGTAATTTGAAACCTTCGCTCAAATTGAGAACGCTGTTTATTGTTTATCGAACTTTGGTTTGCAGGTGTCATCATCTGAGGTCGGAGTTGTCCCCGACGGCGGCGTGAGCTCGATGGCCGACGTGTCGAATCCGTACGGCCGACCGCCGGAGGTGGCGGCGGCGAATCCGACGGTGGCGATGGATCGGGAGGCGAGAGTGATGCGATACAGAGAGAAGCGAAAGAACCGAAAGTTCCAGAAGACGATCCGATACGCATCGCGGAAGGCGTACGCGGAGACTCGGCCGCGGATCAAGGGGCGGTTCGCCAAGCGGGTAGATACGGATTCGGAAGCTGATCGGATCTACGCGCCCGCTTCCCTCGGGGCGGCGATCATGGTGGATAATGGGTACGGAGTCGTCCCCTCGTTCTGAGACCCAACTCGTGTTGTAATTCGTAAGAGCATCCTTTTCCTTTTCTTGTTTGATTTTTGTGCCCTTTTTAATTGTACTGTCCCTTTTTGTCCTTTGCTGTATAAAAATAAAAAATAAGAGAACTGCTCCATGCACCTCATTGTATGAGGTGCATGTACGGTTTTTATCTTTAAAAAGATGGGTTTTTCACATCATCCCCTCTAATCACAGCCTCTCTCCTCCAAAAAAAAGCAAGATTCGACACTGAATTGTATCTGCACCTCAACTGTTGAGGTGCAGATAGCAATTCTCAAAAATAATATCGTCTTGGGAAGAGATGTGTCCGGGTTATGAAGCTTAGTCTGTGGAGAAGACCATATGCCTTCATTTTTAGTGGATTAGAGGGTACATATATATAGATGAGATACAATCTCTTAATAGATGCATTCTTATCCACTCGCACATCTTTATCTATTTACAACACTTCTCTTTATACAGTCATAAGTGTGAACTCTGTCCATGAATACTTCAGAATTTTGAGCATCATATGAGTATCGCAAGTGGTGCATAGTTCAGGATCCTGAGTTAATGATATTTTCCTCGTTAAAACCTTTGGCTATGGAAAACCTGTGGGAAAAATCATAGCTAAGAGAGAAAAATACAAATTCCCTCTAACTCCACCTGATCTGTTCAAGCACTTAGCCTTTCAGATCTCTTAGACGTTTTTCATCACTCCTGTTTACAACATTCCAAAGATATATACAAATTACAAATATCGCACTATTAAGCAGTTGCAAAATCCAAAAACTCTAGAGAAATGTACTTTGTTTTGTCGACTCTGATGTGTGGTCTCCTCAATAGTCAGATAAGCATGTCGCTTGGTCTTCAGACTATCTGGTCAGTTTCAAGACGCCAACCTTTTACCCAATCGTTACTGGAATGTGATGTACCACTTAGCGCATCCAAGCACACCCTTTGCTAGTTTTTGAAATGGTGAAGATTTTGGAATAACAGGATGATATTGCTTTCATAGTTTGCTTTACAAATCTACAGTAGGTGGTCGTCCCACTGTAAGTACCCAGTTTGTGACTTTTCATTACAGGGATCAAACCTGTAACCTGCATTTGTATAAGCATGGAAGATAATTATTTATAATGTAAGCACAAATTCATCGACCCTTGAAGGAAGCGCAGAAGATGCTTAACTCTGGTACAGTAGCATTTTTAAGTACATCACTATATATGGCTAGTGAATTTACTGCACCTGTTATATCGGAACGCTTGCAGTTAGCCAGAAGTGCTCTGATTGCACTCAGATAAGCGACTTCTGGATGTATTATATTCTCCCCCTCTTCCAGATGACAGGAAGGGGTCTTTTTATTCAGTCGTTGGACGTACTACCAAAGGTATACTTATTGGATGATATTGGTCCTTGTATTACTTTCTTCAATACACTCTGGGTGTATGAAGGTTAACGTAACATGATTTTATCTTTTTAGATAATATATCTGTGAGCTATGACTTATCTTTATTTTTCCAAGGTCTTTCATATGATATTTGGTAGTCAGGCTTGAGCAGATATTTCAGTTTTCTCTTCAGGAGATCCGATGAGATTTAAGTTGTTTGCAACTATGATCTCAAATCATGTCCTTTGCTATTTATAAAGATGCAAGGACAACCTTAGTAGGAATACTTGCTTTGTCAAGTGATTCACTTGGTTGTTCAATAATTTATTATTTATTCAATAGAATAAACGTCCCGAAGTCTATTCAAGCATTTTAAGAAAATAATGAATCAATTTTTATCTGTCACAACATCCAATAGCACCAAATTCAAAGTTTCCTTTGCCAAATCGTAAGGTATTCGCAATGTCTAATTGAGGAATCTGATGAATTATTTATGTAAGTGCGTCATACTCATTCTTAATTTGTTTATTCCCCAGTTTCAGCGAAATAATCCTTGAGTTATAGGCTGTACCTTATTGCATACGATTTTGTACTTATATTTTTTATTTGTACAATACTTTTTGTCCCAACAGGTTTTGACACCTTTTGGTGTCTGGATTTCAGGTCCGAACACTTCACATTTCATAAGCGAGTCCAGCTCATCTTTTATTGCCTCGTTTCACATTTGGCCAATTTCTACGTTTGCATTTTAGCAAGGGAGTATGAAATGATATTTTATAATTATCATCGCTTTTTACGATGTAAGTGGTAATACGATACGTGAATATATTGTCAACAATTGTGTTCTTTCTGTCCAACTCCTCCCTAGTACGTACAACATTTAATTTCATTTCAATTTCTCCTGGATTTTCCACTTCATAGGATTCCGTGAGGGGCGTGGGTATGGACATGAGCTCATTGTCCTGTGGTAGTATTGTCTCAAGGCCTACATGTATTTTTCTATTTTTGGGAATTTTATCTTTGGAGCCTATTGGTCTGTCTCTTTGATGAACATCCACTTCTGCTGCTGGTGGATTACATTCATTTACAGTGATGTCAATCCTAGCTGGAGTATAAGCAGCAGGAAAGTGTGATCTGACAATTTTCTTGTTCTCAGTAACTATGTCCGGTAACTGTTGAACAATTTTCTTGAATGCGATAGATCTTCAGGATCTCATTATCACATTTTATATTTTTTGGATCATAGATTTTTGTTTATTTATTTTGAACGGTCAGTAGGGCTTCATGCATCAAACGATTTGAGCCGAGCACTTGGAATGTGGACACATTTATGCACAGTCTTCAAGACGTGCTTTTAACGCTTCTCTCATTTGGGGTACAAGGTATTTAGGGTGTATCAAATCCTATATGGATTCCAAGACAGCGTTGAAGTCATCATTTTATTCTCTGTGGGTGCCGTGAAGTGTTCGGACCTGAAATCCTTAAATGAACGATATTTGGTGGCTTTCCGTATGCTAGTTGCATCAGAGAATGACTCTGATTTCCAGAGAGTCTGAGTCTTATTTATTAAGCATGCAAGATTGCATGTCCCCTTGCAGTCACCAATAACTGGAATCAATAGATGTGTAATCCATTGGAGTCGTTTTTAATAATCGACTTTTCAAAACCCATTTTGGTTGTGAACACATCCATTGGAGATATTCTCTCCGGTGGTGGATCACACTTCTATTAAGATACTCTTGGCTATGGTGCCGGAGTTCAACATGGAGCTTGAAATACTTGATGTGAAGACGGCTTTCATGCATAATGAGTTAGAGGAAACAATTTACTTGTCACAACCGGAAGGGTTCAAAGAAGTGGACAAAGAAGATTTTGTTTTTGGTTGAAGAAGTATCTCTTTGGGCTCAAGCAATCGCCAATACAATGGTACAAACGCTTCGACTACATCATGTTGCATATCAAATAATCAAGGAGTGAGTATGATTGTTGCGTTTACTACAAGGTGCTTGATGATGGTTATCATATCATGCTACTTATCTATGTGGATGACATGCTAATTGAATGTAAACACATGTTAATGGTGGTTGAGCTCAAATCTAAGTTGAGCAAAGAGTTTGACATGAAGGACCTTATGGCGGCCACAAAGATTTTGGGCATCTAGATATAGAGAGATCGAGATCTCGGAAAGTTGTGGTTATCACAAAAGAGGTATGTTTCTTATAAAGTGGTGGAGATGTATGGTATGAAGGATGCAAAATCGGTCTCTACATTACTTGCTTCTCTTTTTGCTTTGAGCGAAGAGCAATGTCCAAAGACGGTGGAGAAAATTGAGAATATGAATGTCGTACCGTATGCAAATGTGGTAGGATGCTTGATGTATGCCATGATATGCACAAGGCCGGACATAGCCTAAGTGTTAAGGTCAAAATTGATCGGCATAGTTGTCCAGCTGACGGGGATGCCAAGCGGTGAGCTGGAGCCTAGTCAGCCTTCGAAGGGGCACCCTCCGTTGGGAGAACCAGGGTCGGTAGTTGATGGTAGACGATGGTACAACCGATGATCGACCTAAGAAAAATCGTTGGATTGATCGTTCGAGATCGAAGAGCTTGATAACGACCTTGGGTATTGGATGGCGATCGTCAGTCTGCACCATAGAGAGTCGTCAGGGAGGTCGGATCTGGGTTCCAACCCAAATCCACTCCGATGCTTAAGTTAATAAGGAACTTATGGGAGAGAGGAAGCTTGGTGTAGTAGGGATCGACCCACGGAGGTTCGTCCCTAGACTAGCGACGCAAGCTCGAAGATGGAATGGAGAAGTACAAAAATAGAGTTCATGTCTTAGCCCTCGTACCTTGAAAGTGGAAACACTTTACCTTTGTTCGTCGACATATTTATAGGCAGCTCTTTCTTGATGAGGCGTAACCGTCCCTCATTGATTAGGGCATGATCTTCTTCGGGATTCGAGCCAACGGTTGCCATTAGTTTGGCCCCATTAATTCCTCCTTGAATGTCGGTGCTAGTCAAACGGTCGACTGACCCGTTCAACTAACTTAGTCGTATCTTGCTCAGAGTGCGGGGGTAATGGGTTGCGAAGGAGGAACGGGTCGGGTATGTGGATACCCAATCGGGTTATTATCCATGCACTAACAATGGCCCCCATCATTTGTGCCTCAGGAGTCGCGCCGACTGGGACCAAATGATATGTAGTCTCCTTAAATGCGCACGGATTTCAAAAAATTTGATGTGATATGTGCCGCTTCTTTCGACTGGGACCAAAGAACCCTTTCGCCTTTGGAGCGATCTCTACCGTTTTTGGTGGCTGGCCTCGGACACGTGGCATGCATCGGGGGCTTGGTGGTTGTGCATGTTTGCTCTGGTGGTGTTCAAGGTGCCGACCCCCGAGGTGCTAGTGGAGCACCTTCGGCTCCCTCGCCCTGTGAAAGTTCCTGGAAAGGGGAAATCAATTTGGGTTGAGCCCGACCTTTCCATTCGTCGAAGGGATCGGAAGTCGAAAGCTCCTCGAGTTATCTTAGACATGACCCCTAGGTTCTCCCCTGACCCGACCGCCGAGGTTTGGCGAGGCTGTTTCTGTGAACCTTTTAGGGTTAGGGTGCCTGACCCAGATAAGAGAGTGTGCTTCCCGCGGAAGAGGGAGGTCGGGGTATATCTTAAGTCTTTCCGCTTAGGACTTCGATTCCCCCTTCACCCCTTCATTATCGAGTTTTTGTGTTACTCGGAGCTCTCTCTTTGAAGAATAGCCACTTACTCTTTTCCTTCCCTGGTGGGTTTCATCGAGCTGTGTGAGCTTTGTGGAGTTTGTCCGACCCTCGGATTGTTCGAATACTTCTTTAGGATAGTCGCCGACCCTTGCTGAGTGTGGTATCACGTAGTTGCTCGCCCGGGTACTAGACTCATATATGACCTCCCAGTTTCCGACCCTGGATGGTCCGACACCTTCGTGTTTGTCCCTTTACCCATTGCCCGAACCCCGAGCTTACGAGGGAGTCTCGTCTGTCCCTGGAGTAGGTTAGAGCCAGGTTGTCACCGAGCGAGGACGTGGCAGTGAAGGCTCTTTTGAATCGACCGAGAGAGGATAGGTCGATTCATTATTTGCTGGATGGCCGTACGATAAAGATCCTTCTATGGTGCCTAGGTAAGGTACTCCGAATCGATATCTTTATATTCACCACTCACGGTAATTACCTCCGTTGTTTGCAGATATGACTAATGGCCATCGATGCAGCGGCGAGTCCAGCCTGGACCGAGTCTGGAGGGAGCAGAGGAAGAAGAAAAAGACGACCGAGAGGTCTGGCACCCATAGCGATCGATCGAGCGCTCGCGTTGAGGGGTTGGATTCTCGATCCCCCCTTTCCGTCCACCCGAGCTCCTCCTCCGAAGGGGAGAGAGACCAGGTGGACACCCAGGCCTCTTCCTCGAGCCTCTTCGAGGGAGGCCTCTACACAGGCTCCTACGCGACCTCCCGTTCCTCTGGCTTCCGTAGTGGTTGGGGTGGTGCCAGTGGTGGTTGACGTCGATTATGTCGACATCGTTGAGCAGGCTGGGGGAGTCGGTTATAAGAGGGAGACGTCCTCTTGCAAGGAGGAGGGGTCTCTGAAGAGGATGCACGTGGGAGGAGAGGATCCCATGGGGAAAGGTGATGGGGTGGTTCTCCTCGAGACTCCCGAGGTGGGGAGACTCCGTCGATGCCCCAGGGCCCCACGATGCCCATCACGAATATGTGGCTATTGGGTGACATCGTGTCACCTACTTCGTTGGTCGGCCCAGTTCCTGGAGAGTTCGATCGAGCGCTCATGCTCGATCGACTTTCGATTCGGCCTTCGGGGCCGATCGAAGGTGAGCTTCACCAGCCCTCCTTCACCGTTGGTAGGGAGGAGTCGGCCTTGGTGGATTTTGGGACGACGGTCAGGGTGGTGGAGAACTCGATCCTTCCCAAGGATTCGGAGTTTCTGTAGAAACTGGACCTCGAGCGGATGGCAACTTCTTTGTTGGGGGTGGGTAGCAGGTATACCGTCTGAGCCTCTGTTTTCTGGTACTCGACTTGGTCGTCCACTTGACTGACCTTCGCTCTATTTACAGATGTATGTTTTCGGGGCTACACTGCGTCGCCATGTTGTCAACTTGATTGACGGAGGTCGACGGGTGGCGGACGCGGGCCCTCCTCTCCGAGGCACGTGTGAAAGAGGCGGAAGAAACCTTGGTGAAGACCCTCGCTGACAAAGTGTCGGTCGAGTGGGAGGCAACGAAGGCAAAAGAAAGCCTTTCGTCGCTGTCGACCATCCACAGGTCTGCCGAGCTCCAGTGGAGGACGGAGAGGGCCGAGCTCGAAGAGGAGCTCGATGCTTTCAAGAAGGAGACGGTCGAGCTTTGGACCAAAGTCTTTGACCTTGAGAGGTGTGCGGAGGCCAGCCAGGTGGAGAAGGCCGAGCTCCAAACCAAGGTCATCGAGCTCGAGGAGGCTGCCACAAAGGAGAAGGCCGAGCTCCAAACCAAGGTCACCGAGCTCGAGGAGGCTGCCGCAAAGGAGAAGGCCGAGCTAACTGCTATAGTCACGAAAACAATGAAGGCCTTCACGAGCGTTCTGGTGTCAGGGGGTGCTCCCCCTCCTTCTTAGGTTTTAGGCAGTCCCTTTGTGACTCCCAATTTTGTAATTTTTCCGATTTGAAATTGATGAACTTTTTGCTGCTTTCACCAAAAAATTTACCTCTGCTGCGTGTGTGTGGCCCATCGACGACCTAGCTTGAAAGCTAATAGGAATCCTTAAGCAAGTAAGGTCGCAGATAAGTTAGATGTCTTCACCATAAATCACACACTTCCATCCGATCAAGGTCGTTCGGTGGCGAGGGGCGTGGGCCCCTTGACTTACGGCCGACGAAAATCGTTCAGTGGCGAGGGGCGTACCCCTTCGACTTACGGCCGACGGAAGTCGTTCGGTGGCGAGGGGCATGGCCCCTTCGACTTACGGCCGACGGAGGTCGTTCGGTGGTGAGGGGCCCCTTTCGACTTACTACTGACTGAGGTAGTTCGGTGGCGAGGGGCATGGTCCCATCGACTTACGCTCGACAGAGGTCGTTCGGTGGCGAGGGGCATGGCCCCATCGACTTACGGCCGACGGAGGTCGTTTCGGCTGATGTTGAAGAACGATCCACTTTGTATTCATAAAAATCGTGCATATGATACAAAGTGAACAGTCGATTTGCCTCTTTAGTTCAACCACTGTTAGCACTTTCATGGATGTTCAGAGTTTTAAGGATGAAGAAGTTCCTCGCCGACCAAAGTGGCGAGTCGGTAAGTGGCAGGACCAAATACGTTGTTCACTGTGTAGGGCCCTCTTCCATATTGCAGCAAGCCTTCCCTTCTTGAGGGCCTTGGGAGCGAATGCATCATGGCGCAGCTCTAAGTCTCCCCTGCAGAAAATGGATTTGCGAACCTTGTCCACTGATGTAGGTTGAGCTCAAGGCCCTATGAGTTTCTTTCTTCGTCATAGCATCGGGGACGGAGTGGTGCTTGTTGACCTTGATGGGGACGACAGTCTCGTATTAGTAGGTCAGCATGATGGGCACCTCCCATGTGTGGGTCGATCTGTATGACCGTGACATGTCGAGGATCCGATCTCAGAAACCCTTTGGGTAGGTCGAGTATCGTCAGGCGTACTCGTCGGCATCTTCGAACATCGTTGGCCAAAAATATCACTGTCGCATGACCTTCAGAGCTATAGACGTTCCTCCGTGGTGGTTTCCGCAGTCACCTTCATGGATTTCTTCTGACCACATGGCGTGTTTACTGCGGGGCTAGGCATTTAAGATGGGGGGAGATGTCGTGCTCGGTCCATTATTTTTCGCACAATGGACCACCCAATTGGACGGATTGACAGGCCTTTCGCTCAAATTTTCGTTCCTCCACTGGGTTGGTCTCGCATCTCCACCAGGACGAATGGATTCCCGCGTTTCCATCATGGTCTCTCTCGTGTTTGAGCAGCGGTTTCATTGGATCCATCCATGTGGTTCTTCGACCAAGGCCTGGGGGCTCTTGCGGCAGCCCTGTAGACGTCTTAAGTACCCGACCGGGCTTTGTTGGGATCAGACAACCCAACTGCTGACAGGGCATCAGATCGATGCTTCTTCGGTTTTGGAGCGCAGTGAACCTCGGCACGGGTGAAGGTGGTGAACTCAGTTTTAGCGACCTGCGCTCAGCTCAGCATTGGATCGTCTTGGGCCTTGATGGCCCCGCTCAGTTGACAGGCGACGAGGCGGGGGCTGTTTGAACCGTCGGACTAATCTTCAACCAAGGGCTCGAGCCAATCAGAGTTTGGTGATGGCCCCTTAATAACCCGCACCATCGTTGGTGGCTTGGAGACCGAAGTGGAGAAGGTATATTGAATTAGTTGTCACCGGAGGTTTGGACGGCCATCCCGGCTCCACTCCCAGCTTGTGTGGGCAAAGACATCGGTTTGTATGACCCAGATTCCCTCTTGCTACTCCGACCCCCTTTGGGTCTGGAAATTGATCATCGAGTGGAAGTTTGAGACCTCCGCTTTTATGACGTTCGGTAGCGGTCTTCTGATGATTCCGTCGTACGCCGAGTTGATCTTTATAACTATAAAGTTTGGTTAGGTGAGTCATTTGTTGAAAGTACGTACCGAGGGTCACCGGCAAGTGATGATGCCTGCTATTGGAGTAGAGTGCCAGGTGAACCCTACCAAGGGTCATGTGCAAGGCGTCAGCTCTTCGGGTGATATCTTCATCCTCTCCAACGTAGTGAAGAAGAGTATGTCGCAGGAGCTTCCGGTGTCAACGATTAACCTTTTCACGGCGATCTCTCTGATCGTGACTGTAATTATCACGACATCATCGTGCGGCAGCTCCACCCCCTCTAGATCTTCGTCCGAGAAGGAGATAGGAGGAGTTGAGTATCTGGGGCGTTTTCGACCCACGGAAACTATCATCAATCTCCCAGCATGGGAACTTTAGAGAGATGTTAATAGCTCCGGGTGCGGGGGACCTCCTGTTATCGTGTTGGTGATCCCAACATTGGGGGATCCTGCAGCGACCTCGGAGGATGTGGTTGGGTGAGTCGGCATATTCGAGTGATTCGTCGAGGGGGATGTCGACTCGTGCTTTTTCCACAGACGGCGCCAAACTGTTAAGGCCACAATTGACCGGCACAGTTGTCCAGCTGACTGGGACGCCAAGCGTTGAGCTGGAGCCTAGTCAGCCTTTGAAGTGGGACCCTCAGTTGGGAGAACTGGGATCGGTAGTTGATGGTAGACGATGGTACGACCGATGATTGACCTAAGAACAATCGTTGGATTGATCGTTCGAAATCGAAGAGCTTGATAACGACCTTGGGTATTGGATGGCGATCGTCGATCTGCACCACAGAGAGTCGTCAGGGGGGTAGGATCTGGGTTCCGACCCAAATCCCCTCCGATGCTTAAGTTAGTAAGAAACTTAAGGGATAGATGGAGCTTGGTGTAGTAGGGATCGACACATGGAGGTTTGTCCCTACACTAGCAACGCAGGCTCGAATATAGAATGGAAAAGTAAGTTTAGAGTTCTATGTCTTAGCCCTCGTGCTTTGAAGGTGGAACCCCTTTAACTTTGTTCGTCGACATATTTATAGGCAGCTCTTTCTTAATGAGGCGTATTTGCCACTCATTGATTAGGGCATGATCTTCTCCGGGATTCGAGCTAACGGTTGCCATTAATTCAGCCACATTAACTCCTCCTTGAGTGTCGGCGCTAGTCGAACGGTCGACTGACCCATTCGACTGACATAGTCGTATATTGCTCAGAGTGCGGGGGTAACAGGTTGCGGAGGAGGAACTGGTCGGGTATGCGGATACCCAATCGGGTTCGTATCCATGCACTAACATCAAGCGATTGGTATAGCTTGCAAATAAATTCAAATCCGGGTAAAGAGCATTGGAATGCGGTGAAGTGGATTTTGATGTATTTGGGAGGCACCAAGAGTTGGGCATCATGTTTAAGAAGAAAGACGACTCAAATGTTGTAGTGTGATATGTTGATTCGGATTATGCGGGGGATCTTGACAAGAGGAGGTCAACTACTAGGTATGTCGTCACACTTGCTAGTGGTCCTATTTCTTGGAGGTCAGTGCTACAATCCATGACGACATTATTGATCGGCCCGGAATCAACTCCGAAACGATGTCGTCTAACCGCAAGCGCACGGTATAGTGGCAAGGGGGTATCGAACACGGGAAAGCGGTGCTATACTACCTATCTACTCCTAGGTTAAATTAGACTTGCGGGTTTATTGGTGGATGTGGAGTATGGAGTGTCGTAATGATGGTGGATGCGAAAGTCGTGTCACTTGATGTCGCAAACCAAGGGGTCCATACAAAGAAAGAAAGAAAAGACTAGGGCTTTAGGACTCACCACTAGAACCGTCGGACGTCGACGCTAGGCTAGGACTCTTACGTTGCATTGGTTTTATTGGGGATTGTAGCATCTAAGAAGTGAATTCATGTGTCTGGGCATCATGAATCTAACGTATCGCATTAACCCCGCTCTTGCGATAGGCGCAAACGATACGTGCATTAAGGATCTACAAAGTTCTCACCAGTCTCGTGTTTCGAACGCTCTCAACTCGTACCAGTCTCGTGGGTTAGAGCTTCGAGATATTTTGGTGGCTCTTATTGACGCAATGGCGGTAGCCATTAATTAGTTATATAGTTCGTCGGTGGATCCCCTCAAGGCACGAGCCGGGCATGGTCACGTGCCTCGGTTGAATCCACTAACTCCCTAATTAAATCCGTAGGATATTCCTTAAGCTAATCGATTCCACCGACCGTGGGCATGATCTCAGTACGAATTCTCCTAAGGATCTTGCTAGATCAACCAAAATACAATCCCATTTATAACCAACGCACCATAAAAATCCCAACTTTGCATCTAAGTCCTAAGATCCATGGGCTAATTCCTTAGCCCAAGAAAAGAGCACTCAAGCATAGCAATATCAATAGATAATATAACGCACAAAGATTTCAATGCATGCATCAAGAATGGATAAACAATACTAAATCACAAAGAAATAATAATAGAATTAAAAAGGGCAAAAATACTTATCTTGATACCAAGGAGGGGCCTAGGGCATAACCAAACTCTCCAAAAGATCGTCTCCACAAAAGTCTAAGAAAGATCTAAAAATTCTCTTTAGAAAAAGTATACAAAAATCTCCTCAAAATTCTAATCTAAAAATCTCCCTAGAACTCTGTCCAGGCTCCAGCATGAAGTCCCCCCAAAAATCTGTACAGAGCCCCCTCCCACTGCCAGCATGACGGCTGCTCCATATCCCCCAAAAAACCCTCCGAATCGTCCCCCAAAAATTCGGCGCAGCGTAAAGGATGGGCCCACAGCGACTCTGTCTGAGTACAAAGCTGCTCGGTCGAGTCGTTCGGCAGCTCGGTCGAGTCGTTCGGCTGCTCGGTCGAGTTGAACAGGGAATCGAATTCTTCGAAAATATGTCGCTCTACCCACCCTGGCTGATTCGGCGCTGCTCGGTCGAGTAGGACTTTGCTCGGACTGAGCAAGTAGTTGCTCGGTCAAGTCGAAGGTCGCTCGGTTGATTGGGGACTAAAAAACGCACTTCAGCCTCATTTGCACACTACTCGGTCGAGTAGTAGGTTGCTCAGACCGGGTAGGAGGTTGCTCGGCCGAGTAGGACATCAAAAATAGCATTTTGACCGAGTAGTGCACTACTTGGACCGAGTAGAGTACTACTCGACCGAGTAGGCTGCTGAGAACAGTTTCAGCACTGTACCATCAACTTGCAGAAATTTTCCAGGGCTCATCCGACCTCCGATTGGTGCGTTCTTAGTGGCGTTGAAACCGTCTTGAAGTATATTATCTGGGAAAAATATCAGAAAAATAGTGAAAAATCTTAGGTGATAGCAGATTTAAAAATAGTGCACGGTTGTCCTATTTTCAGCACTTCGGGTCGCTCGATTCCTTCGCCGCATCATAGTTCGATTGAGCGACCTTCTCTCTTGCCCCTTCCTTGCTCCAGTATTCTTATTTGGCACCTTAAGCATGTCATCATGAGTCTCATTGGTGCTCTCACGTCGCCGATCGTCTTATCGACTCCAAATTGCTCCAATATCGTCCAAATCCCTGAAATGGACATAAACGCTCCGAAAGTCATATTATTCCAAACAATAGCGTAAAAACATATGAAATATGTAATCGAGCAATCATTTTGACGTGTAATTATATATATATAATGTGAAATATAAGAACACATCAATTATCTATAACAGAGGCCAAGTACATGGCCATCACGGAGGCTTCCAAGGAAGCTATTTGGTAAATGAACTTGGGTTGAAACTAGAGAACATCCAAGTAATCTCGGATAGTCAAAGTGCAATTTGCTTGACCAAGATTCATGTCTATCACGTAAGGACAAAACACATTGCAGTGAGTATCACAAGAGGCTACTCGACCGACTAGCCCGTATCAACCCAGAGCCAAAGAAGCAGCAAAGCAGAGCCGCATGTCCAGCTCGACCGAGTAGGCACTGCTACTCGACTGAGTAGGTGCCGCTACTTGACCAAGTAGGCGTCGCGACCTGACTTACTTGTGGGCCCAATTTCCCATATCTTCAGATTTTTGTGGGGTACATCCCCTTATACATAAGCACAATTTTTACCATATTTTCAGAGTGCAAGTTATTTTCCTTAGTTTTAATTTTAATTTTGTTTTCTTAGAGAGTTTTCATAGCCGTCGCAATTTTGTAGAAGACAAAGATTGGATTTTTTTATATTGCTTTTGCTTGGAATGTTGCGATCTTAATTCTCTGCGATTGTCTATCGATCTACGATGCTTTGGTAACGATTTCTAATTTTCTATTGCTTGGAATGTTGCGATCGATTTCTAATGTTTTCTATTGCGATGATGATGTCTCTTGCTTTTATTGAATTCTCCCATTGTTATTTCTATGATCCATGAGTAGTCTTATCTAGGGCTAATGGATTATCTGTAGGATCTTAGGATTTAAATGTAAAGTTAGGATTTTTATATTGTTTTGGTATAAAAGGGATGTGTTTTGGTTGATCTAGCCAAGTTTGTCGGAGATTCCAAATAGGGTTCGTGACCACGATAGTGGCATGCACTTTGGACGGATATCCTATGAACTTAATTAGGTGTGTTAGTGAATCCAATTAGGGTTCGTGACCACGATAGTGACGCGCACTTTGATGGAAATTACCGACATCCTATATTACTAATTGATGACTACTATAGTAGCGTCAATGAGAGCCACCAATACACAGATCAAAGCTCTAATCCACGAGGTGGCGTAAGCACAGATTGAGAATAGTTGTCGATTGTAATGCACGGATCGGGTGAGTCTATCTACGAGGTGGGGCTACAAGGATACGTTAGACGAGTGGCACAACGATAGTTGGCTATGAGTTCTATATTTTAGATGCGACAATCTCTCCTTAATAAAGCCAATTCAACGTAAGAATTCCAACCTAGCATTGACATCCGACGGTCCTAGTGGTGACTCCTATTGCCCTAGTCTTTTTATATTACTGATAACCTTGTTAGGAGATAATCGTGACAACCATCTTTGAATACGCCTGCTGACATTGTTTTGAGATCTAGAGAATACCCAAGACTATATAAGCATCACCTCCCTGTGGGATCGATATCTTTCTATATTACAAAGCTCTGACATCGTGCATTTGCGATAGTTTCCGGGTGTAAATCCGGAGCGCATTAAACATGGAGCTTGAACAACTTGATGTGAAGACGGCTTTCCTTCATGTTGAGTTGGAGAAAACAATTTACATGTCACAACCGGAAGGGTTCAAAGAAGTGGGCAACAGATATTTTGTTTGTCGATTGAAGAGGTCTCTCTATAGGCTCAAGCAATCGCCAAGACAATGGTACAAACGCTTCGACTCCTTCATGTTGCATATCGGATACTCAAGGAGTGAGTAAGATTGTTACGTTTACTACAAGGTCCTTGATGATGGTTCTCCTATCATGTTACTTCTCTATGTGGATGACATGCTAATTGCATGTAAACACATGTCAATGGTGGTTGAGCTCAAATCTAAGTTGAGCAAAGAGTTTGACATGAAGGACCTTGAACGGCCACAAAGATTTTGGGCATTGAGATAATTATAGATAGAGATGCCGGAAAGTTGTGATTATCAAAAAAGAGGTATGTCTCTACAGTGGTGGAGAGGTATGGTATGAAGGATGCAAAACCGATCTCTACACCACTTGTTTCTCATTTTTCTTTGAGCAAAGAGAAATGTCCAAAGACGGTGGAGGAAATTGAGAAGATGAATGCGGTACCGTATCCAAATGCGGTAGGATGCTTGATGTATGCCATGATATGCACAAGGCCGGACATAGCCCAAGTGATTAGTGTAGTTTGTAAATACATGTCAAATCTGGGTAAAGAGCATTGAAATGCGGTGAAGTGGATTTTGAGGTATTTAGGAGGCACCAAAGAGTTGGGCATCATGTTTGAGAAGAAAGATGACTCAATTGTTGTAGTGGGATATATTGATTCGGATTATGCGGAGGATCTTGACAAGTGGAGGTCTACTACCAGGCATGTCTTCACACTTGCTAGTGGTCTTATTATCTACAACGGAGGCCGAGTACATGGCAATCACGGAGGCTTCCAAGGAAGCTATTTGGTAAATGAACTTGGGTTGGAACTAGAGAACATCCAAGTATTCTCGGATAGTCAAAGTGCAATTTGCTTGACCAAGAACCATGTCTATCACGCAAGGACAAAGCACATTGCGGTGAGTATCATATAGTTTGTGATTGGGTCGATGATGGTGAAATTTCTATCAAGAAGGTGCACATCGACGAGAATGTGGTGGATGTCTTTACCAAGCTGGTAAGAGAGAAGTTTAAGTATTGCCTAGACTTGCTAAACATCTTTTTGTACTAGAGATGAGGGGGAGCACCTCTCCTCGGCTGGATGGAGGTGCGATGTTGGTGGGTGGTTGTTCTCAGCATGGTTGAAATGTATGTGACACCTTGTTGATCTTCGTGAGGCATTGAAGAGTTTTTTCGCCAAGATGGAGATTGTTCGAGTTTGGCTCCAAAAATCTAGTTTGTTATGTGTCTTAGTGAGGGGTATACTTGTACATTACTAGGGAATGTTGTAACCCTTGTTGGGACCATATAAGTAGTCTCTTTATTTAGGGGTTTTCTTATTGAGAGAGATCTTGCAAGAAGATGAGAATAACCTAAACAAAAGTGGCTAAGGAAGAGTGAGAGCTTTGAAGAAGGAGAAGCAAGGGTTGATGATTTGGGCTTAAATCCTTGTATGTTTCCTTGGTGACTTTTAATAAAGCTTGGTAATTGCTCTTCCACTTTTGTGTGTGCTTTGGTTGTGTTCTTTCTCTTTTGTCTTGCATATTGTTGTGCGCTTGGTTGATCGGTGGAGATCCACTAAGTGACATTGTGGTGGAGTTCTAGACTATCTTGTGGGTTGCCGAGCTCAAGATTGCCCGAGCCCATTCATCCGAGTCGATCTCATCGATCCGGGGCCGACCTCAAGAGGGAGCCGAGGTCCTCACATGTATGTGTAATGGGCAATTAGTGTATAACTAAGAGCATGGTTAATTTATAATTAAGTTTTCTGGGTGTGATGAGCAAAAAGAGGTATGTGTTATGGGCAATTTTGTTGTTTCAAAGCGGTATTCGTGTGATGAGAAAAAAGGTATGTCAACCGAGCAATTCTGAAAACGGTATTTCAGGCTATTATTGGTGTTTTAAAAAAAGATATTATTGATAATTTTCTAAAAATTAAGCCGTCCGTGACTGTGACTGAGCATAAAGGTCTGTTCGCATAGCAATTCCATTTACACAGAACCTTAAGTTGTGCAAAACTTTGTATATCAGCATGTGCATTTCTTCCTTAGTGTAGACAGGCACAAGCAATTCAAAATTCTGCATTGCTTCTGTTTCAGAGTGTTTTCTCACTACAGAATCGTTGACCGTGGACTGCCCGGTCAACGTGGTCAAGGGGCCGATTAGGGTCCCTTGGGTGCGTCGAGCGCGTGTAGACGCGACGCGAATCGGAGATGTAGTCGACGCAGAGCACGTCAGCTGGACCGGGTCTGGATCCTCGGCCTCAGGGGGGCTGAGGGGAAGCCTCGGCCCAGTGTGAGGTGCTCGGCCTCGGACGGTCGGGCGACGAGGGGAAGCCTCGGCACCTTGGCTTGACGTGCGACCGACGCGGAGCTGAGGGGAAGCCTCGGCTCGGATGGATGCGCTCGGCCTCGGTCGGTCGGACGACGAGGGGTAGCCTCGGTCGTCTCGCTTGATGCGCGACCGGCGTGGAGCTGTGGGGAAGCCTCGGCTCGGATGGATGCGCTCGGCCTCGGTCACTCTTGGCGTCGAGGGGTGGCCTCGATGTCTTGGCTGATGCTTGATGGCGTTCGCCTGGTGTCGAAGGGAAGCTTCGGCACTTGGATCTAACGTCTTCCTGAACAGACGAGAACACTCGTCAGGGAGGCCTGACCTTGGTTCCGGCCAAATCCCCTCCGATGCCTAAGTCAGATGACAGTCTGAATGAGGAGGCTCGGCGGGGACGGTTCGACTCGTGAGGAGATCGGAACGACGTCCTCTGGCGCGAGCGGGGGGGGGGAGAGGAGATGGAGTGGGGGAACTAGGTCGTTGATGGACTACCTTATGTTTTGTTACCTGAGATGCCGTCCTTTGTTCAGTCGTCCTCCTAGTCCTTTTATAGGCCTCTTGCCATGACTGCCCGTCATCCACGTCCTTCGCCCGCCCCCAATCGCGCCCCCTCGATCCGCCCCCCCAACTCGCCACTCGCCCGTGCCGTGCCAGCACCTCCCCTTAATGGTCATAAAAGGGGCGGCGGATTTCGTGGGGGCGGTTATCCGTGGGTGAGTCGCACGCTTCCCGAGTCGGGCCGATTTGACGTTCGGGGCCCTCTAGGGGGCCTTGTCGGGCGGGCCCGATCTCACAGATGGGCTTCTGATCGGTAGTCGGGTTTCTGGGCTCGTGTCTTCCGGGCTTCGGCCAAATAGGCGTAACAATTGCCCCCATCGGTCGGGTCGATCGGCCTCGGCTGGTTCGGCTCGGCCGATGTGACTTCCGCCGATTTCGACAAGCTCGTCAGTCGAAGCTGATTCATTAATTGGGCGTCATCATGAGTTCGGCCCGTTCGATACCTTCAAGACGCGAGTTCCGAAGCGCTGTCGGTCCCCTGATGCTGCCACGTGTAACTGCGGGTTTATCCCCACCGTTCGCGGCGTCGTCTTTGGTAGAGGATCTGTGCGGGTTATGAGCCGCCACCCCGTCACCTTCTTCTTCGTGTTGATCTTGATCCTGCCCGAGCTCTGCCCCATGTCGTCTTCCTCTGCCACTGGTTCAGGTCAGTCGGAGCGTGACGTCATTCCTAACCGGATGGGTAGTCCTCCTTCGGTGATTCGTCGGCACGGGGGCGAGCTTTCAGGGGTGCCTCCAGAGGTCTTAGTGTGGCCTTCGTCGGTCTGTGCCACCACCATCGGGGGTATGCGCTCCGCCTACCTGCTTCCACCTTATTCGGCTCGTGCTCCCGGGTCCGACGAGCGGATCTGCCTTCCCGGTCCCAATGAGGTTGGAGTGTACGAGAAGTGCTTCCGCTACGGGCTCCGTTTCCCGCTCCACCCCTTTATCATCTAGTTCCTTCAAGCCCACAATGTGGGCTTGTGCCAATTCTACCCCAACGCCATCGGGCTCCTCGTCGAGTTCGTCGTCATCTGCATGCTGAAGGGAGTGGTGCCCTCCCTCCGTCTCTTCGCCCAGTTCTACCGCATGAGTCATCACCAGTCGGGGGCGTGGATTTACATCAGCGCCCATCCGAAGATGAGCCTTGTGTTGGGGTTGCCGAGCTCCCTGAAGCATTGGAAGGGGGAGTACGTATTTGTCGTTTTCCCATCGAGTGTACCTTTCCCGATTCGTTGGGGAGCGGCCGGCGCGGTCATCCTTGATCTGGGTAACCCAACTACCGCCGAGCTGCAGACAGTGAAGGCCCTGCTGGCGATTCCTTCGAGGGATCGGATGATCGACGTCCTCTTCAGCAGCCATAACCTGCGCAAGACTGTGTGGCCCTTGGGTAAGTTCTCCGAACGTTCGTCATTCGGGGTTGCTCGGGCTCTTCTCGGCCCCTTACTTCTTCTTTGGGTGCAGGTGGATTTCCTCTCGGTTCTTCTCCTGCCAGCCCTCATGTGCTGGCCTCAGATCCGGGCCCGCGTAAGAGGGACCATGTGTTGGAGGTCCGGAAGAAGCAGCGGGTCGTGACCTCTGCTGTTGGTTCAAAAAGGAAGAAGGGGCCATCTCCCTCCATCCCCTTGTTGGAGTCTTCCAAGAGGGTCCGCGGGGGGGGGGGGGGGGGGGGGGGGGGCGAGGAGGTTAACGTCTCGCCGTCCGCTGATCAACACCGGCCTGCCCCTGTTGAGATTGCCTGGCCGTGGGTCGGCCCCTCGCCTCTCTCGAACGGTTCTCTCCCTGATGCCTACGATCGGTATCTAGGCGCGTTTCGCTCTGACCCAGGCGAGTTTCCTTCGTCAGGGGAAGGCCTTCTTCGTCCACGCTTCCCGGTGGGGGAGAAGGAGTCGGTGTTTTTGAGCCGTGGAGCTGCCGCACGAGTGGACGAGAATAGTTGCCTCCCTCCTGATCAGGCCGCGCTGGATGGAGTCAGAGGTGACTGTTTGGCCACCTTCGTGATTCAGGCTGGCCAACAGGTAGAGTGTCTCTGCTTGCTCTCCCTCTAGCTGCTTTCGCCGTATTACCTTTGTCTCTTTGGTGCAGTTGTCCTCGGTGGGACTTTCGATGAGGCGCCAGTTTGCGGCGCTCCCTAAGGCCAAGTCCGACGCCGGGCGAGATCCTGATGTCCACGGCGATGAGGGGGAGGCAGGTCAGTTAGATGAGGCGTGAGTCATGTCCTTGGAGACCCGCATAACTGAGCTGTCCTCTGCCCTCGAAGAGACGGACCGTGAGAGAGCCTTGGCTTTGGTTGCAAAGTCAAAGGCCGAGGCGTGTGTCACCGTGCTTTTGGGAGATGCCGACACACCTGGGGGAGCTGACAAGATCCCCGTCTCCGTCGCTGCCCCCGAGGCCCTGGAGCTCTCCGATCGTCTGGAGGCGGTGGAGGAACGGGAGAGGGTTCTCCTTGCTCAACTCGGCGAGAGATCCCGGGAGATTGAGGTGGAGAGGGCGGAGCTCCAACGCCAGATCGAGACCTTGAAGGCTCGGGTGCGTGAGCTTGAGGAGGTGGATCCGTCCCAGATCGCCCAAGACACTGTGGAGGAGTATGCCACCTCCTTTGTTGAGTCAGCCGTGGCTGAGGCGTTCGAGAAGGGTTTCGCCCGTTGCCAATCCGAGATCCAGAAGAAGTTCCCGCTCTCAGGAGTCAATTTCGAGGATCTCCGGGCGCATTCTGACGGTGAAACGGAGCGTGGGGGTGACCCAAGTGAACAGCCAGCATGTGGCTCCACGGGTGCCCCTGGAGATGTTTGAGGGAGGGGAATGCCCCTCGGCCTCTTCGTACGTCTCTTTGTATATCCTTTTGTTAGGCACGCGCTTAGCAGGCGTCCCATCGGGCGAGGCTTCCCTTGTCCCGAGTGGGATTCTTGTGAACATATTTATCTGGAAAGGAACAAACTTAAGTAAATTCATTTCGTAGAAAACAATACATTTATTGAAAGTATTTGCGTAAGTGTTCCGTGTTCCAGGCGTGAGTGAGAATCCTCCCCCTCCATATTGGCTAGACGGTAGGTTGCGGGTCCGAGGACCTCGATGACTTTGTAGGGTCCCTCCCATTTAGCCGCGAGCTTCCCTTTGCGAGCAATATCCGGGTTGAAGCTTGTTTTTCTGAGGACCAGGTCCCCAAGGTGGAAACTCCTTCCCTTGACCCGAGAATTGTAGTATCGGGCCACCTTCTGCTTCTGGCGGATAATGGTGGCTAGGGCTTGCTCCCGCCGCTCGCCGAGGAGCTCCAGACCAAGCTCCGGGCCTTGCGAATTCCTGTCTTCGTCGAAGCACTTGAGGCGGAGAGATTCTTCACCCAGCTCGACCGGTACCACTGCCTCGGCTCCGTAGGTAAGCATGAACGGGGTTTCGCCGGTGGCCTCCTTGTGGGTCGTCCGGTATGACCAGAGTATCCCGGGGAGCTCTTCCGGCCAGTTTCCTTCGGAGTCCTTCACTTTCTTTCGGAGGGGCTCTATGATGCATTTGTTGGCTGCTTCCGCCATCCCGTTGGTCTGGGGGTGCGCTACAGAGGCGAAGAGGAGCTTGATCCCCCATTCCGCGCAAAAGTCTTTGAAGTCGAACTGTTTCCCGTTGTCTGTGACGATGGCCCGTGGTACTCCGAATCTGGAGATGATGGAGTTCCATACGAAGATTTTCGCTTTCTTCCACGTGATGGTGGCCAATGGTTCAGCCTCGATCCACTTGGTAAAGTAGTCCACCGCCACAATCAGATACTTCCGCTGCCCCCGACCCGGCTTAAAGGGTCCGAGGATGTTGAGCCCCCATTTCGCAAAGGGGATGGGGCTCACAATAGGGATGAGCTCCGACGGTGGAGTTGAGGCGTGGTTGGCAAACCTCTGACATTCTTGGCACTTTTGGACGTAGTCCGTTGCGTCTTGGACTAGGGTTGGCCAGTAATATCCCTGCCTCAAGATCTTCTGTGCGACCATCTTGCCCCTGTGGTGATTTCCGCAGATCCCTTCGTGAACCTCCCGTAGGACGTAGTCGGCTTCCTGCGGTCCGATGCATTTCAGGTATGGGAGAACATCCGCCTTCGTCCAGCGTCTTCGGTAGAGCGTCCCCTCATGGATCACGTATCGGAGCGCCTTCCTCTCCAGGGTCCGACGCTCGTCCCAATCCGTCGGCACCTCCCCATGAGTGAGGTACCGTATGATCGGGTCCATCCAGGTGGGATTTTGGTCGATCGCCATCACCTCCCGCTCTTCCGTGCTGGGGGACTGCAAGTTCTCCACGTAAATGGTGCAGCCCAGCTCCTTGGTCGAGGACGAGGCTAGCTTCGACAGCGCGTCTGCCCGCGCATTCTCCGACCGTGGGAGATGTAAGACTTCCGCGCTCTTGAACTTGGACAGCGCCGCTTTGGCGACGGCGAGATACCTCTGCATTGCTTCCTCCCGCGCCTCGTAACTTCCCAGAAGCTGGTTGACAATGAGCTTCGAGTCGCTGAGGAGGCGCACGGACTCGGCCCCGAGCTCCTGGGCCAGCCTCAGGCCGTTGATTACCGCTTCGTACTCCGCCACGTTGTTGGTGGCCGGGAACTCGAACCGCAACGCGTATTCCGTGATGTTCCCTTCCGGAGATCGGATCGCGATCCCAGCCCCGCCTCCTGACTGTGTTGCCGATCCGTCCACATGGACTACCCATGCTTCTGGGACTCCTGACTGGACAGGGTGGAGGTGGTCAGCCGAAAGAAAAGATAAGGGCTGGGTGATTACCGTTGCTGGGCCATCTCCCTCCGGGGGATGTCCTCCTTTCGTAGTGCATTCAGCGATGAAGTCAGCCAAGGCCTGCCCCTTGATGGCTGTGCGTGGTTTGAATCGGAGGTCGAACTCGCTCAATTCCACCCCCCAGTTCAACATCCTTCCCATTCGATCGAATCTCTTGAGATTCTGCTCCAATTGCGAGTCGGTCAAGACCAATATGGTGTGGGCTTGGAAGTAGGGCCTGAGCCTTCACACTGAGAGAACGAGAGCGTATGCCAGTTTCTCCATGGGTGAGTATCGCACCTCCGCTCCCTTCAAGACCCGGCTCGTGTAGTACACCGGCCATTGCACCCCACCGTCTTCCCTGATCAGTACCGAGCTCACCGCTTCCTCCGCGTGTGCCAGGTAGAGGCTTAGCGATTCCCCTTCTCATGGCTTGGACAGGAGAGGCGGGCTGCGAAGGTACTCCTTGAGATCCACGAATGCCCTGGAGCAGTCTTCGTCCCGTGGTATCGCCTTCCTGTTGTCTGACGGTTCTGCGATCGCTTTCCTCAGAACTTTGAAGAAGGGGAGTGATCTCTCCGCCGATTTGGATAGGAATCGCCCCAAGGCCGCGATGCGCCCATTCAGTCTTTGCAGTTCTTTGATCGTCGCTGGCTCCCGCATATTGATCAATGCCTCGATCTTGTCAGGGTTAGCTTCAATGCCACGGTTAGTTATCATAAATCCCAAGAATTTGCCGGATCTTACCCCGAACGTGCACTTCGTGGGGTTGAGTCGGATGTTGTGTCGCCGTAAACGCTCGAAAGTTTCACGGAGGTCAGCGACATGGTCCTCCGGTTTTCTCGACTTGACAAGCATGTCGTCGACGTAGACCTCCAGGTTCCTCCCGATCTGGGAGTAAAAAACCTTGTTGACCATTCTCTGGTAGGTGGCCCCTGCGTTTTTCAAGCCGAAGGGCATCTTCTTGTAGCAGTAGGTTCCCCGGTCCGTCGTGAAGGCTGTCATCTCTTTGTCCCGAGGATCCATCTGGACCTGATTGTACCCTGAGTAGGCGTCCATGAAGCTAAGCATCTCGTACCCCGAGGCATTGTCCACAAGGTGGTCTATGCGTGGCAGGGGGTAGCTGTCCTTGGGACAGGCTTTGTTGAGGTCACTGAAATCCACGCACATTCGCCACTTTCCGTTGGGTTTTTTGACCATCACCACGTTCGATAGCCATTCTGGGTACCAGACCTCTCGTATGAAGCCTGCGTCAAGAAGACGCTCTACCTCCTCGGAGGCCGCCTTCATCTTTTCGCCACCCAGGTTTCGCTTCTTCTGCCTGACCGGCTTAAAGTTGGGGTCGGCGTGGATCTGGTGGACGATCACCTGGGGATCTACGCCGGGCATGTCCTCCGGTGACCAAGCAAAGACGTCAAGGTTCGCCTCCAGGCACTCGACCAGTTGGCTCCTCAGGTCGTGGCTCAGTCCTCTCTCGATTGAGACGAACCTGCCCTCGATGTCCGTGACCGGGATCTGCTCTTGTTCCTCCGCAGGGGTGGGTCTCGGCCCGCTCCTTAAGTCAAGCGCGGCCATCTGGTCGACTAGACGATCCTCGGGCCTTTCTTCCTCCAGTTGGTAGCAGGTATTCGGTCTCCCCGCGTCGCCTTCGACCTGCCCCATCCCCCTTGGCGTTCGGAACTTGATAGTCTGGTGAAGGGTCGAGACTACTGCGCCGATGGCGTTGAGAAGGGGTCGGCCGATGATTCTGTTGTACTCCGACCCGATCCCCAATACGAAAAATTCTACCGTCAGGGTCACCGAGTCTGGTGGGCCTCCGAGTGTTACTGGGAGGCAGATCGTGCCGACGATGGGGGTGGAATGACCCGTGAACCCTACCACGGGACCCGAGCGAGGTTCCAAGTCTTCCTTCCGCAGCCCCATCTTCCCCAGGGTTGACATGAAGAGGACGTCGCAGGAGCTGCCGGTGTCGATGAGCAGCCGTCGTACCATTGTTGTGTCGATGATCACCGACACCACCAAAGCTGCGTCCGACCTGCGCGCTGCTCCTGTCGTGCCCGTCCTCCCGACCGGTAGGGCCGGCGAGGGTTTCTCGGTCTTCTCCTCATGGTCCTCCTCGCGCTGGGCCTGGGCCCTTTCTTGCCAACCATGGCGGGTCCTGTCGTCTCGCGCCTGAGCCTTGCCCTCACTTCGCCGTGATGGGTGAAGCCGTGTCATTGCAGGTGTGGTTTGTTTTTCGTGGGATAGTTCGTTCCCACAGACGGCGCCAGATGTTTCAGAGTGTTTTCTCACTACAGAATCGTTGACCGTGGACTGCCCGGTCAACGTGGTCAAGGGGTCGATTAGGGTCCCTTGGGTGCGTCGAGCGCGTGTAGACGCGACGCGAATCGGAGATGTAGTCGACGCAGAGCA
This sequence comes from Scilla litardierei, assembly GCA_030789695.1. Classification (NCBI taxonomy): domain Eukaryota; kingdom Viridiplantae; phylum Streptophyta; class Magnoliopsida; order Asparagales; family Asparagaceae; genus Scilla; species Scilla litardierei. The sequence goes on from CM061142.1 coordinate 26,073,401, forward strand.
CGTCAGCTGGGCCGGGTCTGGATCCTCGGCCTCAGGGGGGCTGAGGGGTAGCCTCGGACCGGTGTGAGGTGCTCGGCCTCGGACGGTCGGGCAACGAGGGGAAGCCTCGGCACCTTGGCTTGATGTGCGACCGACGCGGAGCTGAGGGGAAGCCTCGGCTCGGATGGATGCGCTCGGCCTCGGTCGGTCGGACGACGAGGGGTAGCCTCGGTCGTCTCGCTTGATGCGCGGCCGGTGTGGAGCTGTGGGGAAGCCTCGGGTCGGATGGATGCGCTCGGCCTCGGTCACTCCTGGCGTCGAGGGGTGGCCTCGATGTCTTGGCTGATGCTTGATGGCGTTCGCCTGGTGTCGAAGGGAAGCTTCGGCACTTGGATCTAACGTCTTCCTGAACAGACGAGAACACTCGTCAGGGAGGCCGGACCTTGGTTCCGGTCAAATCCCCTCCGATGCCTAAGTCAGATGACAGTCTGAATGATGAGGCTCGGCGGGGACAGTTCGACTCGTGAGGAGATCGGAACGACGTCCTCCGGCGCGAGCGGGGGGGGGGGGGGGGGGGGAAGGAGATGGAGTGGGGGAACTAGGTCGTTGATGGAGTACCTTAGGTTTTGTTACCTGAGATGTCGTCCTTTGTTCAGTCGACCTCCTAGTCCTTTTATAGGCCTCTTGCCATGACTGCCCGTCATCCACGTCCTTCGCCCGCCCCCAATCGCACCCCCTCGATCCGCCCCCCCACTCGCCACTCGCCCGCGCCGTGCCAGCACCTCCCCTTAATGGTCATAAAATGGGCGGCGGATTTCGTGGGGGCGGTTATCCGTGGGTGAGTCGCACGCTTCCCGAGTCGGGCCGATTTGACGTTCGGGGGCCCTCTAGGGGGCCTTGTCGGGCGGGCCCGATCTCGCAGATGGGCTTCTGATCGGTAGTCGGGTTTCTGGGCTCGTGTCTTTCATGCTTCGGTCAAATAGGCGTAACAGCTTCCTTAATTTTGAGCATGAATAACACAACTTTACAAAATGCATATTGCACAATAACTTAGCAAAACCATCAAGCTCCCCATCACATGGTTACATGCAAATCTTGCCTCTCCCGCACCCAACAATAACAAACATCACCATAAGAGGTTTAAAGAATTTCAAGAGACTAAAACATCAATCTCTTGCTAAAATCTAACACTAATGGGAAATTTAGGAAGCCTATATGACTGCATAATCGCCCTCCAGTCCGTCGCTATGCAGCTGTGCCATCGTCCCCCAGCTCTCCATTGCCTCAGAGCCGTGCGCGTCTGTCAACAGCTTCAACACCTGCACATACATGACTCCTACTTCAGTCGTTGCGAAAAGATCGCCCACGGAAATAGCAAACCCTGCGACTAGCTTACCTCAACCATGGACGGCCGCCAGACAGAGGATTGCCTTATGCAGTAGGCGGCGGTCAGCGCCAGCCGTTGCAGCTGCCCCGCATCGTGCTCGCCCCCCAGCTTAGGATCGGCCAGTCCGGCCAAGTCTCCGGCCTCTAGAAGAGGCCTTGCCTGATCACAATCGTTAAAAGTTAGCTGACACAAAACAGTGATCAAAAGACGTTCCATTGCTCTCACCCATGGTAGTAGGCTCTGCTTCGAGGAGTCTATTGGCCTGCGGCCGCTGATGATCTCCAGAAGCAGAACCCCAAATGCAAAGACGTCGGTCTTCTCGTCGACGATGCCGTGCATGAAGTACTCCGGCGCAAGATACCTGCTCAGAATTCGGTTAGAGTTTAGTCGTCGTTGATGCTTGCTTTCTGTTAGCTTGAGAGCCTTACCCGAATGTGCCCTCAATCGGGTTGACATAGTGATGAGTCCATTGCCTCGGCAGCCATTTCGCCAGGCCAAAGTCCGAAATCTGCAGCAAAAGCAGCAATCAGGTCTGAATCGAATGCTTACAGCATGCTTAGACTCTACCTGGGGCTCAAAGTGTGGTCCTAGGAGAACATTGGATGCCTTGATGTCCCTATGAATGATTCTGCGCTTGCAGCCCCTGTGAAGGTAATGCAGGCCGCGGGCGATCCCTACCGCAATCCTGTACCTCGCCGGCCACTCCAGCGGCTTGCTGTTTCTACCGTGCAAGGCCGAGGCCAGGGTTCCGTTGGGCGAGAAATCGAATATGAGATGGAGCCCGTTGTCGACGCAGCAGCCTATCAGGAAGGATGCGTTCGGATGGCAGACATGGCCGACTATGCCTAGCTCCGTCAGGAACTCTCGCTCCTTGTTCCCGTCCTTGTTCCCCGTCGCCAGTCTCTTCACCGCCACGCTCTGGCCGTTGTGTAGCTGCCCTCTGAACACCTCGGCGTATCCCCCTCTGCCCACCATGTTGCCTGCCAAAGGAAGCGAAATGGTGACATCTCTCTAGCACCCCTTGTCAATCGTTTGTCCAAGTCAACTTGTGACTGTGACAAACGTCACTTGTCGATAGGCAAACATGATGCTCTTCTCACCTTGGCTGAAGTTGTCCGTTGCGAGCGCGATCTCTTCGTAGCTGAAACACCTCCATGATGGCTTCTGGTCTCCGACGCTGGACGGGCGTTCGTCAGTCTCCCCGACCTCTTCGATTGATCGGAAGAAGGGAGACAATAGCTTGACGATGGACAGACGTCTCCATATCTTGCTACGGCCATGCCCGTCAGCCACGGGCGAGCCCCTGTCGCATATGATCTCAGCCGAAGAGCCATTCTTGTCTCCTCCCCTGACTGATGAGCTGTCGTTGATGGTGCATCCCGAGCATGTAGAGTCGTTTCCTGCGTAGGTTACAGAAATTCAGAGAATTTGTCGTCGTAGATAGCATCATAAGTTCAACGTAGGTGTTCATCACTGACCTTGGCATGTTAAAGGCTCGAGATCGGTGTCGGGATGAGGAGGGCTCTGTTTTCCGATGGCTATCACCGTGCAGCCCTGAGGAGCATGCTTGAAGCAGTACTTTGTGATTTCAAAGAAACTCCTAAATTGTCACAACAACAGAAGTTTACTGAGAAATTATTACAAGCATCCAATAGTTCCAAGCTAGCAAATCTTTAGTTTAGGAAGTTTCGTTGTATATTATGGTGTTGGGTAATTATTCAATTTTGTAATCCCTTAAATCAAATCTCTTCAATGTAATTTAAATCTTTTTAAAATAATTCAAATAATTGTAATCTTTTTAAAATAATTCATTACGTAGCAATTTATTGATTTTTTATGAGATGGATTGTATAGCTGAAATGTTGACTGACCGGAGATTTAAAAATGTCAGTACAGAAGTGTTGTTGGAATGAGATATCTGTTGTGCTACAGATATCTGGCTAGCATGGAGAGAACGAAATATGTGAATTTTTAGAAACAAACACTGTCATGCACTATATTTGCTTAGCCAAACTTACCATTCTCTCTTCTTTTTGGCTAGGAAACGATACTCGCAAGCATTGGAAATACTTTCTGCGAAGGAAAGGACCACGTGGAGTTGCAGAGAGGAGAGGTATAGCTGCTGTAAATGGATGATCTACTGAGACTGTTAAATGGATTCGGACGTCACTAATGAGGCTAATCTCATTGATGAACAATGGGAAGAGTTTCTAAGAAGTTGTGGTATTTTGAATGCTGTTGGAAGACAAAATCGGAATAATGTTGAGGAGATGACTACTGGTGTGAATACGTGGGCTGATAGGGGCTCGATTGCTACTGAAGGGAGAGCTGATGATTCAGTTCAAGAGGTTCTAGAGATCAGCCACTTAACTGTAGAACCCCTGAAGAAGCTGATTTTGTGTTTTTTGGATTAATATCTGTAGATATATTAGAGTTTTGGTATCTGTTGTCTTTGTTTTAGATGATACATTGTGATTTTGAGGCTGGTTTTGTTTTTTGGCCTTTTGCTTCTGTATTGGATGCAGCTGATAGTTGTGAGATGTGCTTTTTTACAACATGTTTGGTATATTTATATAGTTGGCTGGGGGCTAAGGCACTATCTTTTCTCCCAATTTTTTTATAACCTCTCATATTTACCAAGCATTCTCTTTAAGTTGCTTTGAATCCCTTCGTGTTAATCCAAATTTTGTATTTCCTAACATTCTTATTTAATCCATTTCTCTCATGGAATCGGTTCATTCTTTTTTCAAATGGGCATAATTTAAAATTAGTTTATTTATACTATTGGGTTGGAAAACAAAAGTGACATGTGACACAAAAAGTTATTTTCTTCATTCATAAAAAGAGAATATTTGCCTTATCAAATGGGCATGATATTAATGTTGAAATTGTGCTGCAAAATCCAATTCTAAATTGGAACAAACATCTGGTCGTTTGTCAGACCTCTGGAGCAGTAGCTCCAGATGTCTGTACAAGCAGCCCAAGTGTATGACGTATCAGGTGTATCAGACCTTGGGTCTATCAGACCCTTGGCTGGGCTGCTTCAGACGCCTGAGTGGCATTCAGGGTAATTTCTCCGAACTCTTTGTTTTTGGGTGGAGATTGCATCAGACGTCTGGTTGGGGACCAGACGCTGGAGCTCATCGTGCAGACACCTGATTAGGTTCAGACGTCTGGAATACATATTCCAGACGCCTGACTGATGGCTGAGCAATTTTTTCTAGCCCGATTCGTGACCATCGGATTGAGCTCTTTCTCAATCCAATGGCCAAGATTGCTTGCGTCTCTTTGGGGGATATTTAAGGATATGCTTGAGAGATGTTTGGGCACGATTCATTTAAGAGAGCTGTATTCAAGAGCGCTTTGAAGAGAGATTAGAAGAGATAAGAACCATAAAAGAGAAAGCTAGGGCTTTTGGGATTTCTTGCATTCTTGGATCGTCTTTTGTTATATCTTCCACTTTTCTTTGTGAGGTTGATATTAGGGGCTTGGTGTATTCATCCAAGTTATTACTCACTTGAGTGTTAAAGAAGTGGTGTAAGCTTGTAACTTTTGATCTGATAGTGGACTCGTCTAAGAATGCTGGAGTAGGTCAAGTCTTTGACCGAACAAGGGTAAAGACTGTGCCTCATTTACTTTCTGATTTTGTTGAATGTATGTGTATTTCGTTTGCTCATTTTTCTTCTGCATGATCTGGTTAGGGCAAGATTGTTTATTGTTTTGTTGATCCATTTTTGTAAGCTCAAATTCCTAGCTAGTTATAGGGTTTGCTATTTCTGTGGGTGATCTTTTTGCAACAAGTGGTATCAGAGCTCTTAGTTTGCTTGTGAAAATTTTGAGTAGCAAAGATAATGAGTTTGGCATCTCTCAACATTGCAAGGTTTACGGGCCATAATGATCCTCTCAACATTGCAAGGTTTACGGGCCATAATGATCCTCTCAACATTGCAAGGTTTACGGGCCATAATGACTTTCGCATATGGCAAGTTACAATAAAGTCCTACATGAGGTAGACAAAATGTTACCAAATAGTCGTGCTTCGGTTACTGAAGCTTAGAAGGTCGAGATGGAGAGGAAGGTGTTTAGCACCATTCAATTGTCATTCATCGATACCGTCTTGAGGGAGGTAATCGATAAGGCAACAACCAAGGACATTAAGAAGAAACTAGAAACATAGTACATGAAGAAATCGTTTACTAACCGTCTCTATTTGTTCAATAACTCTACACTCTGGGATGAAGCCTGGTTCGTCGATGAAGGATCACATAGATAAGATGAATAGAATTGTGATGGATCTGTGGGCAATGACATTTAAGATAGATGATAAGCAACAAGCCGTTATTCTTCTATGCTGAAGATTTCTCCAATTTCGTTTGTTCCATGATTTATGGAAGAATGCCGCTCACCGTTGAAGAGGTGAAGGTAGCTCCCCACACAACTATTCTATGTGAAAAGGTCCATATTAGAGACCTTGGGAATAACCATGACGTAGCATTGTATATGAGGTGGAGGATGGACAAGAAAGGAGGCTAAGGTTGCTTCAAGAAGAAGGATCGCTTTAAGTCTAGAGAGCTCAGAGATAAACATCACTCCTCTTCCTTCATATGTAAGAAAAAGGCCATTGGAAAGACCAATGCCCAAGTGCCAAAGAAATGAAGAAATGCAAGGGTGCCTATGGTTCTACTTCCGTGGGATTTGAGCACATGTAGATACGTGATGATAGAGATCATGATGACAGATGTAAAGCTCAAATGTATGTAGCGGGAGTGTCCAGTGAGTTACAAGTTGCTTGGTTGATGGATATCAGATGTTCATTCCATATGACTCCACATAGGAGTTGGTTCTCAATATATCGTTCCCAAGAAGATGGAGGATCTATCCTTATGGGGAGCAACACCCAATGCAAGGCCATGTGAAGTGGAACAGTCTGTATCCACATGCACGATGGATCGTGCGTACCCTTATGTCAGACACGTGCCAGTTCTCAGGAAGAGCTTAATTTCCATCGGCGTGTTGGATACTGTAGGATGCAAGTCAGTGGTCGAGAATGGCCAGCTGAAAGTATTCAAAGGTGCCATGGTAGTGATGAAGAAAAAGAAAGTATGAAATTTGTATGCCTTATAAGGAAACACAGTGGAAAGGCAAAGCCGATGCCACCTCTTCTAGTTCAAATGACGGTGACTCTGCAAAACTTTAGCATTATCATTTGGGTCATCTGTGTGACAAAACGCTTGATATTGTTCGAAGGAGAAAGTTGATCGAAGCTAGTGATGAGAGCAGGGAATTGTATGAAAGATGTGTTTTCGGAAAAAAGACAGGTTTAATTTAGCACCGAAGTGCAATCTAGCAAGGGTCCCCTGGATTATATACACTCTGATGTGTATGGTCCATGTCCTGTGCCGTCAAGTGGTAGTGCTAGATACTTTTTTCTCTTCATCGATGACTATTCTTAGAAGTGTTGGTTATAACTTATACATAATGAAAACAAAAGACCAAACTTTTGAGAAATTCAATCAGTAGAAAACCATGGTGGAGAAGCAAACATGAAGTGTAGTTAGAGTCCTGAGATTCGACAATGGAGGTGAATTTATCTCAAGGGAGCTCAATGGCTAATACAAATCCCAAGGGATTCAATGCCACTACTATTCCGGGTGATCCAAAGTCAAATGGGGTGGCAGAGAGGATGAACAGATCATTATTAGAAAGAGTGAATTGCTGAGGCACTCGTCTAGACTAGAGAAGAAATTTTGGGGTGAAATTATCTCGACCGCTATGCATATTGCGAACCGTGTTCCATCAGCGGCTATTGATTGCCAAATTCCTGAGGAGATGTGGGGTGGGAAGATCAGCGACTATTCATACCTCTGCATCGTTGGTTGCCCGGCCTATGCTTATGGTAGGGGCGATAAGTTGGAACCAAGAGAAAAGAAGTGCATATTCTTTGGTTATGGCGATGGCATGGAGGGTTATCGCTTGTATGATCCAGTGGCCTGCAAGACGTTTTTGAGCCGACATGTTACTTTAGAGGAGTCTGTGATGCTTAATACGAAGCAGACTCAGTCAGAGGTTGAGCCGACATCTATAGAGCCCGAGCTAGAGACAGTTGAGCTTCTGATCCCACTGCACAGGAGACCGGACAAGAGCCTATGGTTGAGGTCCAAGCTGAGGGACAAGATGAAGTCCATGTAGAGGACCATGTGTAGATGCACGTGCAGACTTAAGTAAGTGATGGGTTCCATGCTGATGAGGCGCAAAGGTCCAATAGGACCAAGAGGCACCCGAGAGACTAGGTGCTTGGGACTACACGGCATTCTCCTTCGATGACATGGTTTTGTATGCACTGATTATCGAGCACGAGGAGCTATTGACACATGGTGGCACCATGAGCTCGAATGAAGTTGCAAATTTGCAAGGTTCTATGGAAGAAGAATGAAATCGATTCACCAAAATGACATGGGTAATTTGGTTTGTCTACCAGAAGACAAGCGTGCCATTGGGTATAGATGGATCTACAAGATCAAGGAGAGTTCTATCGAAGATGGTGGTGATGTACGGTTTAAAGCCCGGCTAGTGGCTAAAGGATTTGCACAACGGAAGGGAGAGGACTACAATGAAATATTTTCTCTAGTTGTAAGACACACTTCCATTAGAGTGTTGTTATCACTAGTTGCATCCATGGACATTGATTTAAAGAAACTCGATGTCAAGATCGCATTTCTATATGGTGAGTTGGATGAAGTGATTTACATGCACCAACCGGAGGGTTTCGTGTTAGATGAAAAGGATAGGCTCGTTTACAAATTAAAGAAATATCTGTATGGACTTAAGCAGTCTTCGAGGCAGTGGTACAAGAGATTTGACGGCTTCATGATTGGCATTAGATATGAGTGGAGTGTGAAGGATCAGTGCGTTTATGTACGCACATTGGATGATGATTCCCGAGTCTATCTTCTGCTATATGTTGACGACATGTTGATTGCTTCCTGCAACATGTTCGAGGTCAAGAAGTTGAAGCTGAAGTTGGGTAGAGAGTTCGATATGAAGGACTTGGGCCCGATGAAGAAGATCCTAGGTACGGAGATTACTTGGGATAGGAAGAAGAGTGAGCTGGGATTGTGTTAGAAAGCGTAAATTCAGAAGGTTCTTGTCTGTTATGGGATGAAGAGTGCAAAGCCCATTTCTACACAAATTGAGCTCATTTTCAGCTTTTGGCATTGCAGTCGCCTAATACCGAAGATGAGAAGAAGCCGATGTCTCAAGTGCTATATGCTAGTGCAGTGGGGAGTCTAATGTATGCGATGGTTTGCATACATCCTGATCTTACACAAGTAATCGGTGCTGTGAGCAAATACATGTCAAACCTCGAGAAGAAGCATTGGCAGGTTGTCAAGTGGATTATGTGATCCCTGCGTGGTACAGTTGGTGTCTGCCTGCATTTTGGCAGAGGATAAGACGTAATACTGACTAGGTTCTATGAATCTAATTATGCAAGCAATATGGACAGACGGAGATCTACCACATGGTATGTGTTCAGATTGAGCACCGCAGCAGTGTCATGGAGAGCTGTCTTATAGTCGGTGGTTGTATTGTCAACCATAGAAGCTGAGCTGATTACCGCAGTGGAAGCTCTGAAGGAGGCAAAGTACCTCAAGAGTCTACTATAGGATTTGGACATGTCACAGAGATTGTCGACGGTGTTCAGTGATAGCCAGAGCACCATACATCTTGCCAAGCATCAGGCCTACAGTTCATGAACCAAGTACATTGTGTATGATTGATTTTTGGAAGAGGAAAGATAACTGATTGAACTTCAAAAGGTTCCAGCAGACAAGAATCCGACAGACATGTTTACCAAGCCATTTCCTGCCATTAAGCTCAAGACTTGATTTAGCTTGATCTTCTTGATGATTTGAGTGTGCAGTTTTCGACAGAGTGTGCAGTTTTCGAGGATGAGGATGAGGCCCGTAAAGTGGCCGAGGTGTTCTGATCAAGGTTGAGCTTACTGAGTTGTGATGGATGTGGCTATGGATTTTGCAGCAGGGTAGAGTGTTGAAATTATGATGCAAAATCCAATTCTGGACATGATCAGATGCCTGGACTTTTGTTAGACGTCTGGAGCAGTGTCTCCAAATGTCTAGACAGCAGCCCAGATGTCTGACATATCAGGTGTATCAGCCATTGGGTCTGTCAGAAGCCTGGCTAGGCGGCTTCAGACGCTTGAGTGGCATTCAGGGTGATTTCTCGAAACTCTTTGTTTTTTTGGGTGGAGACTGCATTAGACGTCTGGTTGGGGAACAAAAGTCTGGAGCTCATTGCATAGATGCCTGATTGGGTTCAGACGTCTAGAATACATATTTCAGACATCTGATCTGAATGACAATAATGACTGAGCTGTTTTTTCTGGCCCGATTTATGACCATTAGATTGAGCTCTTTCTCAATCCAATGGCCACGATTGCTTGCGTCTCTTGTGGGCTATTTAAGGAGCTCCTTGAGAGATGTTAGGGCACGGTTCATTTAAGAGAGTTGTTGAGTATTCAAGAGGGTTTTGAAGAGAGATTAAAAGAGATAAGAACCATAACAGAGAAAGCTAGGGCTTTTGGATTTATTGGGTTCTTGGGCCTTCTTTTGTTATCTCTTCCACTTTTCTTTGTGAGGTTGATAGTGGGGGCTTGGCGTATTAATCCAAGTTATTACTCACTTGAGTCTTAAAGAAGAAGTGGTGTAAGCTTGTAACCCTTGATCAAATAGTGGACTCGTCTCGAAATGCTGGAGTTGGTCATGTCTTTGACCGAACCAGGATAAAGTCTATGCCTCATTTACTTTCTACTTTTGTTGAGTGTTTGTGTATTTCGTTTGTTGATTTTGCTCCTGACTCTCGTCACACTCCAGCACATGAGAGTAATCACTTCTGAAGAGAGTGCCATATCGCCGCAACATTCATACCGGTATTTTTTTATTCACTTATATTCCGATTTTATTAATCATATCGCCTTAATGTTAGCTTAAGTAATTTATGGTTTCAGGTTAATTTTATGATCCGCTAGTTATTTTGTTTCGAGTAATCTTTTGTCACAGATAGTTATTAAGTAATCTTTTGTTACAATGACATAATCTCAACCAAAATGACGCAGTACTGGAACACAAAATGATTGAGGACTGACCTCGGAGCTGGCTTCCTCGGACCACCGACAAGAAGGAAGCCAGCGTCGAGCGCTGCAGCCTCGTCCGTCAGTCCTCTCCCGATGCTCGAGCTTCTCCTCACCTTTGCCTCCAACTTCACCTGTTTGGCTTGACAAATGTCAGAAAATTCACCCAGCGTTGATATAACAAACGCCTTTGCCCGCCGAAATCTGTTCATATCCTGGCTGAGCCTGGTCTCCTCCTTCCCAACTATTGGAATCAAAATTTGTCAAGGCAATTGTCTCTTCTGATGTAAAGAAAGTTTTCAGGGAGTGTGGAGATTTACTGACCAAGAATGTGCAAGGCAACGACTGTGTTGTTCGGGCGAGCAGTCGCCCCGACCGCCCATGAGAGTAGCTCGGAGCTTGCGCGGGCATCGAGCGAGACGCCGACCAGTACTTTGGCCCCGACAGAAGAAGATGACGGCGAGCAACAAGAGGAGGAGGAGGAGGAGGAGATGGAAGGAGGAGGAGACTGCATGATGCTATCAGGCTTGTTGCTTTCAAGTAGGGGGGGATGGGAATTTTTGTAGAGAAGAAAGGTGCATGGAAAGGGACAGTAATATTTAACAAGCAAGTAGAGTGTAGAGGGGGGGCTATAATTCTTAGGTTTTTTTAGGCTAGGAAGCTTATAGTGGGTTGGTTGGTGAGGTTTGGGATTGAAGCAAAGGTTGGATGGGCTTTGATTTTAACTTGATGTTGAAGATAGAGCAGGTGGACAATGGTGCTGATTGGCCTCTTTAGCTCTATTATGGGAGAACTATAGGATGCTATTGGCATGTTCTTGACTCTATTTTCTCCCGTTTGGTAGAAAGAACAAGAGGTGAAGAAGGAGACAACAAAGGTGAATCCATGTTTCCCAAGGGTTGTAAATGTTTGATTCTAAAAGTTTGGATAATGCCTCCCAGCAAGTGTTGGAAGGCCATTCCATGTGACCATAACACTCTCAAGAACTCTTCTAAATTAACGCTCTTCCTCAAGCTAGAGATAGATATATATCATGTTGAAAAATATGATACAAAATACTAAAATTATCTCAAGAATTATCTGGGAATTATGAGGATTTCTTGGAGATTTTTTTGGAACTTAAAATACTTACACAGAAGCTGATTTTCTGAAGCCCAAACATTATGCATAGTTTGGCCCATGACTGTATGGACAACTGAGCCGCACACACAGCACAGGTGCGAGCGGGCGGGCAGCCCGTGAGTGCCGTGAGCATGCGTGGCCACAAGTGCAAGCGTAGCTTGTGAGCAGTCACGGCCCACAAACGTGAGCATCACGCGCGTTGCACATGCAAGCGTGTGTATGGGCCGCTCATGATGTATGCAGATGCAGACAGGCATGGGCATGTGAAGATGCAGATGCGAACCTGATTCGGATTCTAGACCTGTTATAGTTTTTGTAAAGATATTTAAACCTTTGTTTTAGTTAGGGGTTTAGAGCAAATTCCATGCGAATTTTCTGTACAAGTTTGTTGCTACTTACAGAAAATACAGAGGGCAAACTGAAGGCCAAAGGATTGTTGTTGGAGATCCAAAAGAGGGCACTACTACAGATTTGGGCTTGGGTAACGCCACTTAGATAGCGCTTTTAAAAAGCGCTATCTAAGTGAGCTCTTGTATAGCGCTTCTGCACTTATAGAAAATAAAAATAAATCAAAAATAAGATAAAAATCACTTAGATAGCGCTTTTTGTTAAAGCGCTATCCAAGTAATACCTTACATAGCGCTTTTTGTTAGCGCTATTGTACTGATCGTTATGTAAACATTTTTATTAAAAAATATACATATATAATCTCCCTTGGATAGCGCTTATCCCAAAATTTCCCAAGCCCTAAAATATCGTCTCTTTCCCATCTGACGGTGAAAAAAATCAAAGACACGCCGATGGATCGTGGATGGCGCCGGACGTAAACACTCTCAAAATTCCTTCTTTTCTTCCTATTTAATTTTCGATCGAACAACCCACGCGTTGAAAAGCTCTGTTCTTCTCATAGGGGTGTGATATCTCTTCTTCCATCGCTGATGCGTTGATTTCTCTCCTATTTCGAGAGCTTCTCAATCTGAGTAGTGATCAAATCTTCAAAATTCGCCTCTCATGCTTGTAATCTGAAGGATTTTTCTCAAAAATCGACAAAAATGCTCGGTAGAAAGGCCACAGGAGGGAGACCCACATCCTTCTTCCTCGTTATCCTCTTGCTAGGGTTCTTTATCGCGACCTACAACCTCGTGACGCTGGTGATCCACAATCATAATCAGGAGTCAGCGAGAGAGGCTTCTGGCGGTACGATCTCGACGCGCGACGGCGACGAGTGGAAGCAGAATGCTGCGACAGGCCCCAGGAGGCTGTTCCACGTGGCGCTGACGGCGACGAACGCGCCGTACAGCAAGTGGCAGTGCAGGATAATGTACTACTGGTACAGAAAGACGAAGGAGATGGAAGGATCGGAGATGGGCGGGTTCACAAGGATCCTTCACTCGGGGGGCTCCGACGAGCTGATGGGCGAGATCCCTACTGTTGTTGTAAATCGCTGCCTGTTGGTATGTACAAGGTTATGGTTGCTTTTTTTTTGAAGACGTTTGCTTGATGTTGATGTTTTTGAATCATTGAATCATTTAATTTTGTTAATGCATAGGAGGAATAGGAGGAATTTGGCCGGTTGTGATGTTTGCTTGAATCATTGAATCAGTGAATCATTGAAGACGTTTGCTTAATGTTGAGCTGTTGAGCATAGGAGGAATTTTGGCATCCTATCACCTTTCTGTATGAAAATGCAAGCCCTCAGCACATTAAGCAAATGAAGGTAATTTAATATCATTGCGGATGTTTAATTGATTGGAGATGAAATGTCCATGTATATTTTTACAGTATGCATTTATCCTGAGTGGTTTTTTGCTTTAATTTGCAATTAATCATATCACTTGGTGTTATCTTTTATGCTTATAAATTTTAGATGGTTTGTCGGTGTTGCATCCATTATGTCGAACTTGCAAATAGTGAAATACATCAACTTAGACAAGCTATGTATTTTTTTTATGGTAAGAAATGCTTTGTAATGGTGACGCCAAAGGGAATACCTTAGTCTACGTAATATGAGCGGGGCACCATGTTGTGGATGAAGGGTAATGACAGTGCAAGGAGCATGAGAAAGCTCAAACTCGAATTGTTGCAGAATCATGCTCAAACACAGCTTAGCTTCCAACATTGCAAAGAAATAAGTGATTCTACTAATACCAAATTTTTAGCTTGATTTTTTCTATTTACATTTGTTAGTATATTTCTTCTGTTTAGTTCAAGTCTGCCATTGAGATAAGTGATTCAGTCCTTGTGATAACACTAGGGCTGCCAATTTTTCTTTACGATCACTGAACAGTTCATTTGTTCTTGCTATACAAACTATATTGATGGTTAAAAATCTGGAACTAGAAATCTCAACATATCTAGATGTGTATGCAGATATTTGAGGATACCAATGCATTGATATAACGGTGCGATTCTGTTGAATCTCCGGCAATATGGAAAAATTGCCTTCAGGGAGCAATTTATCGGGCATCGGTATTTTCTTTAGCATTGCCCATTTAATTTCTTTAGATGCATGCGAAGATATCAAGTCCTGATCATGCTAATTCTATCCCACTCAGATATGACTTAAAATTTTAACATTATTATCTTTAGGGTGATGGGGGGTTACAGTTTAAAGGATCTAATAAAGAAAAAGAATCAGGTAAGGGACCTGAGATGTATGGGACAAAGGCTTGTTATACTTTTTTATCTGTTGCAACCTATCTCCTTGTCGAAATTTTGAATTCTTAATTCCATATGCTAGTAAGCTTGAAGTGCTATTTTCTTGTTAATTAACTGAGGTCACTTTGAAATCTATCCTTACTAAACACTTCAGCACATGTAGAGACTATTCTGAGATCACTTGTTTACAGAGTGCTAGAACACCAAAAATGTCAATGATCACTATTTTGATTATTGATTGCTAATCACATATACATGCTGCGTCTTGATTATTGCCAGCAATCTTTGCGAATATTTTATCATTGATTTAGTCCTGGTCAGTAAAATGGATAGTAATTCTTATTGCACCAGGACTTGCTCATGTTGCCATTTCAATATTTGGCCAGGCATGCTCGTATTGGCAGCATCAGAAGTTGCTACACTAGTTTCTAAAATTCGCTGGATATTGAAATACCTGAAGATGATCTGGAGATAACCTATTCAAGAGCAGGGGGGAGGGTGTCAACAAGGTCGAAACGGCGGTCCGGATAGTCCATATCCCCACTGGCATTGCAGTTCGTTGCACAGGTGTGTATTTCCTAATGGCTTACCTATCCCCTCCCACTTCTTTCTTCTTTTCTGTCTATTGATTATTAGGAATTAATCATGCTACTTCATGAAGCTGACTAAATTTTATCGAAAGAAATATGAAGTATAACATTTAATTCCAAATTTAGAGGTGATGCTTCATTAATTACATCTAACTAGGATTTAACAGAACATCAAACTTCTTTTGTGAGGCTTCTGTGAATGAGAAGGCATACATATGGGGAAGCGAGCCGACTGATGGAAATTCTAGATGATATCAATTTCCTTGCATATAAAACATAATCTGGGAATTAAATTTAACATGATTCTTTGGTTTATGTTATGCCTAAAAGATGAAAGAGAACTTCCGATATCATACCATCTTAGTTCTTTACCTAAAATTTTATTTTAGCAAATATGGAGTGTTTCCCCTGAGCAATAAATTAAACTATAGGACCAAAAAAGGCTAAGTCATCTCCAGTCTGATAGGTTCAAGTGATGATGGTGATGGTGATTCATGTACGGTCCTTCCTACTGGTTTCAAAAGCATGTGCGTCAATTATCTTACATAGGCATGTAAGCTGGTGTTCCAAAATGCAACAAATCATATATCTGTTCATAACATGAAAAGGGATGGTGGCTAGAATACTTGGGCAGAAGTATGTATAAAGTAGGAAACATAGAAGACATGAAGAAATAATTGACTGTAGGATGAAGATGTTAATAATCATCATTGGTAATGATGAATACATATAATACAGCGAGGTGATAGCATGAGCCACACTGAATTTCTTGAATAAATATGATTTAAACCTGTTCAATGTTGGCTATTGGAAGCTTAGTTCTATGTACAGGTCCATATGCCATCTATTAAAATAAATATTTCTCAAATTAACATGTAATGCACAGGAAAGTTGTGACTCAACCATTTATTATCTGCCAGTATTTATAAAAGATTTTTACTTAATTATTTGGTTGAACAACAGGCAAAAGGTGTTGACAGACAAAGCTCATTCAAGGCAAACGCACGCTCACTCAGCAGCAGTGTCAACCGATGGCCTTCCATCTGTCTCACAGTTTTAGTTGGCGAGCAGTACTCAGTATCTGACAACAGAATAGGTTCGCTTGCCGCGCACGAAACTAGCGACCATTTCATCTGAATTTCTGCTGGACGGCAGCATCATCACTGGGATATATAAGTTCATGTTTTTCAAATTTTATAGCAACCTGCAATGTCTTTACATGTATGTCATCGATCCAGGCCATATAGGATAGCGGCCATCAAATCATGACATCTCATAGTAAGTTTCTTCATTGTTTCGTGCTCGATTTGTTTAATGTTATGTAAATCTTTCTTACTGCCTGAACACCATCTCAAGACTCGTCTCATGATATATTGAACAACATGGTCTTTGTCTCCCAGATCCTGGCATCAAATTGGGCATGTGGCATGCTACGGTTAAGTTACAGAGTCCCTCGCTTCCCCATATCTTCTGTTAATGAGAAGGCATGCTATGGGTAATTTAAAATCTCATTCTTTATCTTTTATTGAGAAAATTAACAATTTTGTTTTGTTTTTGTTAGGACATTTGGCTCAGAAATAGTGGACGAACTTTACAAAGGACATGAACCTCATGAGATTGCATGAAAGAGAGCCTTCACCCAGATGAGAAGAGACAGCAGCTGCTGAGCGGGAGAAGCTTGAGAAGGAAGAATTGGCTAAGAAGTGGGACTCCAGCACCATTGCTAAACAACTGATCTGTTATGAGAAATCCTCAGGTTTCTGTCAGCTGTGTTCGGTTCATGACAGAAGCACAGCTATTTACTGTATTAAATTTTTAATTAACATGGATTCTCTTTTGTGAGAAATCCTCATGGAACTGTAATTCTATTGTGAATGACAATTAGAATGATGTATGAAGGATTTTTGTTCATTATAGTGGTGATAACCATATATTTTGTGAAATATGATCTTCTATTGATCCTTACAGTCATCCATGCGTAAGTTCACCAAGTTTTTCATCCAGACGAAATTTGTTTGATTATCTATTTTTTAAAAAAAAAATTAAACATTAGCCACGGCCAGTCCGTGGCTAATGTGCATTAGCGACGGCCTGGCCGTGGCTAATTATCATTAGCCACGGAGTGGCCGTTGCTAATGCACCCCAAATATTAGAAAGTCCACTTAGATAGCGCTTAAAAAGCGCTATCCAAGCTACCATAGCGGTAGCTTGGATAGCACTTTTATAAGCGCTATCTTAGTAAACCACTACGATAGCGCTTATAAAAGCGCTATCCAAGCTACCATAGCGGTAGCTTGGATAGCGCTTAAAAGCGCTATCCAAGTGTAAAAAAAAGCGCTATGCAAGCGTTTTTTTGTAGTAGTGGGGATTTCTCCTTTTTCTTCTCTGAATTCTTAGCGAATTTGGTAATTCCTCTGAACCAAACGACGTAGCTTGTAATCTAAGATTGTTGAAGCATTAGTGATCTCTCCAACTAGATGTACACCAAGTATTGGATGAAACCAATATATAGCTTGATGTCTGGTGCAAGTTTATCATTTGTTTTGCGTTACTTTTCATGTATATTTCTGTGGTACGGGTTATGTAGAGAAAGGCAACTGCTTTGTTCGTTGGTTCAACGATCTTGGAATTTCGCAGGGTGATTATGATAGGATATTGAGTCACCTCTGGTGTATCTTGACGATGAGCAAACATGTCATCTAATAATCTACAAGTACATGTATGAAAGCATAAAACAAATCAAAGAGCACTCAAGGCTTAAGCAAGTTCAACCATGACATATGAATCAAGGGATTCAAGACAATGAGCTTAAAGAGCCAAGACATAACCAAGAGCTTCAAAGGAAATGTAATATGATGTAATTTTTATATTTGTCTTAATTAGAATGTTAAGGCCTATGTTGAAGCTCACATGCACTAAGGAATTCTTTACATAAGTTTTTAAAATGTTTAAATAAATTTTCAAAACATATCCTAAGTGTTAGAGGTCAAAAACAATGTTTTATAGGTCAACCAATTGACAAGACAGTACCTAGTTGACCAGGTAAACCTAAAAGACATGGGCTAGCAAGCATATCAATCTAGCTAGTCTACTAATGTAGGTGAGCTAGTCGACTAGTAAGTGTACTATAGTCAACTAGTAAGTGTACTATAGTCAACTAGTAAGTGTACAATAGTCGACTTAATAGCACTAAGCGAAGGTAATAATCACCCTATTCTTCAGTAGGTAGGAGCTCCACGTAGTCCTCGAGCACGGGGTCGATCTCTAGGACAAAACCTTCAATAAAGTCTATCTCAAAACCTTACAAACATTTTGATCGGCTCCGGACTTACACCCGGAACGATGTCGTTTTACCGCACGCACGGTACAGTGGCGAGCGGGTATCGAACACGAGGAGGCGGTGATACACTACCAATCTACTCCTAGGTTGGGTTAGGCTTGAGAATTTATTTAGGTAGAGATGAATTATGAAGTGTCGTAATGGTGATGGATGCAAAGGTCGTGTCACTCAACATCGCAAACCGACTCTACACAAAGAAAGAAATAAAACAAAGAGAAAACGAATGAGCAAAATATCACTAGGGGTATCGGGATCCCCGCTAGGACTTTTAGGCTTGGATCTCAGGTTAAGGATCATTTTGTTGAACGATGAATGAAGGTAAGAGTGTCACATCCGGAGATGGGAATGAGTACTTAACTTTTGTTGTCCTACTCGTCTAACGTATCCCTATGCTCAGTCGCTTTCGCAATGAACTACACACATGGATTAGCCCTAGAAAGCGACCGCTAAGCCCTAATCAGATTCGTGGGGATTTTCCCTAGAACATGGAGCTACTTTCGCAATCCTCCAATTCTAGGGCTAATCCCCCAAAATCCTTGTTCACACTACCATAGAGCAACCCTAGATTCATTCAACTAAGGATAACCTAACATCTAATCCCTAGTATCCTAGGGTTCAACCTAGCCCTAGCAATAGATCTACTCAATCCTGACAAGAGATATGGAAACAATAGAAAACATCACACACGTATAAGAAAATCAATCAAATAAAGATTAACGATAGAAATACTTAGTTTTGTAGAGGATCCGATACAAAATCACCAAAGAGGGGGCCGATGGTGTAGCCTAACCTCTGAAAATAGTCTCCAAGTACCCCCAAAACGAGATCCCAATGACGACTACCTCTCTCCCTATATATAGCACCCTAGAAAACCCTTGACAGGCCCAGAAAACCCAAACAGATCGCGACTTGTGAGTGCTGGGACCCATACCGCTTGGCCGAGCGCCTTTTGGGGCTTCGACTTGTGGGTCTGGAGAAGGGGGCCGCTCGATCGAGTGGGATAGCCACTCGGCCAAGCACCCTCTGGGGGATTCAATTCTTCGAACCGGGCAAAGGATGCCGCTCGGTCGAGCGGTTGAGCTACTCGGCCGAGCTAATTCAACAGAGAGTGCTAGGCCAAACTTGGGGGTCGGCTGCATATGGTCACTTGGTCGAGAAAGATGGGTTGCTCGGCCAAGAGACTTGATGCATGTGGACCTCTTTTTCCTTCATCCTTCCCCTTCATCTTGTAGCTCAAGCTCGACCGAGTCTGTCAAGCGCTCGACCTAGTGACCTGAAATTCAGCCATGGTCTCTTCTTTCTTCTTTGCTTTCTTTCTTCTTTGCTCCCTTGCTTCTCCAACTGCTAGAACTCTTTAAATACGATGTCATTGACGCTCTGGCATCGACGATTATGTCATTCTCTCTAATGTGCTCAAAATTGCTCGATATTCCACGAAATGCAACCAAATGCTCTCGAAGTCAAATAGTTCCAATTATCAAAATCAGGATTTAAGCAATCATCTTGACGTCTAAACATATAGATAAAATGTGGAATATTATGACACATCAAAATCTCCCAAGCTTACCTCTTACTCGTCCTCGAGGAAGACTCGTAAGAAGCGAACCCTGGAGAGGAAGACTCGTAAGAAGCGAGGAATACAATGGAAATGTGAGGTGATGAAGTGTGAGGGAGTCAAGGGGACTCAATCTCAAAATCAGCAAATGTATGAACTCAGGGATACAAAAATATGTGAACACAACCAAAATGATTAGAACACACATTCACGCAAAATACTTAAGTCTCACTCAAATGAACATATTGTGGATTTCAATAAATGTAGTGAACTTGATAAACAATGAAATGAAAGTAGAGCTGCATCCTATCAGTTTATCATGGAATATACTAAGTTCACAGAAACAAATCTGATGTCCACAACTCATTCTCTAAGCAGTATAAATATGTCATGATCAAATAGTTTCAAGCATGCATGGTGTTTTGTTAAGCTACATGGAATAAGTTAGTAAATGCAATTAAGGTGAGGCAATCACCACACTACGCTCGTTTCATGACTACTAGAACCATTAATTTCGTCCATGTATTTTTTTTCTATACAGAAAATGGGATAGAAATATGGAATTTTTGTGTTTTTATACTTTTGACTATTTTTTTTAGCTTTTTTGTCTTGCAAACTTGCGTAAACGTAATGGAGTGCAAGGAGCGGTTTATGCATTCCAGATTAGACGATCTTAGGGCATCGAATTACAAGGAACCACAAGGACCTTTTATTTAGATATTTTTGAATTTTTTTTATGTTTTTGGGATTTTCGCAAACTCACGTAAACGCGATGGAATGCAAAGCATGATCAAAGATCATTTATGGCTATATACAAAAGACAAGAAAAAAGCATAGAATCTAGACATGGCTCGGTCTTAAGAATTCTAATTATCACTACTTTGGTTGTCATGTGGTTATCCTATCTCGTTTGAATTACTAGACATCCATGAAGCAATAGAATTATCAATCAAATCACGCAAGAATCAAATAATTTTCAGATTTTGATTCATTCATTTGTAGCTCAACTGTTTCGAGAATATGGTTGTGGAACTATAGATTCTACTATGGAAAAAGCATATTAACAATGATATGCTAATCAAGGAATTAAGCTCTAATCTAACAGATATCAGAGCTCATAAAAAATAAATCCAAAATATTCCATGATAAAACGAAGCATATGAGACGGAAATAGAGAAGTGAATATGGTTCATCTGAAAATTTTAAGGTGTGTTTCACGACATTGCAGAATCGTGCACTGTGCACTCCCCCAAGCTTAAATGTCACATTGTCCTCAATGTCTGTGTGATATAGATAGAGGACAGTGACAAAATAGGGAGCTACACAACAAAATAATCTCTCTCCCCCAAACGGTTAGTTCAAAAGCTAAAAAATATGCCAACCTGGCACAGACTGATCGACCACTAGCTCACTGGTCGACCACTGTACATTCACTGGTAAACCACTGGGACAACACTGGTCAACTGGCAATCAGAACAACAAAAATCCGAGACCCATCAATTTCACTGGTCAACCATGGTGCATGATAGCACTGGTCGGCTAATTTACTGATACATTGATACTGGTCTAAAAACTTAGGAAATTACTAAGAAAATATTGTTTAAAATTTGTGAGTTCCTAAGTGTGTGTGAGAGCTTCAACTAAAGCTTTAACATGCGAAGACAATGTAAACAAAAATTACAGCAAAAAATATTACATTTATGCTTTTTGATGATTTCTTTGACACTTTGAGCTCCTTGTCTAGCTTTCTTTGATCCATGACCTTGTTGAACTCACTAATCTTTTAAGCGCTTCTTCGATTTGCTTCACATACCTATACTCATGTGTTAGATGACATGTTTGCTCCTCATCAAAACTATTCGAGATGACTTAATATCCTAACATTCTCATCCTCTCTCAATACACCAGGAAATCCCAACAAGAGTGATCAAAGATCTAGCATCCAAGTTCTCTAAAGTGGAGAAATTCAAATCTCTTTGAGGGAGAATATCTCACTCCAAAATTAAAGTGTTTCCTTCTCCTCCTCTCTCACTATAGCAAAGCTTGGGCTCATGAATCATGAAAAGGTGCATCACCATGGCGAAACTTTTTATCGTGCTAGTTAGTGAACAAGCTTTGGGTCTTCACTTAAAAAGTTTTTAGATCTGTATGTATCGCTTAAGAATATCTGCACATAGGTGAGTCTTTTTTTTCAATTAAAAACACTAATTTTGGTGTTCAGAGGCAGGTATATGTCAGGGTGTCCAAAAAGCCTGAAAGCCCGCAGCCCGGCCCAAGCCCGTGGGCGTTGACCGGGCCCGAAGCCCGGCCCGGCCCTCAGCAAGGGCCGAGCTTCCGGCGCCCCCTGGTGATTCGGGGCGAAAAGTGTATGTTTATACCCCCTCACTACCCCTATTTTGTGCTAAAGATTAGGCTTAATCTTACCCTTTTGTTTGAATTTCAATTTATGTTTCATTTTAGGGCTAACTCTCATTCTTGGCACAAAATACGGATTTTATCGTCCTTATTGGCTTCCTACTATTTTTCATATGCTCCTGCTATTATTGCGATCATATCGCCATTTTTTGAGAATTATTGGAGCACTGGATTATTTTATATGATTTTTGGGAGCCAATATTGTGTTTATAATAGTCATTATATTAATTTTCTCATCATATGGACTAATTTCTCATTCTCCTATTTTTCAGGTACTCATGGGAGTCTTGGGGATTTTCAAGAATTTTCTGGAATTTTTCTGATATTTCTAGGTATTTTTTGGAATTATTTGGAGGACAAATAGGGGAGAAAACCCAGAAAATTAGATTTAACAGGGGCGCCACGTGGCGCGATCCCACGGCACCACATGGCGCCAATCCATCCGCCTTCAGCCGAATGCGGGCCGCCGCTGTGTAAGAAAATTAAAGAATAATAATAATAATAATAAGCGTCTGCGGCCCGCTCACTGAGCAGGCCGCAACGTTAAAAAAATAATAAATTAAAAAACAAACACGCGGGCCGGCCCAGCGGCTGGCCCGCTAATCAAATGCATGCGCCTTTTGCAGCTGCAGCGGGGGCACGCGCTTTGCGCGTGCCCCCATTTTCTACGAGCGGGCGAACACAGTGGCGGGTCGGGCGGCTTCTGTGCCCGACCCGCAATTAATATTAAGGGGGCCGCCTGTGTGTTAGGGGCATTTTTTGTGCAGTTCGGCTGTTGGGGAGTTTTTCTTTGCTGTTCTTTTGGTTTTTTTAGGGCTTGGAGGGGAGTCTTCTTTCCCCAAGGCTAGGGATGAGCTTGGAGGCCATTGGATGGTGGAGAAGCTCGGTGGAGGAGCAAATTGGAAGTGGCTAGGACTTATTTGGTGAAAACTTGGGTAAAATTTTTCCTCTTTCTCTTTGTATTTTGATATCTCCCTATTGTAATGAATTAGGGTTTATTGTGAATGAAAATTCCATCTTTTGATTCATGATGATTGGGTAGTGTTAATTTGCTTGGGTTATGATTCATTGTGTTTGGTTGCTAATTTTAGCCCTAATTCCCTCTTGCCTATTATTGTTAATGTTGGATGTGTAATTAGGGCACAGTTTGATTGGTTAAGACCCGAGAGGGCACAATTTGAGAAAATACCATGCTCATAGTTGATTAGTGCTACGATGATATGTCCATCCCTATTGCAAACTATTGTATGCTTGAAAGTTAAATTTTTCGATTGGGCTTCCTTAGCCAGATGACCGATTGAGTTATATGCGGGTAATTAGAACTTGATTAACACCAATTTTAATGAACCCACAACCCATGCTCTCTCGCCTTGCTATCCTAAATCCCCATTTGGTTCTCCAACCCTACCCACTTAGGATAGGATTTTAATTTCACCACACTGTTTTCTACTCTTCCATCGTTAAGTGAGGTGGTTGTAACACACTTTATTTTTCTTTATCGATCAAACTTGTGAATATAGAACGACTTGTCCCTGTGATCCGACCTGGTACTCACCGGTTATTTTTATTGCATTGACACTCCTACGCTTGGGAGTGGAAGGCATGCACTTGTGCGCGTCTTCCGCAGTCAACCAATTGGCACCGTTGCCGGGGACAACGGTTTCTATTATTAGCAATTTTTGATTGATTTCGAAAATTTTAGTGTGATACTTCTATCTCTTAGTGTGTGTCTTTCCGTTTATTTATTTTCCACTTATTGAGTCGTTTGGTTGTTTATTTACATTTTTTTGTGAAATTGTTTTAACAACAACATGTCATCTTCTTCAGATTTTCAGACATTGATATGGAGGATATCCCACTCCCACCATACTTTTATGGCTCGGAGTGGGAGAACCCTCATTTACATATTAAAAAATTTGAAGAGTGGATGTATTCATGTCTTGGTGGGAACATATATGATGATTGCATATACTTTAGATTTTTTCCCTCTTCTTTATTAGATGATGCTAGACTTTGGTTTGATTCATTGTCTCTCGACTCACATTTTACTTGGTTGTCATTTCAGGCTGAATTTCTCCGAGTGTTTTTGCCTGTCATTTCAGGCCATGGAGCAGCATATAGAGAGCTTTGCCCAAGCTGAATGGGAGGCCTACCATCAGGCTTGGCAGAGGTTCACTGATTTGGTGCTTGCGTGCCCACACCAGAGCTTTCACGAGGATCATCTCCTGCAGATCTTCTATACGGGATTATCGCAATCTGGGCGGGATTTTGTGCAGATGAGTTGCGGTGGGGAGTTCTTTGATTATTCGACTGAGAATTCATGGTGTTACCTGAGGGACCTTGCAGAGTATGATGAGATAGTCCAGCAGGTCCAGGACCAGCCTGAGGAGCCAGCTGAGGGCTCATTCCATTACGGCCCTATGGAGGAACAAGTAGAACATGATGATGGGGCGCAGTGGAGCCAAGTAGAGGAAGCTGAATGTCTATATTTTGAGGAGTCAGAGGAGACGGATGATGGAGTGCGTGTCGACCACGACGGTGACAAGATGTTTTTTCACTTTGAGGTTGAGGATGAAGCGGATGTGCATGATGGCCGAGAGCAGATCGAGAACACCATGGGGCCTGAGCAACAATCCACTTCAGAGTTAGCTTCACATGTTATTGAGTACTTAGGGAGGACGACTGAGATGAACTATTTCAGGGATGACGAGGATGATGCGTGCTTGGATTTGCCCGGGACGAGTCTACCTCCAGTCCTATCACAGATGTCACTTCCCTCGCCTCAGGATGCGCACTTGCCAGTCATTCATGGAGATTTTCAAGATACACTTCATAGTCTGGGGAGGTCTGCAGAGCCTACACTTTCTGATAGCGAGGACGATTTTGAAATGGTTTACGTTGAGCCTGAGCCGTCATCTCCTCCAGATTCTCATCTGCAGCCGCTTCCCCCTCCTCCTGAGGCAGTGTATCATGCCACACCTAGCGATATTTTTTAGGAAAGTTTCCACCATCTCATGCCTTGCATTTCTGAAACCAAATTTTCACTTCCATATACATTTGTTTCAGATTGTCGTCCATTGCATTTAAATTCTTTTATTTGTTTTGACGACCAGTTTTGGAATGCTTTTGCAGGGCATGAGGACATGGCTTGGATTGATGCAGCTCGTCTCCCACGTGATCCATATTATCCAAAGGAGATGCTTGGAGTTGCATTGCTGGAATCCAAGGAGGCCGGTGGAGGCCTTGCTCCAAAGTAGCTGGCAGAGGAGCAAAAAGATATGATCGAGCAGTTGTCACCACCATTATACATTCAAGATCTGTATTTTGCTAAGGTGTATTCTTTCCTTTACGTAGTGTAAATAAATTGTTAGTTTGCTTTTGCATGTTTATTTTCGTGTGCTTTTCTTTTCTTTTCTGGGATCTTTTGTCGAGATCTAATATTCTCCAAACATTGAGGACAATGCTTATTTTAAGTTGGGGGGAGAGTGTTAGAATCTTTAGGATTATTAGGATTTTGATGTTATTTTTTTTGAGATACCTCCATCTTGCTCTCATCCAATGATTTTCATTGCATATCATATTTTGGCCTCCTTGTCCATACGCCGCTTGCTTTATGTTTAGTCCCTACATGCTTTAATGCCATGCAATTTTTTCGGATTATTATTTTCGATGTTTGATTGGCAAGTTTTAATTTCTTTTCCATTTTAGATTCAAATGCTAATATGCCATGTATGAAACTACTTTATACGTCGTGATATCTCTTGGAAATAATTTGGGAAAAGTTTGGTGTAAGTAATTTCATGTTGGGATGAATGGTGTAGTTTTTAGTTGGATTGGGTTTGGCCAATTGTGTATATTTTGTTTCCTTCTAAGGAATGTGTGGATGAATTGCTAACTTGTGTTGGAATGAAAAAGAGAGTTAGTATAAGTGCATGGTTTTTCCTAATCAAATCGAGTAGCCGGTGCCCCATGAAACATTGGGGAGGAAGCCAAAATGAGATTTAGGTGATCATTCCATCTCTTTGCCTATATAGCGTTATCGCGTGTATGCAACGGTGGCGTGTTTGCATTTCATGGCGTTATCGCGTGAATGCAAAACATAAACATCAAAAACAAAAAAACAAAAAAAAGAAGGAAAAAGAAAAGAAAAAGAAAAAATGAAAGAATAAGCAACATGAGTATGCAATCTCATCTCCCACCACTTAGAAGAATTTCTTTTGTTTTGGCCATTTCCATGAAAATTGGAAACTTTGTCATTTGTGATATATCCCGATAAATGCGATATGGTGCTTATTACTTCACTTTTCTTTGAATTGGATTGAAGAGAGTATCATTTATTGTTTACTTTTATACATTGTGTATATTGGCTTTGGAATCAATTGGAAATACCATTTTGTATATGACATGATGATATCGTGAGTTTGGTGCATGTTTTTCAATTTAATCTGAATTTATCGCATATTTTGCTAGGGACTAGCAAAAAGCTAGTTGGAGGGTGTGATTTGGGGCGAAAAGTGTATGTTTATACTCCCTCACTACCCCTATTTTGTGCTAAAGATTAGGCTTAATCTTGCCCTTTTGTGTGAATTTCACTTTATGTTTCATTTTAGGGCTTACTCTCATTCTTGGCACAAAATACGGATTTTATCGTCCTTATTGGCTTCCTACTATTTTTAATATGCTCCTGCAATTATTGTAATCATATCGCCATTTTTTGAGAATTATTGGAGCACTGGATATTTTATATGATTTTTAGGAGCCAATATTGTGTTTATAATAGTAATTATATTAATTTTCTCATCATATGGAATAATTTCTCCTTCTCCTATTTTTCAGGTACTCCTGGGAGTCTTGGGGATTTTTCAGAATTTTCTGTGATTTTTCTGAGATTTCTAGGTATTTTTTGGAATTATTTGGAGGAGAAATAGGGGAGAAAACACAGAAAATTAGATTTAACCGGGGCGCCACGTGGCACGATCCCACGACGCCACGTGGCACCAATCCATCCGCCTTCAGCCGGATGCGGGTCGCCGCTGTGTAAGAAAATTAAATAATAATAATAATAAATAAGCGTCTGCGTCCCGCTCGCTGAGCAGGCCACAACGTTAAAAAAAGAATAAATTAAAAAAAACCAAACACGCGCGCCGGCCCAGCGGCCGCCCGCTAATCAAACGCGCGCGTCTTTTGTAGCTGCAGCGGGCGGCACGCGCTATGTGCGTGCCCCCATTTTATACGAGCGGGTGAAAACAGTGGTGGGTCGGGCGGCTTCTGTGCCCGACCCGCAATTAATATTAGGAGGGCCGCTTGTGCGTTAGGGGGCAGTTTTTTTTGTGCAGTTCGGCTAGTGGGGAGTTTTTCTTTGCTGTTTTTTTGGGTTTTTAGGGCTTGGAGGGGAGTCTTCTTCCCCCAAGACTAGGGAGGAGCTTGAAAGCCATTGGATGGTGGAGAAGCTCGGTAGAGGAGCAAATTGGAAGAGGCTAGGACTTATTTGGTGAAAACTTGGGTGAAATTTTTCCTCTTCCTCTTTGTATTTTGATATCTCCCTATTGTAATGAATTAGGGTTTATTGTGAATGAAAATTCCATCTTTTGATTCATGATGATTGGGTAGTGTTAATTTGCTTGGGTTGTGATTCATTGTGTTTGGTTGCTAATCTTAGCCCTAATTCCCTCTTGCCTATTATATTGTTAATGTTGGATGTGTAATTAGGGCACAATTTGATTGGTTAAGACCTGAGAGGGCACAATTTGAGAAAATGACATGCTCATAGTTGGTTAGTGCTACGATGATATGTTCATCCCTATTGCAAACTATTGTATGCTTGAAAGTTAAATTTTCCGATTGGGCTTCCTTAGCCGGATGACCGATTGAGTTATATGCGGGTAATTAGAACTTGATTAACACCAATTTTAATGAACTCACAACCCATGCTCTCTCGCCTTGCTATCCTAAATCCCCATTTGATTCTCCAACCCTACCCACTTAGGATAGGATTTTAAGTTTACCACACTTTTTCATACTCTTCCATCGTTAAGTGAGGTGGTTGTAACACACTTTATTTTTCTTTATCGATCAAACTTGTGAATATAGAACGACTGGTCCCTGTGATCCGACCCGGTACTCACCGGTTATTTTTATTGTATTGACACTCCTACGCTTGGGAGTGGAAGGCGTGCACTTGTGCGCGTCTTCCGTAGTCTACCACCTGGCCCGTTGGGCCGGGTCGGCCTAGGTCGTGTGGACCAACCCGGCCCACTCTTGTGCTGCAGGCTGCAAATTGCAGCCTGTAGTGCACAGGCAACTGTCTCATGACCGTTGCCTGCTTTTTTTTTTACTTTTTTCTTCGGCAGCAATTGTTAGGGGGTTTTTTTGGTCTTTTTGGTCATTTGACCAAAAATACCCCTCCCAATGGTCATAAACGGCCATTTGGTAGGGATATTTTGGACATTTTACACCGAAAAAACCTATAAGTTTCAGCCAACTCCTCTCATTTTTTTCACAATTTTCAAAATATCAAACTCTCTCAAACTCTCGCATACTCTCTCATACTTTCAAGCAAGCAAGATCAACCCCTCTCAACCTGATTTCAAACAAGGGGATCTGATATTCCCGTCTTAAGTCTCAAGTAAGATCAAGATTCAAGGCTCAAATCGATATCGTTCTCATCTTCCTCCTCTATCAACATCATCTTAGTGCTATTACGATCAACTTCTCTACACCACTCGTAACCTGCAAATTAGGTTCCTATATTTTTAGAATAATGCCGGCACCAAACCGTAGGTCTTATACATTCCACCTTAACACTGAGGAGCAAGATAACGTTAATATGATGTGTGCTAACCCGATAGAGACACCTAAATATGACCATTTGGAAATGTCACAAAATGAACAAACTGAATCGTATGAGTACACAAATCCTATACAACCTGCTTATACTATTTCTGCACAAATATCTTCTGTACACGCTTCTACACCTACACAACCTATTCCTGCTAATGTTCCACCTACAAAAGTAACACAACAAACCCAACCCAGATCAACAAAATCTGCGGTTTGAGAGCACTTTACAATTGAAATTGTCCCTGGCAGAGGCACGCGAGCAGTTTGTAAAATATGCAGATCTGATTTTACTTGCAAACCTTCTGATGGCACAACACACCTAAAGATACACCATTCCTCTCACTTAAAAAGACTTTAAATAGACAACATTAAACTTATTTGGCTCTTCTTCCTCTTTATCTAATTTCTCATACTCTGCTGAGACTATGAGAAAAGAGATGGAAAATTTGTAATATGCCGAGAATTACCATTTACTTATGGGGAAAGCCCCGAATTAGAAAGACTTAATCAAGTGGCCCTTAACCCTGCCTTTAGAAAAGTGCTTAGAAACACTCTTCAAAAAGATGCTATGTTAGTTTTTGAAGTTGGTAAAGCTAAATTGATTGAAGATTTTGCTAGTGTAAAATCTAGAATAGCGTTGACTTCTGATATTTGGACAACAAAATGGGGTGCATCATATTTATGTGTTACATCGCATTTTGTAGATAATTCTTACATGCTAAATAAGATGATTATTGGATTTGGAATGTTAGAGCTTGCTCACACTGCTACAAAAAAAACGCTTGCATAGCGTTTTTTTTACACTTGGATAGCGCTTTTAAGCGCTATCCAAGCTACCGCTATGGTAGCTTGGATAGCGCTTTTATAAGCGCTATCCAAGCTACCGCTATGGTAGCTTGGATAGCGCTTTTATAAGCGCTATCGTAGTGGTTTACTAAGATAGCGCTTATAAAAGCGCTATCCAAGCTACCGCTATGGTAGCTTGGATAGCGCTTTTTAAGCGCTATCTAAGTGGTTTACTAAGATATCGCTTTACAATCTTAGCGCTTTTGGAAGCTCTATTGAAGGTTACTCGAGAAATTTTAATGTATACCTTGCATAGCACTCTTAAATGTTTAGCGCTTTTGGAAGCTACCGCTACGGACTGCCTGTGGCTAATACGCATTAGCCACGGAATAGCCGTGGCTAATGTTTAATTTTTTAAAAAAAAATAAGAAAATCAAACAAAAAGGCTATGCAAGGTTGCTGACAAAATTAATCATTGGTGCCACATGTGACAAGTAGCAACCTAAATACGGGGCAGGCAAATATAAACGCTAATCGTGCTTATGAAACATATTAATTATAGCCTCTGAATCTGGCTAGCTTCTGCATTCATTTTATAGCAACGATAAACAACTAAAACTATGTTACATCCAAGTAACAATAAATTGATAGGCTAATAATCGAAAGGTTCACGATCATAACACTGTACAAATATTTTATCATTCACCATCAGCACAAATGTATAGCCTTACACCAATCAAACCGATACTCAAACAGACACTATACAAAAATGGCCGGATCAAGCTATGAACACACAACAAACTGAACTGGAAAATGATTGTTATCTAATTATATACAAGCTCACACAAGAGACATCATCACCTTCAGATGCAGTCAAAACTCGTCCGAATTCCCTGAAAAAATATGGAGGGAATGCCTGATCACATGACTGCAGCTTCACAAATATCATCCCATAGTTTCCCCACCAGCATTACTGCATACGCTGGCCATAACTGGAGCAAATAGAAAATCAAACAAAAAAATTAGTAACTAAATAGCTGATAACATCAGGAATAAAAGTTTTCCTATATTTTTCTCTTCAAAAATTCTCTCACCTACAGTTAACAAGAGAGATTTGAACCTTGCGAAGCCAAATTGAGTAATGCCAATATTTTATATTGATAGTATATGTAGCTGTGCACGAGGATGGCATATCCATCACAGTGTTAAATGGTCTGCAGCTTGGCTAACCCATTACAAGATTTTGCCAATGAACCAAATGTTACTAGAATACATACCCAAAAACAAGTACTTTCAGCTTTATCACATGTATCGGGAAACAGTGATGGCCTAATCACTCCATGAAAGCTAAGGCTATGGATTCATATGCAAAGTATACATGTCCACCACGACACATGCAAAATGAATAGAAACTTTGTTTTGAGTCCTCTGTGTGATAGCTCACTCCTCTGTTCCCTCCATTGACATACTTCACCACTTTGTAATCTGCAACAGGAACTTTTCCACGTCCCCCCGCAAACTTCATCCGCCAATGCAGAATACTGAAAACAGTAAATATATGACCAACTTAGAATGTCTAGTCACATGTGTTCGTAAGGGTTTGATTACCTACAACTGTCACATGAATAAAGTCTCACACTTGGATCGGATTAATTATACCACTTGCTAAAGGAATAACGAATTAATCCTGGAATAAGTTGATGATGTCCAACTTGCCACTGTAACTGCTGTAGTTTTCAGGAATATAAGTTATCATCCCAGTGACAGTATCTTATCACTTCTTTCATTTACTAATGCACAAAAAAAGTATATTCTAACAGATATCGCGACATGCAATGCAAAGAACTGGGTTCTTGCTGCATGATATGATATTGGGCTATATTACTTAATTTTAAGAAAATAAGGAAGAAATGGGCATCTTATGTTATCATGTAACCCAAAAACATATTCATGCAGCATAAGCCAAATGTAAGTAATAACTTCAATTAGGCAATTGTTGAGTATGTTATATCTTACATAAGCAGTTTTCGGTAGCTTGATTGCAACACATGATTAACTAAACATACATGAAAACAAACTAATTAAAATATGCAAACTAAGATAGTGCAAGATTACTTTAGTACATATTACACACTATCAGCCAAGAATAGTTCCGATTAGGAGCACATTCTCTCCTAGTTATTCCATATCCGCCTTTCAGTATACATTGGTCTTCATATACTTTCAAGGTAGAGCCTTTTTGTGCAACGGATTCGTAGTCTGAGTGAGTATTTTCTGCAGCTTAGGGTTGATGGAGTACTGATGAGACTTCGAGATACTCGACTATATTGCGCTTTCAGGGATGATGGGGCTAAACCTGTCATCATTCGAGAGAGCTGCTGGAGGGAAGCGACCATCGGAAGTCTATCTAGCGTAAGTTCATGCATACCCTCTTACAAGATACGCTTCTTATTGTGCATATCTGATTGAGCCCATGTCCATCAAGAACTCATGTTGTATGCTTTTATGCCCTTATTTAGCATATTATGTCGCTAACTTACCATTTGCATGTTTGTTAAATCACTATATATACTGGTAATCAAGTTTGGGAGTCACATAGAAACATGTACGATTATGCTCAATTCTTTTCAATCGGTCCTTTCCCTTTGTGCCTCACTGTGAATTAGCCATAATTGGCAGCTAATTGTGTCTGTGTCGTTGACATGCAGAAAGGCTTTCCCTCTGATTCCGCTGCTTATGGCGATCCAAGCCTTATTAGTCAGAGGCTGCCCATTATCAAACAGAAGTCCCAGAGGCTGAATATCTATGATCAAGCTTTGTGTCTGACGCATTGCCCGTAAATTAACATGCCAGAATCAGTCATCCATATGATGCGAGTTAGTCCGAAAATTTAATTCTCTTACATTGTCATTAGAGACGAGCCTCGTGTGTTTAGGGTCCAGAAAATAAGGAAGAAGTCTCAGATTTTCAAACATCCTCCTTTTGTATTTGTGCCAAGGTATTATCGAATCATCTTTACTTATACCGAGAGATTGCCAAAATGCAAGGAATGCTTGGAGTCGAGTTCTGCCAAGCTCAAAATTACCCAATTTCTTCATTGTTGATATTGAAGAGTGGGTGTTGTCAAATTTACAAAATTCCTTGGATAATTGGAATGTCTTATGGGAATTAATGGTCTGAAAATCTGTTTGTGTAGGAATTCAATGGTTTTTGCAGATAACTAACCAATAAGGAACTTCAATACCCAGTATTTGAAAAATCAAGCCCTTCTCATTACTGAGGTATAGACCAAAGGGGAGGATCTAAGAAATGTAGTAAAGAGTTGCACTGATAACCACCTCGGGATGGATGGGTAAAAATTTACTATGATGGGGCTTCCATAAAGCTAGGAGCAGCATATGGAACTATTCTAAGATGACTTACTGAAATTTTCTCTTTATACTCTCCAAACAAAATTAGCTGATTAATTTGTATCTTCATACGATCAGGTCAAAGAACAAAATTAACAAAATTATTTGGGAAGATGAAGCTAGAACAGTACATAATCAGATCAAAGAACAAGACAAGGGGCTACCTGAAAGTCTTCATAAAAGCTCAGTAGAGAGAATTGACGAAATTCCGAATGCATAAGCTTCAAGATCCATTGCCTGATTGACAGACATGCCAGCAATTCACGCTGAACGCGAATGCAACAATTCCCTACAAGGGCATCATATAGCTATCCATAAAATATCAAACAGCCATACCTTTAAAAAAAAACAGTTAGGCAATTGCTGAGAATTTATGGAAGCAAAAAGAGAAGGGACTAAAGACCATGCATTTCTCAATTAATCTTTTTTAGATTTGCATCAAGTTTGTTATCCTGCTGAAAAAGAAAGAATGAAGGAAAGCAACCAGTTTTAAAGCACGATGCACTAATATTTCTAGACACAAATCAGTAGTATAGCAGGCGAAAAGATCAGGCACATAACATCAGCAGAATGTTGAATAACGACATATATGGGTTATTCATAATAAAGACTAATTTACATCTTGAAATGTTAAATTTGTTATTTCATCGTCATACAAGATAGGCACAAGAAAATTTTGAGACAATGTTGTTATCTCAATGTACCATGTAAGCATTTACTTGGAAAATATAAAATCTAGTATTGATTTAAACTATGCATGCTAACTATTTGTGGATACTCAATTCGGGTAGTTACATATCGAATGACAAAGGTAACCAGCATCCTTGAGATCATTCGACTAGTTAAACCTTACGGCTTCTATTTAAGAATGGGATACTCACTGGGTTGAGATTGAGATACTCCGGGGATGCAAATGGCACTAAAAGACCGCAAAATGTGAGGTCCGTAAAAAACAGCACCCGCGCTAGACTGTTCCAATGAAAGCATTAAGATTTACAACAAAAAACAAGTAAGATTCATCATCCACATCCCGCTGCCATGGCTTGGCATCCAAGTTACATCTTACTTGGTATATGATTTGCATCGCGTGCCCCCAAAACCCAGCAACCTCCTCATTCTCCCCTAGCTTGTGATAATCGTGCAACTTGATCCCACTGCTGATAACGTGCGTTCCGGATGTCAAGATCTCCGGCAGATTCGCTTCGAAGTCCCTTTCCAAAAGCCTTCTCACCACCTGCTCATTTTCGGTGGAATGCCGTCTTGAGTGCATCCAGCAGCCATGAATTGATACCAAGGTTGCAATCTACATGCATGCAGTGTCATTGAACGTTTTGCAACAAATTAACAATGACAATGCCCTAAAATTTTAAGCGGAGCATACCACAAAATAGATGTTCACTAATGCAAATGTCCACCTGCAGATCAGACGGTAGCGAGTCAATATAAATCTACTGTAACTCTTTAAAAACTGTATCTTTTTCAACAATTTATCTACGATTTCGTTTGTAAGAACGCTAATCTCAATAACATTCCATAATTTATCGAGTTTTACAGCCACAACCTAGATGTATCTGATATAAAATTACGCATTTTCAGCAACATGCAACGAAATTCAAGCCAAAAAAGTTACTAATTTGGGGAGAATTCTCACTGGGTGTAGAAATAGAACATCTTCGGGCCGCGATCGAGGAGCATGGCGATCAGAGGGTAGGAATTGTGATGCAGGCGACGGCTCGGTAGGCGAGGAGCCACCGCCGGTGGAGCCGCCTCCAGCAGGGCTTCCAGAGATCCGAAGCCCTTACCGGCTCGGATTCGGACCGGAAGATCAGCGCCGCGGTCGCGGCCGCTGGGGCGGCGACGACGATGGCGCATACGGGAACCTGCCAACACTCCGCCCAGTAGCTGATGGGTCCCACGGTGACGGATTCCGCCATGATCGAATCTATCGAACAGAGCTGAGGGGGAAAAATCGATTTGTTTATTCTTAGACACGAATCTATCGAACTGGACGAAGTCGGAGACGCCGCGGATCGATCTAACTGGACGAGGTCGGAGACGCCGCTGTGAGGAGACGCTGCTGTGAAGAGGGGGAGTAGACGCCGCTGCGAACTCGAACCCTAACAAACTTCCTCGGTGATAGTTGGGAAGCCCTAAAAGATATGTGCCCAAGCCCTAAAAGCGCAGTAAGATTTTTTAATAAAAGTGCTGTGTAAAAGAGTGAAATCGCGGCACTAACCCCACGAAAGCGAAGCGGGCACGTTTGCAATTTTTGTTTAAGCGCTATGTAAGTGAGTATATAAATGTATATTTTTTTTAATAAAAGTGCTTACATAACGTTTAGTACCATAACACTAAAATAAAGCGTTATTTAAGATATTACTTAGATAGCGCTTTAACAAAAAGCGCTATCTAAGTGATTTTTACCGTAATTTTGATTTATTTTTATTTTCTATAAGTGCAGAAGCGCTATACAAGAGCTTAATTAGATAGCGCTTTTTAAAAGCGCTATCTAAGTGGCGTTACACAAGCCCAAATCTGTAGTAATGTCATTCTGGAGGTACTATTTCTAATGTAATAATGTCTGTAATTTATGATTTTAATATTGCAGAAAAGATTTTTTCAATTAAAATTACTTTTAATAATGCATCCAATAACACTAGTGCAATTAGCGTTTTAAAAAGAAATTTGACCCTCGATATAGAAGGGTTGTTCCATCAAAGATGTGCATGTCACGTCTTGAAGTTGATAGTTCGCGATGGACTTGCAACTTGTTCACCTTATTTAGATAAAATTAGACATATCATGTTGTTCATACATACTTCTAGCACTATGCGACTTCAGTACAAACAACTGTGTCGTACTAGGCAAAGACCATACCTGGCATTTAAATTTGATGTTGCATCAAGGTGGAATTCAACTTACTTAATGTTGCGATCTATGCTTAAGAATAAAGAGCAGCTTACAGATTATTCACTTACATATCTTTCACAGGACCCTGTTTTTGACATTACTGAAATAGAGTGGTTAACTGTAGAGCATCTGCATGACTTTTTAGAAGTTTTTTTACTGCTACAAACAAATTTTCTGGGGTTTACTACCCAACATCTTTTTTAGGATTAGAACAATAGTTTTAATTTCTGATCAGATATCTAGGCATATAGAAAGTACACATCCTAACACTGCTATAATGCCTATGATACATGACATGTCTGTAAAACTAGCTAAGTATTGGAATCTGCTTCCTCTTCCTAACTCATTGTCTAAAGTTTTTTATCCTCGTTATAAGGAGGATGTTGCACTAGGTTTATTTGAAATGTATTCTGAAAACGTGAGATTTTCTAATGTTGAACAAGTATCTGCTGTTAAAACTAGCTTAAGAACCATGTATGCTTATTATGATGCTAAATTTGGTAATGTTTCACATAATTCATTTGTGCCTGCTAGTGCTATTGCTTCTTCTTCTAGTAGGATTCGACAAATGTTAGGAAAGAAAAAAACAAAAAATCGTAGGTTCGGATTGTTTTAGTAGTGAACTATTCAAATATTTAGCTAATCCATTTCCCGTTTCCGAGGAAGTAATGGATGATGAGTATTTTGATCCTCTTGCCTGGTGAAAAGGATATGAATCTGTTTATCCCATTCTTTCCATTATGGTATGAGGTTTGTTATCTGTACCTATATCTACAGTTGCTTCGGAGTTTGCTTTTAGTGCATGTGGTCGCGTTCTGAGCAACAAGAGATCACGGCTGAAGGAAGACATAGTTGAAGTTGCGGTTTGTGTGAAGGATTGGTTCCATGCTGAAAATCGCTCACAGAACAAGAATGACCTTTCCGAAGATTCCCAAGAAGAAGATGAGTGATGTATTATTATTTTCTTAGTTGTAATATTTTTTTGTTTTGGACATTGTATGATGGGTAAGGTTGGCCGATGTACGTCCCCCTCCCCCCAAAAAAAGATTTTAATTAATAAAATTTAAAGGTTCAACCCGGGACCTTCGAGAATTTTAGGCTTAAATTTTATTTTGTCATGTGTTCGTTTCTTTATTTATCTACTTACAAATTGTTTGAATTTTTTCAAGTAAATAGTAAGTGTAGATATTATTTTCCAAGTTGTTTTAATTTTTTAGATTTTTTAATAAATTTTTAGAATTTTTTTAGTTACATTAAGTTTTTTTTAAGTTTTTCTAAAAAAAATTTAAGTTTTTTTAAAGTAATGGGCCAGCCCGGGCCTGGGCTCGGGCTTGGCCGGGCCGCGGGCCGGGCCTTCGGCCCCCGGATCCATTCCGGGCCGGCCCGGCCTGGCCCGGGCATCTCGGTCAACCGGGTCGGGCCGGCCCGTGGCCCGGTCAAAGCCCGGCCGGGCCGGGCCGATGGTCACCATGAGGTATATGGCCTAGTGGGATGCATGTATATTGGGTAGGCTCATGTGTCTTTGGTGATCTCTGGATTGAATGGGTTAAAGAATACAAATAACCTCAAAGTGACTAAGTTAGAAACCAACGTTGGATAAAGATGATGATGTTTTTGGGTATTCTATGCCTTGGAAATTCATTCTCCATGATTAACAGCACTAAGCTATGCCCCAAAGCTCAGCTGCTCAGCATCATGCAGAATGATTGGTAATGATACCCCTAAAGATGTCCTTAATGGGCCAAATTGTATATGGGCCTAAAGAGCAAAATCATAAAAGGCAAAAAAAAAAAACATAATTTTTTCCTGAAAATTTTCTCACTCTGATGTATCCTGAAATTTCACCAAAACAAAACACATTCATACATAAACCTTGATTCACCCATACAGTGCCCTCCTCCCGTCCCCGTACGGATAGTGCATCATCTGCACCTCCATCTTCCCGAACACCGTATAAACGCTGCTATCGTTCGCATTGCTCCTACTGTCGTCGTCGTCGTCACCGTCGTCGCCGCCGCCGCTATTTTGATCCATGTTGATAAGATCATCCCCATACCTGACGCTTGATATCCGAAGCCATCCTTCAGGTTTTGTCCTGGGCTCATTCCCTTTGAGTAGCCCAACAACTTCCCTCATTGTGGGCCGTCTCTCCGGGTCCCCTCGCACACAAAGGGCCGCGGTGTTGATGGCCCTACGGAGTTGGGCCTCGTCGTAGCTGTTGCGGATTCTTGGATCGACCAGGTCACGGAGACGGCCCTTGGCGATCAAAGGCTTGGCTCATTCGGTGATGGTCCGCTTGAGCCCGCCGGGGAGCTTCTCGATGGGCTTCTGGCCGGTGACGAGCTCGAGGAGGAGGATGCCGAAGCTGTAGACGTCGCAGCTCTCCGACACCTTGCCCCACATTGCGTACTCGGGGGGCGAGGTAGCCGAGGGTGCCCTTCACACGGGTGGTGCAGTGGCTGACGCCGTCGGGTATGAGCTTGGCGAAGCCGAAGTCGGCGACGAGAGGCTGGAAGCTGGCGTCTAAGAGGATGTTGCTGGCCTTGATGTCACGGTGGATGATGTGGGGGGTCGCCTCATGATGCAAGTACCTGGTTGGCAATGGCATGCACCATTAGCAATGTGGATATTGTTCTCGTTTTCATTGTGTGTTCGGGCAAAGACTTGCAACCATCAACATATTTCAATTATAGACCAATTAGATCAAATATCTACATTACAAATGGAGGAGTTCACCCACTGGCAAACTCTTACGAGGACAAAATGGTGGGTAGAGACGTGGACATGGTTTGGCCACATCATCAAGGTGGGACCCACTTGGAGATGTGTGGAAGCTTGTGTGTGGTTTGTGGTGTTTTTGTGGTGCACCCAAAAATAAGTCACACTCTTCCCATGAAATACAAGTTTACCATTGCTTTTTCATCCAACCAAAAAACTCATCACACTTGCACCTATTTCCGGATTCGCCATCGGTCTTTTTCCACTTTGTCACCCGCGTTTTTTGTGCACTTAGACCCATCCTTTTCCCTTTTTACTCCCAGACGATTTCCACAAACACGCCCATACTTCCATCACATTTTCGGCTGCGCGCGGTTTCCGCCTGTTGTGTGTGGATTTTTAATTTGATCCACGTGCACTAGCGATCATATAAGACAGAAAGAACTGAAACTCACACTAGGCCTGCAGGCGACCCCAAGATGATGTTCATCCTCTTCTTCCAGTCGAGCCTGTTTTCACCAGCGAACCGGCCATGGAGATGAGAGAGGAGGCTGAGATTGGGCATGTAATCGTAAACGATCAGCCTCTGATCGGCCCCCGCACAGTACCCCCTCAGGACGAGGAGGTTCTTGTGCCGGACCCGGCCCAAAACCTCCACCTCCACCGCAAACTCCATCTCCGCTTTCAAGTTCATGGCCTTCAACTTCTTCACTGCAATCTGCAAGGCACATCACCCCAACTTAATCGAATAATTATCGATAATAAATAAATAAATCAACCAACAAATAAATAAACTAAAAATTTAATACATGAAGACCATCCGTGGTTTTTCCCCAATAAACACCCCCAAATCCGCCCTCCCCGAGCTTGTTATCTTCACCAAACCCATTCGTCGCAGCATGAAGCTCCTTGTAAGTGAACATCCTCCATGTCGCCGGCCCTTGGCCGCCTCCTCCGACTCCCGAAAACCTACAACAAACCAAACACAAATTTATTGCTTACGAAGTAAGAAAAACTCCCCTTGCCTTCCTACAAGAGAACTTAACAAGATAGTCGTAGCTAGCTCTTACTCTTACCCCTGGTCGACCTTCTCCGATCTGCAGCATGCGCTTAACGACGAGCCCATTGTCGACGTCGATTGCTGATCGAGACCACGGCGATCCGAAATTTATTAGAGGCAACAAAAATCTAGCATCATGCGTTCATCCGTCTCATCTTTTGGCCATGAGGTATTACCTCGGAGGTTGGATAGAGGGAAGAAGAGCGTCGTCACTTATAACTAGCGAAGGGCAAATTCGTCATTGCACAGAAGATTCGGCCGTCTTATGCCGGAAAATAGCGAAATGTTTTGAGGTTTACGTAGTCCGATCAAATTTTTGTCGTCGCCTGGCCGTCTGCCACGTGCCCGATTCGGGCGTCTCATGATTGGTGCTGGGACATCCGACGTGTTATTTGTTGACACGTGGAGGCTGATGATATTGGACTGTGTTTTTATTTTGTGGGCCAAAAACTTTGGGCCGAATGGTTGATCTAAGCGTCAGAATTGAGATTAAGATTTCTGAAAATTGACCAACTTCGTTTCTTGCCTTTTATTGCTATTTTTTTTAAAATATTATTGATTTATAAAGTTATATCATTACAATTGTCCAAGTTAGTTTATAACACTAATATTGGTATCTGCAAGTTACATTTGTCTAAGTTTTAGCCATGTCCATGCATATCGAAGAAGAATTTTTTTAAAAAATATATATTATAGTTTTTCCCTTCTTTTATTTGTCCACGCAAGAAGAACGGTAGGCTTTTCACCGAATCAACACCTAGTATCTTGTACCATTGCATGTTGATGTTCGTCTAATCGGTTAAAAATAGAAAGGGTAAATGACATTAAAATACCCTAACGTTTGGGTCATTTTCACTTATATACCCTAACGTTCATTTTGGTAAACTTTGATACCCAAATCTAAATTTGATGTTGGATTGGAGGATGAAATATTGTCTTAAGAGGCCTCCAAATACATACATTCCATCAGTCTTCCTATGTCTGGGATGCACAGTGTTTTCAGCCTCCTCTTCAGACAATGTTTCCTCCTCGAATACTACATCAAATTTAGATTTGGGTATCAAAGTTTACGAAAATGAACGATAGGGTATATAAGTGAAAATGGCCCAAACGTTAGGGTATTTTAATTTCATTTACCCAAATAGAAATACAAGGTTAAACCCAAGTCAAATGGTTCAATTAAGCACTACAAATCTTGGATTGTAGCTAGAGGCTTTTCTAAAGAGATGATGTCCATCCTCTTTCAAAACTGACACGCTATCAAGAGCTTGTGGGTGCCTTAAGAGTATAATAGCAATTTACATGAGGAAAGAAATCAAGATTTATTAACATACATTGATTGTGGATCTTAGCAAGATTTGGTGCAATGCACTGGGTTACTATCTGATGGAAGTGACAATAACGATTGCCGGATATTGTGGAGATTTGGTTAACTTGTTTGATATTCCTTATACGCCCCTGCAAACTGATCGAAAGAAATGACGAACACTTTGGAACGAAGAAACTCGTAATGATCCGCATGAAGACTTTTGGTAAAGATGTCAGCCGAATTGTCTTCAATGGAAATATGTTGTACATGAAGATTGCCCAAAGTTACTTGCTTTCTAATGAAATGATAGTCAACGGTGAAGTGCTTTGTCTAAGAATGGACTATTGGATTTGAAGATAGGGAGATTGCTGACTTATTGTCACACCAGATGAGAGGCCTATTATGCAGAGGGATGTGAAGGTTGGAGAATAGGAGTTGGAGCCATAATAATTCTTTTGCAGTGAAAGACAGAGATCGATATTCCGATTCTATCGAGCTGTGGGTGACATATGACAGCTTCTTAGCACTCCAGGTGATGGACTCTTACCAAGGAAAAAACAGAAGCCGTTGATAGATCGCCGATCTGTTGGGTCACTCACCCAGTCAGCATCAGAAAAGGCGATGAGCGG
This sequence comes from Scilla litardierei, assembly GCA_030789695.1. NCBI lineage: Eukaryota > Viridiplantae > Streptophyta > Magnoliopsida > Asparagales > Asparagaceae > Scilla > Scilla litardierei. The sequence goes on from CM061142.1 coordinate 26,115,257, forward strand.
ACAAGGACTATGTCGACGAAGGATGACATGAGTTGGAGTGCCCCAAAGGTAGCGAAGGATGCGCATTGCAGTAGTCTGATGTGAAGCTCGAGGGGCATGTAGGAACTGACACACATGGTTGCCAGTGAATGAAATTTCGGGACGAGTTAAAGTCAGATATTGCATGGCGTCGACAATGGTGCGATAGAAGGATCCATCGGAGGGAGAGGATCTGACTCAGGGGGTGGGTCGTTTGGATGAGACGGGAGTGTGACGAGGTATACAGTCAGTGAGGCCAGCCTTTTGGATGAGCTCCTTAGTACTTGGTTTGATGCATAAAACAACCTGTCAAGTTGCGCTGAATCTCTAGGCCCAATAAGTAAGAGAGTTCACCAAGGTCCTTTGGAGAAAATGCGTCGACCAATCGGCAGTGCTTGGAAAGAACCCATGTGTTCGAAGAAATTGAGAGAACCAAGCAAACCACTAATGAGGGGCTTGCTTTAGGCCATATACAGCTTTTCGAAGCTTACATACATGGCTTGGGAAAGAGCGTTCCTCAAAGCTAGGTGGGTGTGTCATATAGAGATCTTCCTCCATGATTCCATGGAGGAAGGCATTGGAGACATCAAGTTATCGGATAGGACAGCCGAGAGCAAGTGGATAAAAAGACGAATGGTGCTATGCTTCGCAACCGAATTGAATGTCTCGGCATAATCAAATCCTTCTTTCTTGTGAATGCCTTTGGCAACGAGGCGAGCTTTGTAGCGAGCAATGAAGCCGTCAGCATTGCTCTTGATGCAGTATACCCATTTGCAGCCAATGATGTTGGCAAAGGGCGGTCGAGGAACAAGTTCCCATGTGTTTTGCTGACGAAGTGCAGCGAACTCCTCCTACATAGCCGCGATCCATTCAGGTGATCTAGCAGCAACTTTGTAGGATAGTGGTTCTTCAGAGGATAGCTGAGTGTAGAGGTTGAGAGGTTGACAAGGTTTATTGATGTTAGATTTCAGGCGGGTGATCATAGGGTGAGTAGATTGAATATGGGTAGTGGTGGGTGGCTCAGGTGGAGGAGTTATAGGGAGATAAGAGTAGGGATGAGTTGTGAGATTGTGGACAGTCTAGCAATGGGGGGTTGGATGGAGAGGATGGCTCGGTGGGTCAGCAAGTGGCTCGATGGCTCAGATGGTCGACAAGTGGCTCGGTGGGTCGACAAGTGGGTCGGTGGGTCGGCAAGTGGCTCGGTGGGTTGGCCAATGGCTCAATTACTCGGTTGGTCAGCAAGTGGCACGGTGGGTAGACAAGTACTGTAGGTCGGTGGATGGCTCGGTGGGTGACTTGGTGAGGCATGGGATTATGGGTAGACGAGCGATGGGGGGTCGAAGGGAATGGGAGTAGGTGTATGGAGTAACATGGGGAGATGCAGATTATTGGTCAGACGATGGGGGTAATGGGTCGGAGGTGGAGGATTATAGGAATGGTTGAAGAATGGGAAGGTTGCCTCTTCGAACTTTACATGGCTGCTTATGTAAATCCTTTGAGTGGAGAATTCCATACATTTGTAGGCTTCCATATTTTCGGCATATCCGAGAAAGACACAGGGACATGAACGAGCTTCAAGCTTGTTGGGTTCATATGGGCGAAGGCATGGATAGCACAGATAGCCGAAAGTGCGTAGCCAGTTGTAAATGGGAAGTCTGTGATTGAGAATCTCAAACGGAGATTTGGTGTAAAGAGTTGTGGAAGGGATGCGGTTGATGAGATATATCGTTGTTAATGCCACATTAGGCCAATACTCGGTATGCATGGATGCAGTTAAAAGAAGAGCAACAGTTGTGTCTATGATATGCATATGTTTTCTTGCAGCAACACCATTTTTCTTTGGTGTGTATTTTTCTCTGATGTGTAAGGAGCCGAAATCTGATGTATGATCCCGAGTTGGCAAAAATAGGAAGATAATTGATTATTGCAATATTCCCCCTACAATCAGATAGAAAAATCTTTATTTTCTGTTGAGCTGTCGTTCAGCCAAAATTTGAAATCCTTTAAAGGCAGCAAGCACATCAGATTTGTGAAATTACGGATAAAGCCAGATATAATGAGAGTAGTCATCAATGAACTAACATAATAGTGATATCCTTTATTAAATAGAACAGGGGCATGGCTATATACATCAGAGTGAACCAAGGAGAGAGGAGAATCAGTTGTAGATGTAGATATGGGAAAGGGGAGTCTATGACTTTTGCTCATGGAGCATTGAGAACAATGAGTTTGTGGAGAGAGCTTAAGTGACATCATTGAAGCAACTTTGGATACGATGAGAGGAGCTGAATGACTAAGACGAGAGTGCCAAAGGGAGCCCGAAAAGGAAGAAGTGTTGAGAGCTTTGGGATTTGGGAGGAGCAGGTGGAGACCATTTCTACGTGGACCCTTGAGAATTTGGCGGCCAGTAGTGGCATCCTGCACAATAGAGCTAGAAGATAAAAATTGAACTGTGCAGTTGTTATCACGAGTGAATTTATAGACATAAAGGAGATTCTTGGAGAATTAAGGAGCATGAAGGATGTCTTTGATATGGATGGTAGAATGAGGAGAGATAATAGAGGCAGTGCCAATGTTGGTGATAGTTGCACTGTAGCCAGTGCCAACTAGGATTCGTTTGTTACCATCATATGGTGTCACCGTTTCCGGTTGGAATGAGTCAAACGTACATGATCTGTAGCACCAGTGTCAAGATACCATTCACCACTTCTAGATGTGGTCAGTTTAGAGATACGTGCCTTCGAATTGGTGAGATGTGGATCCGACGGTTTGAGGTGGTCAACAAGCCGAAAGCAGTCAAGTGTGTGAAGAGTCGTGCTGGAGCACACTTGACATGTGATGTAGCAGCCAGAAGCATCAGTAGGTACCCGACATTTAGACGCATCTGATCAATGAGAAGGTTTGCTCAGAATGCCTACCGAGTGGGGAGGACGACTCGGTGTGCCTGTCGAGTTGGAAGGTCGACGTGGCCTACCTCCCGAGTGAGAAGATCGGGTCGGGTTGGATGTCGAGCTATGATATTGATTTGGAGGCCAAGGAGCACCTCGGGTCGTCAAAGTTGGGGCGACCCCCTATGATCTCGATTGTCGTGCCACCCAGGGTTGGAGAAAAGGGCGGAGGTGTTAGTAGCGACATGAGCAGAGATCGGCTGATGCTGCAGTTGCATGTTGGCCTCCTCGACAAGGAGACTATTCCACATTTCTTCAACAGTATATAGCTTTACATGGTTTCTGGCCATGATGCGAAAAGAGTTGTAGGAGAAGGAAAGGCCATGAAGAATTCGTCGGAAAACATGCCAGTTGTGACATTGTCGGGCCCTACTGCGAGCAATTGATCGTATATCGATTTTGCTTGATCTAGATAGGTGTCACACCCCGCTTCCCATAATACGCATGCGAGAACGAGACGAAGGTCCGCATGGACTGGAGCTGTGAAGCTCGAGCCCACTAAGCGTCTGTAGGAATACACCAAACGAAGTACAAGTTCTTGCATTAAAGTTTAGAATAATAAGAGTACTCAAAAGAAACAACAACATTCAGTTATTATGATGATAATCCAACAGTACAAAAGAAGTCTAAGGAAAGAAAGCCTCGGGCATGGCTACAACTGAAAAGGAAACTACTTGTGCTACGCACCCAACCTAAACAAGAAATTAAATGGTGTTACGCACCCAAACTAGAAACCTGGAAACTCCAAGTCAGCAACAGGAGGGAAACTCTAAGAATGGTCCTCGTCCAGATCGTACTCCTAAGCGGTGTCCTCCTGGTCCAAGTCCGCAGGTACCGTTCCCTCGTCTATGTACATTGTCTCAGTACCTGACGTACAAACACACAAGAGAAAAGGAGTTGTACGTCAAGCATAGTCTACAACTGAAATGTAAGAAAGACTCTACTGCAAGGTATATGGAAGTAAAAGACAGTTATTACTTGTTTTTTAAATGGCAGATTATGAGAGGCAACAGCATGGCAATTTATATAACATGACAGGGAAACTAAAAGACGGTGCAAGAAGTAAACGTGGCATGACAATTGCTGTAGCGTGTGCTACTTGCTATAAGACAAGACAAGACTATGTATGTCTAGGGTTCACGCCTTAAGATTAGAGGGCGACCAAACCCTCTAAACCTTGTGACCGCTCAACCCAACCTTACCCCAAGTGCACAAGCAAGTCCGTACAAAGGATCACTCTCTCTGCTAGAAGAGTGCCTTATTTCCCGCAGGTTATCCGTACAAAGGATCACTCTCTCTGCTAGGAGAGTGCCCCATTCCCCGTAGGTTCAATACAATTCATACAGGAAGTTACATGGCATGGCAAGTATGATGCATGTCTGTTTTCAGATATTTATCAATATGATAGTTTTAGCATATTGGGCCTAGACTTCGTTGTCAGGTCTAGACTGTCGTGAGGGTATCCTAGATGCTATCATTTCATGTCTAGGTCTCTTGTTCACATTTTTACAACTTAAGATAAATAAAGGCCTAAACGTGCCCTTTTCAACGTAAGTGAGCACACTTGCTTGAAGTGGCGAGAAGTGTGTCGGTAGGGGCGTCTCATCACGGCAGTGCGTCGGTTACGGTTCGCTGTAACAGGTTGGTCAGGATCGGTTTTAGAAGACATATTATGACATGTCTCTAGGTTGATCGTGGCTACCCTAGCAATTCCAAATCAATTTGTTCACATGCTCAGATCTAGTCTATGGTTATCTACGTCGATTCTACTCTATGTGTACAGTCAAAAGTCCAATCGACTGCCTAGGTTGTCACAGCAGTTTAAAGGAGCGTAAAATAAATTTAATGATTAAGTTGTCAGTTTTAATTAAGTTTTCAAGTGGCATAACATTTTGGGTTACTACGAGTAGGGGATACCAACCTGGTACGACGATCACGCGTAGATCTGACGTCGGTTCTGGAATCAGCAACGGATAGCGTCGCAGCTCCGATTCCTCTACTACGGGTAGCACAGTGAGGAGGGGTCATCGGGGTCGCCTCGGCTGCGAGTAACACAACAAAGCGGCTCGCAACAACAGCGGCTAGTGACAACAGCAAGGGTAGCGGCAACCGCAAGGGGACGATGCAACGTGGGTTGCTTCGAGGGCTGAGGTGTGGCAAAGAGAATGAGGGGAGATCCGGGGTTTTAGGGCGTGGGTTGTGAGGTGCTGCATGGGAAGGAGGCTGCGACATGGAGATGGGTTAGCCGAAGAGAAGGAGAACTCGGCGGTCTACAGGTAGGAGAAGGGAGAGAGAGTTGTTGGGTTCGAGAGGGAGACGACGGCAAGGTCAGGGAGGAGGCGCACGGGTCTGAAGGGGCTGGGCGCACGGTTTGCTCAGAGCAGGGAGAGAGAAGGAAGAGGCTCGGATGAGAGGGAGAGAGACTGCGGCCTGGAGTAGGGGGTTGCGGTCTCTAGGGTTGCAGGTGGGAGGTTGCTCGGGGTGGCCTGAGTGCAAGTTTGACAGAGGGGAGGGGCTTGATGGAGGCCTGGGCAGAGTTGTAGGCGAGAGAAAGCGTCGGGTGGTCGCGCGAACTAGGACCGCACGAAGAGGCCAGGTGGTTTCAAAAAATGGCCTGGGCTGAAGGGTTCCTAGGGTTTGTTAGGGGGGAGATGCTGATATAGCTTTTGTTAGGGTTTGTATGCTGGAGAAAAAGATAGGCCTGGGCTCTTTTTTAGGCTAAGACTAAATGCACCGCATTCATGCGGTGCATATGATATTTCTATTCCAAAAATGGAAAAACCATCAAATCATTTGTGTTTTCAGACTCTCTCTCCCTCTGTCTTTACCTATTTTTGGCCAAAAATCATCACTTGCACTGCATTCATGTGGTGCAAGTAGTCCGGGCCTTTTTTATGAGCAAGTGGGGGTTCCCTCTAGGTTGCTTTATAGAGTAGTCCGGGCCTTCTTTTATATTCATGATTTTTGTACTGAACAACCAAGATCACACCCACTTTGACAACAAAGAAACATGGATGACCTGTTTTGATACCAATTGTAATTCAGTACATAGCGAGCACGACACACAAGACTTAGTAACGCAGTTCGGTGCGCACACCTCATCTGCAGGGCTCTGACCAGAAAATCAGATTACTCCACTAAAAATATCAATGAATACAATCACTAATACCACGTTTCTATTAGGAGGAACAGCCTTCCCCTCAATACAAACCGTGATGGGTGGTCTCTACCAACACATGGAGTAATCTATGCAAGCTCCCCTTGCATGCAAGCTCCCCTTGCAAACTGACTAGAATCAACTCCCTTGATCCACTACCTCGGTAGCCGTCAGCCACCCTCCCGGAGTTCGTCCAAAAACTTTTTCGCAAAAGTCGTACCCTAGCCAAAATCATGCATACCCTTTTCTACGCTGCTCCCCCTTAATCACGGAGTGGATAAGGAAGGTCGCCTGATTAAATCCGTGCAGATCAGCAGCCCACAATTTTCGGAAACAATTCAGGTAAGTGGTTCCGTAATACGTACCTTCAAAGATTAAACAACAGATATTTGCAGGCGAGAATCTCTCCAACAAATTCTTAAATCATTTCGAGAATAGCAGCTTCCACATATATCTTCAACGGTTCTTCAACAACAACATATACCAGAATACTTTGAAGATATTGCACTAAGATCTGAAGTAATCCATCTTCAATACTCGTTGAAGATCGTCATTCATTTCCAGCTTTCAGATACAGCATGTTGAACATCATGTTGCAACATAATGTTCAACATATCATCCAACATGGCCAATAGCTGAAATCTTCTCCTTCAAGATAGTTAAGACCAGACATAAATATATACCAAGGTGCCACAAATGACAACATAGTCACATACGTATGACCTAACACTAAGAGTGGATGATCACCTGATAGTTTAAGAACATGAGCCATTCGGACCTCCCATAATCTTTCTTTGTATATCCCTTTGCAAATTTTGCTACCAGGAGGAGCGTTCTCACTCAATATCGGTTAGATGCAGGTCATGTGGGGCATGTTGTGAGTCTGACCATTTTTTATTCATCAGGAAAGCAGTAAAGAATCCTTGCCTCGGTACGGCTCTTGCCCCCCGAACGCTTAAGTTCAGAGTTTCAATAGAAACGGAATTCTCATATCTTTCTTGGGAGTTTCTACGCGCACGTACCGAATTGCTCTGCACACAACCACTTTTACTTTTTACTCCACGCACGATGAATACAATAATAATATTACGTTTCTGCTCTGCGCATGATCATGTGTACCGAAAATACCTCTTAAGGCAAAACAGCATAAAATCGGGAAAAAATCATTGAAAAATCAGATTAAATCCCAAAAATGTATAACATATACGAATCAAATGACGACTGCCTTAGGTCGTGATAACACGAAAGTTGAAGATAAAAAAACCTGAAATATGAAGATCGAGAAATTTTTTTCCAAAATTGTCTGTTAGGTTGATAAATGCGCACAACAACTAAATTTCTGTTTAATAACTTTCACGACATATAAGGCGCAACGAATACGGATATCAGTAAGCTCATTATTGATTTTTAGCTTTAAAACTCATATTCAGTATCTCTGAATGATGAATCTGCTTACCATATCGGCGTTAGTTTATTCATATTAAATAGTCATTCAACAAAATCTAATAACCGTATAAGTGTAAGTTTAATCGTATTAAACAATCATTCAAACGTGCACAACTGGCAAAAATTTTTGCATGTTGTGCGCGTAAGTAATTTTGCTCCACAGAGCCAAAATTGCTCAACTTGCACAACTGGCAAAATGTGGAGCAAAGAAATTTTTTTCCAGTTGTGCGCGGTGAGCAATTTTGGCTCTGTAGAGCAAAATTGCTCACCACGCACAACTGTCATAATTTTTGCCAATTGTGCCCGATGAGAATTTTACTACACAGAGCCAAAATTGCTCACCGCGTACAACTGGCAAAATGTAGAGCAAAAGCAAAAAGTTTGACAGTTGTGCGTTGTGAGCAATTTTGGTTCTGTGGAGCAAAATCCTTCACCACACACAATTGGCAAAATTTTTGCCAGTTGCGTGCGGTGAAAAAAATGTGGAGCAAAAGCAAAAATTTTGACAGTTGTGCTCCTTGGCTAACAAGGGTTGTGCTAGGTGAGCAATTTTGGCTCTGTGGAGCAAAATTGCTCACTGTCCAGTTGTGCACGATGAGCAAATTATGCTCACAGATTTTTTTTTTCTTGCCGCATACAACTGGCAAAATTTAAAGCAAAAGTAAATTGTTTGCTAGTTGTGCACATTGAGCAATTTTGGCTATGTGGAGCAAAATTGATCACCGCGCTCAACTGGCAAAAATTTTGCCAGTTGTCCGCGATGAGCAATTTTGCTTGCAAAATTTTTTGTGCTCGTCATGCACAACTGTTGAATGAAAGGGGTGGATATTTTTGGGGTTTTCAAAAAAAAGACATTTTCGTTACGCTTACTATTCATCTCAAAAAGCGACCGTGCGGTACGCGATACGCGCGCGTAGCAAATTCCATCTTTCTTTTATCTGTTCAAACTAAATTTTGTGTTGCAATCGTAACGCCATGGGAAGTCCGTGAACAGGAGACAATGACATCGCCAAAGCCGGCCAGCATTTTGCTTCCTCTTGCCAACTGCAGCAGCTCCAAAGAAACGCTGCTTGCTGCAGCACCTTCACGAGGGGCTCATCGTCGGTCACCATCTGCTCTTTTTTCGGTGGTTTTCCGGTGACGTGATCGTCACTGTTACGGGACGTCCGATTGCCCCGTCACCAGCGAGGGCCCCATGGATTTCTCCATTTCGGTGCCACGCCAACGACAGCGACACAGGAGCTGTGTGTGCCGTGGTCCTCAAGTTTTTGGTTGCTTGTAACGAAATTTGAGACGTTAAGACCCTAACCCTAGAGCTCTCCATGGCTGAAATTGACATTATGCTTATCTTGTGAGACTGTGTCAATTATTTTAGCGTCCTTGTCCGCGTAGCTGGATTCATTACCATTGATGGAAATGGTTAAGAGTTTCTAGTTTTGGTGTGAATCTTGACTTGAGGTCTTTGAAGTTGAAGGCCATAAAGTTTGATGCCAAAGAGCTTGACGCAAAGGAAGACTTGTTAACTAACTCGATTTCTATACGGATCTCTGTAGGATAAAAATAAGCTTGCAGGGATGAGTATTGATACGACCATTTTGATCGGGCCCAGAGGAGCCAAGTCAACCACGACCACTCAACTAGCCCACTACAGCCTTCAGCTCCGGCCCAAGGACCTCACGAGCGGGTCGTGCTCCTCCACCCAAGACAAAGGCCCAAAAGACTGCCCACTATCCGTAGTGGAGGAAATCGCTTCCCAAACCAAGGGAGCATTCGCCAATTATGGCAGCCACCTGTATGGCCATCACTCCACCTTCATGTCCATCACTCACCAATTATGGCCCACCTTGATGGCATTCATCTCCTCATCAAACGTGCGCCATTAGTGGGGTCAACATTTTCCCATTTGCACGTCCCCATGAATGACGGCCATAAGGTCTCATCATGGGCCATTACAACGGGGAGATGACTCGCCTATATAGAGGGAGGAGAGGCATCATCTCAAGGGGTTGATCTCCGAGATCTACAACGGAGGTATCACATATAAACTCTGACACCTACGTCCACCTTACATACTTCTCCTCTATAGCTCGGCTCGAGGATCGGTGCTCGGTCTCTCTGTGAACCAAGCTCAATCCTGCCCAGCAACCTTCAGACTAAATCTGACTTTGGCATCAGAGGGAAACTGGTCGGAACCAAGGTCCGACCCCCTGACGAGTTCTTCATATTGCAGATCGAAGGATACGTCACCACTGTCGAGCTTCCCTTTGGCGACCCAACACTTGGATCCCACTACTACAAAAGGGACCTTTAACAGCGCTTAAATAAGGTCTTTAATAGTGCTTCTTTGCGATGTCTATGTCGCCGCTGCTAAAGGGGGCTGGTTTTAATAGCTCTTTACAAGCGCTGTTAAAGGTCCCCCTTTAACATCGCTTGTTAGTACAAGCGCTGTTAAAGGGAGGCCTTTAACAGCGCTTGTACTAACAAGCGCTGTTAAAGGCATCCCTTTAACAGCGCTTTTTAGTACAAGCGCTGTTAAAGGCATCCCTTTAACAGCGCTTTTTAGTACAAGCGCTGTTAAAGGCATCCCTTTAACAACGCTTTTTAGTACAAGCGCTGCTAAAGGCCCCCCTTTAATAGCGCTTGTTAGTACAAGCGCTGTTAAAGGCCCCCATTTAACTGTTAAAGGTGGCCTTTAACAGCGCTTCTTTAGTACAAGCGCTGCTAAAGGCCACATTTAACAGCGCTTGTTATTACAAGCGCTGTTAAAGGTGGGCCTTTAACAGCGCTTGTTTGACCTTTAACAGCGTTTGTTATTACAAGCGCTGTTAAAGGCCCCCTTTAACAGCCCTTGTTATTACAAGCGCTGTTAAAGGTGGCCTTTCACAGCGCTTGTACTAAACAAACGCTGTTAAAGGGTCCAATAGACATCGCTTCGTTAGTACAAGCGCTGTCTATGGTGGACCTTTAACAGCGCTTGTACTAAAAAAGCGCTGTCTATTGTGGACCTTTAACAACGATTGTTTCAATTCATTTTATTATTTCTCCCTACGTTTTATATTTAAATAAATCCATGTAATGTACAAAATGCTTCAATAAACCATCAATAACATTAAATTACTAGAAACAATCATTGCAAGAAACAATCAAATTAAATTGCTTTTAATATTCAACAATCAAGCACCAAATAAAAAACTGTTCTTATCGCGAAGAAAAATCTTGAGAAGCCAGGTATATATCATGGTATCCCGATACAAATAAAATTAAAGCACAAAGACTAATTAAGCATATCACTCTATTCCAAACTTTCTCCGCTCATACCATCACCCTTCTTCTTCTTGATCTTCCGCCTGGGAGAGAACACAGAAGTGGTATACAAGCCAGCTCCGGCAGCAGCCACCCTTTCGGATCAGATCTCAGTATCCCGTTCAATGGCTCTGAACTGGCCAGTCTTGTAGCTAGCAAAATTCCTACAGTAGTTATTATGATATCGGGAAGGCCTCTTGTCCTTGAGCCGGAGTTGATGGAAAAAACAGAAGCCGTGGTTGCCGCTTGGTTACCAGGTAGTGAAGATCCATACAGAGGATTGCCTTTCTTCAAGCAAGCAACTGAAGATAAGAAATAATTTAAGCATCGAATCAAAATTTTACGAAAACAAATGAAAATATGATAAGATAGTACCCTAGCGTGCTATTGCATTGCTTTCAAAAATTGGACCATCAGGTGTCTCTAGTACCGGTACCTGGATGCACAAGAGTGGATTAATAGAAGATAGAAGCAATAGAAAATTGTTATGGTATTAATTGAAATTTAGATTGTACCTTCCCTAAAGGATTCATCTTAAGGAATTCATGAGTCTTATTTGAAACCCCCATCTGAAAATTTTTCACGAGTTCAACCTGTATCCACCTGCAACAAGGCAAACACCCACTGTCAGCTTAAAGCTAAGGCCAACGATGCTTAATTTGGCTCAAAAGAAAGAAAGCTGTGGCATCGCATATTCTGTGTGCATACCACAATTGGGGCATCAAATATAGACATGGCCTTTGAGTAGTAAACCTTATCCTCCACAAATTTCGCAATTTCTCTGTGCAATCTGAAACATGCTTTGGGCATACATTAATGGGTTCCGGTAGCGTAGTGCATGCAAGCGGAAAAGAGAATGAACCTCCTGTCTTAATTAATTGACTAGGATTGTTATGCTTTCTCTCAAGTTGCACAGGATGCCGCTATTGTAATGATATGGAATATTTAGCTATCTTTGCATTAATAATAATCATCCGCCAGCCTATCATCTACTTTTCTAACCTTGTGTGCAATTCAGTCATCTTATGAAGACTTGGAAATTAGCATCCATTACACATGAAGGAATTAACGAATTACTTTGGTTGATCTACCCAATTAATTGGGTATGCCATCACGAACGATATGTGAATAAGATATATTTGTGAATAAGATATATATGTCGTCTGCCTCATGAACTGAAAATGTTGCGATGTGAGGACATGGAAAACCAATAAATAAAGGCTTACGATTCGTTTGCTGAATTCGATGCCTGCGACGACGAAGGGGATGATTCCAGCTGAAAGCAGTTGATAAACAAACATGGTCAATATTCAACCATTCGATGATGAAGCAAGAGCTAATTTTAAGCTATCAAAATACATGCATGCATGGTTAATTCTGCTTGTAGAAAAGCATTGGCGGGCTCGAGCGTGTGAAATAAAAGCAATGTGCATGTATGTACGCATGGTGAGGAGTGTACCCAATGAGCCCATGAAGATTTGCCAGGAAATGTCTACGACGGCGGCAGGTGTACTGGGGCTGTCGGTAGCGGCCAGGTCGACGGAAGCAGCAGTTGATTCAAGAATGGCATTATGCCGATGGATCAATCTCCTTCTGTTGTTAATCCTCATTATCCCGACGCTATTACTGCTGCTTGATCTTGATCTTGATACTGATCTGCTGCCCATGTAGTTTCCCAGACTGGGAGCAGAAGACGTAAGCTGAAGGCAGGAGAAACAGTGAGCTCCTCCTCCCGCTACCCCTGACGATGGCATCATCATAAAAGAAATTCTGTCAGAAGAAGAAGAAGAAGAAGAAAAGGATCAAGAAAGGGAGAGGAGGAGGAGAACAATGGGATTGATGAGATGAGAGGCTACGATCATCAAAGCAAGCAAAGGGATTGGATTGGATTGGATTGGATTGAGAGGAGGAGGAGAGCCGAGGCAACATAGCAAACTGATTGAATATTTGTTGTCCCTCTACAGTCCACAAATATCTGCAACATTAGCAAAAAAATGAAAAGGCATCCATACAGCTAATATATCAAAAAAAGTCACAACCAATTATCAGGTGAAACTAGAAGAAAATATCTGCAGCATTAGCAGTTAGTCTGTATTACATCCACGGAAAGGTAATGCCACAAGATTTATGTTCCAATTACATAAGACTCCGAGACAAATTCACATATGTTATAATGTGCCAAGAATTGGCATACAAGCACAAAGTAATGGTTTTCCTGTTGCAAACAATAATAAGAAGATAAGTAACATGTTGCACTCTGCTATCTTTTAGCATCTTTCTCCTTGTAAAATTCATGTCCTTGCAAACAATTGATTCGTAGTTCGCTTAAGATTATCTCTATTGGGACTAACATCAAATTCCTACTATGCATCTCATATAATTTTCAGGATGATTAACACCGTAGTCCCCTTACTACCCTATTGCAAACAATACTTCTGCCCCCCCCCCCCCCCCAAAAAAAAAAAAATCAAGGAGATCAAGTAAACAGATTACAAAACAGTGACATAAGTAAATTTAGACGAGCACTGCAGTTTTAAAACATTTGATCATCAATTAAGCAATTCCGAATATTGTAGAATGTTGATGAGAATACTAAACTAAAACACACTGATATCGAAATAAACAACCAAAGGACAGTAAAACCCCCACACAAAAGAGTCAACAATTATTTTCTATAATAAAAATTATGAGGGGATGTATTTATAAGTAGTTAAGCTTTGTCCATCAAAATGAATAAGAAATTCTTCTTGTTTAACACTTCTTCTTCAACAATCTCATCATACATCAAAAGAAATTTCTTAAAAGGGAATGTATTTAAAAGCATTGTACCCATTATTGGTTCTTATTACATCCCATAAAATAGCTTTCCTTTGCATATATGCACGCATACAGTAGCATAACATACATATAAATTCATTAACATGTCGTATACTGAATTTTTAGTACATACCAGCTTAACGTGCTCAACTCTTGTCACACTTGTATTCATGCAGGGTGTTCCTTGCAAATCTGGCCTCTTCTAGCGATTTTGAAAGATAATATCCTGGATAAATAACAAAATACAAGATCAGTAATTTAACAGTGGAGATTGCTTATGCTTTAATGAATAATAAAACATTCAAAGACTTTGGCTTTGTAGGTGAGTCCTAGTTGTACCGTGTGGTTTTATCATGGATGATAAATTAAAGCATGTCCACTCATCTTTTACCACTACAAAGTGAATATTGTTTTGATGAGTCAAAATGTATAATAACTGTGGAATTAGATGTGTTCATACAAAGCATCATGTAGTAGATATAAGGTGAGGTACAAGAAGCCACTGAAGGCTATTAAGTATCGACACTTCAAATTGGATGATGTATCAGTGTCGTATACATGTCGGACACCGACACTTGTCCGACACTTATCAGACACTCTGAAAGCCACTTTCAATTTTAAAACCACGAAGAGTTATATGTCTAAGTGGTATTAACTTTTAATTTAAACTAAAAATCATGTGTCAGACACTTTAAACCAGTATATCTTATAAGAAAATATAAAACAATTTTCTTTTAATTAAAGAAGTATTATGTCAACAAAGCTTAAACATCACTTGAACTAGATTAGCTGTCAATTTGGTTTTTTATATCTTTTTAATTGACTTTGTTAACTAGGTTAGAAGATACTAATTTTTGTCACTGAAATTTCATAATATTTTGTTTTTATTTTTAATTGAACACATCCAAATCACAATAGGTTTTGGCACATATTAATATAGATGCCTATGCATGCACATACATGATTATTTACCATGTCTGCATGTTTTCTAAAAAATTTGTCATTCCCGCTTGTCCGTGCCATGTCTTATCCATGTTCCATGTCCATATATAGATTGCAGGAATTAAATGATTTCTTAACCTGCTCAATATAAAAAGCATAAAGAAGTCATCTGAACCTGATCAACATACTTAATGTATCATTTCGATATAATGAACTGTGCATTGCAATGTACTACTTCGCAAACAAACGAGATAGGAGCTATTTCACAGAAACTAAGATGCCATTTAGTCCTCTTCTTATTATGAACAAATAATCATCAGATAAATCATTGAGAAAATAACAGAAGGCACTGAAAGGAGATCGTACATGATGGCCTCATTTGGATGTCCACATATTGAAGTCAGGCGATGTTCTACAGACACACACGTGCACGATGGATAGTATCCGTGTCAGACATATGTTTGTATTCACATGCCCAAGATATTTTGGTGGATACATCTTCAACATTTCCAGCAAATAGCCATCCTGAAACCAGCTAGGAAAGGGTTGGATCTATGACAGAACATTTCGTTTTCATGGTTATATCATCATCACCATCTTCACTTTCATCCTCGTCTTAGCCTTTACTCCAAAACAAATTGGGGTCGGCTTCATGGACTAAGAGTGTGACAAAGTAATGTGTTGGCAGTCACATGCCTACCATACAACCCTCCTCATTTATTCGGGTTTTGGACAGCAATGAAAGTGCAGGTGGAATTAAAATTTAATATGTAACTAACTTGTGATCATTCACAAATGATGAATCTCATACTTTGCTGATCCTTTTACATATGTAACTAACTTGTGATAGGTTACAAATAAGGTGAAAAATTCAATTTCAACAAATTAGTGTATCAAGCAAAATACCAGTTCAACGTCTTTAATTGATGGCACAATTTTTTTGATTGACATCCTAGCTCTTCATCTAACATGTAAATGATACAAGTTGCTGGCAATATATGAAGTTAGTAGCAAGATTGCTTGATTTTAAAAGGGTAATATTTACTTCTTAGCATTTGTATGATTCTGAATTTCACAATGGAACTAGGCTAAGCAGTTCTTCCCAACAGAAAATTGCCGACAAATACCCTAAGAGCTCTACTTGGTGCTAGATAAGCTGTCTATCTATTTAGATAAAGAGACCCAGCAAGGCCAAATCATCAAACTTTTTTAAGAAATGGAAAGAGACAATATAAATTGAGAAGCAACTCAAATAGGAACTGGCCTAAGTTTGGTAAAGTACGTGTTTATTGTGCCAACATAAATTATAATACTCAGCCCCCCCAAGAGCCAGCTGACTTCTATTCAGACAATTAATGAAAAAATTAGAAAGATCAACATAAAAATTAACTATAGAATCATTATTGTTTCAAAAAATGGAATTAATAAAAAAGAGGGATATATTTGAGGAGAATTGATACAAAGAGACAGCTCATTATCGTTCCGCTTTAAAGATCCCAAAAAAACTAATTATTTCCTTCTGTAAAGAGTATGTTGGATTGTAAATGTGTTATTGAATTTCTTGCCACCGCATCAAAATTCGGTTGCAAGGAATTCAAAATAGTTTAGGAACACACCAGATTCAAATCCCAGTAGACACATAAAAAGCAGATTTAAAAAACATAAGACTGTCAAAAAATCCTGTTTTCAGCTCACAAAAAAGCGATCAAATGTTAAACATGAACATGATCAGGACTAAACATGAACATGATCATTGACATGTCAGAATGAATCACCATGAAAATAAAATTTACAGGTATTCAACTTGAACGTGGCTTTTTAATCAATCACCATGAAATTTTTAAAGAGGGAGAAGAAATCTATCGATATAACTGAAAGAACGTAAGTGCATTGTCCAAAGATTAGCGCTTGCATTATAGTGATTTCATATTTACATGTTGTTTTACATGAATAAAGATCTTGTGTTTTTAGAATTGTCTGACACGGCAGCCACGTGTGTCGTGTCCCGAAGTGTCGGAAATGTAGAAACCGAGAGATTAGATAACAAATAATGAAATTAAATTGTTGAAAAATGAGAGATTACGGATAACAACTATGAAACTGACCGATTCTTCAAGCAGGCAAAAGCGTTGCCCTTAAGACTATTTCGCCCCTAAACAAGTGCTCCGGGGTGGACCGAACGTCTCAGGGATACTCAGAATCCATCTTTTGTGATTGCACTAAAGCAACAAAAGATCCTTTGTACCAGTGTGTTTTTGTCTGAAGAACAGACATCTATTTATAGATGGATGGTAGTAACTGTTGGACGGTTATAAAAACCGTAAACATTAATTACGAAAACAAAAAATTAAATTGATGCATTTGTAACAGACACACACACACACACGCACGTGCAAAGTGCTAAGTGCTAAGTCTTTGATTATATAAATATATATATTCCAACAATAGCCCACTAGCATATCAATGGCCCACTACTATTAGTTGGCCCAAACATCAATTTAATATCCAAGATAACTTTCTACTTATAAAGTAGAACAATTCTTCTTGTCCATCCAATGTGGGACTAAACCTCCAATACATTGCTTTTAGGAAAAACTCCAACAATCCCCCACCATTTCCGAGCAATACAGAAATGTTAATCTTATGCATAAATGAAGGTGTCTCGCGATTGAACCTTCATTTTAGTGATCACTTCTTTTAAATAGTCAGAATAGCATGGTAGACTATGCTTTGAACCATCTATCCTCTTTGACTACTTAATTTCATGACACACATAAGATTCCTAATCCCTGATACAAAAAATCGACACTACTAGTATGGCCATGTGTCCTGTATCCATTCATGAGCATTTAGAAACCAAGCCTTATTGATTCCCTAAAGCGGCCTCACTTTAAACTCATATAGGTGGACCTTGTCAATACCCATAATAAGTATCATAATGAAAAAATGAATGAAACATGTGAATATTTATAAATATTAATATTCACAATACAAATACACCCAGTCATAACTAGGGAATTTACATTACATCAAACATTGATCACTAAAAGTCCATTAAGAGTATGAAATACTCATCCTTACCTAATCATTATGGAAACCAAGCACTATACTTTGGGATGACATGAATGTGTGGTTGCAACCACAAAATGATGTACTTGATCTCATTGAACTTAAGACTCGAAGGTTCTATCAAGCGTTAAGTCGAGGTTCCATCGTTTGTGATTCTTCACGTAGGCTTTAAACCCATCCCTTTTGTAGTTTTATAAACCAAATCCCTAGAAAGGCCTTTTGTCAAAGGATCTGCAAGATTCTCATGTGTACGCACAAAGTCTACAGTTACAACTCCATCATGAATCAACTGCTTTACAAAACTGTGTCGTAAACCAATTATGCCTTGATTTACCATTGTAAACCATGTTGTAAGCTCGTGCCAAAGTAGCCTTACTATCACAATGAAGTGATATAGGTGACATAGGTTTCGGCCACAGAGGTAATTCATACAACAAATTCCTAAGCCATTCAGCTTCCTTGCATGCGGATGCCAAAGCAATAAACTCGGATGCCATAGAGGAATCCGCAATGCAAGTCTGTTTCTTAGATCCCCAAGAAACTGTACCCCCACCAAGAATAAATATCCATCCACTGGTAGAAGAATGATCACAATTAGAAATCCAACTTGCATCTGAATATCCTTCAAGCACAAAAGGAAATCCAGTATAGTGAAGACCAAAGTTAATTGTCTTCTTTAGATATTTAAGTACTCTTCTAATTGCATGCCAATGTGCATGACTCGGATTATGAGTATAACGACTCAGCTTCCCTACAGCGAAGCCTATATCCGGTCTTGTACATGTCATGGCGTACATTAAACAGCCCATTACTTTAGAGTACTCCAACTGCTTTACAGGCTGACCGGTATTCTTTGTTAAACTTACACTATGATCAAAAGGTGTAGATGCAACCTTACAATCATAATTGTTGAACTTCTTCAATACATTTTCTATGTAATGTGATTGTGACAAGATCAACCCATTACTAGATCTAGTAATTTTGATGCCTAAAATCACATCTGCCATACCCATGTCTTTCATAGAAAAATGGGTAGATAAGAAGTTCTTAGTATCCTCCACTTGCTGGAGATCAGTGCCAAATATTAACATGTCATCGACATATAAACAAATGACTACTCCTTTGTTTCCACCAAATTTGCAATATACACACTTGTCTGCATCATTAATGTGAAAACCATTACTAAGTACAATCTCATCAAATTTTTGATGCCATTGTTTGGGAGCTTGCTTAAGTCCATATAAAGACTTAATAAGCTTACAAACCTTATTTTCTTGCCCAGGAACTATAAATGCTTCAGGTTGTTCCATGTATACCTCCTCATCTAATTCACCATTCAGAAATGCTGTTTTAACATCCATTTGGTGAATGACTAAATTATACACAGAGGCTAAGGCAATTAACACCCTAATAGTTGACGTTCTTGCAACTGGGGCATAAGTATCAAAGTAATCAATACCTTCCTTTTGGGAGTATCCTTTGGCTACTAACCGAGCTTTAAATTTGTCAATTGTTCCATCGACCTTCATTTTCTTCTTGAAAATCCACTTACAACCTATGGGTTTGCAACCTGGAGGTAAATTTGCCAACTTCCAGACTCTATTACCCATGATTGAGTCCATCTCATCATCAATAGCCTCCTTCCAAAAAGGAGCATCCGGAGACATCATTGCATCTTTAAAGGTGACAGGATCAGATTCCATATTGTAACAAAATGGAATATAATTATCAATAGAAACTGTGTTCCTACTACCTTCCACGAGAAACATAAAGAAATCTGATCCGAAATCTTTAGATTTCCGTGCCCTCTTGCTTTTCCTTAATTGAGAGGTTTCTTCATTAGGGGAGTCATGTTCAATACGAACATCTTCATGATCATTAGTTCTATATTCGAAAGTTATATCACGAGGCCTAGGGATCATTGTAAAACGATTTTCATCAAAGATAGCATCTCGTGACTCAATAACAGTATTAACAGAATAATGATCATTTGGTTCTATAACCTTAAACCTATAGGCTTTACTGTTAGAAGCATAACCTATAAACAGACATTCAATTCCTTTTTCCCCTAATTTTTTCCGTTTAAGTTCAGGAACTTTAACTATTGCTCTACAACCCCATACTTTAAGATAGCTTAAATTTGGTTTTCTCTTATTCCAAAGTTCATATGGAGTAGTAGACTTATGCCTTTTAGTAGGCACTCGATTAAGAATATAACAAGCAGTTTGCAATGCTTCACCCCAATAACCATGGGATAAATCCGAATTTGATAACATAGCGTTAACCATTTCCGTTAAAACTCGGTTTTTCCTTTCAGCAACACCATTCTGCTGTGGTGTGTAAGGTGCTGTAACTTGATGAATTATTCCGCTAGACTGGAAATACAATGGATTATAATATTCACCCCCTCTATCCGATCTAAGACATTTAATGAATGTCTCACAGTAAAGTTCAACTTCGGATTTAAAGACTTTAAATTTGTCAAGAGCTTCATCCTTTGATCGTAATAAATACACTTGACAAAATCTGGAATAATCATCAATAAAAGTTGCAAAATGCCACTTTCCATCTAATGTTAAAGAATCACTCATATCACATAAATCACTATGGATTAAGTCTAGTAACTGTGATTCTCGTGCAATAGAAGGAAAAGGCAACCTCGTAATCTTAGTTACCATACATGTTTTGCAACTTACAATTTGTTTATCAAAACAAGGAATCAAGGACAAATGTCCCATGTCTTTTAATTTTCTAAAGTTAACATGTCCTAAACGATTATGCCATAAAACAGAATCATTTAAAACATCCAAGACATAAGCAGAAACATCCATATTATTATTGATAATGTTTAACTTGAACATACCGGCATGGGCATACCCCTTGCCTACAAACATACCACCCTTAGACAGTACATAATTTCCAGCCTCATACACTTGTTTGAACCCATATTGGTTCAAGATATAACCAGACATCAGATTCTTGCTCAAATCCGGAGCATGATACACATCAGTTAAAGTGAGACACTTTCCAGAAGTAAACTTTAACAGAACACTTCCTTTTCCAAAGACATTAACCGGGGACTTATTTCCCATGTAGAGAACAGTAGGTTCTTCGACTGCTTCATAGGTCTTGAAATTCGCCTTATCCTTGCATACATGTCTTGTTGCCCCAGAATCAACCCACCAGTCATTGTCCTCTTGAATCATATTGATTTCAGATATCATGGCAGTGAAGTTTTCATTGCCATCAGCCACTTTCCTCTGATAAGGATTCTGACCAACCCTTGAACTACCAGAACCACCTTTCTTCTTTGGGCAATCTCGTTTCATGTGAGGACCACCACAAATCCAACAAGCAATTTTTGTTTGCTTGTTATTGTGATTTGGAATAAACTTGTCTTTTCTCTTTCTGTCTTTGCCCTGAAACTTAGCCTTACCTTTGCATTTACTGGATTGGCCTTCATCCACCACATGGACCACTCGGTCCTTGCCTTCTTCCTGTTTACGGAATTCTTCTTCTACACGAAGAGAGTTAGCCAATTCCTCCAGAGAAAAATCCTCTTTCTTATGCTTGAGGCTATGTTTAAATTCTTTCCATCCTAAGGGCAGTTTATCAATGATAGTGGAAACAACAATAGTTTCATCCATGTTCATGTTATGTTGTTTAAAATTACCAAGTATGCGTTCAACTTCATAGAATTGTTCCATCACCGATCTTGTGTCTGACATGGCATAACTATTAAATTGCGAAACACGGAATTTCTTACTTGTAGCATCTTCACGCATATACCTTGCCTCCAATTGATCCCATAAGTCCTTTGCAGACTCAACAGTTTGATATGTATCAAACAGCCCGTCCGACATACCATTGAGAATGTGACCACGACACACATACTCATCATTTTCCCACTTGGCTCTAGCACGAGTTTCTTCAAGTGTTTCATCTTCCCTCTCTTGAGGGCGTGGTGTAGTCAGAACGTACACAACTTTCAGAGTGGTTAACAGGAAGTGCATCTTCTTCTGCCACCTTCGAAAATTGCCACCATTAAACTTGTCCAGTTTCATAAAGTTCGCTGTCATCTCTCGAACGTTTGCCATAATAGTCTTAAGAATGTAGAAACCGAGAGATTAGATAACAAATAATGAAATTAAACTGTTGAAAAATGAGAGATTACGGATAACAACTATGAAACTGACCGATTCTTCAAACACGCAAAAGCGTTGCCCTTAAGACTATTTCGCCCCTAAACAAGTGCTCCGGGGTGGACCGAACGTCTCAGGGATACTCAGAATCCATCTTTTGTGATTGCACTAAAGCAACAAAAGATCCTTTGTACCAGTGTGTTTTTGTCTGAAGAACAGACATCTATTTATAGATGGATGGTAGTAACTGTTGGACGGTTATAAAAACCGTAAACATTAATTACGAAAACAAAAAATTAAATTGATGCATTTGTAACAGACTCACACACACACACGCAAGTGCTAAGTGCTAAGTGCTAAGTGCTAAGTGCTAAGTCTTTGATTATATAAATATATATATTCCAACAATAGCCCACTAGCATATCAATGGCCCACTACTATTAGTTGGCCCAAACATCAATTTAATATCCAAGATAACTTTCTACTTATAAAGTAGAACAATTCTTCTTGTCCATCCAATGTGGGACTAAACCTCCAATACATTGCTTTAGGAAAAACTCCAACAGGAAATGCCCAATTTAGAAATTAATAATGTAACACTATTAGAATAAATATGGGATTCATGAAACTTTGTGCAGACTTTTGTTTTTTCTCAAAGGGAGTAGTTACAAGCACTTTGAAATTATAGCAAGGATGCTAATTATTTATTATTAGCTTGTGGTGGACAACTAGAATGAGGGTTGACTTCATTAACATCAACAAATGAGGAAGAATTACTTTTAAAAAATAACTTTAAAATTTTAATCAGCCCCATTAATGCCACTAGAACGTTAACCACACCGCTTACTAGAATTCTCAATTTTCAATAATGCTACCACTTGTCCATTATAAATCATTTAATAAATTTGACATTAGCTGTTTGAGAGTCAAACAAACTAACAAGTCTCAAAAGTTGCATAAAAGAAGGCTAACACTAGTTGTAGTGTTAGTGTTTGAGACCAACTGGGCTAGCTTTCGGTTTTATAACACAATGGATGATAAGCAAGCGAGAATTTGAGCTTGTTTTAAATATGATACAATGAACCAACCATAAATTATAAAGATTTCAGGTTGATGGCTAAGGGATTCAAAGATGTTTAGTGCAGTGTTCAAAGGGATTAGGTGTTTGTTTAAGCTCACCATGTTGACATAATTTAAGTTTAATAAAGGATTAGAGAGAGCGTTTAGCCAAGTAGGCGAAGCCGATGATGATGATGCTCAAATATGTTGGCATTTAATCTAGAATGTAGAATTGGCACTAAGAAAAACAAAGTCATGTTTTAATTTTGTCAAATCTTTCAATAAACTTGTTAATTTCATACCTGAGCTTATTTTAATGAAGAAAAGCTTAAATAATACGAACGACTCTTACCTCTATCAGTTCTCCTCTACAGCATATCTTGATCGAAACCGAAAGAAATGGCACTTAACTCGAGACCCCCTTAACTCGAAACCTCTCTCAGTACTTCTGCCGTTAATCGTTGTAAGGATTACCGCACCGAGTCAATCGTTGGAGGAGATCGGAGGAGGAGATCGGTCGAGGGAGCTGCAGTTAGGGTAAGATGAAATCGAGAGCTAGGATGATCGAGGGGCGAGTGGAGATCTGAGATAACAGAATATAACGTCGATCACACGAAGAACTTCGATCACATGAAGAATCAAACCCCTTAATCAACGTCGAGGATACAAGAAACAAACCCTATCCTTTTGAGGCGATGGTTACGGGCGCCAACGTCGGGACTGGAAAGCTAGGGCGCCTGGGTCGGCGAGGTGGAGCCGTCGCCTAGGTCGGGGCGGTAGTTGAGTCGATGGTGGAGGAGCGGTCCGCGCGCTGTGAAAGAGGCGATGGTTGTTGAGGCGATGGTCGATCGAGCAATGAAGAGGGAAGATGGTCACCTTGGTCGATTGCATGGTTCGGAGAAAATTTTCGGTGGTTACGCAAAGAGGGAAGATGGAAGATGGAAGAGCACACAAAGAGGGAAGATAGAAGATGGAAGGGTTGGGCACGGGCTGAAATTTTCTCCGAAAAAACGAACCGCGCTGAGAGAGGTTGCGGGCTGTGAAAGCTGATGCTTGTGTAAAACTAATGAATAATACAACATCTTTAACAACGCTTGTATTAAACAAGCGCTGTCTATTGGTACCTTTAACATCGCTTGTATTAAAAAAGCGCTGTCTATTGGTACCTTTAACAGTGCTTGTACTAAACAAGCGCTGTCTAAGGTCCCAGTTAGACAGCGCTTGTTTAGTACAAGCGTTGTCTATGGTGGACCTTTAACAGCGCTTGTACTAAAGAAGCGCTGTCTATTATCTGACCTTTAACAGCGCTTGTAGAAAAAAGCGATGTCTATTATCTGACTTTTAACAGCGCTTGCAGAAAGAAGCGTTGTGTATTATATATGCCTCTAATAAATAGCGCTTGCATAAAAAAGTGATGTCTATTGTCTGACTTTTAACAGCGCTTGCAGAAAGAAGCGCTGTCTATTGTCTGACCTTTAATAGCGCTTCCAGAAAGAAGCGCTGTCTATTATCTGGGCCTCTAATTAACAGCGCTTATAATTGGCAAGCGCTGTTAAAGGTGTGCTATTAAAGGTCCTTTTTGTAGTAGTGTCTGAACGCCCTCGTGCCAGAGCCCGTTCGTCTGACTGATCCCGGATGTTGTCGTCCTACCGAGGCTACCCCTCGGCACACCGCAGCACGGATCCACGCCTTCCTACTCGAGTGAACGTGCCGCCGATCGACCCCAAAGGTCATCTCCATCTCACGTGACAATGACGATATCCGGACCTCCAGACAATCAACACAGGGTGAGAAAACACCCCGAAACATCTGGCGTCGTCTGTGGAAAATGAGTCAACAGCCACGTCGTCAACCACACAGACGATGACTCTTTTCATTAATGAAAGGGCTGCGGGACCAAATTCTGGAGGAGCGGTAATCGTCACCCCACCCCCAAAGCGCTGCTCCCCCATTCGAAATCTTGTCAGAACCCTTTACCTTTTTTCATAACTCTCTCATTATTTGGTGGCTTCCCCAAAGAGCTGCCCTTCCAAGAAAATTTCTCGAGATCACCTTGATGGAGGAGAACAGCAAGAGGGTTTTCTTGGCGGATTGAAATGGTGTCGTCGGCCAATAAGACCTCGTCATTTGACGATCCAGCAGAGCTTTGGACGACATCATCGCTAACACACCGAAGCAATGGCCCTCATAGGGCCTGATGAAACTCGATGATCTTCCCCACGAGGGAACGAAGTTGATATAAGGAATAAGGCAGAGCTCCAACGATCGACACCGAAGTCCAGAGCATCTCGCCAATAAGATTCTACATTGTAGCATACTCTTACCGTAAATAGAAGCTCTCAAGTAACGGCTTCTGTAAGTTAGTCTTTAAGCATAAGATATGCAAAAGAACCTTACACGTGGTAGGATTACACTTTAGCTTATATTGACAAACGATGACGCGGTCATTGCTACGCACTTGCTGTTTGTAGTCTAAACATGCAAAATGGGGTGTTGATCAAGATGAAATTCGTCTAACATATGATGTTAGTGTCGTAGGAAGTTGGTGATAACATTGTTAAACTTATTATTGTAATTTATTTAATACAAGGTAACTATAGCATCACATACTCGACTTAAGATATTAAGATAATATTATAGTTCGTTAGATTTCAACACCCTAGACTTCTCAGCAACATAGTAGTGATGAAGAGACCGAACTGAACGACGTATATCACTAATCGATTAATATTTGTGTTGGATAAGAATCTAGTTGTAAGGAACTGGCTATGAGGAAAACACTAGAAGAGGTGGTTGAATAGTGTTTATAAAATTTAAACGATAGTTATTCCAATTTAAATTCCTAACCAAAAATAAATGCGGAATTATAAATAAAACCAAAATGAAACAATGCTAACACAAAGTATGTTTCAAGGGTTTGGATTATCCAAGTCAACTCCCGATTAGTTCCCGGTAATCCTACGTCCCTTCCACCCGGCTACCTCCGGATACTCCAGTTAGAATCCTAACATGAAGTTTACTTTAAACCCACGTGTAACAACCCTACAAGTGAAATCGAAACACAATCGATGTCCTTGACTCCTACAACTTGGGATCAAGAAAACCACTCTCACAAATCGAGAGTAAAAATAATATTAAAAGATATGAAATAATGAAATATCAATACTTACAATAACATATGCCTTGAAGTAGAACTTGAAGGAGAAAGTGTGTTGTGTGTTGAAGTCTCTTCCTAGAAGAGAGAAAGCCCTTTCTCTTGTTACCACCAATTGCAAGAGAGAATGGGATTGGAAAAATCTAGGGCTTTTGAACTTGAGAGCTTTTAAAACTTGAAGATGAAAGCTTATGGTTTTCAAGAGATGATCAAGTAGATGAGTAACCCCTCAAAGGAATAGTAGAAACCCTCTTTATATGTTCACTAAAACCCTCAAATAGAATCCCCAAAACCCCCTTTGAAATTCGTGGAGAAACAGCCAACGGATAGAATTTACACACTCGACAATCGACTGATGAAGAACCAACAGTCGGCTACTGCACTGTGTCAGAGGGTATGTAAGAATTCAAATGATAACTTACCACGTAAGACAGTTGACTGATGAATGTCTGACATGCACCTCTAACAGGCGCCTGAGAAACCTTCTACAGGCGACTGAGCGAAACATGAGTAGGTTGATAAAACTTAAGAAGTTTTGGGATGACATGACATGCGACTGATGTGGAATACACATGCACCTGTGACATGGACATGCGACTGTGAAACTAACATCAGTCGTCTGGCCAAAACTTGCAAAACTTGTCAAACACCAAGTGTTAAGACACGGATCGATAAGTGGCTGAAGAAGCATACACAGTCACATGTGCCATGGGCAGGCGACTGTCAAGTCAACATCAGTCATCTGGCCGAATGAAGATAAGATAATGATCTTTGGACAAGAGAGAGATAGGAGACTAATTAACAAGTGTACATAGTGAAAAGTAAGTGCTGAGCAACAACTGTACATAACTGAGTAGTAAAAGTAAATGAAACTGAAATGAGAGAATAACTGTACTGTGGTAGAGCAAGTGTATATCAAGCTAAGTAAGTGAAACATGCTACTGGTGTAGCTAAAAGTACGGCAGGTAAAGTACTGGTGACTGTACAAGTGTAGTAAGTAACGTGCATGGAACGTGTAAAGTAAAGGTGACCGTGCAGAAGTGCGTAAAGTAAAAGTGACTGTGCAAAAGTAACTACGCTACGTGACTCAAGTCGGAGAGTACAATATGTGACCATCAAGTCCATCTCTTGCCTGGGCGCGACCCAGACGAATGCCGAAACACAGGCACGGTACAAGTATTTTGTCGAAACACAGGCAGCGAGACGGTATGCCGAAACACAGGCAGCGGGACGGGAAGATTGAACTCCAGTCACTCCCATACTCTCTCAAACTATGAGTTACTCCAAACCCCAGTGATGTGTCAAGTGTTCTATGTACATTTACTTTTCATGATGTTCCACGAGATGTTCCACACGATATTCCACAAGATACAAGCTGTTCCATATGTTGCTAGTCAAACCAAGTCAACTGGTTGACTTTCTTATTGGAAACCAGTAAGCCAGACATTCTTTTCAAAGCAAGCTAGCCAAGCGAAGTGAGGATAAAGACAAGTCCAACATTTCGGGGTGTCTAGTATTGTTTCAAGATGTTATCAATTCCTTGTTCACGATGATAGTTAACTAGGACCACTGGTTTTAAAACCAGAAAATAAAGTAGAGCAGATGCTAAGAAATTTGAGGATAAAAACAAGTCCAACAAACATGGAATACAAAATTTGTTGGTTTAAGGGTGGTAGTTTTGTTAGCACACAATTTACCCAAGTTGATGTTTGTGTTTAACAACCACCAAAGTTGAAAGTTGGCAAAGTAATCTATAGTTGATTACTTTCCTATTAGATTAGGTTTCTAGTTTGGTTTAAGTCAAGTAGCCGTTCGTAGGCTATAGTGGTGTCCTAAGTTCATACGGATACACTTATCTAATTTTCTAACATTAGAATTAGTCGTGACTTACATATTTCGAGATTGACGTAGCAAACCGGAATTGAATTTAAGACTTCCACGGAAGCTGGTGCTCAAGAATTTGTACCTGCAAAACACAAGAACAATCGGTTACAGAACACCTATTTTCTACCTATTTAACTTAACGTGTTTGATTTTATAATCGATTGAACCGGTGTCGGAAAGCGTTCTAAATTTTTCTATAGCCTAGATATGATGAAAATAATTTTATCGTAGGAGGAAATATTTTTCTGAAGTTTATACTAATTTTTATAATTTTTAAAAGCTTAAAATCAATTTAAAAACTAATTTTAATTAAGTAACGTAATTATTCAACAATTTATTCCGGATGCAATTTGCATCGGAATGTTGCAAATGAACTGTCAAAATGGCCGTCTCAGAGAGTACTTTAACATATATATTTCTCACATATAATTGTACGTGAAAATAACAAGTTACGGATTTTTAATCGAAAATAACATATTTAACTTTTATGCTTAAAAATTAATTCTGGAAAAACTAGGCGTCAGATTGAGATGAAACTAGCGCCATTGGGTCCAGAATATCATTTCTGATTTTCTGGAGTTATCCGCACATTTTTCTGGGTCCTGTATAATTAGTTATGGGTTTAAAACCATTAAACTCTATTATTAATAATTAATAAATACGAAAATACGAATTTAATCGTAATTACGATTTTGCCATTGTATATAACTTACCCAGTTCTTCGTTCGTTTACAGCGTCGGAGGGCTCGTGCGGCGAATGGGGGCAGCGACCGAGGCGGCAAGGCGGCGGTGTGTCCACGGCGGCGGGGTGATGCCGGAGATAGGCGGAGCAGCGGCGGTCGAGGGCAGCAGCGTCGGCCGTTGGGCGGTGGAGCGCGGGCTCAGGCGAGGCGACGGGTCGGAGGGGGCTTGGTGCTGCTCGGGGGTGGTTGCCGACGTGCGAGGCTTTGGGGCATGGTGGTGCTGACGGCGGGGACGGCGGAGAGCGTGGCGCAGGGGCGGCGTGAGGCGGTGGCGGGAGAGAGTGGAAGAGAGGGAGAGAGAGAGAGAGAGAGAGAGAGAGAGAGAGAGAGAGAGAGAGAGAGAGAGAGCTGTGTGTGCGTGAGTTGGGTTTAGCCTGGGTGCGTGAGTTAGGAAGATGGGTTAGGGGTTAATTATATAGGGGTTTGGGATGGTATAATTGTAATTAGGAGGGACTCATTAATACTTAGTCAACTAATTAATAGGTTAGGAGAGGAACTTTAGACTAAGTGTGGAGAGTAGGTTCACCCATGAATCACATGGGCTTCTAACGTGTTAGGTAGGTAATTAGGATAGATTAAAAGTAATTAGTAAAAAGTAAAACCCCCATTAGTGAAAGTAATTAGTAAAATACAAAAAACGAAATTACGATTTTGCCCCTACTAGTAAACGTTTCCGAAAAATTACGAAAACATACCCACGGAATCGTATCGTCGCGAGGATGGCGAATAAGAAGTCCGTTTCATGGTTTGGGCTACGGGAATATTAGTTTTTGGCCAAAACGTTTAGAAAACAGGTATGTGGGTTCTCTATTGAAATGATATCAGAAAATTACGAAATTAATGTGGGGAGCCCTAAATGATCATAGGAGGATACTGTAGAAGTTTGAAATCGATTTGAAGACGTTTGTATAGAAAATAAATTTGTCGAATCAAAATGGTAGTTTTGGAAGATGAATTTTAACAGAAATGTTTTGGGCATTTGAGGAAATCTGAAATTGCTGAAATACTTTATATTAAGTCTAGTGTCTCAAAATATTTTTATAAGAATTTTTTTGAAATTATTTTAAACTCCTGATCAACCATTACAAAATGTCTTTTAAAATGAAATTACTTTAATTACTCAATTTAAATGTATTGGAAAAATACAGGCCGTTACATCCTACCCTCCTTAAAATAATTCCGTCCTCGGAATTTCTCAAAACTTTATAAAATAATTGCTGTTATTAAAAAGCTCAAACAAATAAATGATAAAATGGAAAACTAGTCGAATGATTACAATTTAGAAAATAAGTTGTTAATAGCATGAAATATAATGTGATATCATAGCATCAAGAAAACAAGAGATATTATATATGAATACATACTATTAACATCATCATAGTTTTTGTAACTATTCCTGAGACCAGTATTATTACAATAGTTACACTGCCTTCTCAAGTAGCCCAAGATCATCATGAGATAATAATATCACATGAAAATGAGGGCTATTATGATGACAACATCTATTCGAACTTGGAACCTGAGGTGATAAGCCAGTAGCAAGCTATTTAAACCACATAAACCGGAAGACTATAAAGTTTATTCGTGCTACTGGTGACTAACGGGGTCTGGCCACAGATGTTGTTCATAATATAGCATGTATCGACTAATCCGCGGGTACCAACACCATCAATTTCCATAATGCCCAACCACATGCTAACGTCCAAATCACCGCCCAAAGGTAAGTACAAGGCCAACATTCTAAGTCAGTACTCCCTGCTAGCATTCCTTCCGTCAATCTCCATACTATCCCACAATAAGGCAGGATCCAAGCTCTCATCCAGAGCCAAGCACAAGGCCTACATCCAACTTCAACACCCAAGGCCAATATCATACCAATAATCATCGCCATCACTCCTTCCGTAGACCAATACTCGATATTCGCAACACCCAACATTACCCAACAAATGAACAACCAAAAACACGCTTTTCCGCACACCAAAAGGAGTAGACGCAAGAGGAAGCCTAAACGGGACCTCAACCTGGGTGAGACCCAGGGCAGAGAGCTCAAGAGAAGCCCAAGGATCACGACTTCCCAAGATCTCAGCCAAGCGGCGGTAGCGAGGGTGGCGACGAGGGTTGTCGCCAAGGCCAAAAATCCCAAAACAGAACGTCGAAGGGCCATTGGTGGTTGCGGGTCCTCGGCGATGAGAGCTGCGGCTGGTTGACGATCCATGGCAGGGACTTCCGATGGAGTGGAGCAGAAGCTGGTGGGGCTTCGGGTGAGATGGCGAGCTCGCTTGGGGAAGAGGCCGGGAGGAGGAGGGGCGATGTCTGAGCGACAAGGGAACCACGTGGTGGCTTGGGAAGGAAGGAGAAGAGGGGTTAAAAAGAGAAGGGGGGCACCGAAAGTCGTCGGTGTTAGGCGGGAACGGGGATCGAGGTGGGGAAGCGGACAAAGGAAATAAATAGGGGGCGTCGAAAGTCATGGGTAGGTAGTATAGGGTAGGCGGGAACGGGGCTCGAGGCAAGGATGAGGACAAAGGCAATAATGAGGGGAGGTGGTAGGTGGGAAGGAATTCCAACACGTGGAAAAATCAGGTACAAGATGGGAACAAGGTTAGAAAAGAAATACGAGTTTCAAAAACATAACAGCCTATACGTGCACGCTACGTTTGGCTCGTCTCAAAATCTCCAGCATCATCCTCGAGTACTTCTGAACGTCCTTCGATCTGCTTCTGCTGAGGAGCTCGAACTTCTGATGATCGAAAAATTCGAACGCTACCCTTCTTAAAATAAACGTAGCTAGGGTCCAAGCAAACTAGAAAGATTCTAAGAAGGTGAAAGTTCATCAAGCTTAAAGGAAGGTTGATAGTGAATAAGATCGATGACGTCACATAATCATGATTCACGTCCTTGCGGTCCAGCGGACACGGCCAGGGAAGTGACTAAGCCAGGATCACTTATGCCCAGTCTAGCTAGGTTGATCCAACAGACTTTAGCCAAGCACATTGACCGATATCATGGTCCATTGAAGGAAGATTATCATTTATATGCGTGCCATCATCAACTGAAGGAAAGGTGATGAAGTGGGTAGATAGTTCAACCAATAACTATAACGGTTAGCAAAAGTGGTTACTAAGGAGGGTATAATCAAGAATAGAACACGAGTTCCTAAGCAAGGGTTAAGAGTTCAAAGGAAGTGATGAGGATCAAGGAAGACCTAGTGAAGATGGTATTAAGGACACTTCACCCGTATATCCAATACCGGTGAATACTCGAGACATCCAGTACTCGAGAGTTCAACTTGAGTATTTTATAATGTACACCCTGATCTTGCTATATTGTTCATGAGGTAATTAGCACGGACCTGCGTGGGCCACCAAACTTGTAACGACCCGCTCCCGGGGGCCCGTTACTTATTTGATATTTGCGCAGGTCCTGCAGGTTACCAGTGAATTCAAAATAGCCACGATGCAGAGATGTACAAAAATACCCAAATAGTGTCCAATTATTACATTCCATACCGTACAAGATATCCCAACAAATATACATGAAAGGAGAAAAGTACATAAGTTAAAATAACTCTGGAAGCTGCGGTCGAACTCTGGCGCTATTAGCTCAGGAGCATCTATCTTCATCTGTATGTCGTCTGCGGTGCCACGGAGATGGAACCGTAGGTAAGTCACAACAATTCTAAATATAGAAAAGAAGCAGTGCACAAGTATGACAAAAGTAACTACGTACAAGCAGACCATAGTGAAAAGTAAGTGCTGAGCAACAACTGTACATAACTGAGTAGTAAAAGTAAATGAAACTGAAATGAGAGAATAACTGTACTGTGGTAGAGCAAGTGTAAATCAGGCTAAGTAAGTGAAACATGCTACTGGTGTAGCTAAAAGTACGGCAGGTAAAGTACTGGTGACTGTACAAGTGTAGTAAGTAACGTGCATGGAACGTGTAAAGTAAAGGTGACTGTGCAGAAGTGCGTAAAGTAAAAGTGACTGTGCAAAAGTAACTACGCTACGTGACTCAAGTCGGAGAGTACAATATGTGACCATCAAGTCCATCTCTTGCCTGGGCGCGACCCAGACGAATGCCGAAACACAGGCACGGTACATGTATTTTGTCGAAACACAGGCAGCGGGACGGTATGCCGAAACACAGGCAGCGGGACGGGAAGATTGAACTCCAGTCACTCCCATACTCTCTCAAACTATGAGTTACCCCAAACCCCAGTGATGTGTCAAGTGTTCTATGTACATTTACTTTTCATGATGTTCCACGAGATGTTCCACACGATATTCCACAAGATACAAGCTGTTCCACATGTTGCTAGTCAAACCAAGTCAACTGGTTGACTTTCTTATTGGAAACCAGTAAGCCAGACATTCTTTTCAAAGCAAGCTAGCCAAGCGAAGTGAGAATAAAGACAAGTCCAACATTTCGGGGTGTCTAGTATTGTTTCAAGATGTTATCAATTCCTTGTTCACGATGATAGTTAACTAGGACCACTGGTTTTAAAACCAGAAAATAAAGTAGAGCAGATGCTAAGAAATTTGAGGATAAAAACAAGTCCAACAAACATGGAATACAAAATTTGTTGGTTTAAGGGTGGTAGTTTTGTTAGCACACAATTTACCCAAGTTGATGTTTGTGTTTAACAACCACCAAAGTTGAAAGTTGGCAAAGTAATCTATAGTTGATTACTTTCCTATTAGATTAGGTTTCTAGTTTGGTTTAAGTCAAGTAGCCGTTCGGAGGCTATAGTGGTGTCCTAAGTTCATACGGATACACTTATCTAATTTTCTAACATTAGAATTAGTCGTGACTTACATATTTCGAGATTGACGTAGCAAACCGGAATTGAATTTAAGACTTCCACGGAAGCTGGTGCTCAAGAATTTGTACCTGCAAAACACAAGAACAATCGGTTACAGAACACCTATTTTCTACCTATTTAACTTAACGTGTTTGATTTTATAATCGATTGAACCGGTGTCGGAAAGCGTTCTAAATTTTTCTATAGCCTAGATATGATGAAAATAATTTTATCGTAGGAGGAAATATTTTTCTGAAGTTTATACTAATTTTTATAATTTTTAAAAGCTTAAAATCAATTTAAAAACTAATTTTAATTAAGTAACGTAATTATTCAACAATTTATTCCGGATGCAATTTGCATCGGAATGTTGCAAATGAACTGTCAAAATGGCCGTCTCAGAGAGTACTTTAACATATATTTTTCTCACATATAATTGTACGTGAAAATAACAAGTTACGGATTTTTAATCGAAAATAACGTATTTAACTTTTATGCTTAAAAATTAATTCTGGAAAAACTAGGCGTCAGATTGAGATGAAACTAGCGCCATTGGGTCCAGAATATCATTTCTGATTTTCTGGAGTTATCCGCACATTTTTCTGGGTCCTGTATAATTAGTTATGGGTTTAAAACCATTAAACTCTATTATTAATAATTAATAAATACGAAAATACGAATTTAATCGTAATTACGATTTTGCCATTGTATATAACTTACCCAGTTCTTCGTTCGTTTACAGCGTCGGAGGGCTCGTGCGGCGAGCGGGGGCGGCGACCGAGGCGGCAAGGCGGCGGTGTGTCCACGGCGGCGGGGCGATGCCGGAGATAGGCGGAGCAGCGGCGGTCGAGGGCAGCAGCGTCGGCTGTTGGGCGGTGGAGCGCGGGCTCAGGCGAGGCGACGGGTCGGAGGGGGCTTGGTGCTGCTCGGGGGTGGTTGCCTACGTGCGAGGCTTTGGGGCGTGGTGGTGCTGACGGCGGGGACGGCGGAGAGCGTGGCGCAGGGGTGGCGTGAGGCGGTGTCGGGAGAGAGTGGAAGAGAGGAGATCGAGAGAGAGAGAGAGAGAGAGAGAGAGAGAGAGAGAGAGAGAGAGAGAGAGAGAGAGAGAGAGAGAGAGAGAGCTGTGTGTGCGTGAGTTGGGTTTAGCCTGTGTGCGTGAGTTAGGAAGATGAGTTAGGGGTTAATTATATAGGGGGTTGGGATGGTATAATTGTAATTAGGAGGGACTCATTAATACTTTGTCAACTAATTAATAGGTTAGGAGAGGAACTTTAGACTAAGTGTGGAGAGTAGATTCACCCATGAATCACATGGGCTTCTAACGTGTTAGGTAGGTAATTAGGATAGATTAAAAGTAATTAGTAAAAAGTAAAACCCCCATTAGTGAAAGTAATTAGTAAAATACAAAAAACGAAATTACGATTTTGCCCCTACTAGTAAACGTGTCCGAAAAATTACGAAAACATACCCACGGGATCGTATCGTCACGAGGATGGCGAATACGAAGTCCGTTTCAAGGTTTGGGCTACGGGAATACTAGTTTTTGGCCAAAACGCTTAGAAAACAGGTATGTGGGTTCTCTATTGAAATGATATCAGAAAATTACGAAATTAATGTGGGGAGCCCTAAATGATCATAGGAGGCTACTGTAGAAGTTTGAAATCGATTTGAAGACGTTTGTATAGAAAATAAATTCGTCGAATCAAAACGTTAGTTTTGGAAGATGAATTTTAACAGAAATGTTTTGGGCATTTGAGGAAATCTGAAATTGCTGAAATACTTTATATTAAGTCTAGTGTCTCAAAATATTTTTATAAGAAATTTTTTTGGAATTAGTTTAAACTCCTGATCAACCATTACAAAATGTCTTTTAAAATGAAATTACTTTAATTACTCAATTTAAATGTATTGGAAAAATACAGGCCGTTACAAATACTCAACATTCTCCCCATTTTTGATGATGACAAACAAACGTAAACAAAAAATAAATAATTGTGCTTAATAAATACTTACTCCGCCTATAAAGATGCCAATCAAGTTAGTCAATATTCATAAGGGCAGCTATAGATAAATTGAAGCAACCATGTAAGATATGCATGAATCAAATGATTTCAATGCTAGAAATTTAGTATTTTATAATCCAAGTTCATTATATCTTACTCCCCCTGAATCTAAGGCAACTTCAATCTTAGATTCAAGTGTAGAATTTACTTAGCACAAAATTATGATATGTTTATTTCTCTCCCCCTATGGCATTATCCACAAAGTGGAAGTAGAAAAACAACAACAATAGTGCTAAATAAGTACTAAAACAATCATGAGAGGCTAAAGATGGGATATATATTTAATTTGATACCAAAATAAAATCGAGAAACCACGAAGGTGCATCACAACGATATATACGAAAAACACATCATCAAAAGAAATTTTAGTTGACTAAATGAACGAGAATCCAATATCAACATTTCAAAGGCAAGAAAATGTCCCACATCACATCACGTATATAATAGAGCACACAGAGAGACACAATTACGCAATGAATTCATAATGGAGCACAATATATAAGAACCAAAAAGTGATATTATATATATATGACTGAAAACAAGGAGTACAAAAGACAAAATCAACTCCGTATACATCATCATCCATCAGTACAACCAAAAAAATACAGACAGACACTCAAACTCTAAACCTTAACCAAAAAATCTAGGCCGAAGGGTGAGAAGTCTCTGCGAAGCGTCAATCCAGATCAGCTGCAGAGGAGTATACGAGAGTAGCAAACTCAACACAGTAGTCTTGGGCCTCTGGATCAACAGAAATATCCTCGGGATGATGAGCAGCAGCAATGGCAGAGGGGACATCCTGAGGAGTGATAGGCTGATATTTTAAACTTTATTTCTGCATATTCGCACGTCATTTCGATTGCTCATATCGCGATTTTCACGATTATTTGACGATATTTCGATACTTTTCACTATTTCTTGTTTTCGCCTTATTTCAGGAAATATGAAGCAATCGGAGGCAAAAATAAGCCTAGAGGACTTGCACGTGTGCCAGAGCATCGCCCATGGCCTTATCAAGGAGCTAACGACACTGGAGGATGAGTGGAAGAAGAAGGAAATCGAAAGAATCGATGAGGAGGCGAGGAAGAGAAGAACAGAGTTCAGAAACAGGCCACTCGGCCGAGTGACACGACCCACTCGCCCGAATGAAGAAGTGTACTCGGCCGAGTAATACTGATACGCCGACATCTGCCAGCCTGAGTACCACAATGTACTCGGCCGAGTGGTGAATTCCACCCGCCCGAGTAAGAACTCCACCCGCCCGAGTGGAGGCCAAGATTTTGAAGAGAGCCAAGCCAACTTTCTTGTTTTTCTGGACGATCTGCAAACTGTCATACTCGGCCGAGTAGAATTTTCACTCGGCCGAGTAAAATTCCTACTCGACCAAGTGGCTTGAGCGCCTAGATTTTCAGACAGTCTCTCACTCTTGTGAGATCTGCTATCATTCTAGCAGGAAAAGTATTTTTCTCATATTTTTATGGATAGTAGACTTCATGATGGTTCCAACGCTGCTAAGAACGCGTCAATCGGAGGTCAGATGAAATCTGGAGAATTTCTGCAAGTTGACACTGCATTGCTGAAATTGCTACTCGGCCAGAGTTGTGTTCTACTCGGCCGAGCAGGCATGGGCCCAAAACTTAAGTTACGGCCAAAGCTGACTTTGGGCACGAATTTCAGAGGGTTTCTTGGGTTATTTGCTAGGGGTTTGAGGGAACTATATATAGGGATTATAGCCGTCATTAGAGGGAAGTTCCTATTATTTTCTTGGAGACTTTTTCAGAGGTTAGGCCATGCCCTAAGCCCCCTCTTGGATCTAAAAGCCTGTATTTGGATTGGATTTCTTCATGAAAGCTAATATCTTTGTTATCGTTATTTGAATCGTTGATTTGATATCTTTTTACATGTAAACAATGTCTTTTATTGATTACAATATCATTATTGCTATGCTTGGTTGATCTTTGTTCTAGGGAAAGGGATGAACCCTATGGATCTAGGGTTCAATATGTGAAATCTATTGAAAACCCATGTTGCTAAACTTGTTATAAGGTTAGATTGTAATTAATTTACTACGGATAGGTAAGGATTTCTCTTGGATCTTGAGAGCTCGACAGAGGATCTTGATCTAAGAAAAGCCTTAGACATTCGATTTAGTTTTACAATCGAAATTCCCTAGATTTGGTGCGTGACAACGACCAAAGCTAGCATTTTTATTGTTCTTACTCATACTCGTTGCACGACAATGAACGAGTACGAACTATCACAATCTAGATCCGAACTTAAGTTGCGCGACAACGAGCTTGAGTTGGGATTGGACATAATTGCCGATCTTAATGCTAGTGGTCTGGACTAGGCTTGCGCGACAGCGAGGCTCTAGTTTAGATTGCTATAGACCTACAATAGCGCGACAGCGTGAGTCGGTTCTCCATAGAGTTGCGGCAAGTTCACCTTAAACCAAGTTTGGTTGCATGGTAATTCATAACTCATATTGATGACTTGAAAATCCGTTGTGGGAATTCCCTAGCCCTAAACATTCTTACTAATTTAATTTACAACCAACATCCTTATCATCAACACCGACATCCATCACCATTGTCATTACATCACACCATAACCATCTCCACCAATAAACATTCGTAGTCAAACCAACCTCAAATAGATTGGAGCCAACACCACCTTCCTGTGGATACGATACCCGCTCGCCACTAGCCGTGCACTTGCGGTAAAAATACCTTGTTTTAGGAGTACATCCCGACACGATCAAGGAGCCGGAGAAGTAACCGGCTCAGAAGCATTATCACTGTTAGGAAGATCAGTGATGATCGAAGGAGGAGGCTGAGAAGGCTGAGGTGATGGTAAAAAGACTGGAGATGGGCAGGAAAGGGAATGCCCTGATGCTGGAACATCAGATGGAGCAGCTCATAAAGACAAGAAACCTTCTCGTCCAACAGATCACGAGAGGATGCATCAGATGAAGAGGGCAGATCAGTAGGTGGAGCCGTGGACGAAGACGGGGCTGAAGAAGACTACCTCTTCTTTGATTCCGTCAACAGAGCCGAAGAGGACTTCGACTTTCCAGATGCATCAAGAAGAGGGCCAAGAGGCATGGGCTCATACGGGGATAGATCGATCTTGAAATGGAGACATACAAGAGTGGGGAGTCCTCCATATGGAATATGAGAGGAAGCAGTAGTGAACTCAACCATATCCATCCGATCAAGGAGGACCCTGGTCCAGTTCACAGACATGCCAGAGAAGATGGCGCATATGCATTGGAGGATCTCCTAAGAAAGCTGATCAGAGGAGCCATATTTTGGCAAGAGGTTGGACTTTACCACTAGGTGAACAAGCCCAACCTCGAGTAAAAACATGTAAGCCCTGATGCCAGAGGAGAGATATGAAGGGATCACATAGAACATGTCTTGAAGGACAGTCTAATCAAGATCAGCAACGTCAGAGAGTGAAATATTAGCAGGTAAGGAGCCAAAGGAAGGAATCCTAAGAATGGTTCCTAAGAGAGTAGGGTCAAGCCTGATATGAGTTTCCTAGACAATGGTGTCAATGACACCTGTGTCAGCATATTCACCACGAATGCGGTTGGTATAGAATAGCTGTAGGAAGATATATGCCCATGAGGCAATTTATCTTGATTATACGTCTTGTTCATACCGTATATGGTACGTATTATTCTAAGTATAAGATCGTTTGTATTAACATACTTAGATAATATCCATAGACTTAGAGTTAGGTCCTTACATATCTAGATGAGATCTCGATTATGAGTAAGTAAGAGACCGAATAGAAACGTAAGTCTAAAACGGTTCGTGATCATAGATGTGTCGAGAACTGGATATCGACACATCGGATAGATCACTGTGTCTTCGTCTTACCTTCGGGTAATGATGATCTCATAGTCATTCGACTTGCTGAAGTCGGAGACGAGACACAGGTGCTCATTGGAGAATGAGTTCACTGAACGACCAAGATAGAGTTATTAAATGGTTAACTTTAATGATCTGTCTTTAATAACTCTAGGGTGATGATAGGTTAGTTGATCCTTAAGACCTGAAGTCATCTGTATAAACCTATGAACGGACGATGTAGCTTAGACCCATGATCTAGCTTCGAGGACCAGTCCTGATGAAAGATCTTAGGTTGGGTTGCACCAGAAGCTCTCTAGGTGAGTAAGTGACTAAGATGGGATTCGTCACTTCCATTAAAGGGAAGTTAGTGTTATAGGCTCAGTACGGTCTTTATGTTAATCCTCGGCCGGGGTACGTTGCAAGTAGTACAACGTGTACACAATAAAGACCGACGTATACTGACCAATGTTGTCTGATAGGGTTGACAGAAAACCATACCCTAGGCCAACATCAAACACAGTCTTGACGAAGGGATTTTATCTAACGGAATTCATCACTGACACAGCCAATGCAAACCCTATGATACTTTTGTCAAAGGGTCGATCACGTTATGATGACTCTGAAACAGGGACGACAGCTACTGCTCGTAGTGACCGCCGTCTAGGGGTTTCGAGCCCCAACCTGTAGTAAGGTCAGGCTGTAGGGTCTCACACCGAGTAGTACTCATGTCTTAGTAATAGGAATATAGAATAGAGAGAAATATCATTTGATGATATTCACAAGTTGAGTTGTGAAAGTTAGTCGCAATAGCAATAGGGACACAACGTTGCATTAGATGCTAACGTTAACTAAACGTGTTGTAAATTAGTTACGACGAATTTTGTAGGAACAAACTTGTTGGAAAGGGTTACCTGGATGACGGGATCGTCTCGGTCTAAACACAGGTTCAAACCGCGTCCAAATCGGAGCTCAAACGAGCCCAGAAACGCAGAAAGAGTTCAAGGGGAAGTGGGTTAGACCCACCGGGCCAAGAGGCCCGTGTGCAAGGGCAAAACGGGCGACGCCCGCTGGTTGCAACGGGCGCACGCCCGCTGCATCAGCGGGCGTGGCCCGCTGATGCAAGCGGGGCCAGCGCCCGCTGATGCAGCGGGCACGGCCCGCTGATGCAGCGGGCACGGCCCGCTGCATGCGGGCCAGCGCCCGCTGCAAGCGGGCGCGGCCCGCTTGTTGCAGCGGGCACGGCCCGCTGCGGCAGCGGGCGCCCGCCCGCTGCAGCAGCGGGCGGGCGGCCCGCCCTAGCTTCCTTGGGCGGGCGCGCCCGCTAAGCCTAGCGGGCGCGCCCGCAACTTAAGTTAAAATTAGGGTTTTTGAAACCCAAATGACGGCTACGAATTTTGTGGAAATTGCTAAACTTTGAGCAATTGTTTGAGGGGGTCAAACGAAGTCGAAATTCGACCACCGTCAGTTCCTACGCGTTCACCATTCCAAGCTCTTCTAATTGATAGCTTGTTTGGTGTCTGAAGTTTAGTGTGTGAGGAGAATTAATTCGTTAAAGTTTGACTTTGTGAAAGGCTAACTTTAAAAATTGAAATTAAGCCAAATGGCTTAATTGGCTTTTCTCTTCATGTGGATTGTCCCACATTGCCCGCAACAAGAGGGTGAGTGCTCACTCCCCTATATAAATAGGGGTGCACTCTCCTCGTTGAAAACACACACCAGTCAACGATCGGGGTAGCTCCAAATTATTGAGCAAGCTCGGTCCGCGACTAAATCTCTCTCTCTACTTTCCTATTCTCCGGAGTAGTCCTAGCACGACTACGAAGGGGGGTTTGGATCTGATCCGGACGTCTAAGACGCGGGTTTCTTCTCAAGTGAAACTTTCTACCGCATGTGATCGGCTCGGAGGCGAAAGCGGCTCGGGTGGATCGGTGCGAGGGTGCGAGGCGGCTCAGGGAGATCGGGTCAACGCGGCTCGGCTACGAGGAGCTTCTCAAGACGGTGCGGTACATCTTGCCTGCTCCAGGGCCAAGATTCCGGGTATGTGGTTAAGCGTTTTTAGCGTAATTTTAATTAGTCGCTTAGTGTAGATCCTTCTTGGAGTGGTCAGACCCACTCCAAGTCGGCATAGATCGGGCTGGGGTTCTGGCTCCCCAGAGCCTAGCTAAATTGTTTAGCTAGTCTAGAAATTTTGATTTCTGTTTTTCCGCTGCGCTTTTGTGCTTCCGTGGTCCGTCCGACTTAGGACGGATACGGATCCGAGCTCTGGGGGTCCGCCAAAACCCCAACAGTGGTATCAGAGCCACGGTTATACTATAGCGATTTTTTTAAATTATTAAAAATGCTTAGCTTGCATGTTCAAAACTTTTTTTGGTTTTGAAAATAATTTTGTGTTTCAAAAATTAATTTTGCAACACGGAAATTTGTTTAATTTTGGGACAATTATTTTTATGCGATAAATCTAAAAGTAGTCTACTATGTTTTAAACACTTTGTAAATTTTTATGAGACATTAAAAAAAATTTTAAAAGGTGTTTAAAGTTTATGTAAACTTTAGAAAATTTTATTTTTGGAAAATTAAGAATTTTTCTTTAGTTACATAAAGTTAGAAATCTTTAAACTTTATTTGAAAGCTTCTAAAAAGGATTTCTAAAAGATTTTAAAAGAGTTTTTTAAAAATTGTTTTAAATATGTAAATAATAGAAATAATTTTATTTCATGAGATGTAATATAAAATTAATTTCTTTTACTACATAGATGTTTCTAAAATTTTTATGTGATATTTTAATTTTAGAAATAAGGTTAAAAATTTTAAAAGGCCTAGGTTTAAAATTATTAGATAATTTTGAACGACCTAGTTTTATGCGATAAAAT
Organism: Scilla litardierei; assembly: GCA_030789695.1. NCBI lineage: Eukaryota > Viridiplantae > Streptophyta > Magnoliopsida > Asparagales > Asparagaceae > Scilla > Scilla litardierei. The sequence goes on from CM061142.1 coordinate 26,157,533, forward strand.
TTTTGGGAGACTTTAAAAATTTTTTAATCTTTAAATTTTAAAGTGTTAAAATTTAGATTTGCATGTTTGTATTATATATAGATAATTTTTAAACTTGCAAATACATTTTATATGTCACTAAAAATGAAACTCTCTTTTTATGTGGATAAAGTTAGTTGCTTCATTTCATGTTGAATAATGTATTCACAAACCTTGTTAGGTTAGCCATTAAAACATGATAGTGACATGCTACGTTTGATAAAACAAAACAACATTCGAACCTAATACCTGATTAGGATAGTCCCTTTGTTTGTAAATCATTTCATTAAAATGTTTAGATAATGATTTTCATAAGAGACAAAAATGTTGAATTGTTTCATTAAAATCCTAATAAGATTGGGGTAGTAAGTTGAACGTAGAACCTTATAGTTGATAAGGACTTAATAAAAGATGTTCAACAAATCTGAAAAATTTTGAATTTTAGGATCCACTAGTTGATAAGGATTAACTAGTTGTTTTTATTAAAAGCCATTTAGTTGTTTGGAAAACATAAGATTGATGACAACTCCTTCAATGGATCATGATGTCGGTCAATGTGCTTGGCTAAAGTTTTTGGACCAACCTAGCTAGACTGGGTAACAAGTGGTCCTGGCTTAGTCAATTCCCTGGCCGCGTCCGCTGGACCGTAAGGAGTCGATTCATGACTATGTAAGTCCATCGACTATACCTAAGTCAATACGATAATAATCTTGTTCAAGATAAATCGTAGCCCTCCTTGTTTTAGGAGTTGGCAACTTTAAGAAACATGTTCCGGTTGTTGAGCTACACTCAAGCCGTGACATGTCAATCTTATAGAAACCGATTTCTTGATTGACATCTTAACCTGACTAAAACCGTTGTCTCATCCCTCGAGCTTCGGCGTAAGTCTAACCAAGAATGTAGTCTAAGACCTGACCCAAACCGGCGCGTCGTGCATACACCGAGCAAAGGGGCAAGTCAGGCTAGACACGAAAACAAGGGTCCGACTAGGCTAGCCATTGTGATCCGGTTGAGCACACTCATGATCACAAATGACTAGGGGTAAAAATCGATAGGGAATCATAGTAAATATGATTGACGACGAGTTCGTCTACCGACTGCAGAGTCGGACAATTTGTTGAGATACACTCAAGGTTGTCAGACTCAGGGTAGTCGGATCCCTCTCTCACAAATATTATTTTATAATAAATTGTTTATTATTATGGTTTTAAATAAATTTAGTGGGAGAATATAGTTTTATTAAAACCATTAAAACTATACTACGAACATTTACTAACTATAGTATCTATAAAATACAGAATGGATTCGGGACTTAGATACATGGTTGAGAAGAACGTGCTGGATGGAACGAACTACAAAGACTGGCTTAGGAACATCAAGTTGGTCCTTTCCCTAGCCGGAATAGGATACGTACTGTTCGAGGACGCTCCAGATAAGCCGGATGAAGATTCGACCCACGAGGAAAAGGAAGCCTACAAATTGTACCAGAGGGATGCAGAGAAGGCCAGGTGCCTTACTCTGGCTTCGATGACCAACGAGTTGCAGAGGAAGCATGAACATATGGATGTTCAAAAGCATGCTCCTCAACGCACAAGAGTTGTATGGCAAGCGATCAAGAGCTGCCAAGTTCGAGGCCACTAGCAACCTCTGGGGCACCAAGATGGGGACGGAACCCGTACAAGATCATGTTATCAAGATGATCGGGTACGTGGAGGACGCTGCCCAGTTAGGATTTGTCCTGGACAATGAGATGTCCACGGACATTATCCTAAAGTCTTTGACTCCCGATTTCAAGCCTTTTATAACTGGCTTTATAATGAACAGCCTTGAGACGGATCTTCCGGGTCTCCTCAATATGCTCCGGCAGTTTGAGGAGATTCATAAGAAGCCGGCTGCACTGGTTGTTGGCTCTGCTACTTCCGACCAGCCGAAAGGCAAAGGGAAGAAGAGGCAGGTCCCACAACCTGCGAAGGCTAAGAATGGGAAGAAAAAGAACAAAGGGGCCCCGTCGAAATCTGAGTGCTTCCATTGCCACAAGATTGGCCACTGGAAGAGGAACTGCAAGATCTATCTTGCAGAGAAGAAGAAGGGGCATACTGATGCCTCTACCTCAGGTACAAATTAAAATTCAATTAAATGCAATTATTTCCATTCATATAAGTATGAGAAACTTATAGACATCTGTGTACTGTATACAGGTGGCTAATAAGAACTGGAGATTGGAGAAGTACAGAGATCGGTCGGCAATCAAAGCAATAGTTGCTGCTGGGACCGCTCAAAGACTTCTGGAGACAATGATCGTGATGGAGATGATATTTTTCTTATTTGAATAAAATGTATCATCTTTAAGGATCGAAAACAATGAATGAGTGCTTTGCACTCAAAGTTTATTTTTGATAAACAAATTAAGGTTCCTTTTATGAACCCGTTGTTTTGGAATGGATGTCTCGGTTGTTGCAATTGAAATTGAATTGGCTTAAAAATTCTGTGGATGTGGCTTTTCTGTGATGGGTTGCGTATATTTTCGAATAATGGTGTTTAGCTTCGATAATATTGATTTTGAAGCTGACTAAATGTCTGAAGTCAATCAGTAGTTAAGTGTAGGTTCCAGGGGGAGCGTATAAATTGTGTGCGATCACAATAATACGCATATCAAGATTAATTCTTGATTATCTGCATTTAGTTATTAAAAGAGTTAATACTAAATGTGATTAAAGGAATAAGTACAGTGTAGAACGTTTTGATTGAACGAGTCAATGTCAAGATTCCTTAAAACGATCTTGACTTGACTCATTCGTCAAACCGAATCTGACACTTGTACATTCCATCTAAGGCACTTACCAAAAGGTTATTTTTGCACATAAATCTAAATATGATTTAGTTATTATGTTGAAGTAATTTAACCAGGTAATTCTCAAAGTCAGTGGGAGCAAGTAAGTATACTTAGTTCCGGTTTTTTTCCGGACTAAGTAAAAAGGATTTTTCACTTTAATGAATCTTCTATATAAATCATTAAGTCAAAATTGTTTTGATTTAATCACATATATATAGAGACTTAGGGTGTCAAATATGTACTTGACATATTGACACAGTAAAGTGGAGTGAGCTAGAACTGACTTACGGAAATGTTAGACCCCACATCTAAATCGTATACGAAAACTGTTAGCTATACGAAGTTAGGAAAATTGATCCAGATCATTTTTCCAAAGGATCAACCCTGTGTGATCAAGAGATGAAATTTCAATCCATTAAAATTTGTTGTAGATACTTATTAGTAGAACCATTCTTAGGTTTGCCATATCAAATGTCAAAGTGACTGATATGCTATAACGGCATGAGATACCGAGATAAATAGCCTAAGTGCAAGTGGGGAGATGTAGGAAGATATATGCCCATGAGGCAATTTATCTTGATTATACGTCTTGTTCATACCGTATATGGTACGTATTATTCTAAGTATAAGATCGTTTGTATTAACATACTTAGATAATATCCATAGACTTAGAGTTAGGTCCTTACATATCTAGATGAGATCTCGATTATGAGTAAGTAAGAGACCGAATAGAAACGTAAGTCTAAAACGGTTCGTGATCATAGATGTGTCGAGAACTGGATATCGACACATCGGATAGATCACTGTGTCTTCGTCTTACCTTCGGGTAATGATGATCTCATAGTCATTCGACTTGCTGAAGTCGGAGACGAGACACAGGTGCTCATTGGAGAATGAGTTCACTGAACGACCAAGATAGAGTTATTAAATGGTTAACTTTAATGATCTGTCTTTAATAACTCTAGGGTGATGATAGGTTAGTTGATCCTTAAGACCTGAAGTCATCTGTATAAACCTATGAACGGGACGATGTAGCTTAGACCCATGATCTAGCTTCGAGGACCAGTCCTGATGAAAGATCTTAGGTTGGGTTGCACCAGAAGCTCTCTAGGTGAGTAAGTGACTAAGATGGGATTCGTCACTTCCATTAAAGGGAAGTTAGTGTTATAGGCTCAGTACGGTCTTTATGTTAATCCTCGGCCGGGGTACGTTGCAAGTAGTACAACGTGTACACAATAAAGACCGCCGTATACTGACCAATGTTGTCTGATAGGGTTGACAGAAAACCATACCCTAGGCCAACATCAAACACAGTCTTGACGAAGGGATTTTATCTAACGGAATTCATCACTGACACAGCCAATGCAAACCCTATGATACTTTTGTCAAAGGGTCGATCACGTTATGATGACTCTGAAACAGGGACGACAGCTACTGCTCGTAGTGACCGTCGTCTAGGGGTTTCGAGCCCCAACCTGTAGTAAGGTCAGGCTGTAGGGTCTCACACCGAGTAGTACTCGTGTCTTAGTAATAGGAATATAGAATAGAGAGAAATATCATTTGATGATATTCACAAGTTGAGTTGTGAAAGTTAGTCGCAATAGCAATAGGGACACAACGTTGCATTAGATGCTAACGTTAACTAAACGTGTTGTAAATTAGTTACGACGAATTTTGTAGGAACAAACTTGTTGGAAAGGGTTACCTGGATGACGGGATCGTCTCGGTCTAAACACAGGTTCAAACCGCGTCCAAATCGGAGCTCAAACGAGCCCAGAAACGCAGAAAGAGTTCAAGGGGAAGTGGGTTAGACCCACCGGGCCAAGAGGCCCGTGTGCAAGGGCAAAACGGGCGACGCCCGCTGGTTGCAACGGGCGCACGCCCGCTGCACAGCGGGCGCGGCCCGCTGCATCAGCGGGCGTGGCCCGCTGCACAGCGGGCCAGCGCCCGCTGATGCAGCGGGCACGGCCCGCTGCATGCAGCGGGCCAGCGCCCGCTGCAAGCGGGCGCGGCCCGCTGTTGCAGCGGGCACGGCCCGCTGCGGCAGCGGGCGCCCGCCCGCTGCAGCAGCGGGCGGGCGGCCCCGCCCTAGCTTCCTTGGGCGGGCGCGCCCGCTAAGCCTAGCGGGCGCGCCCGCAACTTAAGTTAAAATTAGGGTTTTTGAAACCCAAATGACGGCTACGAATTTTGTGGAAATTGCTAAACTTTGAGCAATTGTTTGAGGGGTCAAACGAAGTCGAAATTCGACACCGTCAGTTCCTACGCGTTCACCATTCCAAGCTCTTCTGATTGATAGCTTGTTTGGTGTCTGAAGTTTAGTGTGTGAGGAGAATTAATTCGTTAAAGTTTGACTTTGTGAAAGGCTAACTTTAAAAATTGAAATTAAGCCAAATGGCTTAATTGGCTTTTCTCTTCATGTGGATTGTCCCACATTGCCCGCAACAAGAGGGTGAGTGCTCACTCCCTATATAAATAGGGGTGCACTCTCCTCGTTGAAACACACACCAGTCAACGATCGGGTAGCTCCAAATTATTGAGCAAGCTCGGTCCGCGACTAAATCTCTCTCTACTTTCCTATTCTCCGGAGTAGTCCTAGCACGACTACGAAGGGGGGTTTGGATCTGATCCGGACGTCTAAGACGCGGGTTTCTTCTCAAGTGAAACTTTCTACCGCATGTGATCGGCTCGGAGGCGAAAGCGGCTCGGGTGGATCGGTGCGAGGGTGCGAGGCGGCTCAGGGAGATCGGGTCAACGCGGCTCGGCTACGAGGAGCTTCTCAAGACGGTGCGGTACATCTTGCCTGCTCCAGGGCCAAGATTCCGGGTATGTGGTTAAGCGTTTTTTAGCGTAATTTTAATTAGTCGCTTAGTGTAGATCCTTCTTGGAGTGGTCAGACCCACTCCAAGTCGGCATAGAGAATAGCTTGACAAGAAATGGATAGGCATGAGGGGAGTCCACATGAGAGTATCGAAACAAATCGACCAAATGGGTCAACATGAGAATCTCGGAAAGTCTCTCAGTGGTGAAGGTCTGATAAACAATGAATCGTTCACGAAGGAGCTTGATCCCAAGCATAGCATGAAATTTTTCCAAACAAGATTCGTCCCAACAAATAGGGACTAGAGGACCAGCAAGAGGAGGCCTGGGTGGATTTTGGCATTGGGTTTCAGTGGGAATAGACTCTGGGTGGGTGTCAGCAGCCACATGAGTGGAATCAGTCTCAGCGGCATGCTCATTGAGTTGAACACCAATGGGTTTACGCTGACACTTCTGAAGGGGCTAAACGAACTCTTCTTCTTCGGAGGAAGAAGAAGTAGAATCAGAAGCATCCAAAACATAAGAGAGGGGTTGCGCAAATTTGTTGTGGGCTCTATAGGAGATTTTCTTGGGTGCGGCAGCAATGGGTTTAGGGTTCCTAGGCTTCATAGGAACAACGGCTTTCTCTTTGGAAGACGGAGGGATCTTGGGAGGAGCCATCGCATGAATCAAGAGAAAAACGAAAAAGATAGAGCACGATCGAAAGAAAACACGAGAGATATACCAAATCTGTGACGAACGACGGAGGAGGAGAGATCCAAACTCTCGATCGAGTCAACAGGGAGAGGAATCGACGGCTAAGAGCTCCAAATCAACGAGGAAGACGAGGAGACGGTTGACGTTTGAAGGAGGAAGACGAGGAAAATCGATCGGATGAGAGAGAAAATCCGACATCCTCGTGTACTTAAGTTGGGGGCAAATGAATCTGAGCCGTTGGATCGAAAGATTGACGGCTTAGATTAAGTTATCGAATCGCCACATATGTGGACAGTCGACTGATGTGCAATCGTCAGTCGACTGGCCGAAAAGATAAAGAACTGACTTGGGTAGATAGACATGCGCCTGTTGAGTAATTCACAGTCACCTGGCAAAGTGACAGGCGCCTGTAAAATACGCAACAGTCACCTGACAGAAGGCCAAAAGGGACATTTCAAGGTCAGGATAGGCGCCTGATGAACAAATTTCAGTCGCATGTCAAAGAGACAGTCGCTTGGAAAATATACATCAGTCGCCTGTGTGAAAAACACAGATTTCCAATAGAAAAATTAGAGTTGGGCAGGCGACTGTCGAAGTATTGACAGTCGTCTGTCATGGTCCAAAAATGTTTTGAGGCCGAAATCAAGAGGATTGGGACAACTCACCCTTAGTCCTATACTCTAACAATTCTCTAAACATGAAATCATTATCGAAATAATATAGATTAACATACAAATCACGTATATTAATCCAAATAAACAAAATCATCAAAATCTCAAATAAATCTCATTGAAAAATATATGAAAACATATAACATATCAAAACAAGAGAAGTGAAATGATGACATGAGTTCAAAGCATGATAAATCATAAAAGTATGAATTCCTATAATTCAGATTCACCCATAATCCCTAATTCTCCATGCAATCTCACAAATGAATCTTCTTTAAGATGTTAGTGAAGATGTCAGCAATTTATTTTTGGGTTTCAATGTATTCTAAGATGTCCTTCTTAGCTATATGATCATTAATGAAGTGGTGTCTTACATCTACGTGTTAGGTATGGAAGTGATGTACCGGATTCTTGGAAAGACAAATTGCACTTTAGTTATCAACCATGATAAGACAAGTATCACAATTGACACCATAGTCTTTAAGCATGTGTCTCATCCAAAGAACTTGTGCACATGCAAGACCCGCGGCAATATATTTCACTTCAGTCATGGACAATGATACCGAGTTCTATTTCAAACTAAGAAACTATAGAATTTCCTAGGAAATGGCAAGTACCACTAGTACTCTTCCTATCGGATTTGCTTCCGGCAAAGTCGGCATCACTATATGAGATTAGCTCATATGTGCTTGACTTAGGGTAAAGTAACCCATAATCTAGTGAATGATTGAGGTAACGAAAAATTCGTTTAACTGCAATCAAGTGTGACTCCTTATGTCTAGCTTGATATCTAGCACAAAGACATGCGGAGAACATAATATCAGGCATACTAGCAGTTAAGTAAAGTAAGCTATCGATCATATCTCGATATAGACGAACGTTTACATCTTTCTCGTTCTCATCCTTGTGTAGATGAGTTGTCGTACTCATGGGAGTCTGTTTGCTTGAAGATGATTCCATCCCAAATCGCTTGATAAGCTCCCCGGTGTACTTTGTTTGATGTATGAAAGTCACATCCTTCATTTACCAAATTTGTAGTCCAAGGAAGAGTTGAGCTCACCTATATGGCTCATTTCGAATTCATCCTTCATAGACTTAGAAAATTCTTGACAAACATTAAAGTTGGTAGAACCAAATATTATATCGTCTACATAAAATTGAATTAACATGATGTCATTTTTATAATCTTCAGTGAAAAGAGTTGAATCAACTTCACCCATTTAAAACCTACATCCAAAAGAAAGGTTTTGAGTCGATCATAAAAAGCTCTAGAAGCTTGTCTCAACCCATATAACGCTTTCTTAAGTTTGAAAACATGGTTTGGAAATTTTTTATGAATGGAACCGAGTGGTTGAGAAATATAATCTTCTTGATTAAAAATACCATTTAAAAATGCACTTTTAACATCCATTTGAAATATTTTAAAATTTGTATGGGATGCAAAAGATAAAAGCAATCTAATAGCTTCTAATCTAGCTACGGGGGCAAAGGATTCTTTGAAATCAATACTGTACTTTTGCCGATAGCCTTGAGCTACTAACCTTGCTTTATTCCTTCTGATGACCTCGTCTCATCAGTCTTGTTCTTAAAAATCCACTTGGTCACAATCACTTGGTGACCACTTGGAAGAGGAACAAGGTACCAAACTTCATTTCTCTCAAATCACATGCGACTATCCAAGAGCTATCTTCACATGCTTCTTGGATGTTCTTTAGCTCAGTGGTAGAGACAAATGCACAAGGAGATAATTCATTAATCATTGACCTTGTTCAGACACCCACACCAATATCTCCAATTATTTGGTCATGGGGGTGATTACAAATGGTCGGATAAGCTTTAGGAATACCTGGATCACTTGGAACATACTCAACAATTTCACTAGTATTGTTAGTCTCAATAATAGAATCATTAATTTTAACATTACTAATGGAATTATGTAAAACATCTACACTATCAACAATAACATGAGGAATATCAAAATCTTCATAAAATGATACGTGTAGTGATTCCTCGATCATTAAAGAGGTTTTGTTGTATATCTGGTGGGCTTTGCTACGTGTGGAATATCCAACAAATAATCCTTCATAGGATCTTGGCTCAAATTTATCTAAGTTAACAAAGGTATTCTTTATAAAACATTTTGTACCAAAAACTCGAAAATATTTAACTTGTGGCTTTTTATCATAAAATAATTCAAAACAAGTTTTGTTCGTTTGGGGCCTCACTATAATCCTATTAAGCACATAACATGCCGTGTGCACCGCCTCTGCCCAAAATTATAGTCCAAGATGACTATCATTTAGCATGATGCGAGCACACTCAATTAGGGTCCTATTCTTTCTCTCAACAACACCATTTTGTGGTGGTGCGCGAGGAAACGAAAAGTTGTGAGTAATCCCGTTGCCATCACAAAACTTAGTGAAAAATTCATTCTCAAATTCTCCTCCATGATCACTACGAATAGTGATAATGGTGGATTCTAAGAAATTTTGAATTTTCTTTTCAAATATAGTAAACTCTTCAAAAGCTTCATTTTTATTGGTTAAAAATGAAACCCAAGTAAATCTAAAGAATTCATCTACGAAAACAAATTCATAATGAGCATTACCTAAAGAAGAGGTTCTAGTTGGCCCAAATAAATCTAAATGAAGTAATTCTAGGTGCCTCTTAGAAGTTATGCCATCTTTAAGTTTGAAAGACGATTTACTTAGTTTACCTCTTTGGTATGAATCACAAAAGTTTTTCTTACTAAAAACCAATTTTCGAAAAAACTTTAACAAGATCATGACTAGCTAAATTATATACGTGCTTAAAATGAACATGACTAAAACAGCGATGCCATAATAGTTGTTCATTTGTATTAGCAACTAAACAATGTTCTATGGTTTTAGGCAAGCTCAAATAATAAATATTTTATACCGGTAAATAAAACATGTGAATCAATATCTACAATTTTACACATACCCTCTTCAAAGTTAACATTATAACCCTTGTCACATAGTGGACTAATGGAGATAAGGTTATGACATAAACCACTAACTAAATAAACATTTGTAATAAGTGGTTTGGAAGGATTACCGACTTTGCCTACCCCAATGTGTTGGATCTGGATCTAAGCCTAGAGGAGGGGGGTGTGTGTATGAATAGGCTAATAAAAATTTTCATACAACTCACGAGCAATCACAGGCAGATATAGCTGAGCATCGTAAATAATAAGCAATCATAAAGTACGCAGTAGATTTATCCTGGCTTGGTTGCTCCAACGACCTACTCCAGCCTCAAACCAGATATTACCATTAATATGTTTTTTGTAGAACTATAATGAACTATGAGCCCCAACTCAACTTTCACATAGTTCGTGCCACACTCCCCGAGTGCAAAACACTATCAACCTAGTAAACGCTTTCTCTTGACATGCCCCAACTCGTCAAGACCCTCTTGTCTAGTCCCGGACTAAACAACGCCCCAAAACACAAGTATGGTAAAGCTTCCCCTATAAAGATCGCTACTACTACACAAATATAATAATAAAGAGTTTAGGAAATATCATTTTGTGTAGCGATAGTCGTCTGTCAATTAACTCAGGTCAGATCAAGTCTGACGATGATGTAGTCTCTGATCTCAGCAACTCAAGTTACGACTAGCCCCCTTGATCAAACTTGCGGCCTAGGATGTCTTGGCTCCTTGAAACTTGTCGTCTAGTGTGTAGAGTCCCTTGTTGCGCAATATGATGGATAGAGCTCTCTCTTGTGTCGTGCAATATGTGATCTTCTCTAATGAAACTTGTGCCCAAGGTGGGTGACTCTCCTCTTCAAGTTACGGCTATAAGGAGATAGGTAATGGATCTTTGCTTGGTGGCTTGCGTGCAAAGTATCTTAAAGATGGAAAACGCAATGGAGCTTTGGCATGGAGTTGCTTGCAATGGAGAATATGAAGTTCCCCTTGGAGATGTATAACTGCCTTGAATGGATGATGACTTGCGCAATCTTTGAGATAGGAGAAGCTTGCAACTTGCGCAAGGAGGAAGGATGGCTTTGAAGCTTTGGCCTTGGTTGCTTGGAGCTTGCGCAAGGAGAAGATGACTCTATGGGATGCTACGACCTAGGAGATGAATGGAGAGCTCTTGGATTTTTTGGCTTTGGATGTGGATCCTTACAGCTTGCGCACCAAGGACGGAGGAGGATGATGGCCGAATTTCTCTCTTTATTTTGGTTGCCCTCTCTCTCAAAATACCTCTCTTTGAATATGAGTTTATACATAAGTGGATGGGATCAATTAGAATCAATTAGAATCCCATAATTGATGGAGATTGGAAGGAATCCTAACTTGATTAGGATTTGAATGAATCACCATGGATATGGAGTTTGAAAATGGATGGGAAAATGGATGGCTATAGGATTTGAATTTGAGTAGATATAGGATTTCATTTATGATCTCATTTAATCTCTTTTATTGATTTGCATGAGATTCTCCATATCTCTCCATCTTTGACCAAGTCTCCAATTTGCATGGCTTTAGGATTTGATTCATGCACCAATTGATTTGAATAAATTTAAGTATGGATTTGAATTGATTTCCTCCTTATCTCCCTATCTTTGACTTAGTCCAATATTTGTAGCCATTATCTTCATCTTTGACCAAGTCCACTTTACTAATACATGGCAAATTCTCCATCACTTTGACTTAGTCTCTCTTTGAGTATTTGTGAGAGTGCCACTCCTGAAAAACACTTAGCACGCACATTAAATCGTTCACACACGTTTGTTATCATCAAACACAAAGTCATCGATCGTTGTATCCAACTACACGTTGTATCCAACTACACGTTATATCCAACTACACGTTGTATCCAACAATCTTCCCCTTTTGATGATGACAAACCAATATAAGATTTGAGCAATAACGATTCAAATGATATCATCATGACATGTGTGTGAAGTGTAATAATGGAGGATGTATGCAATATGCAGTAAGTATGACAATGATGTGCAACATACAAGCATGCAACAATGATGTTTCAAACATACAAGCATGCTCTCCCCTTGAATATATATTCACATATTCATATGCATTTATGCATTATTCATTAATGCTCCCCCTTAAACTAATATTCATATTTTCATAAGCATTAATGCACAATATCACAAATCTTTCCCAAATATTCTCCCCCTTTGTTATCATCAAAAGCCTATAAACAAAGTCAAATTCATACCACATGCAAAATAGTGAGCATTATAAATTACGACATACACTTGCATGTAGACATTCGCATAATAATCAAGTCAAATCTAATGAAAATTATAACATAGACTTCTACATCAATGTGTAAGTGTGATGATTTGAAGCACATGAGGAGAAATTTTTAGAAATTCGACCAAAACCAATCCACATTTTCCATTAAATATGAAATCATCCAGAATTGATTTTCCACATCGCATTAAAAGTGAGTTCAAGGTACCACATCCAATAACATAGCCTATAAGGACTCTTAGATGTGGGGTTGCACTTCTTGATGAGTATAACACCAACACTAAATATTATCTGTAAAGCATATGTTGGATACTTGTGGGTAGTGTCGTTGCCAAGGATTGTATCCATTTTTCATACGGAGCTATTTTCATTCTTTTCCAATTTTTTTTCCTATTCAATTCTTTTTTGCTCAATTTTTATCTTTGGTAAGACACATCATATCCCTTAGATCTTCAGTTATTTTTTATCCTACATTCACTTTCCAATATTTCATAAAAAATGTCTCCAAATGTACAACAATATTTAATATTCATGAAAGTGAAAGTGTAGGTGTAGAAATCATATTATTCTAATCATTGAACATATCATGGCTATTTAGAAAATCAAACATGCGTATGTATCCATAACAATAATACATCAATTTCTATATGGATATGAGTATCATTCATTAATATCACTTAAATGATTCAAAAGAAAGACGTACATTAAGCTCTATTTTTTTGCTTTTTATGTTTTTCATTTTTTTATTTTTCATTATAAGGAACTAAACAAGCTAGAAAGCAAACAAACTAGCACACAAATAAAAATAAGTCAAGCACACAAAACAAAAAAATGCTATGAAGGTATGCATTAAGTTCAAAGAGAAAAACCATACCTTCATGTCGTCGTTGGCTAAGGAACTAAAAGATGCGACGTTCAATTCATAGTTTCTCGCCACTCCATCTTACCTACACGGAAGATGCTATGTGTCACCTTGAAATCCAACAAGGTCCACTCACGTTAGTCATCAAATTTTTAGGAATCCAAATTTTCTTGAAGGCTGCAATCGAGGAAGTGGACCGACTTCTAGAGGCGAGCTTCATTCAAGAGGTCAAATACCCCGATTGGCTCTCGAATGTCATGATGGTGAAGAAGGCGAACGACAAATGGTGAATGTGCATCGACTTCACCAATCTCAACAAAGCTTATCCGAAGGATAGCTACCCCTGCCCCAGATCGACCATCTAGTCGATATTGCCTTGGGCTATGAACTCCTTAGCTTCATGGACTCTTTCTCAGGCTACAACCAGATCCAAATGGCACCGAAAGACGAAGAAAAAACTTATTTCATCACCGATCGAGGTATTTTATGTTACACAAAAATGCCATTTGGTTTGAAGAATGCAGGGGCTACGTACCAGCACATGATGAACGGAGTCTTCGAGGCTCAAATCGAACGAAACCTGGAGGTCAACGATGACGACATGCTGGTCAAGTCAAAGAAGCCGTCGAACCACATTACAGATCTCCGAGAGACATTTGCACAAATCCAATGCTACAGCCTTTGGCTGAACCCCGCCAAGTGTACCTTTGGGGTCCGATCGGAAAAGTTCCTCGGTTTCATGCAGACGAACCGAGGGATATAGGCTAACCCTGACAAAAATCGTAGCGATCGTGGCAATGAAGTAGCTCTCAATCATCAGAGAGCTTTAGAGACTGAATGGGAGAATAGCAGCTTTAGGCTGGTTTTTGTCTAAGTCGACCGAGAGATCTTTGCATTTCTTCAAAGTGTTGAGAAAGGCGATATCATCCACCGCAAATGGCAAGAGGGTCATCGAATGGGATGCAGATTTCAAGAAAGCTTTCTTCAAACTAAAAGAGTACCTCCACAGCCCACCGCTTCTAACCAAACCAGATAAGGATGACCAACTCATCATTTATCTAGCCGCTACCGTGGAAGCCGTAAGCTCCGCACTCTTTAAGAAGGACTCGAGAGTACAATGACCTATCTACTACGTCAGCCAAGTCCTCAGGGGTACAGAGATAAATTACTCAAGAATAGAGAAGATGGCATTTGCACTGATCCAATCAGCGAGGAGGCTACGACCATACTTCCAAGCACACACCATCATGATCCTCACCGATTCTCCATTGGAGCAGACACTGAAGAGGCTGGATCATTCAGGAAGAATGACGAAGTGGGGAGTCGAACTAAGCAAATTCGACATCCAATTTAAGTCGAGGACCGCCATAAAATGGCAAGCTCTAGCCGACTTCATCGTCGAACTCGCTTATGACGACAACCTGTCAGAAGAGGTACATGTTACTGACATACAACCCAGTGCTACCTCTTCTCCTTCGAAAGGTCTCAATTCATCAACCGATACAATTGAAGACGAGGGAACGTGGATCGTACAAGTGGTCAGTTTGGCCACTCAAAACTGAAAGCAGGGCTGGAATAATTGTCCAAACGTCTGCGGGCAACATATTCAAGTATGTCCTCTGCTTCGGTTTCCAAACCACGAATAATGGGACGGAGTATGAAGCTGCCATCAACGGTCTCCAGTTAGCTCGAGGCTTAGGAGTGAAGGTGGTCCAACTACTCAGCGATTACAATCTCATCGTCCACATATTGAACGGAGGTTTCGAGGCCCGTGAGGACACAATGCAGAGTTACATGCAAGTTGCCAAACCGGAGCTCACCAAGTTCAGACGAGTAGAGATCCACAACGTACCAAGGTCAAAGAATCACCGAGTTGATGCCTTTTCTAAGCTCGTGTCATCCTCTCCTACAGGACTTAGTCGAACAGTGTGCGTGCAGCATTTGCACGCACCCCAGCATGCTGGAACAGGAACTACTAAGCATCGACCAAGGAGTCACTTGGATGGATCCCATAATCCGTTATCTAAACACGACGGAGAAGCCGACAAATCCAGTAGAAGGACAAAATCTAGAACGAAAGGCCTACCAATTTGTTCTACTAGACGGTTCATTGTATAAAAGACGATGGACCAGGTATGACATCTTCCCTTATATCAAATGTTTAACACCGCAAGAAGGACTCTATGTGATCCAGGAGATCCACGAGGGTGATTATGTGAACCATTGCGAAGGAAAAGCTATAGCCTTGAAGGCCATAAGGCAAGGCTACTTTTGGCCGACCATGTTCCAAGAGGCGGTTGAGTATGTCCGGAAGTGTCCGACTTGCCAGAAGTTCTCGAGGATCGGCTCAGCTCTTCCAACTGATCTGATCCCATCATTAGTCCAGTACCCTTCGCTAAGTGGGGATTGGACATCCTTGGTCCGTTCAAGCAAGCAAGACAACAATAGAAGTTCCTGATAATAGCGATCGACTACTTCACTAAGTGAATCGAGGCTGAACACCTGGCCCGAATTACGTGGAAGGTAATCAAAAGCTTTGTCTGGAGATCCATTATATGTCAGTTTGGCATCCCTTAGTCCATTGTGACAGACAACGGGACACAATTAGACAGTACTGGCTTCAAGGATTTTTGCTCCGAGTTAAAGATCAAACTACATTTCGTCTCTGTCGCCCATCCCCAATCCAATAGACTAGCGAAAGATGCTAATAAATGCATTCTCGGACCCCAGCAGAAGAGGATAGCTGGGCTCGAGGGAACATGGCCAGAAGAGATCGCCGACATATTGTGGTCGTACAGAACGACCCATAAAACTTCGACAGGTGAGACACCATTCATGCTTGCTTATGGTTGTGATGCTGTCGTCCCATTAGAGGTTAACGAGTGACCGCATCGCCTCCAATACTACGATGAGGAGAGAAACTCAGAGGGCTCGAGCTCAACCTACAATTTGTTGATGAGGTTCGCAAACGATCCTTGGCGAGTCTCATTGAACAAAATGGACGCATGACTCGGTATTTCAACGCTAAAGTACGTGGGCACAGCTTCCGTATATGCGAGTTGATGTTTTGTAAAGCTGCCTTCACTCCCGATATTCTCAAATAGGGAAAGCTCGCCGCAAAATGGGAAGGCCCTTACAAGGTGATCGATGTTATAAAAATCATATCCGTCGTGTGAATACGACTTACGTATCAATGGCCCAACTTATCATCGATTTTTGAAAAATTGAAAATTGAGTCTTTGATGGGCCATACGCACGAACTCAAATGAAACTTGAAAATAGAAGAAACCCATCAAAATTTCTTTTATTTCATTTCAAAACAAACATGTTACATAAACCTATATCTAAGAGGGAGGAGCACCCCTCGGCATGAAGATGTTCTGGAAATCTTCCATCGCCTTTGTAAACCTTATCATGAGCTCCTCCTTATGTATCGCAATAGCTGTCTCAAACTCGACGGCTTTGGCTAATTTCTTCCCTCTTCGAAGCTTCGAGGTCCACTTGGAGCTGAGACATCTCTTTCCTCCATTGAATCTCAGCAGATTTTCAGAGGTCAGACATGGATGAGAGGCTATTTTTGGCCTCCACGGCTGCCCACTCAGCCTTAACCTTGGCCGCAAGGGCTCTCTCTAGATCCTCTTAGATCTTCTTCATCTGGGCTTTGAGCTCGGATGCCTTGCGCTCAGCAGCCTCCACCCACTGTCCTCCTTTAATTATGTCGTCGGCCTGGCGGCACAATACAGAGCCAAGGATGGACATCTGCAGGAAGCATCAGTCAGAAACAGCCAAATTGCGAGTCAATAGACAAATGTCAAATAGATTACCTGATATCTACATCCTACGAAGAAGTTGGACACCCTTTCGATGTCCAACCTTTGAAGGAGCTCCAAATCCCAAGGGAGAATAGAGTTCTCCACCAATCGAGCAGTCGTCCCAAAGTCTGACAGGGCCGACTTTTCCATCCCGATAATGAAGGGAGGCTGATGAGGCTCGCCTCGAACAAATTCAGAGGAACGAGACGAGAGATGATTGAGCAGCAGAACTCGATCGAACTCCGAGGGGACTGGGCCGACCAAGGGAGCAGATGACTCGATATCGCCCAATGGCCATTTATCCATAAGCGGAGCCATGGGGTATCGATCGTCCTTGGAGTATCGATAGGGGTTGCCCCCTGACCTTTCACCATGGGTGAAAGAAGACAGGTTGTCTCTTTGACCCGCCTCCTTCTTTCTGAGTCCGCCCCCTCATAGGATGATGAACCTTGTTTCTTGCTGACAGTTTCGGTGGATTGAAGAACCACAATGGTGTCAGCATCTTCCACCACCCGAGGTTCCAAAATGACGATGGAGGTAATGGGTGGAACAGGTCGACCGATAGCTCGACTCGGGGCCTCCCTCGACGAAGCACATGAAGATGACCGAGCCCTTGATCCCTCCGTGCTTCTTTTCTTCTTGTGTTGCTCTCTCCAAACTTGATCCAGTCAATGGGTCCACGTTTCTATGAGATTCGTTAATCATATCTGCAAACAACGGATATAAATACTGTGAGTGGCGGCGATAAAGACACAGAAGCGGTATACCTTACACAGAGTCCACAAAAACCATTAGGCATCGGTCCTAAGTCGGGGAGAACGACAAACATGAAAGTGTCTTCCCAACCAAGATCAGAAAGCAAGAGATCATACATTAGCCTCTTTGTCGGGCGAGCGACACTGTGATACCACACCTTACAAGGGTCGATTATAATCCAGAAGAAATACTTACAAAGCCAAACGGATAGTCGAACCCCGCAGAGCTCACAAAGCATGGTGAAACCAACTAGGGGAGAAATGGCTTAGGGTGCAAGTTGACAAAGAGAGAGCCCCGAAGAGCACATGATCTCAGTGATGAAGGGGTGAAGAGGACAGCAAAGCCCGAAGCGAAAAGCTGTGGGTTACACTCCAACCTCATTCTTTCGAGGGAAGCAAACCCTCTTGTCAAGCCCGGGCAACCTAACCTTATAAGGAAGAGAAAGGCAATCCGACCAAACCACATCTGCCAGATTGTGGGAGAACTCTGGTGCTCTCTCTAGAATCACTTGTGGGACCTTTGCGTTCAAATCCATTTGATGAATGTGAGGAGCTGGTTCTGGACGAACCCCTTTCCCTTTACCAGGAACAACATCGTGTTAAGGAAGTTAAAGGCACGCCACGAGCTTATCGTAAGATGGCTCCTGTATCCTAATCAGTGGAAACATACCTATATGGATCTAGAGAGGAGTCAAGATCGGTTAGGGATTGTACCTTAGCAGGATCAAGCAAACTCCGAAGGAAGCAACGAAGGAATCAAGCTTTCGAAATGAAAATGGAGGCGAAGCAAGAAAGTATTTTTCTCCCTAACCCTTTCTTTTATATGGAGGAGCTCAACCAACTGATGACCGATGAGCAACATGTGTCTGAGACTGGCCTCAAGAAGTGATGCTGATCGATTCAGAAACGAAAGGTTTTAGGCGACACAAATCAAATCAAATATTTCGAAAACTGTGCACATTTAAGGAGAATACAAATCATGCGGTCTCAATCAACGCAGTTTCCTGAGATATGAATGATGGGGGGCCATTGTTAGTGTACGGGTACGGATCACAAAACTGTGTCAAGATATCCGACCCATTTAGTGCCTGCAACCCGAAGCCCGTCATTAAGGCAGAGTAATACATAGTCAAATGAACGGCTCACTCGACAGTTAAGCTCCCGCTGATACTCAGAGAGAGTTAATGAGCCCGAGTAAATGGGCAGCCATTATCACCAATCCCGGAGAAGATCCTGTCTGAATTAATGAGAGACAGTTAATCGCATTCATCGGAGAGCACCACCTATAAATACCAGAAAAGGCAATGATAAAAGGGTTCCAACTCCCTAGGTATGAGATCTAATACTCAAACTCTATTTATTTCTCCATACATTTCCTTTATCAAAGGGCTTGCGACGCCAGATCTGAGACAAACCTTCGTGGGTCGATCTCGGCTGCTTCAAGCTCACTTCTTTCCTCAAGTTCCTGCCTAACTTAGGCATCGGAGGGGTTTTGGGTTGGGACCCAGATCCGACCCCCCTGACGCTTCGTTGTGGTGCAAATCGCCGAGTCTCGATCCTATGCGATGGTCTCTTCCGAGCTTCTCAACCTCGATCGACCAACGCCCGGTACGTTCAAGGGTCGATCGAGCATCGCAAGTCAACCATCTGTTGAGTATTGATTCCCCAGATTTGGTTTTGATGATGAACAAACATAAATATCGTGTACTAATTCTCTTTGAGTGCAGTTATGTAGATCGTCCCCAATTTACTCTGTAGATCTCAAGCGACGTCTCAAGACCTCTTTAGAGCGCATGATCGTTGTGCATGAAGCTTCGTTGAAGCTTAAGGACTTGTTGATGAAGTCAAGAGATTCAGACTCATCATGTTAGAGCTTTGAAGACGGTTATTCATGTTTATCTCTTTGTCTTCTTTCTCTACTTTATAGAATGTTAAGCCTTGAGTCATACTTGTTTAGTATCCCTCTTAACTATCTTATCTATTTACTAGGAATGCTGTAGAAGCCATTAGATAGGGTCTCTTAACCTATCGCTCTTCTACCTGGCTTCTGGTGCATCTTAGTTGATTCAAGTTGAAGAACTAATCGATTAAATGTCAATCTAATCGACTAGCCATCCTTCTTGAATCGACTAGCCATCCTTTGAATCTTAAGCCTAATCTCTGTTGACCAACTAGTCGGTCCAAGAAGGTTCACCGACCGATTAGTTCTCAAACTAGTCGGTTAGTGTTTCTTCTTAGACCGATTAGATTATCGTGACCTTTTTACTAAAACTCTCTGTTTCAAACCAGTAGGTCCAAGAAGGCTCACCGACCGACTAGTTCTCCATCTAATCGGTTAATGATCCTTCTTAGACCGATTAAGCTACTTTAATTTCCAGCCGTTAGAGATTTTATTTCCACGATTTTCCTGGATCTGTTTTGATTCTTTCCATATCTGTTTGATACGTTTCAAACATGGAAATTCTTCCTTTATGAGAAGACATTCAGATCTAGTTTTTTAGATATCGATTATCAATTTGAAAAAGGCTTGATCTCTCTCGAAAAAGGCTCTCTCTCTCTCTTTTCGACCTAATCCTTCTTAGAGATCATTGGTTTTTTGTGCGTTCATTCTCCTGAAGGATTCAAGGATCACGATCATCATCCTAGCCGTCTCCATCTGTTCATCTCAGTGGTGCTAGGGTTTGAATCGTTCTTCGTGATCTTTTCTCTCCATCATCCTTCCTTGCCCTAATACTGTAAGTATCTCTCAAGGCATAGGAATT
The DNA here is from genome assembly GCA_030789695.1 of Scilla litardierei. Classification (NCBI taxonomy): domain Eukaryota; kingdom Viridiplantae; phylum Streptophyta; class Magnoliopsida; order Asparagales; family Asparagaceae; genus Scilla; species Scilla litardierei. Next base: position 26,178,009 of record CM061142.1, read on the forward strand.
TGTGGTGAGTATTTCTTATTTCATTAAACTTTGTATTTGAGTTTTGCTCTCGGTTTGTGAGAGGTATGTGATCCCGGTTTGTGGAAGTCGTGATTGAATCTTTGTATTCATTTGTCTTGTAGTAGTTGCTACAAGAAGTTTTTAGTGGAAGCTTGAGTTAGTGGACTCTAACTCAAGTAGCCGGAAGGGATCCGGGTGTCCGGGACGTAGGATCACCGGGAACAAGTCGGGGAGACTTGGGTGGATCCGAACCCATTAGATCTATTGTTTGTGTTGTGTTATTCGTGTTGTCTATCCTTATTCTGCATTGTTGTTTGTGTTTGCACGATAATTGGGAATTAGCCTCTTAATTATTTTAAAGTACTATTCACCCCCATCTAGTACTTGTGTAGCAGCTACCAGGGTATTACATTTGGTATCAGAGCCTGGTTCATAGCTATGACAAATAACGACAACAAGGCCGTTCGATCACTTCCCGACTACAGCTCTTACAAGAATCGTAAAGGAGTCTCTTCAGTGCTCGAAGGTTACTCCTCAAACATGGCTCCTCACTTCAACGGTACCAACTATGTGTATTGGAAATGCCGGATGGAAACTTTCCTTCGGAGCGCATCACTTTGGAGAGCCACGTTAACGGAGTACGTTGAGCCCATTGAAGAAGACTTCACAAAGTGGACTACCGCGAAGGTTGCCGCGGAGGTGAGCAATGCCAAGGCAATGAATGCCTTACAATGTGCATTGGAGCCTGAAGACTTCAAAAAATAAGATATGCATATGTAAGAGTGTATATCAGATTTGGAATCAACTTCTCATCATGCACGAGGAAACGAGCAGGGTAAAACACTCTAAACTCACTATTGCTAATAAAGAGTTCGAGTTATTTCACATGGAACAGGGTGAAAGAATTAAGGAATACTATGCTCGCTTCGTGGATCTAACCAACGAATTGGAAGCTCTTGGGAAGACCTATACCAAAGAAGAGAAAGTCGCAAAGATCATTGACGGACTTCCTTCGAGTTGGGAAAAGCGAACCTACGCTATCGAGGAAGGTAATGATATGTCTAAGTATACTGTTGTTCAACTAATGGGTACCTTAATGTCTTATGAGGTACGAAAGGACATCAAGATCAAGATACATGACAAGATGAAGGCGTTCTTGAAGCAAGAAGAGCCGAAGAAAAAGGCGATTGCTTTCAAGGCTGCCCCTACCGCACCTACCGATAGCAAAGAATCAGAAGATGAGTTGGACATGGAATCTTTGGCCCTCATGGCAAAGAAGTTCAATCGGTTTTTTTTGAAAAGGTAACTTCAAGAAAAAAATCCAAAGTTGGTTCTACTAATGCCTCTTCTTCTTTGTGTTTCAAATGCAATAAGGCAGGACACATCAAGGTCGATTGTCCCCTCAACAAACAAAAGAAGAAATGGAAGGCATCTAAGTATGACAAGTCAAGAAAGTACAAGAAGAAGTACAAGAAAGGGCTTGTTGGTACATTCACCGAGTCTGAAGAGGACTCTTCAAGTGATGAGTCAGATGAAGAACAAGTGGAGAAAGCACACATGTGCTTCATGGCAAGAGAACAATATGATCAAGAGACCGCTTCAGATGAAAGCGAGGATGAAGGTGAAGAGATAACTATGGATGACCTTAGATTGGCTAATGAAGAAATTTGGTCTAAGTATTCTAAGTTAGTGAATAGATATACTAAAATCAAAGATGAGCTAACTAGTCTTCAAACCACACCTAAACCTGTCATCACCAACAATGACACCGTTATTGAAGCCTTGAGAATTGAGATTGTAAATCTCAAATCTCAACTTGAGCATGTTAACATTGAGGATCCGGATGAACATGAGATAGCGGATTTGATTTCTCGAAACTCAACTTTGAGTATTGAGAATGAGAATATCAAGTCACGTGTTTGTGAACTCACCACGCAAGTGTCTACTTTGGATGCTAAAATACTTTCTCTTACTGAGAAATATGAGTTCACATTAGGCCGTGTTGAGAAATTCAACAAAGGCAAGGATCGTTTGGATAATATTCTAAATGACTTACTTCCGGCCAATCATTGCATTGGGTTGGGATATAATAAGAAAAATTCATCCAAATCTTACACCACCTTTGTGAGGCCATCCTCCGATGCCTCAACTAGTGGGAGTAAATACCCCATGGGTAGCTCATCTTTCAATGGTACTTTCACTAAGTTCACATCCCCTTTTGGAAAGAAACCCACTTTGGGTGGACCTCGAAGAAGGGTCATGTATTTATATACACAAATGCCATACCACGTAGGAACACACCTCCTACTCCACATGTTCACACTTATGATGACTTTTATGCTCCACGTCCACGTGCGCGTGTACACCAAGTGAGACACACTCACGCGCGTGTTCCCCCACATGCATATGTTCACCCTCGTCATTATTACATGAATGATTACCATCATGCACCGTATCATATGTTGCCATCACCATTTCATCATGTGCCGCATGCTTATCCATGCCATGCATATACTAGGTCACTTCTTCGTAGAACACATGCACCACGTAGAAATCAACAAAATGTGCATGTTCCCAATAGGAATAGGGCTCCCAAGACATTCTCTATTTGGGGCCCGAAGGACACTAGCATGCATGAGAAACAAGCATATATAAACTCGTATTTTATGAATGTTGTGTACAATGATGATTATATTGGGAAGTCTAAGTCCAATTGGACTTGGCTTCCAAAGGTCTAATGTGTTAGGACCCAATGACCTTGGGTACCATGATACAATATTTTATCTTCAGGTACTCAAGAAAAAGAAAAGGAGCAACAAATCTAAATTTGGCTCCAAGAATGGTTAAATACTTGATAGCGGGTGCTCAAAACACATGCCTGGTAAAGCTCTGTTGCTATCCGAAGTGGTACATATTGAAAATAGAAACCGAGTGGTCTTTGGAGGCAACGAGAGTGGAACCATCAAAGGTGTTGGAAAAGTTGGTAACCCTTCTAAACCTCTTATAAATGACGTTTAACTTGTTAAAGGATTAAATCACAATCTAATATCTATAAGTCAACTTTGTGACCAGGGTTACAAAATTAGCTTTGAGAAAGAAATGTGCCATATTTTAAGGACTGATAATAATAGTTTGTTGTTCTCTGGCACACGCCATAAGGAATTATATATCTTAGATATTCCAAATTCCCATGAACAATGTCTTATTGCCAACACAAGTGAGCAACACTTATGGCATAGATGTTTTGGTCATACTAATTTCCAAACACTTTTCAAACTATCCAAGCTAGATTCTATAAAAGGATTACCTAAGCTTTCTTTTAACAAGAAAAGCTTTTGCGACTCGTGTTAACGAGGCAAACTTCCAAAATCGTCATTCAAACCTAAGAAAAGCATATCCTCTAAATGGCCTCTAGAGCTTTTACATCTAGATCTTTTTGGGCCAACTAGAGTTACTTCATTAAGGAATGCCCGATATGGACTTGTCATCGTTGATGACTTTTCTAGGTTTACTTGGGTATTTACTTTAGTTAATAAAAATGATGCGTTTGAAAACTTCACAGTATTTGCTAAGAAAGTACAAAATCTCATTGGAACCACCATTGTCACTATTCGTAGTGATCATGGCGGGGAATTTGAGAACGAGTCTTTATCAAACTTCTGTGATGAGGTTGGTATTACTCACACCTTTTCTTTTCCTCGCGCACCCCCTCAAAATGGTGTTGTTGAGAGAAAGAATAGGACGCTATTGGAATGTGCTCGCATTATGCTTGATGATAGCCACCTTGGCCATCAATTTTCGGCAGAAGCGGTACATACCGCTTGCTATGTGTTTAATAGAATACTCTTGAGGCCTGGTACTAAACAAACTTGTTATGAATTGTTGTTTGATAGGTTACCTCAAGTTAAACATTTTAGAGTTTTTGGTACAAAATTTTTTATCAAGAACATGTATGGTAGTTTGGACAAATTTGATCCAAGATCCGATGAGGGGATATTTGTTGGATATTCCTCCCGCAGCAAAACCTACCGGATATACAACAAGAGAATATAAACGATCGAGAAATCACTTCATGTATCATTTAATGAAGACTTTGTCTCTCCTAGAATTATCGATGACGATGACTCTATGGAAGTAGTTTGTGATTCTGTTGATAAGTCTAATGCTATTGATTCTGTTGAAACTAACCCTACTAATGAATCTCTTGAGTATGTTCCTAGTGATCAGGGTGTTCACAGAAAGCTTCCAACTGTTCGTGACCATCCTCATGAGCAAGTTATTGGCAACATGGAAGATGGGGTCAAAACAAGGTCTCAAGTCAACTTCTGCGCTCATTGTGCCTTTGTTTCTTCCGTGGAGCCAAAAATATCAACGAGGCGTGCGAAGATAGTTCTTGGATCGTAGCCAAGGAAGATGAGCTCATTCAATTTGAGAGGAATGAGGTCTGGCATCTCGTTCCGTTGCCTTCGAAGAACCACAACATTATAGGAACGAAGTGGATTTTCAAGAACAAGACAGACGAGAACCAAAATGTCATTCGGAACAAAGCTCGGTTTGTTGCTCAAGGCTACAGGCAAGAGGAAGGTATCGATTTTGAGGAATCCTTTGCACCTGTAGCTACATTAGAATCTATTAGACTATTATTGTCATTTGCATGCCATAAAGATTTCAAACTTTTCAAATGGACGTAAAGAGTGCGGTCTTAAACGGAGATGTCGTTGAGGAAGTATATGTTTCTCAACATCTGGGTTTTATAAACGAAAAATTTCCGAATCACGTTTTCAAAATTATGAAAGCACTTTATGGTTTGAGACAAGCTCCTAGAGCTTGGTATGACCGCTTAAAGAACTTTCTTTTGGATTTGGTTTCAAAATGGGTGAGGTCGATTCAACGCTTTTTGTTAAGTATGTTAATCATGATATTATTCTAGTTCAAATTTACGTAGATGATATCATTTTCTGTGCTACTAACTTCACTCTCTGCGAAGAGTTTTCTAATGTTATGAAGGATCAGTTTGAGATGAGCCACATGGGTGAGCTCAAATACTTCCTAGGACTCCAAATTCGTTAAATGAACGATGGGATCTTCATCCGTCAAACCAAGTACACGATGCAGCTGCTAAAGCGATTTGGAATGGAGAGTGCTTCTAGCAAGAAGACTCCGATGAGCACCACAACACATCTTGAGAAAGATATGAGCGGCAAAGATGCAGACATTCGTCTATATCGAGGTATGATAGGTAGTCTATTATAGCTTATTGCTAGTAGGCCAGATATAATGTTTGTCGTATGTGTTTGTGCTAGGTATCAGTCATAACCTAAGGAATCACACTTAATAGCGGTTAAACGTATTTTCCGTTATTTAAGTCACACACTAGACTACAGATTATTCTATCCAAAGTCAAGCACATATAAGTTAATCTCATATAGTGATGCAGATTATGCTGGATGCAAATCCGACAGGAAAAGTACTAGTAGCACTTGCCATTTTATAGGAAATTCCCTTGTATCTTGGTTTTTCAAGAAGCAGAATTCTGTACATCACTTTCAACCACCGAGGCGGAATATATCGCCGTCAGTGCTGCATGTGCACAGGTTCTTTGAATGAGACACACACTGAAAGACTTTGGTATAAACTATGGTACTTGCCCTACCATGGTGGACAACCTAAGTGCGATATCTCTCTCTAAGAATCATGTACACCATTCCTGTACCAAACACATAGATGTCCGTCACCATTTTTTAGATGATCTTGTAGCTAAAAAGGACATCATATTAGTGTATGTTGAAACCCAGAAGCAAATCACCGATATTTTCACGAAACCACTTAAGGAAGATTCCTTTGTGCGGTTACGTCGAGAATTGGGGATTATAGGTGAATCCGAGATTTAGGATTCATATTTTTTATATCGTTGGCATGATAGTGATATTCATAAGCTCATGCATACATCTGTTATGATATTCTCTATTCATGGTGGATTTACGACTGGTTTGCGTTTTGCGCGTCGTATTTATGGTTTTATGGTTTTATGGGGTAGCAAAAGTGCATATGAGAGTGTTTAGAAGATTTGTTCAAGTGCTCTTGGGAAAGATCTCAAAATTTCTCATTTCCAACTTTTTGGACTCATCTAGTCGGTTCACGTTCAACTGCAGACTGACTAGTTTATCTTCTGTTGGTTATACGTTGAATTTAGACCGACTAGTCTGTATCACCTCCTTGTCCAATCTCTCTGTTTACCACTTAGTCGGTCCAAGTTCATTTGACGACCGACTAGAATGATTTTAGTCGGTCAGCTACTGAACTCAGACCGACTAGTTGGGCAAGGGAAAATTCGACTTTGGCTCTTTTTCAATCGTTTAAGTCATCCCCGCACCGATTAGAACTCATTCTAATTGGTGCTCTCCCTTCCTAAAACCCTAAGCCACCGACCCATCTTGTTGTCTCCCGCCGCCCATCGCCGTCTCCGGCCGCCTCCGTCGCCGCCGGTCGTCCTCCTCCTCCTAGGGTATCTCTTCCTCTCTTCCTTCTTTATTCAGTGTTTGAGTTCCTTGTGTATTTGCTGTTTTTCTCTTCTCAATTTCATGGCGAGAACGAGAATCCATACCCCCTCTTCCGGTCCCTCTCAGATGACCGTCGAGCCTCCTTCTAACCCTAATCCATCCAAACGTCGATTAAAATCATCTCGTTCGCCCCCTTTGTCGTCGGTTTTGCCATCGTCTTCTTCGCCTCCACTCAAAAAGAAGAAGACCTCTGGACCTAAGCCAAAATCTCAACTCCAGTCCCAGCCTAAATTCAAAAAGATATTGACCTCTGGACCGTATCATTCTCCTTCAGCGCCCTATGACTCCGATGAGGATTATATCCCAGAGTCTGAGGCTGACGAGAAAGAACCTATCCCGCCTGCTCGCACTACCCCGCGACAATCCAAGGGGAAGGGTCATGTGCCCTCTGCTGGGGTCGATATTTCTCTGTGTCGCAATGATCCGTTATGTCTTTCCACTTATAATCGTATTGAGCATTGCCCCTTGATTCTCGAACACTACGTCAAGTTTGCTGATTTCCCTGAGCTTGCTGATCTTTTATCTTATAGCAGCTTCTTGACTACCTTCGCCACGATCCCAAGGCGAATCCTCATCCTTACCCACGACTCATTAAGCTTTTCTATGCCAATCGAGTGAGGGTGAGTATGACGAAAATCACTGTATTGAGAGCACTGTTTTGGGGACGTCCATTGTCCTCACTGTAGAGGTCTTAGGACAGATTCTTGGGATTTCGTCTTCTGGTCTGCTTTCGTCTGACATTTCTGTGGAGAAGATCGATGATCTCGATCAATCTCTCTTAGCTGATATGTTTCACGTCGTTCCTCCCGTCATGATAGGCATTCCCTCCAAATCTTTCAAGCCGAATGCATGGGTTCTCAATTTGATTCTGAAGTCGTGTCTTCTTCCGAATTACGGCTCCTCTAGTCTTCCATCCCAGCCCTTTCTGAAGCTCATCTATGCACTGTTTGAAGGGAGCGAAATAAATTGGGCTCATATCATTCTGGACAAGATGGACTCTTTTGAGTGCATCAGGAAGTCGTCCAAGGCCATGCATATTCCATACCCTTGCCTCTTGATTTTGGTCTTTCGTCATTTTGGAGTTCCCCTTCCCTCTGATGATCAGCGTCCTTTGGGTCCTCCCTTGAACGCGACCACTGTCAAGAAATCTCTTGCTGCCTTGAGACATGTTCAGCAGGCGACCCCTTCTGCTTCTCCTCCATCGTCTAGCGCTGCCTCTTCAGCACACCTGAGCCGTTGGGACGCTCGTCTCTTGCATTGTGAGGAGATGCTGGAGTGCCTCTATGATCACTTGGGTGTTGAGGTTCCTCCGTCTGTTTCTGATGAGGAAGCCATGAATGCTGCTGAAGATGAGGAGCATGCTGCTGCCTCTCCTGCTTGTGCCCCCGAGGGCACTCCTGCTACCGCCATCCCATCGGTAGATACTTCTGCTGCTTCAGAGTCTGCCATTCCGACTGCACAGCCTGACGCTGGTGCAGCTCCTGCCTCTGCCTCCTGAGCCTACCTTAGAGGACTCTCCTTTGAGCACTTTGGATGATACATCTAGTTGTGAGAGAGTGAGGCTAGGATAGTTGGGTGGTTGTTCTATTTTTTTGGTATATGATCGTTGGGATGTTGTATTGATATATGTTCATGCCCTTTTTGCTACTCTCTGCTGATGTTAGATATTTTTTGTTGCCTAGATGTATCTCTTTTGCTGGTTATATATATATATATATATATATATATATATATATATATATATATATATATATATATGGGTAAAGTGTTCCTAGGGTGACTCCTTAGATTAAATCTAAGGAGTCTCCCCCATTTTCTTCCATCTCCCACAATTTTTTTGGATTTTATTTTTCATAGGATTGTTGGTCACATCATGGATGATCGACATACCAAAAATCAAGTCATTCCAATACTTTAAAAGCCTTCATCTACCCCTTGCAACTTTATGTGGTTTTCAGCACGTTTTCAGACCGTTGAAGTTGTAAGGGATAGATGTGGGCTTTTAAAGTATTGGAATGACTTGATTTTTGGTATGTTGATCATCCATGATGTGACCAATAATCCTATGAAAAATAAAATCCAAAAAAATTGTGGGAGATGTGAGAAAATGGGGGTGACTCCTTAGATTTAATCTAAGGAGTCACCCTAGGAACACTTTACCTTATATATATATATAGGAGGGATCAAATGACCCCCAAAAATAACCCCCTAAAATGACTCCCTATCAAAAATCCTATGCCCCCCATTTTTTCGGAAGATCCGAACCGTTCATCTTGATCTCCACCCTCTAAATATCTTACCCACCAATTTTCAACCCGATCCCATGTGTTTTGCCCCTTCATCCATCCGACCCAAATTTAACGGTTTCGCATGAATAACTTTTGCGAATGGTTGATGAACGGGCAAAACACATGGGATCGGGTTGAAAATTGGTGGGTAAGGTATTTAGAGGGTGGAGATCAAGATGAACGGTTCGGATCTTCCGAAAAAATGGGGGGCATAGGATTTTTGATAGGGGGTCATTTTAGGGGGTTATTTTTGGGGGTCATTTGATCCCTCCTCATATATATATATATATATATACATATATATATATATATATATATACATATATATATATATATATATATATATACATATATATATACATATATATATATACATACATCTTGTTGCAGTTCGTATCATTGTGCATGTTGTGCTGTGTCCCTGTTGTTTCCTTCATCGCTCGTCGACTATGTTGTTCTCTAGCCATTGTTGTTGTCGTTGCCTTCCTCCCGCTCTTTTTGAATAATGTCAAAGGGGGAGAGAATTAATAATGACTTAGTGCTAAATGATAATTTAAAAATTACCGTGAATCTAATTTCATATGCTAGATTCAGGGGGAGTGAAGATATAAAATTCTATGGATTCTGATCCTATATTTCGATAGTTGGATCAAGTTTTATTCTTTTCTCTGCAGCTTGATGCTTCTGTTCATTATTTAATATGGAACTAACGTGTCATCAATGCAGGGGGAGTAAGTAAATTTCATTTATTTTATTATTATTGATTTATATTTATGTTGGTTTGTCATCACCAAAAAGGGAGAGAATGTTGAGTATTGATTCCCCAGATTTGGTTTTGATGATGAACAAATATAAATATCGTGTACTAATTCTCTTTGAAAGCAGTTATGGAGATCATCCCCAATTTACTCTGTAGATCTCAAGAGACGTCTCAAGACTTCTTTAGAGCACATGATCGTTGTGCCTGACGCTTCGTTGAAGCTCAAGGACTTGTTGATGAAGTGAAGAGATTCAGACGCATCATGTTAGAGCTTTGAAGACGGTTATTCATGTTTATCTCTTTGTCTTCTTTCTCTACTTTATAGAATGTTAAGCCTTGAGTCATACTTGCTTAGTATCCCTCTTAACTATCTTATCTATTTACTAGGAATGCCGTAGAAGCCATTAGATAGGGTCCCTTAACCTATCGCTCTTCTACCTGGCTTCTGGTGCATCTTAGTTGCTCCAAGTTGAAGAACTAATCGATTAAATGTCAATCTAATCGATTAGGAATTCTTCTTGAATCGACTAGCCATCCTTTGAATCTTAAGCCTAATCTCTTTTGACCAACTAGTCGGTCCAAGAAGGTTCACCGACCGATTAGTTCTCAAACTAGTCGGTTAGTATTTCTTCTTAGACCGACTAGATTATCGTGACCTTTTTACTAAAACTCTCTGTTTCACTCCAGTCGGTCCAAGAAGGCTCACTGACCGACTAGTTCTCCAACTAATCGGTTAATGATCCTTCTTAGACCGATTAAGCTGCTTTAATTTTCCAGCCGTTGGAGATTTTATTTCCACGATTTTCCTGGATCTGTTTTGATTCTTTCCATATCTGTTTGATGCGTTTCAAACATGAAAATTCTTCCCTTTTGAGTAGACATTCAGATCTAGTTTTTTAGATATGAATTATCAATTTGAAAAAGGCTTGATCTCTCTCTCTCTCTCTCTCTCTCTCTCTCTCTCTCTCTCTCTCTCTTCAACCTAATCCTTCCTAGAGATTATTGGTTTTTTGTGCGTTCATTCTCCTGAAGGATTCAAGGATCACGATCATCATCCTAGCCGTCTCCATCTGTTCATCTCAGTGGTGCTAGGGTTTGAACCATTCTTCGTGATCTTTTCTCTCCATCATCCTTCCTTGTCCTAATACTGTAAGTATCTCTCAAGGCATAGGAATTTGTGGTGAGTATTTCTTATTTCATTAAACTTTGTATTTGAGTTTTGCTCTCGGTTTGTGAGAGATACGTGATCCCGGTTTGTGGGAGTCACGATTGAATCTTTGTATTCATTTGTCTTGTGGTAGTTGCTACAAGAAGTTTTTTAGTGGAAGCTTGAGTTAGTGTACTCTAACTCAAGTAGCCGAAAGGGATCCCGGTGTCCGGGACGTTGGATCACCAGGAACAAGTCGGGGAGATTTGGGTGGATCCGAACCGTTAGATCTATTGTTTGTGTTGTGTTATTCGTGTTGTCTATCCTTATTCCGCATTGTTGTTTGTGTTTACACGATAATTGGGAATTAGCATCTTAATTATTTTAAAGTATTATTCACACCCCCCTCTAGTACTTGTGCAGTAGCTACCATGGTATTATTCCATCTACAACCGACGATCATGCTTCTTCCAACTTAGGGTCCTACCAACCGGCTGACGAGTCTCCGGCTCAGCAGGAAAAGATCCACGTCAGCATCACAATTGTTTCGGTCATTTTTGACCTTAATAGAATTGTAAATAAATTTGATCAACAGACAACATGATCCAAACCCCAATTAGTATTTTAAAAGGCCTATATTTTTAATTCGTCATGTGCCCCAATATTGTAAGGACCGACCCTGCATGCACATGATCAAGCAAGCACATCATCAAGAAGCGAGACCGTATATCATCTTGGAGGTGATCAGCAACAATCGTGTATCGTCCATCGCACGGCACGCGTACGTTGCATTGCATGTACCGTAATTAAATAAATTATTTGTCTGCACTGTTTCTCCTTTCCGCGTCCCACCCATGACAAAGCATTTATGATTAGCACGTAATCATCGATAACTTGTCGCATCGCGAACGCGACTGCAAGATCATAATCGGAGATGATATTTTATTTAAGTTAATACGCATGCAATCGCATTTAATGCAATTGATTTTGTAGTACGCTAGTAGAACTCAAACCCCTATGGCTTAAAATTTTACGCTAATTTAAGCCCATGTTCAGTCCCACGTTATGCCGCTGACTCAGCAGGCGGCCGATTGTTTTTACAAAAAAATCAAGCAAATGGCTGAATGGTTAGTACCCACCAGACGCCTGATTCTGGTGGAAATTTATTTTTAAAACCCTTTCAATAACAGAAGTCTGGTTACTAGGCACCAACATTATATCAGACGCCTGTTGGGTTGCAGCCAAGCGTCTGATCTACTTCAGTGCCGGGTGGGAATTTATTTTTTTTTAAAACCAAATTAGTCCTTTAACGTTTTTAACAAAACAATACCCACAATCTTCCTAAACTTGCTCAAATTAAGTCATCCAACATTCTTTTATTAGTCTATTCACTGTTCTAAAATGGAATAAAAGTTTGTTGTTTCGAAGTGTTACGAGGTGGAACTCGCGTACAATGAATTTGTATTATGGGGAACCAATGGCACGATGGTTATATGGAGAAGAAGGTTTAGGTAGGCTGTTTTACAAGTGATTAGTGGTGTGAAGAAGTTGGATCTGCTGCCGGTGGCGCTCACGGGGTCGAATCTCACCGGATGCAGCTGAGGAGGGTTGGACGGCGGGGGGCTGACGCTGACTTTGGTCAAGGGGCGAGCTCTCCTGCAGCACGAACAACTCGTCAGAAGGGCAGGGTTGGTGTTCAACCCTTAGCCCCTCCGATGCCTAAGTCAGTAATAGGGCTTAAAATGGGGGCTAGGCACGCCGGTCGGACTAACGGTGTGTCCGCCGCGCGTGACGAGCTATAGGTGGGAGAACAAAGATATGGAAGACCTTTGCTCTCGTGTGTGAGTAATAGAATGAGAGAGAATTCTCCAACCCCCTCTCCGTAAGAGGAGAGGGGGTATTTATATTTGACGGGTGATGACTAGGCGGAGCTGACCTGGCATGCTGACTGGATGTGCTGAGCTGGCTCGGTCGTCAGCGGAAATTCCAGATAAGGACGTCGGGAACTGGGTTGCCTGACCTGCTTTCGTCTGGCGGCGCGACGGCCAGGGGGTGCTTTTGTCGGGGTATCAGAGCCGAAAGCATTGACTGTCAGATGGCTCAGCTGCCAGGGGGTGCTTTGTCAGTCGGTCGGGTGACGTATGTGTCAGTCGTGTTCTTATCCCAGGTTGTTTGTCGTTAGCGACGAACTAAAGGTCGGGCTGTCACTCTAGGCGCCGCGGTTCGTGGGAATCGGGCGGGTCGTTCCGATCGGGGGTTGTCCGGCCTGGCCGCGCCCCCCGATCGGTCATGGGCCCTGGTCCGCCGGTACGGAAGGATACGTCCGTGCCTGTCAATAGGCCCGGCCTAGCCACCCCAGCGTCCCCAAGCGCGTTACCCCCGGTGGGTCGAGCGGCTGTGGTTGTTCGCCTCGGTCGGTTCGGGGAACGCTGCCAGGCGCGCCCGTCTTCATATTGCCCCGGATTTTCGGGGCGGCGGCCCTCTTGTGAAAAGGTGAGTTAATGGGGTATGTTAGCGGATCCGGGCGGGAGTCGGACTCCTACGATCTTATATCTTTTAACGTGACCCGGGCTTGGATCCAAGCTTAGGGGGAATGCTGGTCCTGCGGGGTGTGTCCCGCTGTAGCGGGGTCGCGAGGTCTCTTCCGGAGTGTGAACCAAGCGGGGCGTTGTCCCATAATTGGTTTTCTCCGTAGTTTGGTGGGGCATTTGGGGCCGTTTTATGCCTGGAGTCCTCTGGGTCTCTCCCTCCTTTTTCCTCTGACCTCTGGAGGGGGGGGGGGGTATTTATAGCGAGATTTTGTGGAAGGGTTTTTCCTGGGTAAGGTGGGGGATTAGTGCCATTAATGGGCTCCTCGAATTCACGCGTTTTGGGAATCGCTTTTCCCTGGCGGTATCCGGCACGGGTTGCCTGCTCTGGCCTCTCGGGGGCGTGCTCGGCTGCTGATGGCGTGTTGTCCGAGCGTCCTTTCGTTATGTCAGGTCACATTGTGGCGCTGCTTCGACGAGACAGGGCCGCTGCCTTATCAGGACCGGGCGTCGAGTTCGAGGACTTTGCCACGCGATCGGTTCGTCCCCGGTCGCGTGGATCGGTTCGTCCCCGGTCGCGTGTCTTGGCTTCTTGCGTGAGTTGTACAATCACCAATTACGTCCCCGGTCGCGTGGATCGGTTCGTCCCCGGTCGCATGTCTTGGCTTCTTGCGTGAGTTGTACAATCACCCATTATGCCCCCAACATTCCCGTGTCCGAGATCGCAAGGTCTGGGGGAAGGGGATGTTGACGGCCTTTGTTGGCTTTGGGCGGGGCGGGGAGTCGGAGCAGAGGTTCGGGATGAGACACGTTGTCCTATCGTGGTTTGATCTCGGCCCGAACCGGTTACGCGGGGCGAGCTTCAGTTCACCTCTTTCCCCATTGAGCAAAGGCTGTCGGTATTTTTCAGGGAGCTGGAGGACTGGGTTCGAAGCGTTGTGTCGCGGAGTTCGATCTGCGGGCGTAAACTTCCTAGGTGTCCTAAGCCAGTTAGGCGGGGGGGGAGGTGGCTCCTCGCTCGCCCGGCACTTGGCGGGGGGATAGCTATTCCCTATAGTATGCACAGAAAAAATCTGAGTGTACAAGGAGGAGCGTTTTCATTTAGATTTACAAGAGCTGATCTACAGCTTGTACATGAGTTCTCAGTTTGTCGCCCGTTGTGGGGTTAGATCAGGCTCGATGAGGGGCTGTAGAGCTGTCCTCGCCCGTGGTTTAATGACCTCCGGATCTAGGGGTCACTGCGGGTCGGGCGGGCCCTTTTTAACTTGAGTCGATCTTGGCGCGGAGGTGATTGGCCGCCTTCTGTGCTGAAGTGTTGCAAGGTCTCCTTGGCCCGAGAGGGGGGGCGTTGGGGATTTTGCCGATCGGGTCGCCTTCCCTCCATTGCTTTGTCATCTCCTTCTCCGGACGGGGTAATGTTTCCTCGGTCTGGTAGAGGCACCGAGAAGGGGGATCACCGGGGAAGCCGTCTTTCTGGGGCGTGCGCCCTGGGGAGGTTCTTGAGCATTGGGCCACCCCTCGCCGCCCCTCGCCTTGCTGCTTCGGTTTGAGGGTGGGGTTCAGAGCCCGGTTGTGTATGGGCGGGCTGACATGCCATGACTCGCCGTTTGGGCTCGTCTGGGATGCAGCCTTTCCGATGTCCTCGCCCGGAGGTCGACTGCGAGGAGGTACTGGCCGGCAAGTGCTGGGGCTCTCGCCTGCCCAACCGGCTTTGAACGGATGCCATTCTCTCTCCGACCCGTCGTCGTTTAGGGCGGACGGAGCCGTGAAAGGTGGATTTTCCTTGTGTAAGGGGAATAACCTTTTGGCGATCCGTTTGTAAGGGGAATAACCTGTTAGCGGCGCTGGAGATGTAGGAACCGCAACCGCCGCCTTGGGCGGCGGGAACCATTGATGGCCGGTGACCTCTCTTTTGTTAGGACGGTGTATCTCGGCCCGTTTCCCGGTGGGTGGGGGGATCAAATGGCGGTTTTTCATGTCTGCCGGTTCTCCTACTTTCAAAAGGGGGAGTGGCGTCTTTATAGGGAGATCTCGCTTACGGTTTCTCTTTTATTTATTGCGCTGAGTTGGCACCATTAATGGGCTCCTCGAATTCATGCCCGTAGGAAACTGCCTTTGCCAGGTGGCTCTTACGGGTACTCTTTTGGAGCGCATCATTAATGGTGGCGTGTTTCTCGAGCGTCCTTTCGTTTCGTCGAGTCACATCGGGGCCGCCTACTCGGGAACTGACGTCGTTTCGTCCCGGTTTGTGTGCCCCTGTTTTCTTTTGATTTTTCGAGGGCCACGGGTGCGTAGCCCCCTCCGGTTTGGGTGGCTAGTGTTGGCCCTGTCCCAAAGGTCTCGAGAGGGGGAGCGGGCGTGTAGCCCGGCCCGTGCCCTTCTCTGGTTTGGGGGGCTAGGGTTGGCCCTGCCCCAGAGGTCTTGAGGGGGGGAGCGGGCGCGTAGCCCGGCCCGTGCCCTTCTCTGGTTTGGGTGGCTAGGGTTGGCCCTGCCCCAGAGGTCTTGAGGAGCGGGCACGTAACCCGGCCCGTGCCCTTCTCTGGTTTGGGTGGCCAGGGTTGGCCCTGCCCCAGAGGTCTTGAGGGGGGGAGCGGGCGCGTAGCCCGGCCCGTGCCCTTCTCTGGTTTGGGTGGCCAGGGTTGGCCCTGCCCCAGAGGTCTTGAGGGGGGGAGCGGGCGCGTAGCCCGGCCCGTGCCCTTCTCTGGTTTGGGTGGCCAGGGTTGGCCCTGCCCCAGAGGTCTTGAGGGGGGGAGCGGGCGCGTAGCCCGGCCCGTGCCCTTCTATGGTTTGGGTGGCTAGGGTTGGCGCTGCCCCAGAGGTCTTGAGGGGGGGAGCGGGCGCGTAGCCCGGCCCGTGCCCTTCTATGGTTTGGGTGGCTAGGGTTGGCCCTACCCCAGAGGTCTTGAGGAGGGGAGCAGGCACGTAGCCCGTGTTGGGGTTTTGGCGGACCCCCAGAGCTCGGATCCGTATCCGTCCTAAGTCGGACGGACCACGGAGGCACATAGGCGCAGCGGAAAACCAGAAATCTTAATTTCTACACTAGCTAAACAATTTAGCTAGGCTCTGGGGAACCAGAACCCAGCCCGATCTATGCCGACTTGGAGTGGGTCTGACCACTCCAAGAAGGATCTACACTAAGCGACTAATTAAAAATTACGCTAAAAAACGCTTAACCACATACCCGGAATCTTGGCCCTGGAGCAGGCAAGATGTACCGCACCGTCTTGAGAAGCTCCTCGTAGCCGAGCCGCGTTGACCCGATCTCCCTGAGCCGCCTCGCACCCTCGCACCGATCCGCCCGAGCCGCTTTCGCCTCCGAGCCGATCACACGCGGTAGAAAGTTTCACTTGAGAAGAAACCCGCGTCTTAGACGTCCGGATCGGATCCAAACCCCTTTCGTAGTCGTGCTAGGACTACTCCAGAGAATAGGAAAGTAGAGAGAGAGATTTAGTCGCGGACCGAGCTTGCTCAATAATTTGGAGCTACCCGATCGTTGACTGGTGTGTTTTTCAACGAGGAGAGTGCACCCCTATTTATATAGGGAGTGAGCACTCAACTTCTCGTTGCGGGCAATGTGGGACAATTCCCATGAAGAGAAAATTCAATTAAGCCATTTGGCTTAATTTCAACTTTAAAGTTAGCCTTTCACAAAGTCAAACTTTAACTAATTAATTCTCCTCACATACTAAACTTCAGACACCAAACAAGCTATCAATCAGAAGAGCTTGGAATGGTGAACGCGTAGGAACTGACGGTGACGAATTTCGACTTCGTTTGACCCCTCAAACAATTGCTCAAAGTTTAGCAATTTACACAAAATTCGTAGCCGTCATTAGGGTTTTCAAAAACCCTAATTGACTTAAGTTGCGGGCGCGCCCGCTAGACTTAGCGGGCGCGCCCGCCCAAGGGGGAAGGGCGGGTCACCCGCCCGCTGCAAGCAGCGGGCGGGCGCCCGCTGCTGCAGCGGGCCGTGCCCGCTGCTGCAGCGGGCCGTGCCCGCTGCAAGCAGCGGGCGCTGGCCCGCTGCAAGCAGCGGGCCGCGCCCGCTGCACAAGCGGGCACGGGCCCGCTGTGCAGCGGGCCGCGCCCGCTTGCAGCGGGCGCTGGCCCGCTGCGTGCAGCGGGCCGTGCCCGCTGCATCAGCGGGCGCTGGCCCGCTGTGCAGCGGGCCACGCCCGCTAATGCAGCGGGCGCCCGCCCGCTGCACACAGCGGGCCGCGCCCGTTTTGCCCTTGCACATGGGCCTCTTGGCCCGGTGGGTCTAACCCACTTCCCTTTGAACTCTTTCTGCGTTTCTGGGCTCGTTTGAGCTCCGATTTGGACACGGTTTGAACCTGTGTTTAGACCGGGACGATCCCGTCATCCAGGTAACCCTTTCCAACAAGTTTGTTCCTACTAAATTCGTCGTAACTAATTTACAACACGTTTAGTTAAAGTTAGCATCTAATGCAACGTTATGTCCCTATTGCTATTGCGACTAACTTTCACAACTTAACTTGTGAATATCATCAAATGACATTTCTCTCTATTCTATATTCCTATTACTAAGACACGAGTATCACTCGGTGTGAGACCCTACAGCCTGACCTTACTACAGGTTGGGGCTCGAAACCCCTAGACGACGGTCACTACGAGTAGTAGCTGTCGTCCCTGTTTCAGAGTCATCATAACGTGATCGACCCTTTGACAAAAGTATCATTGGGTTTGCATTGGCTGTGTCAGTGATGAATTCCGTTAGCTAAAATCCCTTCGTCAAGACTGTGTTTGATGTTGGTCTAGGGTATGGTTTACTGTCAACCCTATCAGACAACATATGGTCAGTATACGGCGGTCTTTATTGTATACACGTTGTACTACTTGCAACGTACCCCGGCCGAGGATTAACATAAAGACCGTACTGAGCCTATAACACTAACTTCCCTTTAATGGAAGTGACGAATCCCATCTTAGTCACTTACTCACCTAGAGAGCTTCTGGTGCAACCCAACCTAAGATCTTTCATCAGGACTGGTCCTCGAAGCTAGATCATGGGTCTAAGCTACACCGTCCGTTCACAGGTTTATACAGTTGACTTCAGGTCTTAAGGATCAACTAACCTATCATCACCCTAGAGTTATTAAAGACAGATCATTAAAGTTTAACCATTTAATAACTCTAACTTGGTCGTTCAGTGAACTCATTCTCTAATGAGCACCTGTGTCTCGTCTCCGACTTCGCCAAGTCGAATGACTATGAGATCATCATTACCCGAAGGCAAGACGAAGACACAGTGATCTATCCGATGTGTCGATATCCAGTTCTCGACACATCTATGATCACGAACCGTTTAAGACTTACGTTTCTATTCGGTCGCTTACTTACTCATAATCGAGATCTCATCTAGATATGTAAGGACCTAACTATAAGTCTATGGATATTTCTAAGTATATTAATACAAATGATTTTATACTTAGAGTAATACGTACCATATACGGTATGAACAAGACGCATAATCAAGATAAATTGCCTTATGGTCATATATCTTCCTACATCTCCCACTTGCACTTAGGCTATTTATCTCGATATCTCATACCGTTATAGCATATCAGTCACTTTGACATTTGATATGACAAACCTAAGAATGGTTCTACTAATAAGTATCTACAACGAATTTTAATGGATTGAAATTACATCTCTTGATCACACAGGGTTGATCCTTTGGAAAAATGATCTGGATCAATTTTCCTAACCTTGTATAGCTAACAGTTAGCTTATACGATTTAGATGTGAGGTCTAACATTTTCGTAAGTCAGTTCTAGCTCACTCCACTTTATTGTGTCAATATGTCAAGTACATATTTGACACCCTAAGTCTCTATATATATACTATTAAATCAAAACAATTTTGACTTAATGATTTATATAGAAGATTCATTAAAGTGAAAAATCCTTTTTACTTAGTCCGGAAAAACGGAACTAAGCATACTTACTTGCTCCCACTGACTTTGAGAATTACCTGGTTAAATTACTTCAACATAATAACTAAATCATATTTAGATTTATGTGCAAAAATAACCTTTTGGTAAGTGCCTTAGATGGAATGTACAAGTGTCAGATTCGGTTTGACGAATGGGTCAAGTCAAGATCGTTTTAAGGAATCTTGACATTGACTCGTTCAATCAAAACGTTCTACACTGTACTAATTCCTTTAACCACATTTAGTATTAACTCTTTTAATAACTAAATGCAGATGATCAAGAATTAATCTTGATGTGCGTATTATTGTGATCGCACACAATTTATACGTCCCCTGGAACCTTCACTTAACTACTGATTGACTTCTAGCTTTTAGTCAGCTCCAAAATCAATATTATCGAAGCAATACACCATTATTCGAAAATATACGCAACCATCACAGAAAAGCCACATCCACAGAATTTGAGCCAATTCAATTTCAATTGTAACAAATGAGACATCCATTCCAAAACAACGGGTTCATAAAAGGAACCTTAATTTGTTTATCAAAAATAAACCTTGAGTGCAAAGCACTCATTCATTGTTTTCGATCCTTAAAGATGATACATTTTATTCAAATAAGAAAAATATCATCTCCATCACGATCAGCGTCTCCAGAAGTCTTTGAGCGGTCCCAGCAGCAACTGTTGCTTTAATTGCCGACCGATCTCCGTACTTCTCCAATCTCCAGTTCTTATCAGCCACCTGTATACAGTACACAGATGTCTATAAGTTTCTCATACTATATGAATGGAAATAATTGTATTTAATTGAATTTTAATTTGTACCTGAGGTAGAGGCATCAGTATGCCCCTTCTTCTTCTCTGCAAGATAGATCTTGCAGTTCCTCTTCCAGTGGCCAATCTTGTGGCAATGGAAGCACTCAGATTTCGACGGGGCCCCTTTGTTCTTCTTCTTCCCATTCTTAGCCTTCGCAGGTTGTGGGACCTGCCTCTTCTTTCCTTTGCCTTTCGGCTGGTCGGAAGTGGCAGAGCCAACAACCAGTGCAGCCGGCTTCTTATGAATCTCCTCAAACTGCCGGAGCATATTGAGGAGACCCGGAAGATCCGTCTCAAGGCTGTTCATTATAAAGCCAGTTATAAAAGGCTTGAAATCGGGAGTCAAAGACTTTAGGATAATGTCCGTGGACATCTCATTGTCCAGGACAAATCCTAACTGGGCAGCGTCCTCCACGTACCCGATCATCTTGATAACATGATCTTGTACGGGTTCCGTCCCCATCTTGGTGCCCCAGAGGTTGCTAGTGGCCTCGAACTTGGCAGCTCTTGATCGCTTGCCATACAACTCTTGTGCGTTGAGGAGCATGCTTTGAACATCCATATGTTCATGCTTCCTCTGCAACTCGTTGGTCATCGAAGCCAGAGTAAGGCACCTGGCCTTCTCTGCATCCCTCTGGTACAATTTGTAGGCTTCCTTTTCCTCGTGGGTCGAATCTTCATCCGGCTTATCTGGAGCGTCCTCGAACAGTACGTATCCTATTCCGGCTAGGGAAAGGACCAACTTGATGTTCCTAAGCCAGTCTTTGTAGTTCGTTCCATCCAGCACGTTCTTCTCAACCATGTATCTAAGTCCCGAATCCATTCTGTATTTTATAGATACTATAGTTAGTAAATGTTCGTAGTATAGTTTTAATGGTTTTAATAAAACTATATTCTCCCACTAAATTTATTTAAAGCCATAATAATAAACAATTTATTATAAAATAATATTTGTGAGAGAGGGATCCGACTACCCTGAGTCTGACAACCTTGAGTGTATCTCAACAAGTTGTCCGACTCTGCAGTCGGTAGACGAACTCGTCGTCAATCATATTTACTATGATTCCCTATCGATTTTTATTACCCCTAGTCATTTGTGATCATGAGTGTGCTCAACCGGATCACAATGGCTAGCCTAGTCGGACCCTTGTTTTCGTGTCTAGCCTGACTTGCCCCTTTGCTCGGTGTATGCACGACGCGCCGGTTTGGGTCAGGTCTTAGACTACATTCTTGGTTAGACTTACGTCGAAGCTCGAGGGATGAGACAACGGTTTCAGTCAGGTTAAGATGTCAATCAAGAAATCGGTTTCTATAAGATTGACATGTCACGGCTTGAGTGTAGCTCAACAACCGAAACATGTTTCTTACAGTTGCCAACTCCTAAAACAAGGAGGGCTACGATTTATCTTGAACAAGATTATTATCGTATTGACTTAGGTATAGTCGATGGACTTACATAGTCATGAATCGACTCCTTGCGGTCCAGCGGACGCGGCCAGGGAATTGACTAAGCCAGGACCACTTGTTACCCAGTCTAGCTAGGTTGGTCCAAAAACTTTAGCCAAGCACATTGACCGACATCATGATCCATTGAAGGAGTTGTCATCAATCTTATGTTTTCCAAACAACTAAATGGCTTTTAATAAAAACAACTAGTTAATCCTTATCAACTAGTGGATCCTAAAATTCAAAATTTTTCAGATTTGTTGAACATCTTTTATTAAGTCCTTATCAACTATAAGGTTCTACGTTCAACTTACTACCCCAATCTTATTAGGATTTTAATGAAACAATTCAACATTTTTGTCTCTTATGAAAATCATTATCTAAACATTTTAATGAAATGATTTACAAACAAAGGGACTATCCTAATCAGGTATTAGGTTCGAATGTTGTTTTGTTTTATCAAACGTAGCATGTCACTATCATGTTTTAATGGCTAACCTAACAAGGTTTGTGTATACATTATACAACATGAAATGAAGCAACTAATTTTATCCGCATAAAAGAAAGTTTCATTTTTAGTGACATATTATAGATATTTGCAAGTTTTTAAAATTATCTATATAATACAAACATGCAAATCTAAATTTTAACACTTAAAATTAAAGTTTAAAATTTTAAGGCCTTCATAAAATTTTATCGCATAAAACTAAGTCGTACAAAATTATCTAATAATTTTAAACTTAGGCCTTAAAAATTTTAACCTCATTTCTAAAATTAAAATGTCACAAAATAATTTTAGAACCCTATATGTAACAAAAAGAAAATAATTTATGCTTCATCTCATGAAATAAAATCATTTCTATACTTACATATATTTAAAATAATTTTAAAACTCCTTTTTAAAAAATTTTAGAAATCACTTAGAAGCTTTCAAATAAAGTTTTAAAAGATTTCTAACTTTATGTAACTAAAGAAAAATTCTTAAATTTCAAAAATAAAATTTTTCTAAAGATTACATAAACATTAAATACTCTTTTAAAATTTTTTAATGTCTCATAAAAATTTAATAAAGTATTTAAAATAAAAGAGACTACCCGTAGATTTATCGCATAAAAATAATTTTGTCCCAAAAATAACTTTCCGTGTTGCAACAAATTAATTTTTGAAACACAAAATATTTTCAAAACTAATTTAACATAAAAAAAAAGTTTTGCATAGGAAAGCTAAGCATTTTTAACTATTTAAAAAAGTCGCTATAGTAGATCTATAGCATAACCTGGCTCTGATACCACTGTTGGGGTTTTGGCGGACCCCCAGAGCTCGGATCCGTATCCGTCCTAAGTCGGACGGACCACGGAGGCACATAGGCGCAGCGGAAAACCAGAAATCTTAATTTCTACACTAGCTAAACAATTTAGCTAGGCTCTGGGGAACCAGAACCCAGCCCGATTTATGCCGACTTGGAGTGGGTCTGACCACTCCAAGAAGGATCTACACTAAGCGACTAATTAAAAATTACGCTAAAAAACGCTTAACCACATACCCGGAATCTTGGCCCTGGAGCAGGCAAGATGTACCGCACCGTCTTGAGAAGCTCCTCGTAGCCGAGCCGCGTTGACCCGATCTCCCTGAGCCGCCTCGCACCCTCGCACCGATCCGCCCGAGCCGCTTTCGCCTCCGAGCCGATCACACGCGGTAGAAAGTTTCACTTAAGAAGAAACCCGCGTCTTAGACGTCCGGATCGGATCCAAACCCCTTTCGTAGTCGTGCTAGGACTACTCCAGAGAATAGGAAAGTAGAGAGAGAGATTTAGTCGCGGACCGAGCTTGCTCAATAATTTGGAGCTACCCGATCGTTGACTGGTGTGTTTTTCAACGAGGAGAGTGCACCCCTATTTATATAGGGAGTGAGCAATCAACTTCTCGTTGCGGGCAATGTGGGACAATTCCCATGAAGAGAAAATTCAATTAAGCCATTTGGCTTAATTTCAACTTTAAAGTTAGCCTTTCACAAAGTCAAACTTTAACTAATTAATTCTCCTCACATACTAAACTTCAGACACCAAACAAGCTATCAATCAGAAGAGCTTGGAATGGTGAACGCGTAGGAACTGACGGTGACGAATTTCGACTTCGTTTGACCCCTCAAACAATTGCTCAAAGTTTAGCAATTTACACAAAATTCGTAGCCGTCATTAGGGTTTTCAAAAACCCTAATTGACTTAAGTTGCGGGCGCGCCCGCTAGACTTAGCGGGCGCGCCCGCCCAAGGGGGAAGGGCGGGTCACCCGCCCGCTGCAAGCAGCGGGCGGGCGCCCGCTGCTGCAGCGGGCCGCGCCCGCTGCACAAGCGGGCACGGGCCCGCTGTGCAGCGGGCCGCGCCCGCTTGCAGCGGGCGCTGGCCCGCTGCGTGCAGCGGGCCGTGCCCGCTGCATCAGCGGGCGCTGGCCCGCTGTGCAGCGGGCCACGCCCGCTAATGCAGCGGGCGCCCGCCCGCTGCACACAGCGGGCCGCGCCCGTTTTGCCCTTGCACATGGGCCTCTTGGCCCGGTGGGTCTAACCCACTTCCCTTTGAACTCTTTCTGCGTTTCTGGGCTCGTTTGAGCTCCGATTTGGACACGGTTTGAACCTGTGTTTAGACCGGGACGATCCCGTCATCCAGGTAACCCTTTCCAACAAGTTTGTTCCTACTAAATTCGTCGTAACTAATTTACAACACGTTTAGTTAAAGTTAGCATCTAATGCAACGTTATGTCCCTATTGCTATTGCGACTAACTTTCACAACTTAACTTGTGAATATCATCAAATGACATTTCTCTCTATTCTATATTCCTATTACTAAGACACGAGTATCACTCGGTGTGAGACCCTACAGCCTGACCTTACTACAGGTTGGGGCTCGAAACCCCTAGACGACGGTCACTACGAGCAGTAGCTGTCGTCCCTGTTTCAGAGTCATCATAACGTGATCGACCCTTTGACAAAAGTATCATTGGGTTTGCATTGGCTGTGTCAGTGATGAATTCCGTTAGCTAAAATCCCTTCGTCAAGACTGTGTTTGATGTTGGTCTAGGGTATGGTTTACTGTCAACCCTATCAGACAACATATGGTCAGTATACGGCGGTCTTTATTGTATACACGTTGTACTACTTGCAACGTACCCCGGCCGAGGATTAACATAAAGACCGTACTGAGCCTATAACACTAACTTCCCTTTAATGGAAGTGACGAATCCCATCTTAGTCACTTACTCACCTAGAGAGCTTCTGGTGCAACCCAACCTAAGATCTTTCATCAGGACTGGTCCTCGAAGCTAGATCATGGGTCTAAGCTACACCGTCCGTTCACAGGTTTATACAGTTGACTTCAGGTCTTAAGGATCAACTAACCTATCATCACCCTAGAGTTATTAAAGACAGATCATTAAAGTTTAACCATTTAATAACTCTAACTTGGTCGTTCAGTGAACTCATTCTCTAATGAGCACCTGTGTCTCGTCTCCGACTTCGCCAAGTCGAATGACTATGAGATCATCATTACCCGAAGGCAAGACGAAGACACAGTGATCTATCCGATGTGTCGATATCCAGTTCTCGACACATCTATGATCACGAACCGTTTAAGACTTACGTTTCTATTCGGTCGCTTACTTACTCATAATCGAGATCTCATCTAGATATGTAAGGACCTAACTATAAGTCTATGGATATTTCTAAGTATATTAATACAAATGATTTTATACTTAGAGCAAGGTTGTAAAAAACGCTAGGCGCTAGGCGTTCGGATTGCTAGCGCCTAGCGCCCAGAGCATTAATCGGGGATTAATCGGGGATTAATCGGCCTAGGCGGATTTGCAGTTTTTAATTATTTTATTTATTTTTATATAATATATTTATGTTTATATATAAATATAAATATATATATATTATTTAAGATACATCAAATATTTAATACATACTAAATCAAATCCAGTTTACCTACTTTAGAGTATTTGTGTGCAACAAAATAAAATTTAAAAGATACTCTTGTGCAATTAAGCCATTTACCAAAAACGCCCAGAAACCGCCCAGAAACCGCCTAGGAACCGCCCAGGAACCGCCCAGAGCGCCCAGACACCGCCCAGAACGCTTAGGCGGCCGATTAATCCTAAAAACGCCCAGATTGACCGCCCAGGACATAATCGGGGCGTTTACTGGCCGCCTAGCGCCTAGGCGCCGCCTAGGCGGCCGCCTAGGCCGATTTTTAGAACACTGACTTAGAGTAATACGTACCATATACGGTATGAACAAGACGCATAATCAAGATAAATTGCCTTATGGGCATATATCTTCCTACAGCCCGGCCCGTGCCCTTCTCTGGTTTGGGTGGCTAGGGTTGGCCCTGCCCCAGAGGTCTTGAGGGGGGAGCGGGCGCGTAGCCCGGCCCGTGCCATTCTCTGGTTTGGGTGGCTAGGGTTGGCCCTGCCCCAGAGGTCTTGAGGGGGGGAGCGGGCGCGTAGCCCGGCCCGTGCCTTTCTCTGGTTTGGGTGGCTAGGGTTGGCCCTGCCCCAGAGGTCTTGAGGGGGGGAGCGGGCGCGTAGCCCGGCCCGTGCCCTTCTCTGGTTTGGGTGGCTAGGGTTGGCCCTGCCCCAGAGGTCTTGAGGGGGGGAGCGGGCGCGTAGCCCGGCCCGTGCCCTTCTCTGGTTTGGGTGGCTAGGGTTGGCCCTGCCCCAGAGGTCTTGAGGGGGGGAGCGGGCGCGTAGCCCGGCCCGTGCCCTTCTCTGGTTTGGGTGGCTAGGGTTGGCCCTGCCCCAGAGGTCTTGAGGGGGGGAGCGGGCGCGTAGCCCGGCCCGTGCCCTTCTCTGGTTTGGGTGGCTAGGGTTGGCCCTGCCCCAGAGGTCTTGAGGGGGGGCGCGGGCGCGTAGCCCGGCCCGTGCCCTTCTCTGGTTTGGGTGGCTAGGGTTGGCCCTGCCCCAGAGGTCTTGAGGGGGGGAGCGGGCGCGTAGCCCGGCCCGTGCCCTTCTCTGGTTTGGGTGGCTAGGGTTGGCCCTGCCCCAGAGGTCTTGAGGGGGGAGCGGGCGCGTAGCCCGGCCCGTGCCCTTCTCTGGTTTGGGTGGCTAGGGTTGGCCCTGCCCCAGAGGTCTTGAGGGGGGGAGCGGGCGCGTAGCCCGGCCCGTGCCCTTCTCTGGTTTGGGTGGCTAGGGTTGGCCCTGCCCCAGAGGTCTTGAGGGGGGGAGCGGGCGCGTAGCCCGGCCCGTGCCCTTCTCTGGTTTGGGTGGCTAGGGTTGGCCCTGCCCCAGAGGTCTTGAGGGGGGGCGCGGGCGCGTAGCCCGGCCCGTGCCCTTCTCTGGTTTGGGTGGCTAGGGTTGGCCCTGCCCCAGAGGTCTTGAGGGGGGGAGCGGGCGCGTAGCCCGGCCCGTGCCCTTCTCTGGTTTGGGTGGCTAGGGTTGGCCCTGCCCCAGAGGTTCGGAGTTTTAACGAACTGCAAAACTTGTGTAGGAACAACAATGTTGCGTAAAACGAGTAGATGTGTATATTGCGAGTAAAAAAAGGAAAACTCACAACTATTGGTAGAATTTTAGCAGATGTTTTGCGTTCCAAGAGTGGGCCAGATCGCTCCCTTCGGGGGTAGCCAGGATGTACGTGGCCGGTCCGACAATATCGACGACCGTGTAGAGCCCTTCCCATTTAGCGGCCAGCTTTCCCCGCTGTGCAGTCTCGGGCCGGAAGGTGGCATCTCAGAGGACCAAATCGTCGATCCTGAAAGTCCGCGGTTTCACCCGGGAGTCGTAATACCGTGCCATCCTCTGGCTGTGTTTGACGAGGCTGGTCAGGGCCCGGTCCCTTACCTCGTCTATCAACTCAAGACTGAGGCCGAGTCCCTCTCCGTTGATTTCTTCGTTGAAGAGCTTTAGCCGGAGTGTCTCCTCGCCGATTTCCACAGGAACGACCGCCTCCGATCCGTATGCTAGCATGAAGGGGCTTTCTCCGGTCGAGGCCTTGTGGGTGGTACGATAAGACCATAAGATTCCCGGCAGCTCGTCAACCCAAGCCCCCAGAGCGGCGTCCACCTTCTTCTTCATTGGGTTCAAGATACATTTATTCGCGGCCTCCGCCATTCCGTTGCATTGTGGGTGGGCGACTAACGCGAACTGGAGTTTGATCCCCCAGCCCGAGCAGAAGTCGCGGAAGCCTTCGCAGTCGAACTGCTTTCCATTATCCGTGACAATGGAGCGGGGAATCCCGAAGCGGCATATGATGGATTGCCAGATGAAGCCCTTCATGTCCGTCCACGCGATTCGCGCCAGCGGCTCTGCTTCGACCAATTTTGTGAAGTAGTCCACGGTGACGACTAGATATTTCCTTCCCCCTGAGGCCTTTGGGAACGGCCCCAGGATGTCGAGTCCCCACTTGGCGAAGGGGATCGGGCTCAAGATGGGCATCAGGTTGGCCGGGGGTGCAGTCGTCCGTCGGCAGAACTTCTGGCATGCCTCGCACTTCTTGACGTACTGTACCGCGTCCCGGATCATCGTCGGCCAGTAGTATCCTTGGCGCATTACTTTGTGGGCGATGGTGCGCCCGCCATGGTGGTTTCCGCAGAAGCCTTCGTGTACCTCGCGGATGACTTGCTCAGCCTGCTCCGGGCCCAAGCATTTCAAGTAGGGTAGGATGTCAAAATTGGTGCGGCGGCGGCGGTACAGCACTCCGTCGAGAAGCACGAATGACAGGGCCCGCCTCTCCACCTGTTTTGCCAACATCCGCTCCTCGGGTAGCTCACCCGTCTCTAAGTACTTAATAATGGGGGTCATCCATGACGTCCTCGCGTCCGTGCACATTAGTTCTTCTTCGTCAACGGTTGGCGTCAATAAGCTTTCCACATAGATTGCCTTCCCGATCTCGGCCGCCGAAGAGGAAGCCAGCTTAGACAGGGCATCCGCCCGGAGGTTGCTGGAGCGGGGTAGGTGTTGGACGTCCGCTTTCTTGAACTTGCGGAGTTCGATCTGGATGCGATTCAGGTATCGCTTCATTGTTTCCTCTCGGGCCTCGAAGCCCCCCAGGATCTGTTGGACGACGAGACGGGAGTCACTTAGGAGCAACACGTTCGTCGCCCCCACCGCCCTAGCGAGTTTTAACCCGTTAACCGCGGCTTCATACTCCGCGACATTGTTGGTGGCTGGGAAGCTGAAGCGTAGGGTGTATTCCAACGAACATCCGTCAGGAGTCTGAATGACGATACCCGCTCCTGTTCCGGAGCCCGTTGCGGAACCGTCGACGTGGATGGTCCATAATTCGCCCGCTGTCGTCGGGGAGGGCGCTGAGGGTTCGCCCACCTCGGTCCTCCGCGGGGACGTGGTCGCCGATGGGAGCTCTGTCCGGCTCCCCGGCGGGACCTCCGTGGTGCATTCCACCACGAAGTCGGCCAGCGCTTGGCCCTTGATCGCCGTCCGGGCTTTGTACGTTATGTCGAACTCGCTGAGCTCGATGCTCCAGTTGAGCATCCTCCCCGACCGCTCCAGCCTTTTCAGGTTCTTTTCGAGGGGCATGTCGGTGTGGACGATTACGGGGTGGGCCTGGAAGTAGGGTCGGAGCTTCCGGGCCGTGGTGATTAGGCAGTAGGCGGCTTTCTCGATAGGGCTGTAAAGAGTCTCCGCCTCCCGGAGGATCCGGCTGGCATAGTAAACAGGGCGCTGCACCCCTCATTCCTCCTTGATCAGGACGGAGCTAACGGCCTCCTCGTTGGTCGCCAGGTACAACCCCAGGGGTTCGCCCTCCTCCGGCCGGGCGAGGAGCGGTGGGCTCTGTAGGTATGCTCTCAGCTCCGCGAACGCCCGCGCGCAGTCATCGTCCCACGGGATCACCTTCCTTTGGTCTTTAGCTTCGCCAAAGGCTGTGCGTAAGACCCTGAAGAAAGGGAGCGATTTCTCCGCCGATTTCGACAGGAATCGCCCCAAAGCAGCGATCCGGCCGTTCAGTCGCTGCAAGTCCCGGATCGTCCGGGGCTCCGTCATTCCGATGAGGGCCGTCACCTTGTCGGGGTTCACCTCGATTCCCCGCTGAGTTATCATGAAGCCCAGGAATTTTTCCGATTGCACGCCAAAGATACACTTCGCGGGGTTTAGCCTCAGGTTGTACCGGCGGACCCTCTGGAAGGTTTCCTGCAGGTCGGCGAGGTGGTCGGGGGCCCTTCCGCTCTTTACCAGCATGTCGTCGATGTAGACCTCCAAGTTTCGTCCCACCTGAGGGCCGAATATTCGGTCCACCATCCGTTGATAGGTCGCCCCGGCGTTCTTCAGTCCGAAGGGCATCTTGGTGTAACAGAAGGTGCCTTTATCTGTGACAAAAGATGTCTTCTCCTCATCTCCCTCCGCCATCGGTATCTGGTTGTACCCCGAGAAGGCGTCCATGAAGCTCAACAACTCATAGCCGGACGCCTGGTCCACCAAGTGGTCGATCCTGGGCAGAGGGAAGCTGTCCTTCGGGCATACCTTGTTGAGGTCGGTGAAGTCGACGCACATGCGCCACTTTCCATTGGGCTTCTTCACCAGAACGACGTTGGCGAGCCAGTCGGGGTAGTCCACCGGCCGAACAAATTTGGCTTCGAGGAGCCGCTCTACCTCTTCCTCGGCTGCCCTATTCTTTTCGCCCCCCGCACTTCTCTTCTTCTGTCGAACAGGTCGGGCTTCCGGGTCCGCATTCAACCTGTGGGAGATGACCGTCGGATCCACCCTGGGCATGTCGGCTGGTGACCATGCGAATATGTCTGCGTTTTCCCGGAGCAAGGCGACAAGGGCCGTCCTCAAAGCGGCCGGGAGTTTTGTCCCGATGGAGACTGTTCTCCCCTCGTCCTAGGCTACTGGGATCTCTTCCACTTCCTCGGCCGGGGTCGGCCGCTGGTCGCAGAAGTCCTCCCTCTCGTCAGGGATGAGAGCCGTTAGGGTTCGCCTCGGGCTCCTTCGCGGGGACGGCGTATGGTTGTGGTCTCCGGGCACCTCCCGGCCTCCCCGCACCTGTCCCACCCCCTGCGGGGTCCGAAACTTCATCGTCTGGTGTTGCAGGCTGGGGAGCGCCTCAATGGCCGTCATATATGGACGCCCTATGATTCCGTTATAAGCCGACGCGACGTCGACGATGACAAAAAGCGTTTCCTTGGTGACAGCCCTCGGTTCCTCCCCCAGGGTCATGGGCAGGGCGATCGTTCCCTCGGTGGGGATCGCATGGCCGGTGAAGCCAGCAATAGGGCCTACACAGGGCTCTAGGTCTGCGCGCCCCCATCCCATCCTCTTGACCGTTGACAGGAACAGGATGTCGCAGGAGCTACCTGTGTCAACCAGGAGCCGACCGACGTCAATCGCCCCGATCCGAGCCTCGATGACGAGAGCGTCATTGTCCTGGCTCCGTGCCTCCTGCCAATCCTCCTCGGTAAAGGTGATAGGGGGTCGGTGTGTCCTTCTTCGCTTCGGTCGGCGGTCGGCGCCCGCCACCATCACCTGTTGGGCTCCGGCCCCCGGGATTGCGAGCGCCCGCCCTGCCGAGGAAGACCCCCCAGTTATCATCTCAATTCGCATGACCGCCCTCGGGGGGCGTGGCTCCTCCTTATCGCGGTTCGCCGGCGGTTCCCTTCCCCCCTCCTCCGGAGGGGCTCTCTCTCCTTCTGCCACCCGCTTGCCCGCGACGAAGTTTCCCAGGTGACCCGCCTGGATCAATCGCTCGATCTCTCTTTTAAGGGCGTAACAGCGGTCGGTGTCGTGACCGTGGTCCCGGTGATAACGGCAGTATCTCCGGGGGTCCCGCCTCGCCGGATCCGTCCTCATCTCCCGGGGAGGCTCCGGCAGTAACCCGGCCCTTGTCGCCGCGGCCAGTACCTCCATCATGGGGGCATTGAGTCGCGTGTAATGCGCCCGTAGGGGGCCTTCTTGTCTCGGGACGACTCGAGGGAGCCCTTGGGCCGGAGCGAACTCGCGCGCCGGGCCAGGTCGATCATGCGGGCGAGGCCCGAGCGGTTCCCACCTTGGCCGGGCCAGCTGGTCGCGACCACGGTGCCCCTCTTCCTGCCTCGGCCGTGGGTGTGACCGGGGTTCGCCTTGGGAGGGTTTCGCCGGGGGGAATAAGGCCTTGGCACCGAGAGTCTCCTCGGCCAACGCGTGCCTCTCCGCCATAGCAACCAGTGCCTCATAGTCAGTTGGCGGATCCCGGAGCAGGGATTTGTGGAGGCTCCGAGTCCGCAACCCCGTTTTGAAGGCCAGCATAAGCACCTCATCGCCGCATGTCACCACCGCCCATCTCTCCTCCTGAAAGCGGCGGAGGTATCTACCCGTTGTCTCTCCCTCCCCTTGGACTATCGTGCTGAGATAGTCTAAGGGCTTCTTTTTCGTCCGCCTGGCCTGGAACTCTTGGCAGAACTTGTGGGATAGTTCGCCAAAGCTCCCAACGGACCTCGCGGGCAAGCCAAAGTACCAGTCCAACGCGGTGTCCCACAGGCTTTGGGAGAAATGTCGGCATAGGAACGCCTCATCCACGTCATGCGCCTCCATCCCCCCCCGGTATTGCTGGACGTGCGTGAGGGGGTCGCCTCTCCCATTGTACGTGGCCAAGTGAGGGGGTTTGAACCTTATGGGCCTTGGGGCGGACGTGATCCACCGTGCAAGTGGCGTGGCCTCCTCCGGATAGGTAGGGCGGTCCGGCGCATCCCCTCTCCGCCATTCGGGGGTCTGGCTACGGTCGCGCCTCGTCCGCCGACGGTCCTCCGTCCCCGGGGAGTATCCCGACGGTCTTCTGGCGGGGCTCCTTCCCTGGGCCGAGGACTCGACGGGTTGCGGGCTACGGTTCTCCCAGCGTCAGCGCCTCCCGGCCAGCTCTCCTCGGGCCTCCATCCGTTCTTGATTCTCCCGAAGGAGCCTTTCGCGCTCGGCGGTGAGGAAGCGTAGTTGCCGACAAACGGCTTCCTCATGCTGGGAATCGGAGGGGTGGTGCAGGCGAGGCGGGCTGCCTCCTCCTGGTGGGAATCTGGTCAGCAATGGGTCTCGCCCGTCCTCGAGCCGCCGACCCGTCGCCGTCTCGTCCAGGATTTCTCGGTTGCTCCTGTTTTCTCTCCTTAGCCTCTCGCGCTCCGCGACGATGAGGCGGAGTTGGCGGCGAGCGGCCTCTTCGTCCTGGTAGGCCCTTCGGGCGGTCTTCGCCGCTCCATCCAAACGCCTTTGCGCGGCGGCTGCCTCCCCCAGGCACCTCCACCGCAGCGCAACTTTCATCTCCTCTTCCAGGAGCCTTTGCTGGGCCGCAACCTCCTCCGCGAGCCCCCTGTTCTCCCCCTCTTCCTCGAACTGAAGGTGGAGGTTCCGCCTCACGTTCTGGGGCTCTGAGGGGCCGGGCGAAGGCTCCGTTCCAGCCGTCTGATAGCCTCCCCTGGCCTGAGTGACGGCCTCGAAGCTCTTCAGGACGGCGTGGGCCGAAGTAGGTTCAGTTTCGGTGCCCGTCCCCAGAAGGGGGTCAGACGCCGGGGTGATTTGTAGGGAGAGCGGTTCCTGACCCACGAGATCTTTGCCGTGGTCAGGGTTCCGCGAGATCGGCATGGAGTCTAACATGGGTGTGACCCTTCGTTCCCACAGACGGCGCCAATTGTTACGAGGTGGAACTCGCGTACAATGAATTTGTATTATGGGGAACCAAGGGCACGATGGTTATATGGAGAAGAAGGTTTAGGTAGGCTGTTTTACAAATGATTAGTGGGGTGAAGAAGTTGGATCTGCTGCCGGTGGCGCTCACGGGGTCGAATCTCGCCGGATGCAGCTGAGGAGGGTTGGACGGCGGGGGGCTGACGCTGACTTTGGTCAAGGGGCGAGCTCTCCTGCAGCACAAACAACTCGTCAGAAGGGCAGGGTTGGGGTTCAACCCTTAGCCCCTCCGATGCCTAAGTCAGTAATAGGGCTTAAAATGGGGGCTAGGCACACCGGTCGGACTAACGGTGTGTCCGCCGCGCGTGACGAGCTATAGGTGGGAGAACAAAGATATGGAAGACTTTTGCTCTCGTGTGTGAGTAATAGAATGAGAGAGAATTCTCCAACACCCTCTCCGTAAGAGGAGAGGTGGTATTTATACCTGACGGGTGATGACTAGGCGGAGCTGACCTGGCATGCTGACTGGATGTGCTGAGCTGGCTCGGTCGTCAGCGGAAATTCCAGATAAGGACGTCGGGAACTGGGTTGCCTGACCTGCTTTCGTCTGGCGGCGCGACGGCCAGGGGGTGCTTTTGTCGGGGTGTCAGAGCCGAAAGCATTGACTGTCAAATGGCTCAGCTGCCAGGGGGTGCTTTGTCAGTCGGTCGGGTGACGTATGTGTCAGTCGTGTTCTTATCCCAGGTTGTTTGTCGTTAGCGACGAACTAAAGGTCGGGCTGTCACTCTAGGCGCCGCGGTTCGTGGGAATCGGGCGGGTCGTTCCGATCGAGGGTTGTCCGGCCTGGCCGCGCCCCCCGATCGGTCATGGGCCCTGGTCCGCCGGTACGGAAGGATACGTCCGTGCCTGTCAATAGGCCCGGCCTAGCCACCCCAGCGTCCCCAAGCGCGTTACCCCCGGTGGGTCGAGCGGCTGTGGTTGTTCGCCTCGGCCGGTTCGGGGAACGCTGCCAGGCGCGCCCGTCTTCATATTGCCCCGGATTTTCGGGGCGGCGGCCCTCTTGTGAAAAGGTGAGTTAATGTGGTATGTTAGCGGATCCGGACGGGAGTCGGACTCCTACGATCTTTAGGTCGTAACACGAAGCAATGTGGTTTTGTGATGAAATAAATTGAGAATTTGATACATTAAAATTTGGCACTTGTAATATAAGGATTAGAAATTCAAGCCTCGTTCTTTAATAATCCATCCATAATTAACAAACACAATATTTGACTCATTCTTTAATAATCCATTTTACAACGAAATGCATAAATTTGAAGGCCAAGTAATCCTATGAGAATTCTAAAATTTGTCCTACATAAAAAAGATACCAAGCACTTGTTACATATTTCAAGTATTGACTGAGGCTCTGATTCCAATTTTGTTTTAGGTACACGTTTTTGGAGCATTTTGTTAATAGTCTCATGTTTTGCTGAATGTCTGCGTAGACACTGACCATGAAACATATATTTTTATCTGACACAACAAAGATACGAAGATTACAAACTTGCACCGACCAAAGAACGCATCCAAAAACTTAATCTAACCTATCCCTACTTCTAAAACTAAGAAAAAAATATGAAAAATGCGAAGAAAACTTCTCCAAATGTCGGCTCCCCTTCAAAACGGTGCACAAAACCCTCTTATAGCTCATTAGAAACCCTAAAGGGTCTAGAAAAATCGGACCCGCGCGTGGAGCCATCCATGCGGTCGCGTCAGAATTTCAGCTTCGCGGTCTCGCCTTACAGAAAATGTAAAAAATCAGTCCGATTTCAGAAAAATACAAGTAAATATGCATTGGAATCGAGACGAGACGCTCTTCGAAGGAAAAATAAAGAGAAGTGAAGATAACCACAGATTTGTGAGCAGATCTTCAATATTTGCCCGCTTGTACGCATTCTTGCGATATCTCCTTCACGCGGTCGTATGTGGGTAGCCACGCGACCACGTCGCTGATGCTCTTCGGACTTCATCTTCAGCTATCCATGAACCCATTTGAGGTTGTCACGCGGTCGCGTAGGCAGCTCCATTGGAGCTCTTTACCGTGCATACGACACACGGCCGTGTGTGTTACCACAAATGGTCGTGTGACGCTTGAAATCAGCCTAATATTCAAGATTCAAATTCTGTTACTTCGCTTCGCTTCTCCTTCTGGCCTATTGACTTCATTTTAGCTCCCTTAGCGTGAATCCAACCTTTTTTGCCTTTTATTTTGCTATATGGCCCCGAATTCATTTCTTTTTCCTGAAACACACAATTTGGAACCAAACAGTAAAAAGGAAACAAAAGCGGATGAAATGGAATGAAACAGTGAATAAAAGAGGGGAAATACTCTTGACATGAGCGTAAAATATATATTTATATAAATCACTCACCACTTCACAAGCGATATCTTATATCAAATCGAAGAGTACTGAACGGAACGCATAGAAACAAACGAGGCTCAATTCCAAAAACGTTTGACCCCTCAAACGTCGCCTCAAAATTGCCCAAAAACTACATTCTGCTGAAGAGTTCCAGTCACCAGAAAGTATTGGGTTTCTCAACCCCTAATTGTGAGAATAAGAAAGAAAAATTTAGCATCCACACTAAATTTCCGATCTATGTCAATGGTTGGTAAAAACTAGGAAAGCAGAAGTATATCCCTTGTTTATAGAGTGATAACTCTTATTCTCGCACTTCCAGTTTCTACAGATACTGCAAATCATTCTTTTTCAGCGATGAATACAGTCACGACTACACTTTGTAACAAGATGAGAGATGATTCCTTATCTTATTGTTTGCTTGTGTACATTAATTGAGAATGAAATTACTGAAAAATTTAGCGTGGATTCAGTTATAGATGCTTCTCGTGACATATAAGAAAGACGTTCTGTACTTTAATATGGTGAGAATGTAATGACATATTTTGATTTATTTAAATGAAGGTTTAAATGTTATTTGATGTAACATGGTACTCCTCATGAATTTATGTAACATATTTATCGGATGCTTTATATTTTTCGCCCTTCACCCGTCATCTCACCCGGGTTCCACCCCTGACACCATCCCAAACCTGTCTTGATTGTTCTCGTTCAGCATGCACATGATCAAGAACAATCATGCATCGTCCATCGCACATGAACGTTGCATTGCATGCACCATAAATAAACTATTGTCTGCACTGTTACGCCTATTATTTCCGCGTCCAAACAATAACAAAGCATTAATGATTAGCACGTAATCGTCCAAAACCTGTCGCATCCCGAGAGCGATTGCAAGATCGTAATGGGAGATAATAATGCTTATTTAAGTTAATACGCATGCAATCGCAATTAATGCAATTAATTTTGTAGTAAGCTATTAGAACTCAAAACCCTCAGCAAGCATTATCTTTTGGATGTCAATTTCATCAAAATCCCACTGTGCTTGACAGGGAGCCCTCCCGCAGCTATCCATGCGTAACGAACAATAACGCTGGCTAGCTTGGGTGACAACACTGCCTCCTTCATTATCCAAACTCACTATATATAGTATTCATGCTTGACGTAGATGCACCTAACGTTGAGCAGCCTAAGCCTAATCAAGAAAAGAAAAGACGTGTACATGCCTTCTTTCGATACGAGGGTTTGTCCGTCACCGTTAGGGGTGCAAACGGAACGGATATCAGTATTACTATATATGTATACATATATACGTATATGTGTACATATGTACGTATATGTATATATAGGGATTCATGTATATATGTACATATATATACAGATTTATGTAGATCATGTGTCACCTGATCAAATAGATCAGGTGCAAGACACAAAAAGGAGGGTCCTATGGAAAGTACAAGCCCATGTGAGGCTAGTACTTATGTGTCTTGGCACCTGATCTGTTAAATCAGATGATACATTTTCTACATTATTGTCATATATATATATATATGCACTTTCTTTTTTTTTTTTGCTTAGATACGGATCCGAAGACAGATGTTTGGCTCAATAAACATGTTTGTCGGATATGGATTCAGATTCGGATTGTATTCATATGTTTGACCTTGATTCTTTTTAGGTCTGAAAATTTGGTCGCCCATGTTCCACTAGCACCATATCCCCTTTGTTTTCCTATCGATGCTATTTTCTAAGTAGTTTTTGTTTGTCTCTTTCTCCCTCAAATTTCCTTGCACGCAACTCTTTTTATTCCTTTTTATTTATTTATTTATTTATTTTTGCTAATTCCTGGTATAAAATATTTTTCTGAGCATTGGAAAAAAAAAATTCTTGTTGAGAATCAAATCTACGGCAAAGGCCATATGACATATATATAGATTATGGAGGATATAAAAGGTAATTTACAATTATGGTGGATACCAATGGTCCTTGATACCAAAGGTCGCAAGGCCCTATTTATAACACTTCCCCTTATCCATCCATCATTGTAAACTCGACATATGAATACTTCAAGATTCATAGTGCTAATGAGTATCAGGAGGGGTGGATACTTCTGGATCTTGAGCTAATGTGGTTGCCTCGTTAAAACCTTTGGCTATGAAAAACCCAGTGGAAAAATCCATAGCTTAAGGGAAAAGAGTACAATTCTACATTTAACTCCCTCTGATCTGTACAAGCTTTAGGCTTGCAGATCTCCTATGAAGCTATACATCAATCTCATCTACAACATTCCAAGAAAAAAAATACAAAATACAAGCATCGCTCATTTATACAAGTATGGCTCATATATGGAAGCTACTGAATCTAAGGGAGCTCCTCTGAAGAGTTGTGCTCTGTCTCATCGTCTTTGACGTAGCTTCCTCAAGGATGGGCTAGAAAAGTGGCATGGTCTGCAGACTCCGTAGATAGCTCCATGTCTCTAGTCTCTGGCCTAGTCGGCAATGTGTCTACGAGACACTTCAGGGCGTAGCTATGCATACTCTTGATTTGCTTCTAGGATAATGAGCTTCTCGGAATTATATGATAATGTTGCCTTAGTCGCATACTTTGTAGATCTCCAGGAGGTAGCTTTTCCTTCGTGGGCAAAACATGTACCCAAAGTCTGTTGTCATCGCGATAATATGTGACCTGCATCTGCACATACATTTAATATGGAGGATAATCCTTTATAATATTGACCCTTTGAGGTAGCGCAAAAGATGCGTAGCTCATATCGAGTGATGCGCTACAGGCGCTGCAATGTATCTGGCAGATTTAATGCCAACGCTATGCAGAGAAGCGTGGAGTTGGCCAGATATAGGAGTGTACCAAAGATACTCAAGTAAGGCACTTTAGGACCTATGATATCCTTCCACTCTTCCAACGAATGGAACGGGTCTTTATATAAACCCATACAACCAATTGGTGTATTTATTGGATTTGTCCATGTATCTTCAACAACTTTGGGTGTATGAAGGTAAATGTCACATGATTTTCATCTTCTGGATGTTAGTTTCTTCTGCTGGATGATATTGTCATCTGTTGGATAATATTTTCATCTTCTAGATGAAAGTTTCATCTGTTGGATCTGGATCGTAGCCTAGAGGGGGGGGTGAATAGGCTAATAAAAATTCTCGTGCAACCCACGAGAAATCACACGCAATTAAAAGCACATGCAGGGCAATAAAATAGCAATCACAATGTACGCACAGACATACCATGGTTCGGTCGTCCCCACGACCTACTTCAGCCCCTGAAAGCAATTACTAGATAGATATGTAATCAAGTACAGCTACAATGAGCCAAGATCCCAAATCTACTCTCACCTATCTAGTACGCACACCACGTGCTCTACACTCTCAATCTAGTCAGATGCTCTCCCTCCGTGACGACTCCCAAAGTCGTCAGGTCCCCAAAAAGTAACACGGAAGGTAAAGTTTCCCCTACAGAGATCGTCACACTAATACATGAATATAAAGAGTTAAGAGTTTAGAAATGCTCAGTTCGTGTCCGTGTAGCGTCTCTGTCAATCAGTACGGCGTAAGCTTCAGTCTGGCGCAAACGATGTCTCGATCTGATGTCTGTATCTCAAGTCCTGGATTAAATGGCTCTCTTGTCTGTGTGTAAAGTAATCCCTGTACAAATCAATATAAACTCGGTATGTGCGTATAGCAGATCCAAATTACTTAAATATTACGCAGCACTTTGAGTTTCACGAGGCCACGTCAGCATCCCTTCGATCGCAGCACTTTGAGTTTTTCACGTGGCCACGTCAGCATCTCCGTTCTCCTTTCGTTTTCGTACAGCGCAAGTTATCTTCGATTCACATTAGGGCATGAAGTCGAGAGCGCCCGTCGTTTTCTCCTGGAGCGACTTTCGACTTCCCACTTCGTCGA
This sequence comes from Scilla litardierei, assembly GCA_030789695.1. Classification (NCBI taxonomy): domain Eukaryota; kingdom Viridiplantae; phylum Streptophyta; class Magnoliopsida; order Asparagales; family Asparagaceae; genus Scilla; species Scilla litardierei. The sequence goes on from CM061142.1 coordinate 26,217,431, forward strand.
GAGCACACGTCGACTCCGATATCTCCACGTACCCACGGCGACTTTCGTCAGCAGCTTCAACGGCGGCTTCTCCAACAGCAGCGGCTTTGCTACTTCGTCTTCACGGTGTCTCAGACTTCTTCTCCGACTTTGACGATGACGACGGCGTTCAACATCTTCTGCGGCGGCGGGATGAGGATCTCCGACAGCGACTCACGGCGGTGGTTCAGCGACTACGCCACGGGCTTCGCTTCGACGGCGACATCAGATGATGCAGCAGCAAACACGGGGACGCGACGGTGATAGCGTTGACTTCGAAGACGGCGACGAAAAAACTCGACGGCGACTTAATGTGTTCTTCGGCAGCTTCCCTTTGATGGCAGTGGTTTCCGATGAGATGGCAGCGACTTAACCTCTCCGGTGGCAGTGACGACGGCGACTAACTTGACGACAGCAAGTACCTTGAGGAAGAACAGCGGCACTTGAGAGCTTGCTTCGCCTCCTTTGCAGCAATGGTGATGATGTTTAAAGGATGATGAAGATGGGTTTTAGGGGTTTGGATCTATGTAGTATATGCCGCTGTTTTTCTCTCTTGGGAGATTTATATTGTTGCCGCTCTCCAAACCCTTTCTTTTTGATGTGTTTTGTTTTATAGACCTAGGGGTTTTGATGCCCGTACTATCCTTTTTGTTGGCTGCCGCACATTTTAGGGTGCCCATCAAGAGGGTTTAAATAGGAGTAGCTAGGGCTTTGGTCGGCTATGGAGAGGATCCCTAGGATAAGGGGATTTGGGATTTTGAATTGAATGTGGTAGGATTTGAGATAGATATGAACAGATCTAATGAGATTCTCTCCATCTCACCCCATATTGGACCAAGTCCAAATAGCTTTGTGCACACCACCTCTTCCCCATTCAACTTGCTATATGATTAGCAATTACTCCAACTATTGAGAAGATTATCATTTCGCCTTTCCTGAAACACACTTAGCACACACGTTACATATAACACAACAGTTGTCATCATCAAACTAGAGATCCTAGATAGTTGCTTCCAACAATCTCCCCCTTTTGATGATGGCAAACCCATAAAAGATTTGAGCAAATGAGTATGCGTATGTGAAGTGTGATGAAGGTGTGTAATACAATATGATATATTCAATGAGATGAGATCAAGCATTACTAGTTACTTGTGCACAATATAACATGAAAATTAGCATGCTCCTCCTTTTTCCAAGCTACCCATATTCATGTATTTTCAATGCTCACCCTTCAACCAATAATACCGATCATTAATACCGTATTTTGAGCCCAATAATACCACAAATCTTTCAACACTTCTCCCCCTTTGTCATCATCAAAAGTGTATTCTTGAAGATTAAAACATACCACATGCAAAAAGAGAGCATTATTAACTATAACTAGCATTTGCATGTCGGCATTCTATAAGTAGCACTGCAAATCCAACGATAATAATAATTAGAATTCAACACCATCGTGTAAGTGCAATTATTAAATATAGAAGTACAAAGGGAGATACTTTTATAAATTCAACCAAATCAATCCACCATTTTCCAAATAACTTTGTATCACCTAGGATTGATTTTTCCCACCTCATCAAAGATGAGTTCAAGATAACATACCCCAAAACATAGCCTTTAAGGACTCTTAGCTGTGGGGGTGACATTGCTTGACGAGTAAGAACACCAACGCTAATGTTTACCCATAAAGCTTATGTTGGATACTCGTGGGTAGTGATTTGCCATGAATTGTATCCATTTTTCATACGGAGCAATTTTCATGTTTTTTTTCATATTCATTTCCTTTGTTTTGTGCTCAATTTTTATTCATGGCAAATCACATCATATCTCTTAGATTTTTCAGTTAATAATCATCCTACATTCACTTTCCAATATTCATAAATAGTATCTCCAAAAGTACGACATAGTCTAATATTTGTGGAAGTGAAAGTATGTGTAGAAATCATATAATCAGTTCATCGAACTTTGCATGGCTATTATGAAATAAAACATACGCATGTAGCCATGGTAATAATACTACACTTTCTACAAGGATATGATCATCATTCATTTATATCACTAGAATGATGCAAACAGAAAGATATGCATTAAGCACCAATTTTTTTTGAGTTTTTCAGTTTTTTTTAAATGCATGAAGTACTAAAGCAAACATGAGATGCAATCACACAAACAAAAAGAATCATGCACACATAGCAATGCAACTACTAGCACACAAACAAAGAAAAGTCCCGCACACAAAAAGCTACGAAGGTATGCATTAAGTTCAAAGAGAAAGATATATCTTTGCGTCGCTATTTGACTAAGGAGCTAAAAAATAATGAGACATTCAATTTATCGTTCCTCGTCAAATTTCCATCCACCTACAAAAGAGGTGTCGTGTGTGACCTTGGAATCCAACAAGGTCCACTCACGTTAGTCATCAAAGATTTAGGAACCCATATTTGTTTGAACTTAATGTTTTTGTTCCTATATTTGCAATGATATGAAGTATGACCAACACATCCACATGTAAAGCACTTCGCATGAAAATTTCCAACCTTAATTGTTTCAATGTGAACTTTTCTACATTTTGATTTTTCAACATTTTTAAGACCATATCCTAGTCCTCGCCTATTATTGCCATAAAGTTGATTTCCAAGAATAATGTCCAAATTTTGTTTTCCAATAGAAAATTTCTTTAATGAAAATTCTAAACTAGCGACTTTGGATTTCAAATGAGCATTTTCGTTCACAAGCAAAGTGCATTTACTAATGAAAGCTTGCTTGTTTTCCTCTTCTTTCTTTTCACAATCCCTCACTTTTTCTTTAAGTTCAAGATTTAGCATGTTAATCTTTTCAGAAAGCAATTCATTCTCAACTTCAAGCTTTATCCTATCTAGCTTATACATGCTAATATCCTTTAATAAAGAGGGACATGAAAGACAATCAGTTTTTTCAGGCAAGCTAGCTTTCTCTTTTTCTAACATGGTAATGATGGATTTGCATGCAACAAGCTCTTGTTTAAAATTTTTCATTTCTATAGACATGTCATACTCAGTTTGTTGCATATCGAAGTTATCATTCCTATAACATTCCACATCAGCTTCTAGCTCATCAATTCCATGTTGCATTCCTTTACAGATTTCTAACAGTTCAGCTTTAGTGGGAGATTCTACCTCATTGTGTTTGGCCATCAATGCCATGCAGGAGTGGGCTTCATGTTCCTCATCCTCCTCCTCAGCTTCGCTATCCATGTCCCACGTCAGCACATTCGTTTTTCCCTTTGCAACTTGAGCTGTGTGTTGTTGTGGGCAAGCTTTTATGTGGTGCCCTTTCTTCCTGCATTTAAAACATTCACTTCTATTAATAGCTTTCTGATCATAGAAATTTTACCAAAATTAGAATTATTAGAACGAATGAACCTTTTTCCCATCTCAGGTCTTTCTTGATCAGTCTGAATGTATCTCCTGAAGTTTCTGACCATTAGGGCTTACTCTTCATCAAGATCGTCGTCGTTAGCTTGAAGAGCTAATGGTGTGGAAGCTTTGGTCTTCTCTTCAGGTTTCTCTCTGGCTTCTATACTCTGCAACTCAAGCTCGTGTGACATCAGGTTGCCTATCAAGTCCTCCACTTTCATTGTTGATAAGTCCTTAGCTTCTTGAATAGCGGTGACTTTAGGCCTGAACGAGCTTGGTAGCGCCCTTAAGATCTTTCGTACATGTTCATGGCTAGAGTATGGCTTACCGAGGGAACTGGATTTGTAGACGATGTCTGTGAACCTCGCAAACATGTCTTTAACTGATTCTGTTGGTAGCATGCGGAAGCTCTCATATTCTGTGATCAGCAACTCAAGTCTGGATTCCTTCACTTGCGATGTTCCCTCGTGTGTCACCTCCAGAGTATGCCAGATTTCATACGCAGTTAGACAATGTGAGATACGATTAAACTCAGATTTATCAAGAGAGCATATAAGCGCATTCATAGCTTTACCATTAAGAGTATAAAGTTTCTTATCAGCTAAATCCCACTTGTCTTTAGGCTTAATCATAACAGTGTCTTCAATTTTAATAGTGGGTAGACTGTAACCATTTTCAACAATATCCCACACATCATAATCTACAGACACTAGATAGATTTTCATCCTAGCCTTCCAATATGCAAAGTCTACACCGATAAACTTAGGGGGACGGGCTATAGACTGACCTTCAGCAAAAGCACAATCAGATATATTCATGGTCACCTAAAATCTAGACTAGATCCTCTAAACTGGCTCTGATACCACTTGTTGGATCTGGATCATGGCCTAGAGGGGGGGTGAATAGGCTAATAAAAATTCTCGTGCAACCCACGAGAAATCACACGCAGTTATAAGCACATGCATGGCAATAAAATAGCAATCACAATGTAAGCACAGATATACCCTGGTTCGGTCGTCCCCACGACCTACTCCAGCCCCCGAAAGCAACAACTAGATAGATATGTAATCAAGTACAGCTACAATGAGTCAAGATCCCAAATCTACTCTCACCTAGCTTGTACGCACACCACGTGCTCTACACTCTCAATCTAGTCAGATGCTCTCCCTCCGTGACGACTCCCAAAGTCGTCAGGTCCCCAAAAAGTAACACAAAAGGTAAAGTTTCCCCTACAGAGATCGTCACACTAATACACGAATATAAAGAGTTAAGAGTTTAGAAATGCTCAGTTCGTGTCCGTGTAGCGCCTCTGTCAATCAGCACGACGTCAGCTTCAGTCTGGCGCAAACGATGTCTCGATCTGATGTCTGTATCTCAAGTCCTGGATTAAATGGCTCTCTGGTCTGTGTGTAAAGTAATCCCTGTACAAATCAATATAAACTCGGTCTGTGCGTATAGCAGATCCAAATTACTTAAATATTACGCAGCACTTTAAGTTTCACGAGGCCACGTCAGCATCCTTTCCATCGCAGCACTTTGAGCTTTTCACGTGGCCACGTCAGCATCTCCGTTCTCCTTTCGTTTTCGTACAGCCCAAGTTATCTTCGACTCACATTAGGGCATGAAGTCGAGAGCGCCCGTCGTCTTCGCCTGGAGCGACTTTCGACTTCCCACTTCGTCGATAGCACACGTCGACTTCGATATCTCCACGTACCCACGGCGACTTTCGTCAGCAGCTTCAACGGCGGCTTCTCCAACAGCAGCGACTTTGCTACTTCGTCTTCACGGCATCTCAGACTTCTTCTCTGACTTCGACGATGACGACGACATTCAACATCTTCTGCAGCGGCGGGATGAGGATCTCCGACAGCGACTCACGGCGGTGGTTCAGCGACTACGCCACGGGCTTCGCTTCGACGGTGACATCAGATGATGCAGCAGCAAACCCGGCTACGCGACGGTGACAGCATTGGCTTCGAAGACGGCGGTGAAAAAACTCGACGGCGACTTAATGTGTTCTTCGGCAGCTTCCCTTTAATGGCGGTGGTTTCTAATGAGATGGCAGCGACTTAACCTCTCCGGTGGCTGTGACGACGGCGACTAACTTGACGGCAGCAAGTACCTTGAGGAAGAACAGTGGCACTTGAGAGCTTGGTTCGCCTCCTTTGCAGCAATGGTGATGATGTTTAAAGGATGATGAAGTTGGGTTTTAGGGGTTTGGATCTATGTAGTATATGCCGTTGTTTTTCTCTCTTGGGAGATTTATATTGTTGCCGCTCTCCAAACCCTTTCTTTTTGATGTGTTTTGTTTTATAGACCTAGGGTTTTTGATGCCCGTACTATCCTTTTTGTTGGCTGTCGCATGTTTTAGGGTGCCTATCAAGAGGGTTTAAATAGGAGTAGCTAGGGCTTTGGTCGGCTATGGAGAGGATCCCTAGGATAAGGGGATTTGGGATTTTGAATTGAATGTGGTAGGATTTGAGATAGATATGAACAGATCCAATGAGATTCTCTCCATCTCACCCCATATTGGACCAAGTCCAAATAGCTTTGTGCACACCACCTCTTCTCCATTCAACTTGCTATATGATTAGCAATTACTCCAACTATTGAGAAGATTATCGTTTCGCCTTTCCTGAAACACACTTAGCACACACGTTACATATAACAGAACATTTGTCATCATCAAACTAGAGATCCTAGATAGGTGCTTCCAACATCATCTTCTGGATGATGTGTTCATCTTCTGGATGGGAGTTTCATCTTCTGGATGAGAGTTTCATCTTTTGGATGGGAGTTTCATCCTCTGGAGGATGTGATCATCCTCTGGATGATAAGTCTGTAAGCCAAGATTTTGTTTGTCTTTCATTTCATATTTGATAGGTAGTCTTAAACAGATATTTTGGCTTTCTCTTCAGGAGATCTGATGCGATTTGAGTCATTTACAAATATTATCTCAAATCATTTTCTTTGCTCTTTTAAAGATGCAAAGACAACCTTTAGAAAGAGTCCTTATTTTCATAAGGAATTTTCTTTGTTGTATTTTATATTTTTCATAGAATAGACATCTTAGAGTCTATTCAGGCAAGAAAATTAGGAATAAATCTATAAGGGTATGCTGTCACAATATCCATAGCAGCAAAACCCCAAAAATTTCCTTTGCCAATCGCAGGATTTTCGCAAACATAACCTGGTAAACTGATGCATTAGTTTTATTTGTAAGTGAGTTAAGCTCATCTTACTGGATTACTTCCTGGTTTCAACGAAATGAACCTCTAAGCTATAACATGTTTCTTATAACATACGATTTTATTTATTTATATTTGTGTTTATACAATAATCAGTATGCCCACATGTTTGATATCTTTTGATATCGGGACTTCTGGGCCAAACACTTCACATTGCATAAGTGAGTCGAGCTCAATTTATTATTGCCTCTTTCCACATTATTGTCCAATCTCTACTTTTCTTCAGGAAACGAAGTGTGAAACGATATTTATAACTATCATTTAAACATAAAAATGAAATGTGAGTAATTGTCGACAAGTGTGTTTTGTATCCAAACACCTCTCCATGTACGTACATATACAATAATATTTCAATTTATTTCAGGTTCATCTCTTCTAGAGGTTCTGGAAAGGGAGAGGATATGGAGATGAGCTCACTTTCTTGTGGTGGTATTGTTTTAAGGTCTCCAAGAGGGTTTTCTCTCTTTGGAGCCTCGTGGTATGTCCTTTCATTTTAATTTAGAACAATCAACATTGGGGGGACGACAGGTCCACCCCGACTATTGCCAAGGAGCCAGGAGGAGGCCGGTATGAAGTCAGCGAGGCGGCTATTTTTGATGGCCGTCTCGAATCCCTTACACGGCAGATGACCAGACTGGAGCACCGACTTAACGCTAGACCCAGCTCACCCCCCGCCAACACATATGCCACCTACGAGAGGTGCGCAGATCAAGGATCCAATGGCGGAAACTACTCTTACAAGGCACCTCATACAACAACAGAGGAGGCCAACTACTGCTCCGATGACAGAGGAGAAAACAGGGGAGCCTACATGAACCCGTCCTGGAGAAACCACCCAGGTTTCCAGTACGGGAATAGCAATGGAGTGTAGCAGCAACCCCATCAGCAGTAGCAATATCAATAGCAGCAACAGCAGTATCTGCCACAACAGCAGCAGTCTGGACAGAGACCATATGCCCCTATAGACCACCAGGATACCAGCAGTAGCGTCAGCAGCAGCTAGCTTTGCTCTCTCCTCCTCCAGCTCAGCAGAAATCCTCCTCGGAGGCTTCCTTAGAGAGATTTATCAAGGAGCAGGCAAATCTCAATCTAGACCATGCGGCCCGCACAAGAAACTTTCCACCACTGTGGATCAGCTGAAGGAGTAGCTGAGTCAGATGGCGCGGTCCCAAGGCAAACTCCCTGCTCAGTCAGAGAAGAACCCCAGGGAGAGTGCATGTGACATCACCACCTGTAGCGGCCTATCAACGACGGATCTGGAGCCGTCGATGATGATTCCCATAGCTGCATCACCTGAGGAGGTGGTAGATGAGTTCCCACTGGTTATATATGGTGGAGGTATTGAAGCTGAGGAGTAGTCTACCACTGTTGAGAGAGATAGCCCTCCTGTAGTAGGGGAAGTGATTAAGGAAAGGGCAAGTCTTGTGGAGAAGCCTAAGTGTCACCCCGCTCCAGTTCCATTTCCGAGTAAATTGGCTAAGGCCAAAATGGCAAAGAAGTATGCCAAGTTCATAGAGCTTCTGAAGGGAGTGGAGCTGAATATTCCGTTCATGGACGCCCTCACGGAGATACCCTCGTACTTAAAGTTCCTTAAGGAACTAACCTTGGAGAAGAGGAAGACAGAGCAGGTTTTGTTGGCAGAGTAACAGTCCTCATTTCTCAGAAGCAACAAGTTGCCAAAGAAGCTCCCGAATCTGGGGAGCTTCACCGTCCCTTGCTCCATAGTTGGCATCCCCATCAGGAGGGCCTCAATAGATTTGGGGGCAAGCATCAGCTTGATGCCCTTGTCCATCTTCCACCGCCTCAACACCGAAACAGAGTTAGAGCTGACGACCATGACTATCCAGCTCTCAGATTGGTCAATAACACACCCGGTTGGTATGGCTAGGGACGTCGTCTTACAGATTCCCGGCGGAGTGAGCGTACAGGTGGATTTTGTTACTCTGGACATGGCAGAAGATGGAGGATCGCAGCTGATTTTGGGTCGCCCGTTTATGGCGACGGCTGGAGTACTGATAGACGTGCGAGAAGGCACGCTCTCCCTCAATGTTGGAAACATTGAAGCTGAATTTCAGCTACCTAAGCTGATGAGGGAGAGGGAGCCTGCTGCGGACGTTGGGTATCTTGATTTGGTGGAGGATGAGCTCGTGGAAGAGTTCTTAACAAAAGAAGTACTGGTAGACCCTCTACTACAGAGCGAGGACCATGGCTTGGATCCTCGGCACGATAAGGCCATATCAGATTATTTGCAGGTCTTGGATGAGGACATTGACGATAGATCAACGACGCGTGAGCATGCCATGCTCACCTTGGAGGATCACGACCCAGACGTCATGAAGATCAGAAACTTAGTGGCTGTAGCGTCCATGGGGTGCTCTAAAGAGAGACAAACACCGGCGAGGAAAGAGGACGGACGGACTGATAAGGGTCCGAAGGAGGCGTTCGACCAACCGGCCCCACAAGGGTTGGTCGGGAAGAACGATGGGTGCATCTTGCATGCGCCCAACATATCGCCTCACTGAGCTACAGGGTTCAAGCTAATGACCTTAAACAAGTGCTTGGTGGGAGGCAATCCAGCCTATTTTCCTGCATTTCGGGTTTAATTAGATTTCTTGAGTTTTTTGAGTTTAAAAATTTGAAAATCCATAAATAACTGAGGCTTATAGATTTTGGCAGGGATTTGGCAGTCATGATGACGAACGAATGAGCAAAACATGAGCATGGAGTTGAGACTCAAAGCGGCGAGAAATAAGAGATGGGCTAAAGGCTGAGAGTACTGAAATTTCAGATCGCCTGGCCGAACGCACAAGGCTCGGTCGAGCGACCAACCCAGCAAAGGAGAGAGGCATCGTCCGAGCGGGAGCGCTCGACTGCTCGAGACCAAACCCTATAAAATTCAATGGGTTGCTCGCTCAAAAATTTTGAGCGAGCGACCCAGCCCCCTCCCCCCTGAGCCCTAGCTTTTCATCCCCCGAGCTCTCCTCCGGTGATTCCCCCCCTCCAGCGACCCCCTCCCCTGAGCATCCCTCTCTCTATATCCTCCCCTCGATCATCTGCATCCCTCTACCCAAACCCAAAAACCCCCCGAGCTCTGCCCCCTCCCTATCGAGCACCCCCCATCCTATCCCCACCACTGAGCACCGCCCCCCTCCCCTCCCGACCCTGAGCGCTGCCACCACCTCCCCTCTCTCATCCTGAGCACCCCCACCCCAAACGTAACCCACATCACCAATTCCCCCCAACCTCCACATCACCCAAATTAAATTTCAGGTTGGCGGGACGTCTGGCAGGACTGCAGCACCACCTTGGAGCTTGAGGATCTCACTTCGTCGCTCTCACATCGCTAATGGTCTACTTTATACCTCGAATTTTATTATATACACTTATCATTTTTTTTGGGTTGCACGAGCACACGATGCCTCGCAGGGCCATCATCCGCTCATCGTCATCCTCACCATCTCTGCCACATTCCACGGCATCTCCACGCACATCCACTACCCCACCCACACGCACTTAGCCTCTACACATGATCACTCCATATTTTACACCTTTTGTCTGCCTGTTTTCACGCCATTTCGATTGCTCATATTGCGATTTTCACGAGTATTCGACGATATTGCGTTACTTTTCACTATTTCTTGTTTTTGTCGGATTTCAGGAAATATGGAGCGATCGGGAGCAAAAATGAGCTTAAGGGACTTGCACTGACCCCGGAGCGTCACCCAAGGCACTTTTGAGGGCTATTCGACGATGGGAGACGGGTGGAAGAAGAAGAAACTCTGTAGGAGCGACGAGGAGGAGAAACGGAGAAGATTGGGCATCTACAGCATGCCACTCGGCCGAGTGGAGCAGCCACTCGGCTGAGCAAGAAGACCACTCGGCCAACCAGACCGGACACGCTCCAACAGAAGGAATTGGGCGTTCACTCGGCCGAGGGATGATATCCCACTCGGTCGAGTAAGAAGATTGCATCGCCCGAGTGGCATGAGAAATCCACCATCAAAAGAGGCCGACTTACTGGAAATGTACAGGCTTTTGACGGTTCTGACTCGGCCGAGTACCGAATGCCCCTCGGCTGAGTGAGTAAAGCCACTCAGCCGAGTCACCTCCGAAGACAGGCCCCCAAGATCCCTGACTTACTGGTATTCTACAGGGTATGTCACTCGGCCGAGTAGAGAAGCCCACTCGACCGAGTAGAGAAGTCAACTCGGCCGAGTGATGCCGAGGACATGCAGCGCCCAGATTTTCAAATAGCCTCCCATTTTTTTGAAATCTGCTATCGTTCCAGTAAGCAAAGTATTTTTCTCATATTTTTATGGATAATAGACTTCATGAAGATTCCAACGCTGCTAAGAACGTGCAAATCGGAGGTCGGATGAAATCTGGAGAATTTCTGCAAGTTGATACTGCAGTGCTGGAATTTCCACTCGGCCGAGTCACATTTTCCACTCGGCCGAGTTGACGACGGGCCCAGATTTTAAGTTGCGGTTTGGGTTGTTTTTGGGCACGAATTTGAGGGGGTTTTAAGGGTTTTTTTCTAGGGTTTTGGGGGAGTATTTAAGGGTTTTGTAGCCACCATTAGAGGGGGATCCCCATTATGTTTTCTTAGCCCCCATATGTTTTTCTTAGGATTATTTTAGAGGTTAGGCCATGCCCTAGGCCCACTCTTGGATCTAAAAGCTTATATTTTGGATTGAAGATCTTCATCAAGCTAAGTATTTTCTTCTTTTTATTTGAATCTTTGTTTTTCTATCTTTTTGTATGCAAGCAATGATTTCTATTGATTCTCATATCCTTATTGCTATGCTAGAGTAGATTTGTTGTTCTAGGGTTTGGGGATGAACCCTATGGATCTAATTTCATATTTGTGATGAATGAATTTCTAAATTGCTAGAATTGGTAGGAGGTTAGGTTGTGATTGATTTACTACGGATAGCTAGGGATTTCCATCGATTTGGGATTTGCAAGAGATTGGATTCTAATCGATGGGAAGGCCTAGATATTCGATTTAGATTTACAATTGGATTTCTCTAGATTTGGTTTGCAAGAGATTGGACCAAAGCTAGGATTTTTAATTGTAAATCTATACCCATATTCGTTTGCAAGAGATTGGACGAATACGAACTATCACAACCTAGATCGTAACTCGAGTTTGCACGAGAGTGGGCTCGAGGAGCGATTGGACGATGATGTCGATCTTTATGCTAGCGGCTTAGGTTAGGGTTTGTAAGAGATTGGGCCCTAATCTAGGTTGCTATAGACCGGCAATTGCGCGAGAGCGTGAGCTTGGTTCTATATTCAGTTACGACTAATTCACCTCGACACAAGCCTAGTAATATTGAGATTCACTATTCACAATGACGAATGACGATCCGTAGTGGGGATTCCCTAGCCCTAGACTCTTTTATTGTATTGTATCTGAATCGATATTTTATCCAACTTCTTTATCTCCGACACCGACATCCACCACCATTTCCATTATATCACTCCATAACCATCTCCACCAATAAAACCATCGTAGTCAAACCAACCTAGGATAGATTGGAGCCAACACCACATCCTCGTGTTCGATACCCGCTCGCCACTTTACCGTGCGCTTGCGGTAAAACTACAATCGTTCTCCGGGTGTATATCCGGGGCCGATCAAGTTTTTGGCGCCGTTGCCGAGGAGGTGTTTCCCATTGGGTGCCAATTTGTCATAATTAGGTTGATTAGACTACGAAAAAAAACTAACAAAAGGAAATTTTCACCCCCGCCACCGTTATTATCATTTCTATATTCTTTTGTGCCACTGATATATTTTCTCCAGGTATTTATCTTTGTTGATCAGTGCTATGGATTATACTACGTGGACCACAGATTTTGATCAGAGTGCTCAGATGGGAGATTACTATTTTGATCAGAGTGCTCAGATGGGAGAATACTATTATGATCAGAGTGCTCAGACGGGAGAATACTATTATGATCAGAGTGCTCAGATGGGAGAATACTTTTTTGAGGAGATGCACTGGCCCGAGCTTGATGAGAGACAAAGGATCTTTTTTGATGAGATGCATGCACACCATGTGGAAATACAAGTCGGGCTTGATAAGAGCAATCTTCAATTTGAATGTACGAAAAGGGTACTTGAAATGAATGCGCTCATGCTTAAGGTTGCAGGGATTTCCAAAGATATCAGTTCTGCTTCTTCATTTTATGGGCAAGAAGCATCGCCAGACTTACTATTAGAGCCAGAATGTGCCGTCGTCGATCCCACTTCCTACGATACATCTATTGCATATGAAGAGTGGATGGACGAAGAGGCAGTGAAGGAAGCAGAAACTGAGTCATATGCGCAGCCAGAGGAGGACGCATTTCAGAGATTATTGGATGGCCTCTTGGAGTCAGTGAGGTTCATCGGTTCAGAGAGCATTACAGCAGGTGATGCATTTGAGCTACGATTTGCAGATTTTGTTATGAACCGTGTTTCACCTGCAGGAACAATTGAGGAGGACATACATGCCAGTCTTGAGGGGGATAGACTATATTTTCGGATTGCTTGCGGGCATTCCCCTTCACATGATACATCCACATAAGCTGACACACTTGAGCAGCCAACATCACCATTCCAGAGAGAGCCCACATTGATAGTCGATGAGAAGGTAAAGGAGCACACTGTCGAGCCAGAGCATATTGACGAGGAGGCCTCACATGCGGAGCCCGAGCATGCTTTTGAGGAGGCCTTACATATGTAGCCAGAGCTTATCATCGAGGAGGTCATACATCGGGACGAGGACATAGCCATTCATGAGGATCCCGAGCACTATTCTCCTCCATTAGAGCTCCCGCAGCCACCTCATCCTTCCACTGACGTCGAGGACTATCCCACAGAGCTTACTGCTCCCACTCAGGGAGATATTTTTACCCACTCCATTTCTGAATCATGCATTCCATTTGATATTTATTTTGATTCAGATATTTTTGACACGTCATACCTTTTGCAGCACACATATGATTATGGACCGGAGGTATGCTTGGACATGTCACAGTTCGACGAGCCTATCGAGGAGGTCCACACCTATAATCTTGATTTACCTGAGCAGCTGAGAGAGGGTACCATGGAGACAGCTATCACGGCACGTGAGGATATTGGATTATTTCCAGGGAAGTATCGTCCACAATTATTTATTCCATATATTTCTGTAGACGATCCTCTTTGGGATACTTTTATTATGAGGGTGAATTTTTTGCGGTGAACTGATGCATCCTATTCTCTGCAGGGTACATGTGGAGTCCTTGTGGGAATGCTGGAGGATGCATTGCTGGAGTTCGTCAGAGTCCGTGGACACACGCATCTGGCAGAGCCACGGAAGGAGCAGTTGGAGCAATTGCCTGCACCGGCAGAGATACAGGATCCGCCTTTTGCTATAGGTGATATCAATCCAGTAGTGTAGAAATTTGTATGCTTTCAATAAACCCGAATCCTCTCGACAACGAGGGGACCGTATAGATTTGATTGAATAAATATCACCTCATATGACGGCAACAAAAATCTTTTACACCCCAAACCCATTATATATACTAATTCCCCTCTCCATATTTTGATACGCCACATCCTTTTTGCTTACCACCCATCGAGCATTTCTTTCAAGTGAATACTCACATTCGTATTCTTTTGACTCAATCTCGCTTAGCAAAGCCATGACATTTTTGATCGAGTCATTTGAATAGGATTGTTTGGTATAAGCTTGGGGGAAGGCGCTCTCATGCATCATTGTATGTGCATGTAGTTGCATTAGGATTTCATGTCATTCATAACATCATTTTTTCATTCACCCCCTTATTATTATCGTTGTTCCTCATATTCTTTCATTATGATCACATTGAGGACAATGTGAAGTTTAAGCTTGGGGGAGTGCATTTCCATGCCATTTAGATGTAGTCGTTGCATTTTTACTTTATTTTAGGATTTTTAAAATTTTTCAAAATTTTTGCATCATCTTTTTGATTTTTCCATCTTATTTTCCTTTTATGTGTGTTCATGCATCATATTGTGTGCTTGTTTTTCTTTTCTTTCCTCTCTTCTATTTTATATCTTTATTTTCTTTTCCTCCTTTCGCTAGATTTGTTCCTTATGATGATGTCTCTTATTGCTTTAGCAACCATCACGATGCTTATTATTCCTTGCCATGCTACGTAGAGTATTTCATAGTCCTACTATCCATGTGCTTGCTTATATATTCTTTTGATGATTTCTCTATATGAATGCATGATATTAATTGAAGCTGAATGTATGGATTAGTGTTTGGTATGCTTTTGTTGGAAGTGCTCCAAGATTCACGCATCAATTGTATAACGGAAGCATCTGCCTTATTATCTTATTCACCTTCTGTTGCATGCTTGATATGAAAGTACTCTTTACTGCTTGACTTCGCTTTTTATTGAGATGATTGAGAATATCCATACTTACATATGAGTTTTAGTTGAAGTATTATGTTATTGAACCGTTCTTGCACATCTTAGAGTGAACCGAGTGTTACATTATTTCTTTCTCTACATATATCTTTTTATTCTCTACATGTCACTTGAGTTCACCTCCTAAAGCTACTTATATCGCATCTATTTCCTAAAAAATCCCCACAAAAGAAAAGTTAGCTCCGAAAAGTCCAAAAAGCCAAAAAGGAGCCAAAAACCAAAAATACAAATCATATAGCTCCTACAAAAAGCCAAAACGAAAAATGAGAAACAAAGTCCAAAAGAAAAAAAATATTTCTCTATCTCAATGTTGGAGCCACAAAATACTTGGGAAAACCAAGGCAAAAATCCCATTTTCCACTATCATATTTCTTTAGATGTGATGCCCCAAGCTAAGCTTGGGGGGTGAATTCATTTGACCAAATGAGTGAGTATGACCTTAGAGTGGAGACGTGCATGAATGGGGATATTCGATAATGCTTAGACTTTGCAAAATATATTAGATATGGAGATTTTTCATGATTTGAAATAAATATGTGAATGCCATGTCTCTTATTCCATTCTCTATTGCATGCTTGGTGTGATTCTTATATGCTTCAGTTATAACTCTTGATTGAAAAGTGCATTGCCAACATTTGTATATTAAATCCTATGAAATGCGTGACGTGGATATGAATTGATTGTATGAATTTAGAGAATCCCTTTTGTTGTTCTTAAAAACTAGCAAGAACCATGTTTATGTAAGATTTGAAATCCTTATAGCATGTGATTTGTATTTTTCAAGTTGTCGTGATGTGTAGCTTATGGCTTGAGATCTGAGAGAAGAATCTAGCGACCCCTTCCACCTCGTGTTCTTTCTTTTTTATTTCATTTTCTTTATTTTCATCTCCCGAGTCCGTCTCTCTACTTATCTTCCTCGAGGATGAGTAAGAGGTAAGCTTGGGGGATTTTGATCACTCCATATTTTACACCTTTTTCTGCATGTTTTCACGCCATTTTGATTGCTCATATTGCGATTTTCATGAGTATTCGACGATATTGCGTTACTTTTCACTATTTCTTGTTTTTGTCGGATTTCAGGAAATATGGAGCGATCGGGAGCAAAAATGAGCTTAATGGACTTGCACCCACCCCGGAGCGTCACCCAAGGCACTTTTGAGGGATATTCGGCGATGGGAGACAAGTGGAAGAACAAGAAACTCCGTAGGAGTGACGAGAAGGATAAACGGAGAAGATTGGGTATCTACAGCATGCCACTCGGCCAAGTGGAGCAACCACTTGGCCGAGCAAGAAGACCACTCGGTCGACCAGACCGGACACGCTCCAACAGAAGGAATTGGGCGTGCACTCGGTCGAGGGATGATATCCCACTCGACCGAGTAAGAAGATCGCATCGCTCGAGTGGCATGAGAAATCCACCATCAAAAGAGGCCGACTTACTGGAAATGTACAGGCTTTTGACGGTTCTGACTCGGCCGAGTACTGAATGCCCCTCGGCCGAGTGAGTAAAGCCACTCGGCCGAGTAACCTCCGAAGACAGGCCTCCAAGATCCCTGACTTACTGGAATTCTACAGGGTCTATCACTCGGCCGAGTAGAGAAGCCCACTCGACCGAGTAGAGAAGTCAACTCGGCCGAGTGATGCCGAGGACATGCAGCGCCCAGATTTTCAGACAGCCTCCCACTCTTTTAAAATCTTCTATCATTCCAGCAAGCAAAGTATTTTTCTCATATATTTTTTATGGATAGTAGACTTCATGACGATTCCAACGCCGCCAAGAATGTGCAAATCGGAGGTCGGATGAAATCTGGAGAATTTCTGCAAGTTGATACTGCAGTGCTGGAATTTCCACTCGGCCGAGTCAGCGACGGGCCCAGATTTTAAGTTGCGGTTTGGGCTGTTTTGGGCACGAATTTGAGGGGTTTTCTAGGGTTTTTTTGCTAGGGTTTGGAGGAGTATTTAAGGGTTTTGTAGCCACCATTAGAGGGGGATCCCCATTATGTTTTCTTAGCCCCCGTATGTTTTTCTTAGGATTATTTTAGAGGTTAGGCCATGCCCTAGGCCCCCTCTTAGATCTAAAAGCTTGTATTTTGGATTGAAGATCTTCATCAAGCTAAGTATTTTCTTCTTTTTATTTGAATCTTTGTTTTTCTATCTTTTTGTATGCAAGCAATGATTTCTATTGATTCTCATATCCTTATTGCTATGCTAGAGTAGATTTGTTGTTCTAGGGTTTGGGGATGAACCCTATGGATCTAATTTCATATTTGTGATGGATGAATTTCTAAATTGCTAGAATTGCTAGGAGGTTAGGTTGTGATTGATTTACTACGGATAGCTATGGATTTCCATCGATTTGGGATTTGCAAGATATTGGATTCTAATCGATGGGAAGGCCTAGATATTCGATTTAGATTTACAATTGGATTTCTTTAGATTTGGTTTGCAAGAGATTGGACCAAAGCTAGGATTTTTAATTGTAAATCTATACCCATATTCGTTTGCAAGAGATTGGACGAATACGAACTATCACAACCTAGATCGTAACTCGAGTTTGCACGAGAGTGGGCTCGAGGAGCGATTGGACGATGATGTCGATCTTCATGCTAGCGGCTTAGGTTAGGGTTTGCAAGAGATTGGGCCCTAATCTAGGTTGCTATAGACCGGCAATAGCGCGAGAGCGTGAGCTTGGTTCTATATTCAGTTACGACTAGTTCACCTCGACACAAGCCTAGTAATATTAAGATTCACTATTCACAATGACGAATGACGATCCGTAGTGGGGATTCCCTAGCCCTAGATTCTTTTATTGTATTGTATCTGAATCGATATTTTATCCGACTTCTTTATCTCCGACACCGACATCCACCACTATTTCCATTATATCACTCCATAACCATCTCCACCAATAAAACCATCGTAGTCAAACCAAACTAGGATAGATTGGAGCCAACACCACCTCCTCGTGTTCGATACCCGCTCGCCACTTTACCGTGCGCTTGCGGTAAAACTACAATCATTCTCCGGGTGTATATCTGGGGCCGATCAACACACTCCCACGGCACCCCCACACACTTCCACCACCACCACTTCCATGGCAACTCCATGCACTTCCGTTGCACCTTCACCACGTATTACACCTGCATCCACCACCACCACCCCAATCCCTACACGTCCTCCACTAATACACACATCCACCACCGTCTCCAGACCGTTCACATATCCATCCCAGCCACCACGTATACGCCAAAAGTTGTTGGCCCACAAGCAGACCTTCTTTAGGCATCTCACCACCACTTCCACTCCCATAGCACCACCACACACATCCAACACCACCACCACCACACGCACTTCCACCACACCCACAGCACCCCCCCACACATTTCCAGCACACTCACCACTACCACCCCACCATCCCAACCCCCACCCCATCCACCTCAGCACCCCAAGAAGAGGAATCCCTTGTAGAGGGCCCCTTATACTAGGCCACACACCACCACACGCGTTCTTACACCATCCCCACCATCATCTCCTTCACCCCCATACGCCAGGAAGAAATGCCTGGCTGCTGGCTCCTCAGCGGAGACACGAGCCCCCCTGAGTCAGCCCATACCCACAACACCACCCTCGCCACCCCTACACCCCAAGACACCCCCTAGAGACCGATGACATCACCTTCATAGACGACCTCAACGTCACGCTTTTGCCGACCTCTCTAGGCGTCCGGTCGTCTCGACCAATTCGCTGACCTATGAGCCTTAGAACAGCTAGGCATTTTACCATGGATTTGGAAGCTGTACTGTAACGGTCGCTTTCCGATCGTATCTTCTTCGTGCACGTGCTGTTGACCGTGCACGTGTTTGCTTTAGACATTGTTTGCTTTTGAACATTTTGGTGTGATATGCCGTTGTGAACGTCTCTGAGAGTATTAAATTGTGGCACTAATTTGGAACGATATTTCTCGGGTCGTTCTCCCACGATTTGATCTTATTCGAAAACGTTGTGATTTTCATTTTTGACGTAGGACGTTTCTAGTTTTAGTTTCGTCACTCGACGTCGAAATTGAGCTCCGTCTTCTTAGTTACCTTTCTCTCATCGTCTCGGTCACCCCATTATTTATTTTATAATTTTTGGAGTTTATTTGACCACTTTTATATTTTTAACAAAGTTTTAAATATTTTTAAATACCAAGTTTTAAATTATTTTCGAGCCAATAAAATTTTATTAAGTTATAATACTACAAACGAATTTTGAGCCAAATCCTAGCCCCTATCTTAGCCGCACCCAATCCAGGCGTGAGTAGGAGAGGGAGTTTTGAATTTTAAATATTTTAAAATCCTAATCCTATTAGATTTAGCCCTAGACCAAGTCAACCCCTCTACACTATATAAACAAGCCCTAGGAAGACCTATTTTCGCAAGCAAAGAACACTAGCCATCACAAAAACCCCCGTTCTCGCTTGCGACGATTCGTCGCAACGTTGCAGCAGCCGCCCAGTGCATGACCGAGGAAATCGCCTCCGTTCTCTTGGTCTGACCGAGAGGCCGCTCCGCACCGCACAACAGCCGCCCTCTTCATTGCTCCGCATCGCACCCCG